>CM040126.1:131407406-132607406 GCA_022559845.1 Amorphophallus konjac | reverse complement strand
GAAATCTAACTAAACAGATATAACAGGTAATACATGCCAGTAACGAGTAAGTCTAAACGACTGAAACTAAATCTACCAGTAGAATATGACTCAACTAATCCAAGCAGCAAGGAGTAGGACAACCATCATGAATAGAAACCAGATGCGTCCACTGACGACTTCTAATGCGTCTCAAGCACTCGCAGTCGGCAATACGACAAGCTGAGCGCGTAAATAGTACCAAACCAAGTGACCAGTCAGAGTGACATTCGTCAATGTCAGTCCACAGCCTCTGACCACGTGTGCACACACTGACTCTCGCCTGAGCCAGGCCCTCTAGCTATATTTCTCGCTTGGTAGGACGCTACCATTGGCGAGGAGCCCACAATACTAGCTTAAAAATCGTGTGATGGGAAACACCCCTCCGCTATCCCCAAGCGGGTCGGTACTCAAAGACCTCAGGGCTACAACAGTGGTTCCATTGCAAGGAAAAAAAGCTACTCTATTGGGATTTAAAAACATGCCATTATATAATAGAATAACATAAGCATGGCATATAAACATTTCGGGAAGCATTAAAGAATAGGCCGATAGCTTTTGAAACTAACAGGCGTGTGGCGGTCTGCTGCCACCGCATTACAGGTGTGTGACAGTCGGGAGAGGGCGCGTTACATCGGTTGTGACGCGTCCGCCCCTGGCCGTTACAGCCACCGAAGCTCCAGCTCAAACTTGATCAAACGGGATGTAACGGTCAGCGACGCCGTTACAGAGCCTGACGGTCTGGGGTGGGCACGTTACTTCGAACGTGACGCGTCCGCCCCTGGCCGTTAGAGCCATCCGAGGCTAAAACAACAAACAGTTTTTCAAACTATTCACAGGCGGTGTAACGCGCTCGCGCCAGCGCGTTAGAGCACCCTGACGGTCGGCCGACTGGCCGTTAGGTTAACCGCCCTACCGGGTTAACAGAAACGAACGGAAATGTAACGATCGGGAGCCTGACCGTTACACTCACTGTGATGCGCCTCCAAAGGGCCGTTACAGTGACGTAACGCGTCCCCTATGGACCGTTACGGATGTGACGGTTCCTGGAAGGACCGTCACACCGTCTGGGTTACGGATGGGTTATGTTTTAAAACGGGTTCCCTCCCGGGTGACCGGAATCACCGGGTAACGACGAAAACCTGTAAAACCTGTCAAACCGCATGTCCTAAACAACATACTACCAACAAAATAACAACATGCAACACCTACAATGGCTTAAACATGAAGAACGAAGTTTAAACCATAAACATGGAAAATAACCAATATGCATGCCACATGGGTTTAAACAAGAAACCAAGCTATAGGAAATGATCCTAGTGAGTTTAGGATTCCATCCCCCTACCTCGTTCAAGCCGAATCGGCCGATTAGGCCACATGCAAGAGGAGGGTACCGCCGAGCCTCCACGCTCCGTCTCATCTCTTCGGGCCACGAACCGCGCCAAGGTGGGCGTCAACGCGTTCCTCTCGACGCGAAGATTCCACCGGCGTGCTCCGTGCCTCAAACCGACGTCGTCTCGCCCGAATTCCCTAGGAGAAGGGGAGAGGCGATCGGACAAGAGTGAGAGAGAGAGAGAGTGAGGGTGAATGAGAGATCGACGAGGGGAGAGAGAGGGTGAGGGATTAAAGGAAAAAAATAAAGTTAATATATATAATATATTTATTATATATAAAAATCTTATTATTTCCATAAAACCTCAATTAAATCCAATTAAATCCAAAAAAATACCAGAAACATTCCTAAAAATCCATGAAAATAGTTAGAAATTCCAGAATGAGTTATAGGTCCGAACCACGAAGGATCCATCAAGGCACAGGCCTCACATTTTGGCTATAAATAGAACCCCAATCAACCTACAAACCATCCCTAGAGGCCTAAGCTATGCTAGTTTGAAGATTGAAGGAGATTTGAAGGAAGATTTGGGAGAAATCAAGGGTTTCATCTTATTTGGGGATTTTTCTTACCTCTTCATTAGATCCGCAAAAAGGTAGGTATCTCTCAGGCTAAATTCTAATTAAAGCATGCTAGATTGTTCCTTTTTCAATGCTCTTTCCATTGATACCTTATTCACTAAATTTCATTGAGAAATGAGTGAGTTATAGTCATTTTAGTGAAGAAAATTAAAAGTTACAGAAAAAGTGTCGACCCCTTGGGTCGACACTCGGGATCGAGTTTTTTGTCTGCGCGGCGCGGCGCGGCGCGGCGCGGTGCGGTGCGGTGCGGTGCGGTGCGGCACGCCATAAATAAATAAATATACTAAGATTTTTATATCCATTCAATTCAACTCACAACTCGAGCCACATCATTCAATTCAACTCACAACTCGAGCCCACATCATATGTCCCTTGGGTCTGACCCAAGGGTGAGCTCTCCAACATATAAAACCATGAAAGTTTTTAAAACTACCAATGTGGGACTACAGATTAGTCACCATACAATAGAAATTATAACATTTGGAAATCCATATTAATTGTAAGCATTTAGTCACCAAAAGTAAGGAAAGACAATATTAGCATATTTTAATTCTTGCAGCATGTTAAAAATTATTTTTTTTGTAGGATAAAATTATTTTTTTTGCATGTAAAAATCTATTTTTAACCATATTAGTAAATTAATGCATGAAAAATATTTCCAGCATGTTAAAATGACTTCCAACATGATAAAATTATTTTATACATATCGAGATATAAAAACTATTTTCTACATGTTAAAATCTATTTAAACTATTTTTTTGTATGCCAAACCTAATTTTTCCTATTAAATAATTAGTAAATTGATGCATGAAAATTACTTCTAGCAATGATAAAGTTTCTTCCAGCATGATAAATATATTTCTAGCATGTTAGAATTATTCTTAGCATGTTAGAATTATTTTCAGTATATTAAAACTATTTTTTAGCATGATAATTCTATTTTCCTATCAAATAATTAGTAAATAAATATAGAAAAATGATTTTCAGCATGATAAAATCTATGTTGTTATCAGAGAATTTTTGTAATCAGCATGGTAAACTTATCTTTATCATCTTATCAGTAAATTAATGTGTGAGAATTATCTTACCATGTTAAGTATTAATTTTAGCATATTAAAAATTAATTTTCAGCATGATAAAAATTAAATCCAGCATGAAACATTTATTTTTATCATCTTATCAGTAAAGTAACATATGAAAATCATTTTCAGCATGTTAAAATTATTTTCAGCAAGTTAAGATTATTTCGATATAAAAATCTATTTTTTTATTTTTATAATAATAAATCACCGTTTTGATTAAACTAATGCATCTCTAATGTACAAAAACTTCTTGAAAACATATCTAAATATTTGTAAACCAAATGCACATAAGATTAAACCATAAAATTAAATTAATTCTATTAAACTCTAATTACTTGATTTTTCTTCCTAGTTATCGTTCTTTCTTGAATTCCACGACGTAATGTCGTTAAACATGACGCCTTAAAATTATTATTCACCTCTCTTGCAACTTCTGAGATTTTTGTCAGATCTGTACTTTTTACAAATGAGCTTATTCTTAAAATTCATTGGCCATAGTGTTAAGTGGATGTCTAAACATACTTGGGATTTTATGATCCACCGACCCAATGCCTCGCATTAATGGGGCCCGGTCTGGTCATGGGAAGAGCGCCCGAAAGTACTTGTGCCCATGGGAGTTGATTGACCACGGTGTGGCATTACACCGAAGTGCAGGACTTGCTAGATTATTTATGACATTCCACACTTCGTTATTGTACTTGTTTACTTGAAATTGCTTGAAATTACATTATATATTTGACTTGCATGAAATGGCCAAATTCTTTCATGATATTCTTTACATGTTCAATATTCAATACTTGAAATTATCTTGGAACCTTGTTATCATGTTATTACTTGAAATTCCATATACAATTTCCTACTCGCTATTCATGGTCTTAAACACTTCCAGATTTACTTGGAAAAATGTCCAAAATGATAAATACTTAAATATTGCCTGATTATAGAGATATAAAATCCTACTGAGCTCTTTGCTCACCCTACGTTTTGGTAAATTATTGCAGGAAATGAAATTGAACAAGGGAATGGACAAGAGTGAAAGAGTGTTTTTCTTTTCCCTAAGATTTATGTAGGTCATTAGTGATTTTACAAGAATGTTGTATTTTGGAGTTTGAAGATTGTAATTACCTTTATGGCTTATGAATTAGTGATGTAAACTTCATTTTGATGGAATAAAAGTTTCATTTTCCCATTCATTTCTGTCTTTAGAAATAAAATTGTACATGCTCTGATCGACACGCTTGTTTATGACTCGCTCACGCCCTCGATATTTCGCGTCGGGGTGTGACAGTCCTTGTGGTATCAGAGCCTAGGTTACATAAGACCTAGGATTTCTTAAGCATAGGTTTTCCCTTAATATAGGTATAGATCAATACCTAGAAATCGGTTAGGAACTTAAACTTGCCCGGTAAGTTTGGGTAGAACCATGGGTTAAGTTTTAAAGGAAAAGAATTAATCAAGAAATGAATACCAAAATAAAATAATAAACCTTGGAATTATGGTTTCAGGCTAATTCTCGCAATGGCCGTCGAGAGAGCTCAATGGCACGAGATGCAGCGCACCGTTCACGGTTTAACCCAAGCCCTCCAATAGGTTGCTCAAGGAGGAGCAAACCGAGGAGTCGGAGATTTGCATAGAAATTTTTGGAGCATGAACCCTCCCAAGTTCGCCGAGTCTACGGATCCAGATGAAGCTGAACATTGGATTAAGGAAATTGAGAGGATTTTCTGAGTCATGCAATGTGCCGACGAGGAAAAGGCCATACTTGCTACTTTCCAACTAGAAAGGGACGCACGTGCCTAGTTGGAATCGGTCGAAGCTACTTTACTGCATGACCAAGTATTATGGGAAGAGTTCGTAGAATACTTTAATAGTAAATACTTCTCCGACCGAGTACAAGAAAGGAAGGCCGTCGAATTTGTTGCCTTAAAGCAAAGGGGACTATCGGTCGTCGAATATGAAGCTCAATTTTCAAGGTTATCTCGGTACGCTCCACATCTCGTGGGTACCGACAAAATGAAGGCAAGGAGATTTCTCAACGGCTTAAGGCCGTAATATATTACTCAACTTGCCCCGATGGATATCCAAATTTATTCTGATGTGGTACGGAGAGCACAACTCCTAGAAGATGCAACGGAGTTATCGGATCGCATCCGAGGAAGAGAAGCCAAGAGAGAGCAAGTTACGGGAGCCGAAAGTTTCAAACCCTCCTTCAGGAAGAAAAGGCCCAATGACGGGCATAACTTCAACAAGGACAGGCGTAATTTTAACAAAGGTGGACGTAACTTTCAAGGGGACAAGAAGCCGAGGACATTTGACAAGCAAATAGTTCCTTTCTCTACGTCATCAAAGGAATTATGTAAATTCTGCGAGAAGCCCAGACACAAAGTCGAGGAATGCTAGAAAAAACTAGGCACATGTCTTCGATGCGGGAGTCGAGAGCATAGGATCTCGAATTGCCCTCTTCTCAACAAGCAAGCTCCACCACCGGCAAAACTTCCTATTATTGCCAAAAAGCAAGGAAGACTCCAAGCTCTCATGGATGCGGAACCTACCAAAGAAGGAGGGGTAGTGGAAGGTACTCTTTCTGTGTACTCAAGGCATGCCTCTATTTTATTTGACACCAGAGCTACACATTCATTTATATCTAGAAGATTTGCTAGTCTTTTACCTATGAAGCCTGTTCCATTAGATTCTACACTCACTATTACTACCCCTATTGGAACGGGAACGGAGATTAAACATTTCTATCCTAATAGTGAAGTTCTAATTAGCGGTTATAACTTTCCCGCTGATTTAGTATGCATGGAGATGGAAGGATATGATATTATTTTGGGTGCCGATTGGCTATCTACTCATGGAGCTAGTGTCAATTGCAAGTTGGGCACAGTAACTTTTATGGGTTACCCTAACCTCATATTTTCTGGTATCAGGCATTCTAAACACTTGTCTCTCATTTCGGCCCTCAAAGCTGAGAAATTATTAAGGAAGGGTTGTGCCAGTTTCTTAGTTTCTATCACTATGACCAAGCATACGGAACCCATTCTAAAGGACATTCCTATCGTTTGGGATTATTCTGATGTATTTCCGGATGAGTTGCCTGGTATTCCTCCCAAGAGAGAAGTGGTCTTCTCTATTGATTTAATTCCGGGAGCTGCACCAGTTTCTAAAGCTCCGTATCGGATGTCTGTTGTCGAAATGAAGGAGTTAAGGGAACAACTATTGGAGTTATTGAAAAAGGGGTTTATCCGACCAAGTACTTCACCTTGGGGAGCCCCGGTCCTCTTTGTTAAAAAGAAAGATGGTTCGATAAGATTATGTGTTGATTATCGGCAATTGAATCAACTCACCGTCAAGAACAAATATCCTTTACAAAGGATTGATGAATTATTCGACTAGATTTCTGGAGCTTAATATTTCTCAAAGATTGATCTTCGATCTGGTTATCATCAATTAAAGATCAAGGAAGGAAATATTCACAAGACAACATTTCGGAGTCTGTATGGACATTATGAGTTCACAGTTATGCCTTTTGGCTTAACAAATGTGCCTGTCGCATTCATACAATTAATGAACAGCGTATTCAGGCCATACCTCGATCAATTTGTAGTTGTCTTCATTGACGACATTTTGATCTACTCCAAGTCAAGGGGAGAACATGAAGAACATCTCAAGAAGGCCCTTCAATTATTAAGAGATCACAAGCTTTATGCCAAATTAAGCAAGTGTGATTTCTGGTTAGAGGAAGTTTTCTTTTCTCGGTCACATAATTTCCCGGAACGGTATTGCTATCGATCCTTCAAAGGTCGACGCCATAAAGAACTGGGAAAGACCTACTAGTGTGACGAAAATCTGAAGCTTCTTGGGATTGGCTGGATATTATCGAAGGTTTATCAAGGACTTCTCCAAGATCGCGGTACCTTTAACAAGATTAACAAGAAAGGAGAATCCTTTTATATGGTCCGAGAAATGCGAGAAGAGTTTTCAAACTTTGAAGGATTGTTTGACGACTGCCCCTATTATCACATTACCTACGGAAGGAGGAGGATTCGAAGTATATGCTGATGCATCTGGAATTTGTCTAGGTTGCGTATTAATGCAACATGGCAAGGTCATAGCTTATTCCTCACGGCAATTGAAGAAGCACGAGAAAAATTATCCCGTACATGACCTAGAGCTGGCAGCTGTGGTCTTTGCTTTGAAGATCTGATGACATTATCTCTATGGTGAAGCCTTTACGGTGTATTCTGATCACAAGAGTCTCAAATATTTATTCTCTCAAAAGGAGCTCAATATGAGACAAAGACGGTGGTTAGAATATTTAAAGGATTTCAACTTCTCTATACAATACCACCCCAGAAAAGGTAATGCCGTAGTTGATGCACTTAGGCGGAAGCCGATGGCCTTACTATCCAGCATGATGGTTAAAGAATGGCATCTACTTGAACAAATGGCAGGTCTAGACCTCAATATGGAGGAGAAGGAAGGTGGAGTCTTTATCGCTAATATTCGACTCCAACCTGAGTTACTCTCGGAAATTAAGGAACGGCAAGGTGATGATCCGTTGATCGTGGAAATTAAAGAGAATCAATGACCGGATTTTCTTCTGGCTGATGATGGAAGGTCATTATTCAAAGGAAGAACATGTGTACCGGACTATTCTATACTCAAGGGTAAAATCTTAGAGGAAACACATCGGTCTAAGTACACTATACATCCCGGTGCTACAAAAATATTCCAAGACCTCAAGAGAACTTTCTGGTGGCCTAACATGAAAAGAGAGGTAGCTGAGTTCGTAAGTAGATGCTTGGTATGTCAATAAGTCAAGGCCGAACACCTCAAACCGGTCGGTAAACTCAAGCTACTCGAAGTATCGGAATGGAAATGGGATATTGTCGGTATGGATTTCATTGTTGGTTTACCGAAGACCCGAAGTGATTTTGATGCTATATGGGTAATTGTGGACCGACTAACCAAGTCCGCCCACTTCTTACCTATCAAGACTAAATGGACCGTGGATGTCCTAGTCGCCTTATATATCAAGGAGATTGTCAGGCTGCATGGTATTCCAAGTTCCATTATTTTGGATCGAGATCCGAGATTCACCTCTCATTTCTAGAAGGGTTTGCAATCACCTATGGGAACTAGGCTAAGATTTAGCACTGCTTTTCACCCTCAGACTGATGGACAAACTGAGAGGACAAATCAGATTATTGAAGATATGTTGAGAGCATGCATGATAGACTTCGGTGGAAGTTGGCATGAACATTTGCCCCTGACTGAGTTCGCTTATAACAATAGCTATCAGTCGAGTATACAAATGGCACCATTCAAACCTCTTTATCGCCGAAGTTGTAGATCGCCTCTATGCTGGAGCGAGGTTGGAGAGAAGGGATTGCTTGGTCCCGATATTGTCTAAGATACAACAGACAAAATCTAGTTGATTCAAGAAAGACTGAAGGTAGCTCAATCATGGCAAAAGAGTTATGCCGACAATCGGAGGAGAGACCTCGAGTTCCAAGTGGGGGAGCATGTCTTCTTAAAGATCTCACCCACTCGTGGAATTAAAAGATTCGGTATCAAAGGAAAGCTAAGTCCGAGATTTATTGGCCCTTTTGAGATTCTGGAACGAATCGGCGAGGTGGCGTACAAGCTGGCTTTGCCTCCTCAACTGGCCGGTGTACACGATGTCTTCCATGTATCAATGCTAAGGAAGTACGTGTACGATCCTTCACATGTGATTCAATTTGAAGAATTGAAGCTGCAAAAGGACTTATCATATGAAGAAAGACCGATCAAGATATTAGATCGGAAACTACACCAACTGAGGAATTGAGCTATACCGATGGTGACAGTCCAATGAAGCAAACGTGGATTCGAGGAAGCCACATGGGAGTTAGAAGAATCTATCAAGAAGAAATATCTGGATTTAATCTCAGGTTAGAATTTTAACCTTTCTATTTGAATTTATGAATTTTAGTAATATAATGTCAATTTGGAGGACCAAATTCTTTTAAGTGGGGGAAGATGTAGAAACCCGATAAATAAAGATGAGAAATATTTTTTTTCAATTTTTTCTATAATTAAAATTTTCATGAAATAGTTAAATTACATTTTTACTATAAGTAATAAACTAGAGAAATACATTTACTTGAATTTACTTAAGGTAAATTAAAAAATAAATGCTTTAACTCATAGATAAATCAAAGGAAGCCCAATAAAAGTCCATATAATGGACTATGATTATAATTGGCCTATTGGATAATCCATAATGGGTTGGATTAATGGATTAAATGATTTATTAAAGGATAATTAAAACAAAATTCGTAACACATGTTTAATATGGCATTTAAGGGATTAAAATAATCATATTTCTAGAAGATTGACTCAAGAATCAACCCTACCTAACATACAACTTTAGACCAACCGAAATTACATTGTTTTCACACCAATTCACACAAAAAATGGGCTAGATTAAGAAGAGAAATTGAATTTTTCTTCTAAATTTAGACTTAATGGGTTAGGTAAAATTAGGTAAGGAATCTTGACAAAATTGGCCATATTTTGGCTATAAATAGAACCCCAATCAACCCACAAACCATCCCTGGAGGCCTAAGCTATGCTAGTTTGAAGATTGAAGGAGATTTGAAACAAGATTTGGGAGAAATCAAGGGTTTCATCTTATTTGAGGATTTTTCTTACCTCTTCCTTAGATCCGTAAAAAGGCAGGTATATCTCATACTAAATTCTAATTAAAGTATGCTAGATTGTTCCTTTTTCAATGCTCTTTCCATTGATACCTTATTCACTAAATTTCATTGAGAAATGAGTGAGTTATAGCCATTTTAGTGAAGAAAATCAAAAGTTGCAGAAAAAGTGTCGACCCCTCCCGAGTTTTCTGTCAAAAAAATGAAACTTAGTTAAAAGTGTAGACCTCTCGGGTCGACCCCTTTTCACGGCCGTTCTATTTTAAGAACAAAACCGCACACGGGAACACCACACCACGCCACGACTCGGCGCGACGCGGCGCGGGGCGATGCGGGGCGGCACGGCACAAATAAATAAATATACTAAGATTTTTGTATCCATTCAATTCAACTCACAACTCGAGCCCACATCCTATGCCCCTTGGGTCTTGACCCAAGGGTGAGCTCTCCAACATATAAAGCCATGAAAATTTTTAAAACTTCCAATGTGAGACTAAAGATTAGTCACTATATAATATGAATTATAACATTTGGAAATCTACATTAATTGTAAGCATTTAGTCACCAAAAGTAAGGAAAGGTAATATTAACATGTTTTAATTCTTGCATCATGTTAAAAATTATTTTTTTGTAGGATAAATTATTTTTTTTGCATTTAAAAATCTATTTTTAACCATATTAGTAAATTAATGCATTAAAAATATTTCTAGCATGTTAAAATGACTTCCAACACGATAAAATTATTTTATACATACTGAGATATAAAAACTTTTTTCTGCATGTTAAAATCTATTTAAACTATTTTTTTTTGTATGCTAAACCTAATTTTTCCTATTAAATAATTAGTAAATTGATGCATGAAAATTACTTACAGCAAAGATAAAATTTCTTCCAGCATGATAAAATTATTTCTATCATGTTAGAATTATTTTTAGCATGTTAGAAATATTTTCAGTATATTAAAACTATTTTTCAGCATAATAATTCTATTTTCCTATCAAATAATTATTAAATAAATATAGAAAAATGATTTTCAGCATGATAAAATTTATGTTGTTATCAGAGGATTTCTGTAATCAGCATGGTAAACTTATCTTTATCATCTTATCAGTAAATTAATGTGTGAGAATTATCTTTGCATGTTAAGTATTAATTTTAGCATATTAAACATTAATTTTCAACATGATAAAAATTAAATCCAGCATGAAAAATTTATTTTTATCATCTTATCAGTAAAGTAACCTATGAAAATTATTTTCAGCATGTTAACATTATTTTCAGCAAGTTAAGATTATTTCGACATAAAAATCTAATTTTTTTATTTTTATAATAATAAATCATCGTTTTGGCTAAACTAATGCATCTCTAATGTACAAAAACTTCCTGAAAATATGTCTAAATATTTATAAATCAAATGCATATAAGATTAAACCATATAATTAAATTAATTCAATTAAACTCTAATTACTTAATTTTTCTTCCTAGTTACCGTTCTTTCTTGAATTCTACGACGTAATGTCGTTAAATATGACGCCTTAAAATTATTATTCACTTCTCTTGCAACTTCTGAGATTTTTGTCAGATCTGTACTTTTTACAAATGAGCTTATTCTTAAATATCATTGGCCATAGTGTTAAGTGGATGTCTAAACATACTTGGGATCTTATGATCCACCGACCCAATGCCTCGCATTAATGGGGCCTGGTCTGGTCCTGGGAGGAGCGTCCGAAAGTACTTGTGCCCATGAGAGTTGATTGACCACAGTGTGGCATTGCACGAAGTGCATGACTTGCTAGATTATTTATGACATTCCACACTTCGTTATTGTATTTGTTTACTGGTTACTTGAAATTGCTTGAAATTACATGATATATTTGAATTGCATGAAATGGTCAAATTCTTTCATGATATTCTTTACATGTTCAATATTCAATATTTGAAATTATCTTGGAACCTTGTTATCATGTTATTACTTGAAATTCCATATACAATTTCCTACTCGCTATTCATGATCTTAAACACTTCCCGATTTACTTGGAAAAATGTCCAAAATGATAAATACTTAAATATTGCCTGATTATAGAGATATAAAATCCTACTGAGCTCTTTGCTCACCCTATGTTTTGGTAAATTGTTGCAGGAAATGAAATTGAACAAGGGAATGGGCAAGAGTGAAAGAGTTTTTTTTCTTTTGCCTAGGATTTATGTAGGTCATTAGTGATTTTACAAGAATGTTGTATTTTGGAGTTTGAAGATTGTAATTACCTTTATGGCTTATGAATTAGTGATGTAAACTTCATTTTGATGGAATAAAAGTATCATTTTCCTATTCATTTCTATCTTTAGAAATAAAATTGTACATGCTCTGATCGACACGCTTGTTTACTCGCTCATGCCCTCGATATTCCGCGTCGGGGCGTGACATAGAATGTTCAATAAGGGGACTTTAGTTGCTAAAAGAAGTCTTCATGTTATTGTCGATAAATCAGAATCGAGATTGACAAGTCAAATCATTTCAACTTTAGATGCAGATCACACTCCCAAAAATCCAAGTGATGTTAGGCCAGCCATGGCCATATTTGAATCAACTGAAGGAATATCTTGCATGGATGAAGATGATGAGAATTTCCTCAATTGCTACTAGGAGATGGGTGAAGTCCCGCGATCAATGACACCCAAGAGGGGGGGGTGAATTGGGTGATTCAATATTTGGGTAAATTTTTACCCGATTTAAAATAGATGTGATAAAGTAGCAATTAGAAATTCAAATCAGTATAATTACAGATTAGATATATCAAAATCTATCGCCACGATAGTTCTTCGGTACTAGACGGAGGTATGAATCCAAGTATTCTGTTCACGCAAGGTACTAGACTGGCCTTGTCAATTCAAAAACACTTTTCAATATACCAAAGATCTACTTAGACAAGATCGATTTATGCTAGATCTGAAGAGACAAATGCAGAAGAGATAATATGCAATATCAATCACACAAAATGAGGGTAGAAGAATTGAATCAAACCACACAGCTCAAACCATAAGACACAAGAAATTTTAAGGTGGTTCGGATGCAATGACGGCAACCTACGTCCACCCCTCACCAAAACCCGGTGAGGCTTCACGGCTGTGAACCAGCACGGGGATGAATCCCCAACACGGAGACACACTCCAACCACACACGTAAAGCGATGCCTGCACACACACACACGGGACGCGCCCCAACACACACACACACACACGGAGATGAAGTCTCCAACACGATCCGACAACCGGATCAACAACACACACACACACTCCGACAAATGTAGTACTCTACACACTAGAATGGCTGGATCTGGATAGATCCACACACACACACACATGTAGATCTACGAAGATCCACACACACACACAAGGATCTGAACTAGATAGCCTCACAATACCACAGATCTGAATCGATCCACACACACACAAATGTTTACAGATTACAAGGAACAAGACTTGAAGCTCAAAACACAAAGACAAATGAAACATTGTTGAGAAAACTCCTGATTTAGGCTCCCCTTGAGTGTATGATGCAGATCTTGAACAAGGCTTCTATCTTCACTTGAATGGAGATTAAATGGCTTCAAATAGAGTTTGAAGAGCTTGAAGATGGATGAAGAAATCTTCCACAAATTACAATTCACAGAGCTACAGTAGTTCTTCCTTCCCTTGGCAGCCTCTCCTTCAATCCTTCTTGTGATCCTCTCAGGGTTTCTTACCCTTAAGAAGTGTTTTTATATGTCTTGGGTTGGTCAAAGAACCCTTCAGACATAGATCCACAAATCCTGCCGAATTTGGAGGCTAAAGGACTGAAAAGTCCACAAAGGAAGCTTGAACAGTTTAGTGAAAAATAAGGTCAAAGATGGCTACATCGGGGGTTCGGTCGACCGGAGGTAGGCAGTCGGTCGATTGGAATTTTACAGGTTTTGAGGATTTCGTTGCTGGGAAAATCGGTCAACCGGCCCTGGGTTGGCGGTCGACCAAAATCTGTAAAACTCCAGATTCCTAGGTGCTAGTAAATCAGGTCGACCGGACAAGTCTTCCAGGTCGACCGAACTCTAGAAATCCTGCAAAACAACGTAGTTCAGTTCATGAAACATATCCAAATATTAAATACTTGTGCTTGCAAAGGAATGTCCAAATAATATGAGCTTGTTTGGACTTGATGGGGTATTTGTTAAGACATGATAAGGTTGAACATTGGCTTTGGTGAGAATGACCTTGAAACATGTTCAATGCTCGCTCTTGAAGATTATGCATGGAATGCATTCAATATTATGCAAAAGACTCATGAAATCTCATTTCAAAATGACTCTTTGTGGAAATACAAGGAACAAGTTCAACCCATTAAGAGCACATGAAAAGATATGCATGAGAAACCTTTGAAAGCCTGAGTATCATAGCTTCCAATCTATTGATCAAGGTTAAGTCAATAGATCCACCAACAAATAAATCCATATGTTCAAGCATAGAGAACCTTTTCATATTAGACCAAATCAATTTCTCATAGAGGCAAGTTGACTTTACTTGCTTTACCTGATTTGAGACTTCCATAGCCTTACCAAAGGTTCTTGAAGAATGTATACATGGTTTACCACTTGTTTTAGATTGTAGATAGGAATGTGTTTATCCACACATTTGTTTTACCTTCTAAGTGACCACCATGATGGTTTATCCTATAATTCAAGATAGTCAAGGTTAATACATCATGAGATGCACAAAGACTTTGTTCACAGTTAAAAGCTATGAAACCTCTCGTAAAACCAACAATTTCAACCAAGAATCAAGACCATATAGCAATGCATTGAACCAACATGTTTGAGCCTGCCTCAAAAGCTATTTCCCATCTCAACCATATTTGAACAACAACATGAGTGCACACTGACATCAAGAACATGTGCAAGCAAGAACATGTGCAAGCAAACATACAGTTTAGTTATCATCAAAAACATATGCAAGGCATATACAACAATCTCCCCCTTTTTGATGATGACAAACTTTATGACGGACACAGACACGATCATATTCTTCTCCCCCTTTGACATTATCAAAAAGTGTGAGGAAGGCAATGAAGTTCAAATTTCAGCAAGGAGATTCATAAATCAATAAGAGCACACTTCATAAGTTCAAATGAGACAATAGAAAGGCAAGGATATGGGGAACAAAAGACATGTTGATTCTTTGTGATTCCAATTACTGATTATGGAGACAGAAAGGTGTGTAGTCTTAAGAGTTGCAAACCAAGATTCACAAATCAAGATGATACCATTCAAAGCCAACACCCCATGTAGCAAGTGTAAAGAATTTGAAGTCTAAAATTTTGGAATTTTATTTATTTTCATATTTTTACATTTTCTTTTGAAATGCATGAAGTTAGATACATACAAATGATGACATATGAAATGCATACAATGCAACCAGACAATTACGTATATATATACATGCAACATATCTCTCCCTTTGTGACGACCCAGAGTTCAGGATGCCGATATACCGATAACATCAGTATACCGACACCAAGAACTGGGGAGGCCACCCAAGAGGCTGATGAGGCCCCTGAAGGGTTAGTGGGGGGTTAGCTGAGGAATATGCATAATTAATTGCGAATTTGGGGCGCGCAATACAAATAAGTATTTAAGATTTAAACACAAGTGCGGAAGCAATTTAAAATAACCAGAGTGATATATATAACTAGTCCAGAGTCACAAACACTAGTCCACAGGGCACAACTACACGGGGCATACCCCGGCAAAAGTACAACACAAGCCTCAAAAAGGCAGCTCGTGCTCAGCTGGCAGCTAAGGAACGGTCCCGAAACAGCACGCTAAACTCCGGGAGATGTCGGGCGCGGCTCACCTGAAAGGAGAAGGGTGAGTCACAGCCAGACTCAGTAGGGGTCACGCGGATCCCTACCTCGCACTAAACAAGCGAACATGCATAATTAACAGCAATTAAAGCATGCATTCAAATAAATACACAGGCAATGGCATGAATATCTAATCACAAGAAAGCTGTAAACTCTATCTAAGCAAGTATAACAGCTAACACATGCCGCTACTAATTGAATGCAAGCGATTAAAGCTAAAACTACCAATTAGAATGAGCTGCAACTAGTCCAAGCAACAAGGAAGGACAACCACTGGAGCAGAAACCAGAAGCGTCCACTGACGGCTTACACTGCGTCTCAAGCACTCGCAGTCGACAAGCGACAAGCTAAGCGCGCAAACAGTACCAAACCAAGTGACCAGTCGGAGTGACACCCGTCGGCGTCAGTCCACAGTCTCCGACCACGTGTGCACACACTGACTCTAGCCTGAGCCAGGCCCTCTAACTAGTTTTCCCCCTTGGCAGGACGCTACCATTGGCTGGGAGCCCACGGAACTAGCTTACAAACCGTGAATGGGAAATACACCCCTCCGCCATCCTCAAGCGGGTCGGTACTCAACAGACCTTAGGGCAACAACAGTGGCTCCATTGCCTGGAAAGAAAAGCTACTCTATTGGCACATAAAACACGCCACAATATAGTAAAACAATACAACTATGGCATGAATATAGAACGGAACGCATAAGCAATGGGCTGGGAATATATTACAGCCATTAGGGAAGTGGCGGTCAAGGACCCACGCGCCACATGCAAACGACGGTCGGGGGTCGGCGCGTTACTTCAAGAATGACGCTCCAGTCCCCATCCGTCACTCCCTTCAGGATTCCAGCTCAAGAGGCACCAAAGGCATGTAACGGTGGGGGCCCTGCGCGTTACTTCGAAGTGACGCGTGGGGTCACCGCCGTCACATCCACCCGAGGCTCAAACCACCTATCAGCGTTCTAAATGGTAGCAGGCGAAGTAACGCCCCGGTCTAGGCGCGCCGGACCGAAACGACGGTCGGCCGACTGGCCGCCGGGCGCACCGCCTGACCAAAATCACGGAAAACAGTTGATGAGTAACGGATGGGAGCCCCACCGTTACTCTCCAAGTAACGCACCCCCATTGGGCCGCTATTTGGTAGTGACGCGTCCACCTTGGACCGTCGGGCAAGTGACGGTTCCTGGCAGGACCGTCACTGCACCTGGGTTACGGGCGGGTACGGTTTGTAAACCGAAGCCCTCCCGGACGGCTGAAAACGCCGGGTATCGACGAAAAACCTGATAACCTGTCAAACCACGCATGCTAGACAATAATTTAACATCTAAATCTAGCACATGCAAGGCCTAAAACGCATTAAACTCAAGATTTAGGCTAAAACCCCAAAAATGGAAATATGAACATCATGCATGCTACGGGGTGCTAATCAACAAGCGAGCTACAGGAAACGATCCTAGCAAGATCGAGGTTCCATCCCCCTACCTTTCGCAAGCCGAAACCGTCGAACGGGCCGCATGCAAGGAGGAATAGCCACGGAGCTTCCACGCTCCACCTCGCTCCCACGATCACCGATCCACGCCGAAGTGGACACCCACGCGCTCTACTCGACGCGAGGAATCCAACGGTGCCAACCTCGTCTCAATCCGACGCCGTCTCGACCCCGATCCCTAAGAGAGGAGAGGAGGTGGCCGCACGGAGGAGAGAGAGAGGGAGAGGGTGAAATGAGAGATCGACGGGGGAGAGAGAGTGAGGGTGAGAGATATAAAAAAAAATAAATAAAATTAATATATATATAATATAATCATTATATATATAAAAATCTTATTAATATTCAATAACCCTCAAACAGCTCCGAACAAATCCGGAAAAATGCCAGACAAATTCCTAAAAATCCAGGAAAATAGCCGGAATTTCCAGAACAATTAATAGAACAAATACCACGAAGGATCCATTAAGGCACGGGCCTTACAGTCCCTCCCTCCTTACAGAAATTTCGCCCTCGAAATTTACAATAACCGAAAAGGAGGAAACTGAGAAAGGACTTATACCTCACTGGAACAAGAAAGGAAAAAGCTGACGCATCTCATCTTCACGCTCCCAAGTAGACTCGTTACCAGAGTGACGCTGCCAAGCAACCCTTACCAGAGGAATAACCTTATTTCTCAACCGCTGCTCACGACGGTCTTCAATTCGGATAGGAAACTCTGGCGTGGACAAATCAGCAGTCACCTCGGGCCACACTGAATCATCGAGAACATGAGAAGCATCAGACACATATTTCCTCAACTGAGACACGTGGAACACATTATGAATAGCTTGCATGGCCGCCGGCAGTTGCAAACGATAAGCCACTGAACCAATAGCTTCAACAATCGGAAAAGGGCCAACATACCGCGGACTAAGCTTTCCACGCTTCCCAAACCTGGAAACACCCTTCATTGGAGATATTTTAACAAACACCATATCTCCTGGCTCAAATTGTAGTGGACGTCTGCGCCGATCTGCGTAACTTTTCTGTCGACTCTGAGCCGTCAACAATCTCTGTCTGATCAGACGAACCACATCAGAACACTGCTGTACCATGTCCGGTCCTGTCAACAGTCGGTCCCCAACATCAAACCAGTTCAGAGGAGTACGACAAGGACGACCATACAGCGCTTCATAAGGAGCCATGCCAATACTGGAGTGAAAACTGTTATTATAAGCAAACTCAACAAGTGGCAAATGCTGACCCCACGAACCTTGCCAATCAAGGCAACACGATCTCAGCATGTCTTCCAAAGTCTGAATAGTTCTCTCTGACTGTCCATCTGACTGTGGATGATACGCTGAACTGAAAGCTAACTCAGTGCCCAAAGCTTTCTGGAAACTACGCCAGAAGCCAGAGGTAAAACGCGGGTCACGATCTGACACAAGTGAAACAGGAATTCCATGCAATGGCACGATCTTCTGCACATAGAGCTCGGCCAATCTCTGCACACTCCAAGTAACTTTAATTGGCAACAATCTGGCGGTTTTCGTCAATCTGTCGACAAGCAGCCAGATTCCATCAAAACCTTGAGAAGTTCGAGGCAAACCCACCACAAAATCTGTAGTAACATGGTCCCATTTCCACATCGGAATTTCCAATGGCTGAAGCAGACCACCTGGCTTTTGATGTTCGGCTTTAACTAATTGACAAGTCAAGCACTTAGAAACAAAAATAGCCACGTCCTTCCTCATGCCGGGCCACCAGAACTGCTTCTTCAAATTCTGATACATCTTGGTGACACCAGGGTGAATAGCAAAACGGGAACCATGGGCTTCACTCAAAATCTCATTCCTCAAATCATCATCAACAGGAATATACAATCTGCCCTGGAAACTGACGACCAGCTCGTCATCAAATTCCACATCATATCTTGATATAACACGGGCCAAATCAGAATCAGCTTGCTGGGCTTCTAGAATCTGCTGATACAAAGCTGAACCCAAAACCAAGCTAGCACAAACTGCCATCCTCGGATCGGCAGGAATCTCTACACACAATGCCTCGCTCGGAAGCTGTTCCCACAATTTCCATTCATGAAGCAACAAATGACTGATTTGTACTTTCCTGCTCAGAGCATCAGCCACAACATTCATTTTACCTGGCTGATAGGAGAGTGTAAAGTCATAATCTTTCATGTATTCCATCCATCGCCTCTGCCTGAGATTCAGATCTTTCTGGGAGAAAATATACTGTAAACTCTGATGATCAGTAAGAATCTGAAATTTCTCACCATACAGATAATGTCTCCAGATCTTCAAGGCAAAAATAACTGCAGCTAGCTCTAGATCATGAGTGGGATAATTTCCTTCATGCTGTTTCAATTGCCGAGATGCATATGCGATAACCTTACCATGTTGCATCAGCACTGCACCCAAACCTACTCGAGACGCATCTGTACAAACAAGAAAACCACCCGAGTCGGAAGGCAAAGTCAACACTGGAGAAGAAGTCAACAGCCTTTTCAATTCAACAAAGCTAGCCTCACACTGATCCGACCAGACAAATGGCACACCCTTTCGTGTCAATTTAGTCATCGGTGCTGCAATCTTCGCAAAATCCTGAATGAATCTGCGGTAATATCCAGCCAATCCTAAAAAACTTCGTATCTCCGTGATGGTCCTCGGTCTCTGCCAACTCAAAACGGCATCAATCTTTGCAGGGTCTACTGCTACTCCATCACTAGAAATCACATGGCCAAGAAAATGAATCTCCCGAAGCCAGAATTCACATTTACTGAGCTTCGCATAAAGCTCGTGATCTCTTAGAGTCTGCAGAACGATCCTCAAATGCTGCACATGATCATCAACAGAGGCAGAATATATCAAGATATCATCAACAAAGATCACCACAAAATGGTCCAGAAATGGACGAAAGATACGCTGCATTAGATCCATGAAGGCTGCTGGGGCATTAGTCAAACCAAACGGCATGACTAAAAATTCAAAGTGACCATATCGAGTACTGAAAGCAGTCTTCTCCACATCAGATTCCCGGATCCGCAACTGAAAATAGCCAGACCGGAGATCAATCCGTGAAAAGACAGCAGCAGACTGTAACTGGTCAAACAAATCATCAATCCTGGGGAGCGGATACTTATTCTTGATAGTCGCCTGATTCAGCTGCCTGTAATCAATACAAAGCCTCAGGTTTCCATCTTTCTTTTTCACAAACAGTACTGGGGCACTCCACGGAGAAAAACTGGGACGAATATAACCCTTCTCCAGTAACTCTAGTAGCTGTGCACGCAGTACTTTCAATTCAGCTGGAGCCATTCGGTACGGCGGCTTTGCTAAGGGGCCAGTACCTGGAATCAGTTCAATCACCATCTCAATCTCTCGCTCTGGGGGCAAGCCTGGCAACTCGTCAGGAAACACATCAGGGAACTCACAGACAACCGGAATATCACAAACATCCCGTCGTGGTTTTTCAACAGCCACCACTGAAGCAAGGAATCCCTGACAACCTGCGCTAAGCAACCTATAGGCTCGAATAGCAGAAATAATCATACGAGAAGAACGGGATCGAATACCTTGAAAATAAAAGGCTGATTTTTCCTAGGGCTGAAAATAGACTTTTTTCGATCTGCAGTCAACCACAGCTCCATAATGCTCCAACCAATCCATTCCCAGAATAACATCATAATCTGCCAGCTGCAACGCATACAATCTCGCCGGCAACTGGTGATCATCTATCATCACAGGAGACTCATCCAAACACAAGGGAGTAACCATGAAATCTCCAGAAGGCAATTCCACAAACAACTCACAAGACAGCTCAGAAGTCGGTTCCTCAATACAAGCCATAAAATCCTCAGAAATAAAAGAGTGAGAAGCACCAGAATCAAATAAGACATGAGCTGCATGACCATAAAGCATAATCGTACCTTCCACAAGATGGGACGCAGCAGCATCAGCTCTTGTCAAATGAGAAACTTTGCCTTTCTGCTTCTTAGAACCAACTGAAGATTGCTGAGAAGACGCCGACGCCTGAGAGAAAAATTGCTGTGGAGCTTGAGGTGCAGGAGGTCTAAACTGCGGCTGAGGTTGAGAAAACTGAGGAGCTTGCAATGGATTCGGCCTCAGCGGGCAATCTCGAACCACATGACCTGGCTGGTCACACCTAAAGCAAACAACAGGAAGAGAACACGGTTGGCCCTTATGATGACCACCGCATCTCCGACACGTCCACGGCTGACTAGCAGCTGAGCTCTGTCGAGTCTGAGAAGAAGGTGCTGTCGGCTGCTGAACAGAATCTGCACCGGACGGCTGCTGAACAAACTTCTTCTTCTTCTTGAACCTTTTGAACTTGGGCTTAGAAGGAGAGGAAGCACTGGAAACCTCTGACTGGACCGAAGGAACACTAGGCACGGGCTGTCGGTAAGCCTGCTGAACCTGAGCCACCGGCTGCACTGACCCTGCCTGGGGATATCCACCCGGTCTCGCCATCTCCAGCTCTAAAGCTACAGCTGTCTGGCACGCAGTATCGAGATCCGCAACACGACTCGCTATCAACGGCATCTTCAACTCTGGCCTCAACCCTCGCAAGAATTGCTGGGTCTTCAAAGCTTCGCTGGCCAGCACATGGGGCGCATACTGACCCAATTCCAAGAACTTATTCCTGTACTGAAGCACGGTCATACTGCCCTGGGTCAATTCCATAAACCGATACATCTTATCCATCTGCAAGCAGGCAGGAGTATAGGCACGCTCAAAAGCAGCAACGAACTCTGCCCAAGTGATTTGCCGAAGAGGTCTGGATCGAAAGGAAATCTGCCACTCGGCTTTCCACCACGCAATGGACGTACCCTGGAGTTGAAAGGCAGCGAGCATGACTTTCTCATCTTCAGCACACTCCATCGAGACAAAAACACGCTCTATCGCATCCATCCATTGCCTCGCGACTTCTGGATCAGCTTGGCCATCGAAAGCAGGCGGATTGAACATCAGAAATTCCTTCAAAGCCTTGCCTCGACTGCCAGGCACTTCAGCTTGAACGATCGGCACTGGAGGAGCAACTGGAACGACAGGAACAGCGGGAACTGCAGGAGGAGGTGCAGAACCGCTATCTTCCCTGGGCGCATCTCGAGGAACACGAGGAGCTCGAGGAGGTCTTCCTCGACGAGGCGGCATAATTATGCTGCCAAAAACACAATCAACAATGAAATCCATCAATCATACGGAAAACATCCTATGCCAGCAAGAGACAACAACAGGACTAGCTCTGGACCAAGCGTCAATTCCAATTCTTTACGCAAATCCTCAACTTCAGGCTCTGATACCATCTGTGACGACCCAGAGTTCAGGATGCCGATATACCGATAACATCAGTATACCGACACCAAGAACTGGGGAGGCCACCCAAGAGGCTGATGAGGCCCCTGAAGGGTTAGTGGGGGGTTAGCTGAGGAATATGCATAATTAATTGCGAATTTGGGGCGCGCAATACAAATAAGTATTTAAGATTTAAACACAAGTGCGGAAGCAATTTAAAATAACCAGAGTGATATATATAACTAGTCCAGAGTCACAAACACTAGTCCACAGGGCACAACTACACGGGGCATACCCCGGCAAAAGTACAACACAAGCCTCAAAAAGGCAGCTCGTGCTCAGCTGGCAGCTAAGGAACGGTCCCGAAACAGCACGCTAAACTCCGGGAGATGTCGGGCGCGGCTCACCTGAAAGGAGAAGGGTGAGTCACAGCCAGACTCAGTAGGGGTCACGCGGATCCCTACCTCGCACTAAACAAGCGAACATGCATAATTAACAGCAATTAAAGCATGCATTCAAATAAATACACAGGCAATGGCATGAATATCTAATCACAAGAAAGCTGTAAACTCTATCTAAGCAAGTATAACAGCTAACACATGCCGCTACTAATTGAATGCAAGCGATTAAAGCTAAAACTACCAATTAGAATGAGCTGCAACTAGTCCAAGCAACAAGGAAGGACAACCACTGGAGCAGAAACCAGAAGCGTCCACTGACGGCTTACACTGCGTCTCAAGCACTCGCAGTCGACAAGCGACAAGCTAAGCGCGCAAACAGTACCAAACCAAGTGACCAGTCGGAGTGACACCCGTCGGCGTCAGTCCACAGTCTCCGACCACGTGTGCACACACTGACTCTAGCCTGAGCCAGGCCCTCTAACTAGTTTTCCCCCTTGGCAGGACGCTACCATTGGCTGGGAGCCCACGGAACTAGCTTACAAACCGTGAATGGGAAATACACCCCTCCGCCATCCTCAAGCGGGTCGGTACTCAACAGACCTTAGGGCAACAACAGTGGCTCCATTGCCTGGAAAGAAAAGCTACTCTATTGGCACATAAAACACGCCACAATATAGTAAAACAATACAACTATGGCATGAATATAGAACGGAACGCATAAGCAATGGGCTGGGAATATATTACAGCCATTAGGGAAGTGGCGGTCAAGGACCCACGCGCCACATGCAAACGACGGTCGGGGGTCGGCGCGTTACTTCAAGAATGACGCTCCAGTCCCCATCCGTCACTCCCTTCAGGATTCCAGCTCAAGAGGCACCAAAGGCATGTAACGGTGGGGGCCCTGCGCGTTACTTCGAAGTGACGCGTGGGGTCACCGCCGTCACATCCACCCGAGGCTCAAACCACCTATCAGCGTTCTAAATGGTAGCAGGCGAAGTAACGCCCCGGTCTAGGCGCGCCGGACCGAAACGACGGTCGGCCGACTGGCCGCCGGGCGCACCGCCTGACCAAAATCACGGAAAACAGTTGATGAGTAACGGATGGGAGCCCCACCGTTACTCTCCAAGTAACGCACCCCCATTGGGCCGCTATTTGGTAGTGACGCGTCCACCTTGGACCGTCGGGCAAGTGACGGTTCCTGGCAGGACCGTCACTGCACCTGGGTTACGGGCGGGTACGGTTTGTAAACCGAAGCCCTCCCGGACGGCTGAAAACGCCGGGTATCGACGAAAAACCTGATAACCTGTCAAACCACGCATGCTAGACAATAATTTAACATCTAAATCTAGCACATGCAAGGCCTAAAACGCATTAAACTCAAGATTTAGGCTAAAACCCCAAAAATGGAAATATGAACATCATGCATGCTACGGGGTGCTAATCAACAAGCGAGCTACAGGAAACGATCCTAGCAAGATCGAGGTTCCATCCCCCTACCTTTCGCAAGCCGAAACCGTCGAACGGGCCGCATGCAAGGAGGAATAGCCACGGAGCTTCCACGCTCCACCTCGCTCCCACGATCACCGATCCACGCCGAAGTGGACACCCACGCGCTCTACTCGACGCGAGGAATCCAACGGTGCCAACCTCGTCTCAATCCGACGCCGTCTCGACCCCGATCCCTAAGAGAGGAGAGGAGGTGGCCGCACGGAGGAGAGAGAGAGGGAGAGGGTGAAATGAGAGATCGACGGGGGAGAGAGAGTGAGGGTGAGAGATATAAAAAAAAAATAAATAAAATTAATATAAATATAATATAATCATTATATATATAAAAATCTTATTAATATTCAATAACCCTCAAACAGCTCCGAACAAATCCGGAAAAATGCCAGACAAATTCCTAAAAATCCAGGAAAATAGCCGGAATTTCCAGAACAATTAATAGAACAAATACCACGAAGGATCCATTAAGGCACGGGCCTTACACCCTTACTTATTTAAGAAGGGAATGGGTATAAGAAAGATGCATGAGAGTCATGACAATTGGAATACACATGTGTGGCACATAGGAGATTGTGTAATCATATAGGATATTCAGGCAATTGTCAATGCAGTCAATCAATTTTCTGAGTACATAATAAATCAAATTTCTAGAAGTGTAAGTGAGTAACATGAGAAGCGATAGTTACAATATGGATAGTCAGATTTTCAGATCAACACAAGGAGACATTTTACAGACTGCAGTTCAAATTTAAGAATAGCGTATTGGAGGCTATGCTCTACCTCAATAATTTTTTTTTACATCAAAATTTTTAATGATTTCACAAAGACAATCATAATTTTTCTAAGAATGATCATGTTCAGATAATTCCTTTTTACGCGAGTAGACGCATGGAGCTTATGCCAGAATCCCCGGTTACTCAGAATATTGAACCATTTCACTTCATTTTGAATAGAGGTACTTTAGTCAACACTTTTCAGAAATGAATCACATCACATCTCAGGTGACGTGCATCCAATTTACTCAGTGAAGCTAAGCATTGCTCTACCTTTTCTTCTCAAATTCGTTCTTCAAAAGTTAGGCAGGCAACTTTTTCCTCAGCTGCCTCTTCAACATACATGCAGCAAGTTTAATATCTCTAGAGTGTTGAAAAGAAATTCCTATATCTTTATCTTTAACACTCTTTTTCACATTTTGTGCATGATGTGTGCGAATTTGATTTAGCATGTTCACCAAAAGTATTATGAACACATAACAATGCAGCTCCACCTAAATAGATACACTTAACAAAAGTTCACTCCTCCTGAGTGTACGACAATTAACACTCCAATGATGACTCAAATGCAGCATTATGTAGCAAGAAAAATATAAGGTCATAGAAGTTTCAAGGATGGGGGTGAATAGCATATAGTAACATGCAAGCATACAATTTGGAAGATATGCAATGTGCAATGTAAAATGCAGAATGCATTATGAATGCAAAATTTCAGATTCCATTTGAATGTCCTAAATGCAATGCAAGTTGCAAGGCGTAGCATGGATGCAAATTACAAGTTTTCAGTTTTTCATTTGGATGATCTAAATGCGCCTAATGTATTGAATTCTAGTGCATGCAACCTATAACTATATGAGAATGAAATGCAAGTGGCAAAAGCAAGATGTGAAGACTTGATTTTTAGAACGTTTGTCAGATTCCACAAGAGGGCATTTAGTTTTGAAAGATGAACAACAAGCATTTTCCATCACGTGGCATTTATGAACAAGGGTGCAGAAAAGATCAGAAATGAGTAATGCAACCCATTTATTTTCAGAAATTGTTCAAGAGTAGATTTTCAATCACTTTTCAAAAGTTTTGAAGACATTCACAAGCCATTCAGGAATTGACATTTCCATTGTAGAACTTTTCACATCATTAAGGATCAACTTCAAAAAATTTGAAGCAATTCATCATAAGCATGTTGCATGTTACAATTGGAGATAACTCAGTCAATAGAAAATGAAACATCATTCATTTCAAGTTATTTACCTAGCAAGACCCCCCCTTGACAAATACATGAATTTTAGATAAATTCAGTGAAAGTGCAATGTGTTCTCTTATGACATGGGGCTAGCTAACAAAGGAGCATAGAATAGCATCAGAAAATTCATTCAAGGCCAATCATTCGATTTCTTCAAGTTCCGGTACGAGGCAGAGAACTTTGGTCCAAAAACTAACTCATGCATAGTGAGAGTTTCCAGGTGGACATAATCCACCTTTTCACTACCCAGTATTTGATATACCAGAAATGTAGTTAAGTTCAAATTAGCCATTAAACATACTGTTCCAATACAGAATTATTCAAAAAATAGATTTAGACATCTTCACCACATGAGACATTGTTAATAGTTCAAGAGATGATGCCATCTACATGAACCTGAACTACTAACATGTCCTTACCTGAATTTCTTGTGAACATGGTCTGATCAACCTTACATTTGGTAAAAATGAGATGAGCCTCTCATACCATGCCTTAGGTACTTGCTTCAGTCCGTACAAGACTTCCTACAGCTTGTACACATGTTGTGGATGTTGAGTCGATCCTAGAGGTTGTTATATAAAAAAACATCCACTTGATATTCTCATTAGGGACGACAATTTTAACATCCATTTTAAGATGATTTTAAGGTTCAGTGATCATGTGTTGTGATAGGAGAGTCTGGACTACTTCTAATCAAGCAGTCGGTGCAATAGATTCATCAAAATCACTACCCATCTCCTAGTAGCAGTTGAGGGAATTCACATCATCTTTATCCTTGCAATATACTCCTTCAGTTGACTCAAGCATGGCCGTGGCTGGCCCAACATCACTTAGATTTTTGGGAGTGTGATTTGCATCCAAAGTTGAAGAGATTTGATTTGTCAATTTTGATTCGGATTTATTAACAATGACATGAAGAGTTCTCTTAATAACTAACATCCCCTTAAGAAGATCTAGACTTAATGCATAACTCAGGTGTGAACCTAAATACTAAGTTTATATGACGAATCTAGTGACTCCTTCTCAATGTGTGCATGACTGTGAGATGTTCAGTAAAATTCTAATGCCATATGCAGCCTTTAAGTACTTGACTCATAGTACTGGGCGGAGAACATAGATCCGAAGATCACCTCACGCATGGTGATAGTTTCTAGACAAGCTTAACCTGTCTTTTCACATGTCACCATTCGATATACTATGTAGTCATGGATGTGATGAAGGGAAGGGAATAGCAATGCATTATGACATGAGTTCACAATGTTAAACTTTTGCAAGACAAGTTGTGAAAGCATATGATAAACTCAATGTATGCAGTGAAGGTTAATATGAAGGTTTCCAAACTTTTCTTCAACAATATGCTATGTGACATGTGATATGCACAGAGATATGCAACTGACTGCGGATGAAATGCATGTACAGACATATGCATGATGACATAACTATTCAACACACAGACATATGCATGATCACATAACCATTCAGCACACAGACATATGCATGATCACATAACTATTCAGCACAATATGAATCAAGACATGGCACAATTACTGGAGAGAGTAAGAGGGATATCACCTGAGTATTCAGATTTCATTTTTTGGTTTTTCTTTTAACCTGACTTATCGCTTGGCCCATGTGCCTTACCTTCTTAACTAAAAACATATTCCACACTTCATATTCTCATAGCACACCTGCAAAACAGATTTCTCAATTTGCATTCTTAGGTACCCAAATCATCTTGGGTCCTTGTAGGTTAGAAGAAAAATTGGCACGTGGCTTCCACTTTTTGACAACATTATTTTTTGGCCAAATCACCTAATGGACTCAAAGGGAGAGTGCACCCCTTTCCAGAGGAAAGGAATGTTCCCACTCCACCTTCTTACCACTAGATGAGATTTTATTGCATAAAAGAAGTATAGTGTTCAATGGGGCCAAGCCCCTTAGGTACAAAAAGCAAGAAGTGAAAACTATCCCTATACAGCTCCAAATGTGGAGATAAAGGGAAACAAAGGCTAAATCTATACATTTCTAATACGTATGTTTGGTATATTAGCAGCATCAGCTGTAGTAGCTCCTCTAGCAATAAGTGGCAGCTCCTTTGTCGATGCAAATTTAGTATTGTGGCATACTAGGACAACATGATTGGCCAATGCATCCACTAGCATGTTAGTTTCCCTGTATGTATGTACAATCGGACATTGAAAACTGAAGAGTATTTCCTTGAGTTTGTGCCACCATGGGAGCAAAGACCAAGGGGGGCTTTTGTTATCCTTTAGTAATTCCACCAAAGCTAATGAATCAGTGCATATAACCGAGAGAAGGATATTATGATGTTGTGCTAATCTGAGGCCATCAAGAAGAGCTCTACCTTCTGCAACCATGTTGGAACCCTGACCATAAAAATAAGAAAATCCCAGTAACATTTTCCCCTTATTATCTCGGAAGCAGCCACCTCCTCCAGAGGGTCCTGGATTACCCTTACTAGCACCATCCATATTGAGGGAAAAGTTGAATTTTGGAGCTATCCATCGGACAGTGAAGTAGCAGAGAACTTTGTGATTGATAGAAATGCCCATAGTTTGATACCTGTGTATAATAGAATGGCCAATTCCCTATTTAAAGGAGATCTGTCGCATGGCTAGAATAATGTCATCATGTATCTGATCAACAATTTGAAGAAATTTGACTTTAGTGCCTTCAAATCTCCTCCTGCATCTATATTTCCATGTTTCCCAGACAATGAGCATGGTTACCAGCAATGTGACAAAACCCTGCAGGCTATAGATCGCAACCTCATTGAGAATTTTATGTAACCGGCCATAAGTAGTGTTTGTTTCCAGATATGGTTTATCAATAAGAATAGCAAATTTGTTCCACAAATATGATGCCACTTCACTATGAAGAAAAAGATGATCAAAGTCTTCAATGGCATGAGCATAAGTACGGCAATCACAACAAGATGCCATTTGTATTCCCATATTTTGAATTCGATTATCAGTTAGCACATCATGATTTTAAACCTTCCAGTAAAATAGAGCTACACGAGGAGGGAATTTATAATGCCATAATTTGACAACTGGATTACATGCTGCTTGCCCTTTGATATATCTATAAGTAGACTTGGTATCAAATTTTCTAGTTTTGTCCAAACAGACATGTCATTCCCTTCCTGTGTAGCAAACCTGTGAATTTCATTCCGCAGATTTCTGTCTTCAATACCTTGTCAGATCAAGTGTTGATGATCAGCTAATACAGCTTATACTAATCAGTCCTCAATTAGAGGCATGTGATGAGAAACATATTCCTTTAGAGGCTTATCCTTGTACCATTTGTCCTTGAAAAAGTTTGTATTTGCTCCATTGAACACAATATTCCTCATACCAGCTAACAAAACCTTTCTAGCATTTTCAAAATCCCTGGCTTTAATACCAACAGGAAAAGGTATTTTACAATCTGAAATGTGCTGATTTTGTATATATTTACTCTTGGTAAAAGTAGCCCACAAAGAGTTATTGTGTAAGGACAGCCAAAGCTGTTTCACATATGAGCACAATTGTATATCTCCTAGTCTGCGGATGCCTAAGCCACCATCAAAATTTGGTCTACAAACCTTATTCCAAGATACCCAATGTTTCTTGTGAACACTTTCAACACCTTGCCACAAGAAATTAGCGCATATTTGCTCAATTTGCTTGTGTATAGTGTATGGGATAGCAGTAGCACTTGCTGAGTAAATGGGAATTGAAGATAGCACAGACTTAATGAGTGTGATTTTGCCAGCCTGGGAGAGAAACTTGCTTTGCCATCTAGCAAGCTTTGTATTAATTTTATCAATCAGATATTTGAAATGTGGAATTTTGGTCTTACCTTTGAATAAAGGTATCCCCAAATAGCTGACACTGCCAGTTTTATATTGAAAGCCAATTATCTGTCTGATTTTTTCTATAGCACATCTAGGCATATGTTTGGAGGCCATGAATGAACTTTTTTGGGAATTGATCCTCTGCCCTGATGAAGCTTCATATCTTCTTAGAAACGTAAGCAGATGTTTGACTGTATGCAAACCACCATTTGAAAATATGATAGAGTCATCTGCATATAATATATGAGATATGGGCATAACATTCCGAGGAAGATGGTAGTATCCACATTGACCTAAACTGAATAACTGACTGAGACCACGACTTAAAGCTTCCTTTGCTATAACAAACAGAGCTGGGGGTAAAGGATCCCCTTGTCTTACCCCCCGAATAGATTTAAAATAACCATGAGATTGGCCATTAAGAGCAATTGTGAACTAGCAATTCATTAAAATCTGAGATATCAGAGAGACAAATCTGCTTGAAAATCCAAACCTTTTCATGACAGATAGAATGAAATCCCATTCCAAATGATCATATGCTTTAGCCATGTCCAGCTTAATAAGAATGTTATGCCCTCTAACAGGTCTATCCAATTCCATGAATAGTTCTTTGGCAAGTAAACAGTTATCAGTGATGAGTCTACCACTTATAAAACCACTTTGCTGCTCAGAAATTATGGAAGGGAGAATGTGACGCAGTCGGTCACAAATTATTTTGGATACAATTTTGCATGTGAAATTGCAGAGACTAATTAGCCTGAAATCAGCAAAGGAAATGGGACTCTTTACCTTCGGTATCAGACATAATGTAGTGGCGGTAACTCCCTTCGGAAGTCCCCATCCTTGGAAAAAACTTTGAATGGCACTTATTACATCATTCCCAACGATATCCCAACAGTGAGTAAAAAAACTTCCAATAAATCCATCAGGTCTAGGAGAGCTATTTCTTGGGAGAGAAAAGACAGCCTCTAACTTCCTTAGCCGAAGGAATGAGACATAATGCCATATTCTGATCTTCTGTGACCAGATTAGGAATGACTGATAGAAGGTTATCATTAATGCAATGAGTTTCTGAAGATAGTAAGTTCTTGAAAAAATCCACAGCACCATTTAGTAAGGTTGCCTGGTCCTCAACCCAAGTACCATCCAGTTTTAACCTCTGGACAAACTTCATCTATCTTGTAATTTTTGTGTGATGATGGAAAAATTTAGTGTTGCGATCTCCATAGGTAATCCACTGAAGCCTGGACTTTTGGAACCAAAAGACCTCCTCCCAATGAAGAATAAGCCTCATCTCAGCATTAGTTTTTTGCAACTTTATCCGATTCTCCACAGATGGGTTGTCATCATAGTCCTCTTGCATCTGTTGTAATTGGGCTTCAGCATGTTCTTTAGCTTGATGAATATTGCCAAATACCTCTTTATTCCATCTCTTCAAAGTGACTTTTAAGTGCTTAATCTTCTCCTGTAGAGCATAAAAAGGATGACAATTTTGGTCCTATCTAACCCAATGTAGCTTGATAAACTCAATAAAATCAGAATGTGTATGCCACATTTGTTGATATATGAATCTCTCTGGTGCAACTTTAATAGGGAGCATGTTCATAAGAATGGGGGCATGATCAGAAGGACCTCTGACTAAGTGTTTAACAGACAAACTAAAAGATGAATTTAGCCACATTTCATTGTGAAGAACCCTGTCCAAGCGAGCTCGAATGTGAGATGTCCCAATTTGATTGTTTGACCATGTATAGGGAGTTCCAGAGTAACTAGCATCAATTAATCCCACGGTAGAAATAAAACTTTGGAAGTCTAACATAGCTGCAGCTGAAGGCATTATCCCACCAATCTTCTCTTCAGGAGTTATTATACAATTGAAATCACCACCAATAGTCCAGGGAATGGTCACCCCTTGACTGAAATTCATGAAATAATCAAACATAGCCCTGCGAATTCTAACACTACATGATGAATAGACCACAGTGAAGTACATATAAATAGATCTGCCTTCTTTCAATCCAACTATAATATACTGAGGGTGCATCTCTACAACATCAAGATATATATCATTGCTATGAAATATCTATATTTTTGAATTAACACCATTATTTCCCAAAATAGAATGAAGTTTAATTCGACAAGCCACCTTATTAGCACGACTAAAATCAATGCGAGGTTCTGAGATAGCTACCAATCCAAGCCTTTGATCTTTTATAATCTACGCAAGGCTTTTGATAGTGACCTTGTTTCCTATACCCCTAACATTCCAAATGAGAGCTGAATTAATCATGGGCATAAGAAGATGAAGAGTGAGCTACCAGTACCTTGGCCTTGGCTCTTGACAGCGTTCAATTAATCACTTTTCCTTAGAAAATAATCATGCTTAACATGCCCAGATTTGCCAGAGAAATGGGAGGAAGCACGTTGCATCACCTTTTTTCTTCTCATTGGCTTGACCAGTTTGTGTATGTGAGCATGATGTGTTGAATGAAAACTCTTTTTCTTCATTAGTAGCCAGCAGTGTGAAATTGTATGACCTCTTTTACCACAGTGATTACAATGCATGAAAGATTTTATGATAAATGATTGCTTAGCATTTTTGAGACTAGCTCTGTTTCTACATGCTCTCAAGTCATCATTTTTCATAATGAAATAGTCATGCATCATGTGTCCAAGTTTTTCATAGTAAAGACAAGAAACATTTCTTTTCTTGGATGCATGGGGTTTCACATGAATGTTTTTAGTATGCACATTTTGGACATTCACACTCTTTTTCGGATTTGGTTGAGTTCTTGACATAGTGTGTTGCTGGGAGTTAGATTTTGAGATGCTGGGTGTACATGTGCTATGAACAAATGAAGTGTGTAACTTACTTTCAATTTTTTTTTTGTTCACAGGATTAAATTCCAGCCCTTCTCTTTGAAAGTTCACTTTCATCCCCAACAATATGTCCAGGTTTTCTTGACCATCCACGAATTTAAACAGTGAATTTTGTAAGTCTTGGATTTCACTTTCTAAAGATGTGATGTGCAGTTGAGTGTTGGTGAGTTCTTCTTCACAAGTAGCAAGACTGACATTCAACACATCATTGGTTTTCCTAAGACATCTAACTTCTTATTTTATTTCATCCACATCTTCACACTCATCCAAAACCACATATTTTTCTTTTTCTAGAACCAATAATCTTTCAGAAATGGCCATGTGCAATTCCTTTAGTTTCTCATTTTCTCTTGCAAACTTTTTATCATGAACAAGTTCATTTTGACCATTGTCTATTGAACTTATTTTCTCTCTCAGCTCTTTATTTTTATTTCTCAAGGAGAAAATTTGATCTTTGTTAAATTCAATGTCGAAGACATGAGCCTCAGTCAATTCCTCTAAATGTGAGCATTTTTTATAGGAGGAATCAAAATTATTTTGTTCAACATTCTTTTTCAATTTTTTGTTTTCAGATTTTAGCTTCTTATATTTATTTGCAACCTCATCGTATGCAACCAATAAATCATAAAAAGATATATTTTCAGAATCTGAATTTACCTCTAAGGGTGATCCATTCTACTTATCACTGTCGTTATCACTCGTGCCTGCCATAAGACATTTGTCTTCGTGCTCTTCTTGGAAGCCGACTAAGCCATCCAATATGTTCTTTGCGGAGCTGCAACAGGAGACAAAGGCAAAACTATTAGCATTAACTGCGGCAGTGAATAAACTTAGAACCAAGCAATTTTGATCATGTTTGAACTTATAATCTACAGTCCAGACAGATTTGTCTTTAAGCAACTCATAAGGACCACGTGAAATAAGCTTCCATAGCTTAGGATCATATGAGTTGACTAGATTGCACATTCTTCCTAACCACAAATCAAAGTTAGAACCATCAAACACCGGTGGAGAATTCAAGGTGTACATCTTGGTAGTCATTGATATGGATCACTTTAGATTGTTAAATCTATGAAAAATCGAGCCTTAGCTCTGATACCAATTGAAGTCTCATGATCAATGACACCTAAGAGGGGGGGTGAATTGGGTGATTCAATATTTGGGCAAATTTTTACCCGATTTAAAATAGATGTGATAAAGTAGCAATTAGAAATTCAAATCTATATAATTACAGATTAGATCTACCAAAATCTATCGCCACGATAGTTCTTCGGTACAAGACGGAGGTATGAATCCAAGGATTCTGCTCACGCAAGGTGCTATTGTCTTGACAAGACTGGCCTTGTCAATTCAAAAACACTTTTCAATATACCAAAGATCTACTTAGAAAAGATCGATTTATGCTAGATCTGAAGAGACAAATGCGGAAGAGATAATATGCAATATCAATTACACAGAATGGTGTAGAAGAATTGAATCAAACCACACAGCTCAAACCACAAGACACAAGAAATTTTAAGGTGGTTCGGATGCAACGACGACAACCTACGTCCACCCCTCACCAAAACCCGGTGAGGCTTCACTGTAGTAAACCAGCATGGGGATGAATCCCCAACATGGAGACACACTCCAACCACACACGTAGGGCGACGCTTGCACACACACACACGGGGACGCGCCCCAACACACACACACATACGGAGACGAACTCTCCAACACGATCCGACAACCTGATCAATAACATACACACATGTTGCGACAAATGCAGTACTCTACAAACTAGAATGGCCGGATCTGGATAGATCCACACACACACATGCAGATCTACGAAGATCCACATACACACAAGGATTTGAACTAGACAGCCTCACACTACCACGGATCTGAATCGATCCACACACACACAAATGTTTACAGATTTCAAGGAACAAGACTTGAAGCTCAAAACACAAAGACAAATGAAACAAAGTTGAGAAAACTCCTGATTGAGGCTCCCCTTGAGTGTATGATGCAGATCTTGAACAAGGCTTCCTTCTTCACTTGAATGCAGATTAAATGGCTTCAGGTAGAGCTTGAAGAGCTTGAGGATGGATGAAGAAATCTTTCATGAATTACTGTTCACCGAGCTACAGTAGTTCTTCCTTCCCTTGGAAGCCTCTCCTTCAATCCTTCTTATGATCCCCTTAGGGTTTGTTATCCTTAAGAAGTGTTGTTATATGTCTTTGGTTGATCAAAGAACCCTCCAGACATAGACCCACAAATCCTTCCGAATTTGGAGGCTAAAGGACTGAAAAGTCCACAAAGGAAGCTTGAACACGTTGGTGAAAAAAAAGGTCAAACATGGCTACATCGGGGGGTTCGGTCGACCGGACATAGGCGGTCGGTCGACCTAAATTTTATAGGTTTTGAGGATTTCGTTTCTGGGAAAACTGGTCGACCGGCCCTAGGTTGGCGGTCGATCGAAATCTGTAAAACTCCAGATTTCTAGGTGCTGGTAAATCAGGTCCACCAGACCAGTCTTCCAGGTCGACCGAACTCTGGAAATCCTGCAAAACAACATAGTTCAGTTCATGAAACATATCCAAATATTGAAGACTTGTGCTTGCAAAGGAATGTCCAAATAATATGAGCTTGTTTGGACTTGATGGGGTATTTGTTAAGACATGATAAGGTTGAACATTGGCTTTGGTGAGAATGACCTTGAAACATGTTCAATGCTCGCTCTTGAAGATTATGCATGGAATGCATTCAATATTATCCAAAATGACTCTTTGTTATCTCATTTCAAAATGACTCTTTGTGGAAATGCAAGGAACAAGTTCAACCCATTAAGAGCACATGAAAAGACATGCATGAGAAACCTTTGAAAGCCTGAGTATCATAGCTTCCAATCTATTGATCAAGGTTAAGTCAATGGATCCACTAACAAACAAATCCATATGTTCAAGCATAGAGAACTTTTTCACATCAGACCAAATCAATTTCCTATGGAGGCAAGTCAACTTTACTTGCTTTACCAGATTTGAGACTTTTATAGCCTTACCAAAGGTTCTTGAAGAATGTATACGTGGTTTACCACTTGTTTTAGATTGTAGATAGGAATGTGCTTATCCACACATTTGTTTTACCTTCCAAGCGACCACCATCATGTTTTATCCTACAATTCAAGATAGTCAAGGTTAATACATCATGAGATGCACAAAGACTTTGTTCACAGTTAAAAGCTATGAAACATCTTGGAAAACCAACAATTTCAACCAAGAATCAAGGCCATATAGCAATGCATTGAACCAACATGTTTGAGCCTGCCTCAAAAGCCATTTGCCATCTCAACCATATTTGAACAACAACATGAGTGCACACTGACATCAAGAACATGTGCAAGCAAACATACAGTTTAGTTATCATCAAAATTATATGTATGGCATATACAACAATGGGTAGTAATTTTGATGAGTCCCCCGTACTGGTTGCTAGATTAGAAGCAGTACATCAAAGAGGATGTTTTTGTAGAATAACCTCTAGATTTTGAAGACCCAAAACATCCACAACATGTGTACAAGCTACAGAAGGCCTTGTACGGATTGAAACAAGCACCAAGGGCATGGTGAAGCAAACATCTGAAGGCATTTTCATAAATCAAGCCAAGTACACCTTGGAGCTGTTAAGAAAATATGGGATGGCATAAACATAACCCATGTCAACTCCGATGGCCACAACCACGAAGTTAAACAAAGATAAAAAGGGTAAAATAGTAGATCTTACACTATTTTCGAGGTATGATTGGATCACTATTGTACTTAACAGCATGCCGTCCAGACATTCAATACATCATATGTATATGTGCTCATTTTCAGTCATGACCTAAAGAGTTTCATTTATTGGCTGTTAAACGGATTTTTCAATACTTAATTGGCACAATAGACTTTGGCTTATGGTTTCCCATCGGTAGTTCATTTGATTTGATTGCATATACCGATGCGGATTATGGTGGATACATTGTTGATCGTAAAAGTACTAGTGGATACTGTTAATTTCTTGGTGGGTGTCTAGTTTCATGGGCTTCCAAGAAACAACATTCAGTAGCTCTCTCAACGGCCGAGGCTGAATATGTAGCCGTCAAAAGTTATAGAGCCCAAGTACTTTGGATCAAAAATTAATTGCTTGATTTGAATGTTGAGATGAAATGCGTTCCAATTTTATGTGACAATACTAGTGCAATTAACTTGTCAAAAATCTTGTACAACATTCTAGGACAAAGCATTGACATTCGACATCATTTTCTGAGAGATCATGTAGGTAAAGGGGTCTTTGAATTAAAATTCATAGACACACACATTCAGTTGGCTGACATCTTTACCAAACCCTTAAACCAGAACAATTCAATAAAATCAGAAGGGAACTTGGCATGTGCAAGGGTGAGAACATACATACCTAAGTCAGCATTAAGGCTGAGTCTTGCATAGATAGAAAAGTTAGTTGCATTAAGGGTAGATTGCATAGAAAAACATGCATACCTTGTGTGCACATTTCTCATTTCTTGTATGATGATATGCCACCAATGCATGCTTGTTTGTATTTATACATATAGCCCTTCCTTGAAATGTTTCTAAGGCCTATAATTCCTTGCTAAATAAATGTGTATCTTAAGACCAAAGGATCAGAAGCATTTACTGAGGGGGAGTTTTAGAAAAACTCCTATAGCAGACGTCTTAGAAGGATCACTCATTCCTTCTTGTCAAAAAAAAAAAGGAAAAAGGAGGATGTATAAAAAAAAGGGAAAAAGGAGGATGTATCAAAAAAAAAGGATGACTCGAGAACAGATATCAAAAAAAAGGGAGATGAAAGTGTTACAAAAAAATGCTAAAAATTAGGGGGGTCGACCAGTTCAGTCGACCGACCGACTAACGTCGGTCGATCAAAACTGGCGAACCGGCCGGCCGAACCCGCTTCCGAACTCCATTTTAAGGGGGTTTTCACCCCCATTCACTCACTTTCTTACCTCTTCTCACTCCCACAACTTCTCTCCAGCCCTAAAAACCCCAATACACCTCCTCTCAAGCCCTAGAACCCCATTCTTCTTCCATCCGCACAAGATCCAGCATGTTCGTCATCACTTCGGGATGAAATCTCCATGGTGGATTGTGCGACCTTGAAGCCATTCCTAGGGTTCCAATGTGTGTGGAGCATCCATTCTACGGTATCTTGGTGCATCTTTTCATTCCATTCCATCCCGAGGAAGGATCTTTGTTCCCCTTAGGTTTTCTACTATGATTTCTGTCTAGATGGCGCCTAGAAGAAGTTCTCGGCGTTCTACCCAAGGGGAGTCCAGTGCCAGAAGAGCTAAGGCTCCGGCTCCACCACCACAGCGGGCAGCCGCACCTCCCAGGGCACAGTCGATGCGTCCACGACCTATACTCGACCCTTGTCTGGTCGATTTTGATGAGCTAAATGACATCCTTCCTGATATAAATGCGGCATTTGAGGTTCAAAGTGGATGGATTGATTTCATAACAAGATATCCTTTGTATTAGCCGAGCTTAGTTCAGGAGTTCTATGGCAACTTGAATATGAGGGATGACCGTCTCTTTACCATTGTGAAAGGAGTGGAGTTTACAATCAATCCAGAATTATTTGCAAGCGCCCTAGGTGTTTCAGCTAGAGGGGAAGATATGGCGTATGGTCATGGTGCTATGGCAGACACATTCATGCTCATGACGTGCTGTGAGTATGTGCACGGAGTCAGTAATTTGATCACTCTAAATGCAAACTATTTCCCACCAACAAAGTAGATTCTACATCACATCTTCACCACTATTATCTATCCTAAGGGTGGGAGCAGAGATGCCGTAACTAAGGTGCACAAGTTTCTATTCTATCATGTTTTGGGTGGGATCCCCATTAATATGGGACGCCTTATGATGGATCTAATTGGGTCATGCCGTACCCAAAGAAGATGATCCATGCCATATGCCTCATAGTTGACTGGCGTCTTTCTTCATGTTGGAGTTGGTTTGGCCGGGGAAGTTAACATTTACGTCCGGCAAGATGATATCTACAATAAGCACAAACTCCGCTCATCTTTTGGGTATGAATGGGGTGAAGATGGAGTTTTATACAGAAATGTCAGAATCTATGGAGATGAATCAGAATATGAGGAGAGGACCAAGATCAATAGGAGCAGGATCAAGCCCAAGTCCCTCTTCAAGCTCAAGTTGAGGAGTACCCTCCTCTACTACAGCAGGAACCACCTCCTCCTCCACCTGCAGCTTCGGATATGCCATCTCCATCGCAGTTCTTTCACAGGGAGTCCTCTACTCAAGGTGCTAGACCACCTTCTTGGGTAGATTATGAGACTTTGGATAGGTGCTTTTCTGGGTTTGAAAATCGTATGGATGTCTTTGGGGAACAAGTTTCCAACCTTGACACTCGGTTTGGGTCATCACTTGATTGACTCGACACCTTTATGAACATCATGACTGGCCGAATGGATTCCTTCTCCACCGCCTTGGACACCCTCTCTACCAATATGGCCAACCTGTCCACCCAAGTGGCTACCCTCTCCTCTAGCCATGAAGATTCAGGCCAAGTTTTTTATCTCATGAACCGTACACTTTTGGGCCTTCAGTGGTGTGGCCAGACTCAAGAGACCTCCCTTGCAGATATTCAGCATCACCTTTAGTTTCAACACCACACTCTTGAAGATATCCGTCGCCACCTTGGCGATTAGCCACCTCCTGTAGATGACAACTAAGGACTTTCTGGTTCTTCACCTTAGAAGTTGTTTTTGGGCCTTGTAGTTCACTTTTGATCCACTTTTCTTGTATCACCTCCCCTCTTTGATGATGACAAAGGGGGAGAAGTAGTTATCTATAAGTTATTAGGTTAATCTAAATTTTATGCATGCATGAATGTATGTGTGTATGCCATTTGGCATTTGCTTTTGCATTTGCATTCGTTGAGTCTTTTGCTTTTGCATTAGTTGAGTCATTCCGCATTTGTCCTGTAATGTGCCAAGTGTCTTTGCACCATGTAATGAACGTGAAATGAAATGGAATGCACTTGGTCTTGGACATACTTGTTGGTACTTGTATTTCATTTCTTCTCAAATTTCCATTTGGCAAATATGATTGAATGATCGGTGTTGGCTTGAATGGTTTGAATGATGTATCTTGAAGGGATTGAAGTTGCCTTACGGATTATTGGATTGTTAACCATTCATGGGTTCTATGTATATCAAATGGTGTTGGATAAAAGACAGGCCATGCCATCTGAAATCTCTCACTATGCGTGAGTGCAAACTCTGCCATGTACAAGAACCATGTGGGAGCTTGCAAGTATAGAATGCGTTGATTTCAAGTTCTAAGTATGGTCATCGGCACGCAAATGCATCTTTTGGTCTAGAGTTTTGTCATCATCAAAAAGGGGGAGATTGTTGAGTCTCTCTAGGTGATTTTGATGATAACAAAACCTTGGATGTTATTTCCATCTCACGTTGTGCATACTAGCTTAAGGGCGAACACTAGAATGCAATTAAGGCTAAACTCCATCTTATCAAATGCTTCAAATGATCAAGTCTTCAAAATGCATAAACAGAGTTCAAATGGACTTTACATAGATGCTAACATACGTTCAATCCAAAGGTTGATTATATAGATATACTTTCATGGGCTAACAACTCCATTTTGTTGGAAGTCCAGAGTTCGGTCGACCAATGGGTTGAGTTCGGTCGACCAAAATTTCTAGTAGGCAAAACTCTAAGAAATAATAGAGTTCGGTCGACCGATGGGTCAAGTTTGGTCGACCGATTCTCCCAGCACTGAAAACATACAGAAGTCACAGAGTTCGATCGACCGATCGAACATTTCGGTCGATCGAACCCTTCGAAGCCCCCTTTGTTGACTTTGTTTCATGAACATGTTCAAAGCCTCTTTCTTGGACTTTTTGGTCTAAAAGCTTTCCAACTTGCCTAAAATCATGGATCTGCTTCCTGGCTTGTCCCTTGACCATCCTAGGTCTTATAAAAGTAACTCTTGGGCCAAGAAACCCTAAGATACAAGGGGATCAAATGAAGGCTATCAAAGGAGAAAGAGGGTTGTAGGAAAAACTCTGTGAACAGTGTTTCATCCAAGCATTCTTCATCAAATCTCAAGCATTTGAAGATCATCCTGAAGCCATTCAAGTGGAAATAAAGCTGTGAAGCAAGCTTCATCAAAGATCTTCTTCATCTACTAAGGAGGAGCTTAGATCTGAAGTTTTCATTTGTGTTTCTACTTCTATTTTCCATTGAGCTTCAAGTGTGTGTTCTTGTAATCTTTAAACATTCGTGTGTGTGTGGATCTACCTTGATCCCTAGATGTGTGTGGTGTTTCGTTTAGATCCGTGTTTGTGCGTGGATCTCTTTAGATCTGCGTGTGTGTGTGGATCTATCCAGATCCAGGTGTTTGTGTGTGTAGAGTGTTGTGTCTGTTGCAGTGTGTGTGTGTGTTGTTGATCTGGTCGTCGAATCATGTTGGAGACTCCATCTCCGTGTGTGTGCTAGGCGTGTCCCTGTGTCTATGCAGGCGTCGTCCTGCGTGTGTACTGGAGCTTGGCTCCGTGTTGGGAATTCATCCCCGTGCTGATTTCCAGTAGTGAAGCCTCACCGGGTTTTGGTGAGGGGTGGACGTAGGTTGCTGTCATTGCATCCGGACCACCTTAAAATCTCTGTCTATTGTACGGTTTGGTTCATTTCCACTACCCCCATTCTGTGTGTTTGTTCGTGCATATTGTTCTTCCGCGTTTGATCCTTCAGATCTAGCATTATCGATCTTTTCTATAAATAGATCTTTGGTATATCAAAAATTGTTTTTGAATTTACAAGATAAGTCTTGTCAGGACGATAGCACATTGCATGAGTAGGATCCTTGGATTCATACCTCCACCTAGTACCGAAGAACTATCGTGGCGATAGATTTTGATAAATCTAACTTGTACTTAAACAGATCTGAATTTCTTAGTTGATGTTTTATCATATCTATTTAAATCGGGCAAAAGTTATCTAAAATTTGTAATCACCCAATTCACCCCCCCTCTTGGGTGCCATTGATCGCGGGACTGCATCTTAGGGGATCAAATTGACACCCCATAGGACTCCTAATTTGATCTAAAACCCCAGCCCTAGCCCTTTCCCTATAAATAGGACCCAGATCTACTCTGTGCGAACCCTAGTTTTGGATCATGTGAAGCAGAGGTAAAACATCATCCTTTCAAGTTATTCCTTTAGAGTTAATTATTCTCCTTAGTATCTTCTAACTCATCTCTGATTTTTGTGTTAGGAGATCAAGAGGTCAAGGAGATAGAATGCTTGGAACTTGCTGGTTCCATGCAAGACACGCAGGAATGGGAGCCTTCTTCCGGTGACAAATTCAAAGTTTAAGGACAATACCAGAGGTAGGTTATCTCATGATCGGCTTAAACATCAAGTTAGGAACAAAAGCCCCCCTTTTCCTCCTGATTTCATGCACCATGCTCGTAGAATTTCATGTTTTTCCATGATTGCGCAATAGGTCCCGTTAGTATATGCTATCCATGACATGTTAATAAAAAAGATAACAACTTTGATAGAAGTCATGCTTTCTCATGCATTAGTTACATGTTATCTTACTTACTTTCTCAGTTTTACATAGTTTTCATCATTATTTCTGCACGTCAGACTTTTACTTCTGTCTAGAGATGGACAGATAGCGGTCCTGCAGAGACCACTACCTTCAAATAGCGGTCCCCGATAAATCACGATATGCACTGTTCACCTGAAACAGTGAGCAGATCAAACCCTTGTATCCCCTGCTATATATATACACATATTAGTGTTTATACCATGATTCCTGCGGTTGTATTTTCGTTACATCAGGTTTTACAGGGGTTGTGTTTTGTTGTTATATCATGCATTCAAACTTATTTTCATTCGATGTTAATTTCATGCCAAACCTTATATAGTTTGTACATAAAGGAGTTTTCAATTGATTCCACGGAGATTATGCTTTTATGCATCCCTTCTCATCTTATTTCTTATTTATGCGTTACTTGCACATAGCCCGTACTCCGGTACGTTGCTATTAGTCACGACACTTGATAGGAAATTTTTCTTGGACTTGAGAGTCTCTCCGCTGGATATTCCTTCTGTCGGACAAGGTTATCTTATTTCAAGGCCTCTGTAAGGCTCCGCCAGCCTGGGATTCCCACTAGGACATCGAGCTAGTTATACCCTAAAATCCCAAGGCCTAGAAGAGCACTTGAGTTTTCTGTGTTTTCTGTGAACTATCCTAATCGTGACCATGAAGCGACCGCTACCTACAGATAGCGGTTAGCCAATGACTGTGACCTTGTTCAGTCAGCAGACTTCTGGCTGAGTCGACCCCTTCCTGTTTCCTGCATCAACTCCACTCTTGATCGCGGCCTGGACTCGACCGCTACCTCATGATAGCGGCTGTCTCTGAACCATGTTCTGCTAGTGTGTTCATTGTGTCGACCCAGTTCCTTCTTGCTCCGACTCACCTTCTGTGCACTACTAGATAGCGGACCTCACTCGACCACAAATTCAAGATAGCGGTCCACATTGAACCGTGTTCTATCAACTTGCTGTCCAACCGGAGGTTTGACCCAAGGGTTGATCTTGCTCTGTTCTCAGGTGATCTTCTGATTATCTGGAAACCAAAACCTTAATCATTAAGTCATTAATAAATTATAGAAATCAATAAATATATCATTATGCTACTGGATTCATTCTGTGGCATAATATCCTATTAAATCATTCTTGATCTCGCCTATTCATCTTGGTACATTCTTACCTTAGTTTTATCACCAAAAAGCTATTGTTTGAACCTGATATTATTGGCCTACTTTATTATTATTTCTCGTGGAAGTAGCTGGATTTATAACTTGAAGATGCAAGGGTGGGCACTGACGGTGTCTAAGGGCTCCAGTCTAGTCCCCTCGACAGATGGCCAGAAACATACTATTAATCATGGGGTATGATGATTATTAGCATCGCATTACGCTGGGAGTACTTTTTTATAAATGGGTAAAATCCACGAGGTAATCTCATGAAATTTACATGCTTGTTAAAGTACATTCTAGTTACATGACTTTCTTGTTCATCACCCTTTTCAAGGTTATGAAAGTACATTCTCGTTACATGATAGTACATTCTCGTTATTGAAATGCCATATGATAATCTTGCTTGATCATGTTCTCATATCTCTATAGTTCATATCTTGTTACTTGTTGTTCTTATGGTTTTATCATATATTTTTATCGCACTTTCATTATCTTACCTTCTAGAGCTAAAATGTTAATCATTTAAAGATTGCCATCATCGTCATATAAAGATACTTACTGGGTGAGTGCGCTCATTCGCTACTTTCCTAATCTTTTCAGAAAACTCTAGCGGGTCAGAATCAGACTACTCAAGTGGCGAGTCCGAGAGTGAATGAAGACCGAGTGAGCCTAGAGTGTGATGAGTCTGGTTATGTTAGTTAGAAGTCATGTTGATGTAATTTTCTACTTTATTGAGTCTAGTGAGTTATTGTGTAAAAGAGAGTCAGTGTCAAGTGCCAGCTTGTAAAGTTTGATTATTTGATCAATAAAAGTGAAGGTTTTTGACTATATCTTGTGCATTCATTCTTTGTGTGGACGGGTATAGTGCTCTGATTGTCATTCTAGCTTGAGACTTATTTTGTTGGCTGTTCATGCTCTCAACTTAATTCCGCTGCATATCTCGGGGCATGACAGTTAAGGTGGTATCAAAGCCTAGTCTTAAGTAAGTCCTAGGAAAATATCAAGTCATAGGTGATGTTATACACCCTAGGACTTAGACAAGCAAGCACATTCACAATCAAAAGGGCCAATTTGGGCCACCGCTCTCCCGTCGCTCACCCAAGTCCCGGGGTAGCTTGGCAATGCCAAGGTGAGGTTGAGGGTTGGACCCTTGCTGGTAGAGGGCCAGCAAGGCCAAGATTTGATTCCCAATGGATGTGGATGCCCAATTCAATGGGGCCGACAAAGTGCCAATGGCACCGGTTACTCTCTTCCCACGGTGATCACTCAAGACAACGGGGCTTGAGGATCAAGCTCTCACTCTCACGGCCAGCGGAACTAAGAACTAATATTGAAAGACAAGGACTAAAGGGAGTGAGGTTTGAGCACTTACTCGACCGGTTTGAAGAAACCGGTCCCGCTCGGAGACGAGGGCGAGCAGGGAGGCGAGTGGATCCCCACACGCCGCGGCGGTGTAGCTTGACCTGCTCAATCCAATTACAACACTACTCCTCTCGCAGGAGGGGGACCTTGGGGTGAGGGTTAATGGATATTACAGCCAAAACTACCTCCACGCAGGGAGGGGCCTTCAGCCGGCCAAGCGGGGAGGGGAATTAGAGAAAGGAACACCGAAGACGGGAGGTTGCCGATTCTGCCCGGTTCTGTGGGTGCTGATAGGTGATTGAAGAGTTGATTGTTGCAGCTACTACCGAATTTTTTTGGGGGCGAAACTACCTGGGAAATCTTCTTAGGAGGCAGGGGAAGTTGTCCAAATTTTTTTAATTTCTTCTGTCGTCGATGTCGGTCTGGGTGGAGGCCCGAACAGGGAGGCAAACTCTCGTACTGGCAGCTCCTGATTTCCAATAGCAGGTTGCAGAGGATGCCCCGACAGCTTCCAAACTTGGAATCAAGCACTGTCAGAGTCGTTGGAACCTTGGACGAGCCCTCTTTGCCGCAAAACTAACAAGGAAGCCAAACGATGCCGGAGAAGGCCAGGGTACTCTGAACACTACTGACAGGTCGGTGCAGACTGTGGGTAGCAGAACTGTGTAGCTGAGGGAGAAAATGGATAACTCCTGCTACAGGATGCCGAATGGAGTTCCGCTTCTTGATTTGGAAAGTAGATAGGGAGAGGAAGAACTTTGCAGAAGAGCTCTTGAGCTGATTCTTCTGAGGTTCGTCGTGGTGAAGCTTCTACTCCGGTTCTGGTACTCAGCAGGGGCAGCTCTACGCAGTTGTGGGAGAACGGAGCTCCCGGGCAGCACACAGCTCGGATGAAGATGAAACCACTTCCCTTGCGAAGAAGATAGGTAGACGCTTCTGTGGATACCTCTTGGACCTTCAGATTTGTAGGGAAGTGGTCGTGGCGGCCGCTGCAAGCTACAGGTTCATCTGCAACTTCTGGACTGCCAGCAGCAACTTTGACATAGCCTTCAAATGACCTAAAAAGAAGAAGAAGGGGGTAGTATATGGGGAAGGGGGGGATGAAAAAGGGAGGTATGGGGGGTATGGAAGGTTGCTAAAGGTAGAGGGGAGGTGGAGGAAGAAGGGGGAGGGCGCAGGTTTCAGCTGGAGGAAGGGGGAGGGGGTGTGCAAGGGTGGTGAGAATGGAGGGAGAAAGGGGCGACCAAGGCTAAAGGTAGGAGAGAGGGGTGGCCAAAATCCTTTGGAGGGAAGGTTTTTCAAATTTGAAATGGGCCTTGGGAGGTGGAAGGCTGCATGGGGAAGGTGGGATGATGCATGGGGAAGAGGAGGGGTGGTTGGTGGTTGGGAAGGTGGAGTAGGGATTGGGGGTTCAATCCTTGGTACTAGGAGAGGGAGTAAATGGGATGTGGGGAAGTGGAGTGGCCTTAATGGAGGTAGGTGGGGGTTGGAAGTGGTTGGGAGGAGGAGGAGAGAGAGAAAGTGGCGACCCAAGGAGAGAGAAAGAGGGGGAGAGAGAGGTGGGGTGGGGAGTCTCTCCCCTAGGGCTTCTCACCCCAATGTTGGAATCACTCCATTAGAACTAAGTTTGAACACTCAATTGGAAATCTTTTGCATTCATTCATTCATTCGTTAGTCCAAAATGAAGGAAATGTGGTCCTATATATAGACAACCCATATTTTACAATAAGACCCTGACAAAAGACTCAATGACAAATAACCGAGGGGATAAGGGGGGCTCTTGGGCCAAGCCCGAAGAATTGGGCCCAATAGCAAACTAAACAATCTAATGACACTCAAACTTAGGAAAATAAATGCAAGACCTAGGGACATGACTCAAATAAAATGAAAATTACATCAAATGACTCAAATAGATAGCATAAAAAGGATAATTGGGCCTTTATAGAGAGAGGCCCGAACTCAAACGACGTCGGAGTGTGAAGAAGACCCTAGCCAAAGGGAGTTGTGGATGATGCCTCCATCAATAGGTTAAGTCCAAGGTTTAAGGATTTCCAACCTATGAATGAGGAAGAAATTCCCGAACCCATGTGAGATCGGGTAGAGCCCAAGATGAGATAGTTCTCTAGTAAGAATTATCTTCTAGGATTAACCCTCATAAATTCCAAGAAAAATGACCAACTGTTTATTTTCTTAGGAACTCAACTTTCCAATGGCCGCTAACCAGGCGAATTGGGAAGCCATGCATCAAACTATTGCGGGTCTCACCCAGGCCCTTTAGACGGTAGCTCAAGCAGGCGCGCGAGCTGGCACCAGTGATCTACATCGGAACTTCTGAAGCATGAATCCTCCAATGTTCTCAAGATCATCCAATCCAGATGAAGCAGAGAACTAGATCGATGAGATGGATAGGATATTCCATGTTATGCAATGCACGGACCAGGAGAAAGTCCTGCTAGCCACATTTTAGTTAAACAAAGATGCCCGTACATGGTGGAAGGCCACCTCGGCCCATCTACAAAATGCACAACTCACTTGGGAGGAGTTCCTCGAGCTCTTCGTGAGAAATATTTCTTGGAGCATGTCCGAGAAAGGAAAGCAACCGAGTTTGCCTCCCTGAGGCAAGGAATGATGTCTGTGGCCGAGTATGAACTACAATTTTCACGGCTGGCAACATATGCTCCTCACCTTGTCAGTACGAAGCTGTTAAAGGTCAACCGATTCATGGACGGATTGAGGCCCATCTTCGTCAAGCAATTGGGTCCGCAAAACATCCGAACCTATACGAAGATGGTGCATAGAGCTCATTTGTGCTAGAGGACCCTTCAGAAGGTCGAGAAATTCAAGGGCAAGAGTGAAGAATCCAGCCATAAGCAGGATAAGAGAGGGAGGAAAGAAGAAAAGTTCAGCATCACGGGAACTTACAAATCCCGTGACAATAAAAAGAGGTCGTGAAATGGCAATGATAGTAGCAAAAATAAGAAGGTTAAAGAAGAGGAGAAGCAAGTCATGGCGGCTTGCACGTTCTACGAGAAGTTTGGTCATTCGATCGAAGAATGTTGGAAGCGCCTTGGCGTTTGTCTACGCTGCGGCAGCCAGGAGGACAGAATGCTCGATTGCCCACTTATGAAGGAACAACGATCTAAGAATGATGGTGGACGTAGGCAGCAAGGTCGCTTAAATGTCATCTTAGATGATAAAGCTAGAAAGGAAAGTGATATGATCAAAGGTACCATCAAAATTTATTCACATCCTACCTTTGTTCTATTCGATACTGGTGCTTCACATTCTTTTATATCCATTGCTTTTGCTAAAACTTTACCAGTTTCACCCATTCCTTTACCTTCAGACCTAGCTATTACTACACCTTTAGGTTCTGGAACCAAACTCAAAACCCACTACCCTAATAGTGAGATAACCATAGGAGGCCATAATCTTCATGCAAATCTCATATGCCTTGACATGGAAGGCTACGATGCTATCTTAGGTATTGATTGGCTATCCGAACACTATGCTGATATTAATTGCTACCATAGAGAATCTCATTCTACAAACCGAACCTTCCAATGTTTTCTTTCTTTGGTATCGAATACAAGAAGCATCATGTTCTCATCTCTTCTCTTCACGCCTGCAAACTCATCTCTCAGGTTGTGAAGCCTGTTGGGCATGTGTGGAACATGCTTGATTATATTGTTTTGATGATGTCTGACTATGACTCTTTGATGAGTCTTATTAGCATTTGATGATGTCAACATTCTTGTAGTTCAGGTCAAGTCTGAGCAGTTTGAAGATATCATGTAGTGTGCAGCAGTATGGCAAGGTTGATTTCATGCCACATAATTGTAAAGGAACAAGAACCAACCAAGGTTGAAAGAAACTCAAGGTGTAGGCATGCACAAATATCAAGAAAAGGTTGGCAGAAGAAGCTAAAAAAATTCAAGAGAACTATAGGCTGCGTCGACCACAGAGTGAAGCGACGTCGACGCCTTGGCTCACAAAGAAAGAAAAGCCCAAACGGGCTTCAAACATCGTCGACCCCTTGGCACAGATGCATCGACGCCATCAAGCTCCAGCATAAGTCAAGACCAACGCCCGTTATGGGATGCGTCGAACCCATTCTCTCAGGGCGTCGATGCAGTGACATTTTCATAAGTCGGTTTAAGCATGCCTTCCTCAGATGCGTCGACCCTACCCTCTCAGGGCGTCGACACAATGGCCCTTCCAGAAAGCGTTATAAACGCATCTTCTGAAGGATGCGTCGGCGCGTTATACTTGTTGCTTCGACGCACTAACAATTCTTCAAGCCCTTATCTGTTAAACCTGCACAGTCTCCAAAGCCCATCCAAAGAATAAAGAATTCCGATGTAAACCCTCAAAAGCACATGTTTTGAGGTCTGGAAAAGTTCCTAGGATAGTGGACTGTCCACTTCATCATGAGGCTGCAGTACAACCTTTTGGGAGAAACCTTTTGGCATCTACCAGATTAAGGAAAGGTCAATTCTTCCTATACTATACTTTTTGCAGTCAACTAATGGGATTTCAGTCCAAGGAAGGTACCAAGGACAAAAGGACTGTACCCCTCTGTCCTGGGCCAATGAGAAAGAAGATGTGGCAGATCTCCAAGTCCAAGAAGCATCATTTCCTTTCCTACAATTCAAATGGAGGATCTTGGAGGGAAATTTCTGTGCCCTTGCTAGACCAATCAGATTACAGAACTGTGAAGAGCTGAGGAGAAGAAATATCCTATTCACTTTTGGGCCAATCAGATTAAAGCCTAGCTATATTGTGATCCTGCTATCATGTGACAGACCAGTCAAGGAAGAAGATTTGGTGGAGCTCCTTAACCAAGAAGCATCATAGGTACTCTAATCAATCAAGACCATGAAATCTCCACTTTTTCTTCTGGGCCAATCAAATTGAAGTATGGATATTTGGTGGACCAATCGGAAGAGAGGTCTATATTCAAACAAGCCTTTTTACTCCAGCCAATCTGGTCGCAAGATTCTGGAGGGAAATTTTCCACCAGCTCTCTATATATATGAAGCTCCTGCTTAAGAGCAGCTACTGCTGCCCTTGAAGAGAGTCACGTCCCTTGTGCATTCAAGCAAATCTGTGAGAAAGTATAGAAGGGAAGGTGAGCAGCCCAGCACTAGGGCCGACCCAGTGCAGTGCCGTAAGAGAAAAGAAAAAGGAGAGAAGAAGAAAGAAGAGAAGCCTTAGAGAGAGCAGCCCTGCAGAAAGCTTGAAGAGAAGATCCATTGGATCTATGTCTGATGTTGTAGCCACCAGTCTTCAGATTCTTATCTGAAGCTACAATAAGAGTTCTTTGTTGCTTTGTTTTCTGTCTCATTTCTGATCCGCATTTCAGTGTGTGTGTGTGTGTGTGTGTGTGTGGTGGATTTCATCCCCGTGTGTGTGTTGAGGACGTCATCCTTGTGTGGTAAAGCCTCATCGGTTTGGTGAGTGGTGGACGTAGGTTACGGGTCTGCAACCAAACCACCTTAAAAATATCTAGTGCAGTGGGTGTGTTCTTGTGCGATTGATCCATCTCTTTGATCCTCATTCATAGGTTAGGGTGCTAGCTTCTACATGCTCATGTCAGTTATTTTCTAACGCACACACTAGCATCTCTCTCACACACCTCACTAGAGTCCTGTTGAATAGCTTGTCTAGTCCAACTGTTGATCTATGTATGCGGGTGCGTCGACCACACTAGTCTGCTGCGTTGACGCAGCTTCTTGCTGAACCGCCTGTGCTTAAGGGTGTGTCAACCTCACCACTTGGCACTGTGTTTCTATCATTTTTATTTGAGTTGTTCCTATTAAAACCGTTGCGCATTGTGTCTAAGTGTCTCATGTGCATTATAGCTGTTGTTTGTACCTTAATGAGCTAAGCTTTTATTTGGGCATATTTTCTAAAAGGATCTATTCAACCCCCCCTTCTAGATCCGGTTGCACCCAAGGGACCTAACAATTGGTATCAGAGCAAGCTCTATTATACTCAGATCCAACGATCTGTAGAGAAAGATCCCGATGCATTTGATTTAATGGCTTTATCTGTTGAACAAGTTTCAAAGAATTCCCCGCCCTTATTCGACGGTTCTGATTTTACCATGTGGCTGGGGAAGATGTGTGCCTTTGTCAGCTCCATTGATATAAGGTTATGGAATCTCATATACCATGGTCCACACAAGCTGCCATCAGATACATCTGAATGGTCTGCAGAACAAAGGACCAAAAATGTTGACAACCTTGTTGCTTTCAAACTGATAAAAGCTGCAGTTGATGTTTCCAAGTTCCCTTTTGTTTCAAGCTGCAGCACTGCCAAGGAAGTCTTACTCGAACTGGCCAGGGTTCATGAAGAGGGAAAAAGGCATGATTGCCTCATGGCCAACAGTCCAGATCATTCAAGCGATCTGTCTTCATCTCAGGTAAGCACTGACTACGAAGAATTTACATTTGAAGAGCTTATGGATGCTTATGATGAACTAGCTAAACAATGCAAAAAATTAAAATATGAAAACAAAAGGTTAAGAAGAAGACTGGAAAATAGCTCCAATGACAGCTCTCCTTGTAAGAACTGCTCCACGCTTGAGGAGCTCAATCAAACTCTTATGATTGACATAGATGTGCATAAAGAACACATAGGGTGTTTAAGAGATGAGAGTGGAACCCTGTGAGCTGAAATTACTAGGTTGGAGGAATGTGAAAGAGAACTTCAAAACCAACTCGAGTCTATGTCTAATGATCAGACAACACTTGATGGGTTAATCCATGATATGAGACTATTTCAGGAAAATGAAGAGCTAAAGGAACAAAATAATATGCTGATTGAAAAACTGAGCGCTTGTGAGAAAGGCAAGTAGGTTGTTAATGATAGCTCTGAAAAACTGAGTGAACTTCAACTAGAAGTTGAGAATTATAAAAGTGTGAATGCCATGCTCAATGAGCAATTGGCTGCGTGCGAGGAGGACCTCGTTAAATCTGAGCTACACATCTCCTCTTTGGAGAATGAAATCAACGATTTAAATAACTCTCTATCAAAGTTTGTTCAGGGCAAAGACAATCTAGATAGAATTTTGGGGACTAGAGTGAACCTTCAGAGAGAAGGCTTAGGCTACAACCCTGTGAATAAAAAGGTCTTTGAGAACAAAATACATACATCTTTTGTTTTTAGGTCACAAGAAGCCAGTACCTCTAGTGGTCCCTCAAAACCGTCTAGTGCTCAGAAAAATCATAAACAAGATAGAACTCAGAAAAAGAAAACACAAAAGCAAAAATAGAAAAAAAAGTTTGCTTATGTTGATATGCATGCTAGGAAAGGCAATGCGAAACACCTTGCTTCCCATAACTTGAATGTTCAATGTTTCTATTGTGGACATCTTGGTCATATTATGCATGACTATTTTATTTTGAAGAATGATGAATTAAGAGTAGGTACGAACAGAAGAAACAATGCAGAAAGCAATGCCAAGGTACAGGCCGTCTCTGGAAGCAAGTATGCTCAGCATACCCATGTTCAAAGGCCCAGGGATGATCCAGTGCGTCGACGCACCCCTCATAAGAGGTTGACGGACCCTAAGGTCGCCAGAAGACATCTTCCTCCTTGCTGCTTCCATTGTGGAAAAAGTGGCCATACATTCAAGGACTGTTGGCATCTAAAGGGAAGAACCCACTCTTATGCCAAAAAGGTTAACCTCTATGCTCATTCCCAAAAGCTCAATGCTCAAGCACACAAGAGAAATGGGAATTATCATGTGTGCTGCTTTTATTGCGGTGAGTATGGTCATATGTTTGATGACTATCCTTGGATGAGAAGTGATGAATTGATCGCAGCCAAGAATGTTGTGTCCCCTGTGGTTCTGGAGTTTTGATGATGACAGATATTATGTCTCATTATGTTTACATCCTTGATGATATAATCCTGTTGCATTATGAGAAACTGTCAGAACAGGGTTGAGGATGTCTCACAGGTCATGAAGTTAACCCAAGTCAAAGAGTCAAAGTTAAATCATGACAGGTAAGGTGAATGCTCAGATCAGGTAATGCTCTGTTAAGTTCTCCTGCATACATTCAGTTCATATCTGCTATATGCATTGTGTTTCACTGCATCAGTCATACAGTCTGCACTCTTCGGGTCGACCCCCCAGTTCGCAAGTATGTACATTGCCCTCATGCATACACAAGCATCCTGTTTGCATCAAGTCTGTACAGAGTCTACTGCATTCCTTCATATCAACTCTAGACATTGCATGCTAAAGTCTGCACATCCAGTTTGCACTAAGTCTGTACACTGTCTGTGCTTTCACGTGTCTGGTTGCATGAGTCATTAATGTCTATACATTGTTCACTCATATGAGCAAGTCTATACATTGGTCGGTGGCAAGCCTGTACACTGGTCGAGCTTTTAAGTCTTAACATTCACAAAGTCCATACAACGGCCCTGTAGCATTGTCTAGCCAAAGTCTGCATATCGGCACTGTAGCGTGCATAGCTCAAGTCTGTACATTGGCCAAGTATGTACATCGACTGTTCACAAAGTCTATTCACTGGACTTCACTTCAAAGTCTACACATTGGCTAAGTGTGTACATCGCTTACATTTCTTGAGATCAAGTCCATACGTTGCACTGTTTCTTCAAGTCCATACAGTGGCAAAGTCTGGACATTGTGCTTTGAAGATCACCAAGTCTATACATCGCCTTTGGGCATCAAGTCTGTACACTCACGCATCATTGCCAAAGTCTGAACAGCCGATTGTCTCAGTTAGCGTCTAGGTCAGTGTCTCATGCATGCGTCTAAGTCACCGTCTCAATCGCTTTAATGTCTGCACAACGTGTCAAAGGCAAAGTCTATACATTTCCCTTGGATGTCATGTCTGTACAGCGGATCGTATAATCAACCGTCTCATGCTCAAGTATGTACAACCTGTTTCAAGAAGAACAAGTCTGTACAGCCGATCGTCTTTCCAGTGTCTTGCATTAGCTAAAGTCTGTACAGAGTCAGCTCCTCGTTTTCCGTCTGTTGCTGTGTCTCACGAAGCACTTCTTTTGGCAGAGTCTGTACTGTTGACCGTCTTAGGCAGAGTCTCATTGTGCGTCTCATCTTGTCTATTCAACGCATCAGAGTAAAGTCTGTACATTGGGTTGCTTGCATGCATAATGAATGAAGTCTGTACATTGGAAGCTTCACCTATGTTTCCCTTCAAGTCTATACATCGGGAAGTCTTCACATTGGTTGTTGAATGATGAGCAAGTCTGTACAGTGGATCGTCTCTGTTACCGTCTTATGCATTGAGCAAAAGTCTATACAGACTCCACCGTCTCATTCTGCGTCTTAGACTGCTCAAGTCCATATATTGGCTGCATCATTTCATTATCAAGTCTATACACTGCCTTTGGGTCTCTAAGTCTATACAGCCTTTTACTTCGCCAAAGTCTGTACATTGGTCTGCATTGCCCTAGGACTAAGTCTGTACAGCCATTTACTTAATGAAGTCCATACATTCATTTGCATTGAATGAAGTCTGTACATTGGTTTTGTTGTGCTCAAGAACGCTTAAGTCTATACACTGCTATGGCTTGTTCCTGAACGATCTTCAAGTTAAAGTCTGTACACTCCCTCAGTGTACACACTTATTCTTTTGTTGCTCTAAAGTCTATACACTCGTTCTCAAGGCTTCAAGTCTATACACTGTGTTGCATTACATGCTTTACCTAAAGTCTATACACCCGATTCCCTCATGCATTTCACAGAAGTCTACACATTCTATCTTGTTATGATAATGCATTCATCTGCAAGTCTATACACTGAGAGCGCATGTCTATACACTCTCTCAGTGTACATACTTGATCATTTGATGTTCTAAAGTATATACATTCGGTTGCTTATCACACTGCATCTTTTAAGTTTGTACACTGCTGCTTTTACATTAAGTCTATACATTCTGCTGATCGACTGAAGTATCTTTTCATTAAACCTGCAGAGTCTGGGCACGTGTCATGAGGCTGGCATCTGGCACGCGATCCAAGATGCTGAGAAGTCACCACGTGGACTGAAGCTTGGGCGGGAATCGAAAAGAGCACGCCCTAGTACATGCTGAACCTGATATAAATAGAAGCCTCCGTCCATTGAAAAAAGAAGATGAAGAAGAGATAAAATGATCTGAAAGAGAAAGAGTGATCGACATAGACAGACAGTGCAGCAGAGAGGCTGTGAGCAGAAGAAGAAGAAAGAAGAAGAAGAAAGAAGAAAGAAGAGACAGAGAGAGAGCCTGCGAAAGAGAAGAAAAAGAAGAATGAGAAGAAGAGAGAGCTAGAGTGATAGAAGCTTCAACTGAAGATCTGTTCCTACTGGACCGTGGATCAAATCCAGGCCAGCCAGCTCCTGCGAGAGCCACAGTCTGATTTCTTATTTCTCCAGCTTTCTGTTGCTGCGATTTTTTACTTTTCTTTTTAAATAGTCACTTGTTGTTCTTCCGGTTGCCCTGTTGGGGATCGGGTTCCTCCTGTGGACTCAGGAGAAGGGAGATCTTGTGTCTTCGGTTTGCAAGTAGCTGGGTGCTACTTGTGATTGGTTCCCCTCCGGTGTGTGGAGGAAGGGAGTGTTACTCCGGTTTCCCTCTGGGTTGCAGAGGAAGAGAGATCGGTGATCTCTGGTGTTGCTAGTGACAGGTTGTCATTAGCAGGTTCCCTCCGGTGTGTGGAGGAAGGGAGAGGTCTCTCCGGTTCTGTTCTAGCTGGTAGCTGGAACAGGTTTCAAGCTCTGTGGGTAGCAGAGCTTGGTTGAGGGATTTGTTTCCCTTGGTTGTTCAAGCTGTGTGGCATCACCTGTTGCAGACTGAGTCTGCGGTTTCTAGCTTGTGCTAGTGGAAGCCTCACTCCGGTTGGGAGTGAGGGGTGGATGTAGGTCTGTGGACCGAACCACCTAAAACCTGCTGTTCTGTGGTTTTCCTGTGGTGTGTTCTTCCATATCTTCTATATATTTCACAGGTTGTTTGAATAGTCTTGTTTCGATCTGCAGTGGCCTTGAGCTTTACATCTTGCTAAGTGAGTTTAGTTTTCATTGTTCTGTCCTTTGGCATTAGACTTCATCTGGTTCCACTAGTATAGTCAGCTATTCATCTGGTCGATCAAATGCCTATTTGAACTCTATTGCTTTTACTCTGCAACTGTATCTAGTAGCAGGCGTATTGTTTTTTTTAATTTGGGCAATATTCTTGAAGGAGATACATTCACCCCCCCTCTGTATCGATCGCACCGTCCCAACAATTGGTATCAGAGCAGGTTGTCTGCTTAGAAGGTCCAGCGATCTGTAGATTCGATGCTGCTGTCTTGGTGCTTCATTATTCTGTTGCATTTATCTGATCAGCTTTCATGGGTGATCCACCGGTTTTTAATGGTTCTAATTTTAATGCGTGGTTTATCAGTCTACGAAATTATGTTGATGCAGTTAATCCTGATCTGTGGAAATTAATTTCACAAGGTCCTCACACATTACCAAAGAAAGTGTCCAAATGGACCAACAGCCACAGATCAAAGGATGGAGAAAATCAGAAAGTCTTCAATCTGATGAAAGCAGCCACTAACAGAGCCTTACACTCTTATTTTTATGATTGCAGGTCTGCCAAGGACATCCTGGAGGAGCTGAAGCTAGCTCACAGGTTAAATGAAGACAACTACATGATGGCTAAAGGAAGTATTCCTAGCAGTAGCCAAAATGAAGAAGAAGATGATGAGGAGGAGGTAAACATCTTCGAGAATTTTTCTTTAGATGATTGGGAGAATGCATATGCTGAGCTGTTTGAGTCTCATGAACAATTAAGAAAACGATACAAGAACTTGAAAAAGAAAAGTGATCAGGGTAGTTCAAGTTCACCATGTGAAAATTGTACAAAGATGAAGCAATCTCATGATGCCTATTTGTCAGATATCCATATGCATAAAAACCAGAATGAAAAATTGATGAATGAACTTAAATGTGTTTGCTCTGAACTAAGTAGACTGAAATCTGAAAATGAATGTCTTAAGAAACAATGTGAAAAACTCCAGGTTCAAACAATATGTTCGGTTAAATCTGCATGCAATGAGTGTCCATTCCTCAAGGAAATAAATGAAAATCTTCACTCAAATTTAGAATGGCATAAGGAGTTTATTGTTTCTCTAATGGAAGAAAACAAAGATCTGTTAAACAAGATTCTGGAGCTTGAACAGATAGAGGAAGAGTTGAATGATAAAATGAGCTCAATAAAAATTGATAAAGACTCTGTTGAAGAAATTGAAAATCTGAAATCAAAAAATGACAAACTAATTCAAGAGGTTGAAGGATTGAAGTAGTTGAACACTGCTATGTCAGAGAAACTTCTTCTCTTAGAAAAAGAAAAAACTGTTTACATTGAAGAGTCTGAAAAATTGAGAAATCTGGAACAAGAAATTGAGGAATGTAAAATTGCAAATAAGGTGCTAAGCGAATGTGTAAATTGCAATGAATAAGGGATTGCCAGTTATGAAATACACATCGTTTCTTTGGAAAATGAAATTGAAGATTTGAATAATTCCTTGTCAAAATTTGTGGACGGAAAAGATAATCTGGACAAAATTCTAGGAACTAAGATAAATTTTCAGAAGGAAGGGTTGGACTATAATCCCTCAAATAAGAAGAGTTTTCAAAACAAAGTTCAAACTTCCTTTGTTTCCAGCTCAACCTCTCACAGCCCTCAGAACCTTCCAGGTTATCAGTCAACTGCTCAAGAGAAAACAATAGAAAAACAGAAAGAAAAGCATTAACATGTTCCTCTTCCCACTCTGCATGTTTCACCTACACACTCGCATGCATCTAGAAAGAAAATGATCTGTCACTACTGTCACAAATATGGACATTTGATGCATGAGTGTAATTTGGTGGAAAAAGATGACCTAGCAATTGCTCAAAACAATCAGGGTAGAAATCATGTCCTTAGGGAAAAGAAAATTTATTGTTATAACTGTGGAAAAATAGGACATGTTGCTGCACAATGCTGGTTAGGCCCTCATAGAAATACCTTTTCTAATTGTTCTCATTGTGGAAAACATGGCCATACAGTCAAGGACTGTTGGCATGCTCAGGGAAGAACTTTCTCTCAGAATATAAAACTCCCTGCAAATAGAAATGTTTTTGGAAGAAATAAAACTATTTTTAAAGAAAAGAGTCTGGCATGCTTTGAGTGTGGAAAATTTGGCCACCGAGCTTCGGAATGCTGGTGGGCAGGTAAAGGTAAACCAAAATCTCATGCAAGTAACAGAAATCTTCATGCCAATGCACATAAAATTTATGTTCAGAATAATGCACACAGATTCCATGCTAACAATGATGTGCATAAAAAGAATTCAAGATCTGCTGTTTCCTGTCATTATTGTGGGCAGGTTGGGCACTCCATGAGTGAGTGTAATTTAATGAAGTCTGATGACTTACATGCCCAAAGAATGTGGAAAGCACCTATCAGAGGTGTTACTAACAAAGTAGGACCCAAGAAGTCTTGGGTACCTAGAAACATAAAATGAGATCTATGCTTTGCAGGTATGCCTTGGGATGAGGAATAAAAGGGGGTCAAATAAACCAAGGCATCCAAAGTATGGTAAACCCCAACTCTGCTGATTAAATGTTTGTTCACCTGAATTTTTTTTGTTTTAATTGAACATCATGCTTAATATGTCAATGCATACATGTCCAGAACTGCATCTGCCTTTTGTAATTTTCTTTTATCATGCATTGGTGCATACATGAGTTTAAAGAATGTCTGCATTTGATGCATACATATGTTAATTGCAGTTAGTTGATATTTGTTAAAATGCATAATCTCTGAAAATAAATTGCATTCTAAAAAATCTGAAAAGGTGAGTTGAGTAAGTCTGTTGCTTGGATGATGTCTCATGCTTAAAAATATTCATCTGCACATTTGACATGCACATGCATCACAAATGCATATAAGTGGCATAGTGTTAGCTAAAAGATGCATGTAGAACTACATATGCATTGGATTGTCATGCATGACTCTTGGTATAGAAATAGTAAGATACTAAAGGGCATATGAACTCTGTTTGGAAGTGCTTACTATGTGTGAGGTAGTCTTTAGACCAAGTCCTCCGCCTGGTACCACAGGTCAGAGTTGCATACATTTAGGAATGTTAGATCATGCATACATTTAGGGGGAGCATTATTCATATTCTACCATCTGAACTTCCCATCTTCAGATTGAACTGCTATCTTGCCTAAATCCCTGTGATGAATGTGTAATGCAACACATTTCATCTTTCTGCTTCAACTGTTATCAGTCATCTTCACTCATCCTATTCATTGGTATCATCTGTTGAATTAGCTGTTCCCAAAAATGTTTCGGCCTTTCCTGAAAACTCAGAAAGAATTCTCTGTACATATCCTGATCATAAATCTAAAAAATAACTTAAACAGGAATCTTCTATTATATAGGATTATGAATGTCTGATTCTTTCAGCCGGTTGATGTTTCATGTATGTCTTGTGTTTGCTTATGAACATATCTTGAAAATATCTGAGTTGGTCTTAATAAACTTTAACCAACATTTTCATGTTGAGTCTTTTAAACTCTTCTGAATTCTGAAAATTTTGAAATCATGATATTCCTTGATTGATATGTATGAAATTAGTATTGATTTTTAAACATCTGAGAATATGGATTATGTCTAAGGGTAAATCTTGTCAGAGCAATGACCTTGGTCACTGAGAAATCATGTCTAAAGGACTGTGTCATGAGGTGCCATAGTTAACTCTGCTTAAAAATGATTGATAATCTGGCAGAGCAATAGCATGCACACTGAGAAATATATCTCACTCATCAAAGAAATGATCTGTAGTGTGTCATGAAGTGTAAATGCAATCTCTGTTCCTATGAAGCATGACAGTTAGTCCATCCAAGTGCTTAGGGATACTGGCGTCTAAACAACGTGTATCCTCTAGTTACAAGGGTGTACTAAACTCAAGTGCTCATGAAGAATGTTATAAAAATTGCTGCTAATCTAGTATACCATTTGAAAAATATGTGCAAAAGAAATATTCTATTGGAACCCTTGACAGAAACAAATATCTTTCTTATGTGTTTAACTTCATTACTATTGATTGCATCTCTTAAAGGAATCTTTGAAATTAAGTGAGTAAGGAAGAAGAAGGTTAAACAAGACTGTCAATATGAAAGCAAGGTTCACCTTTATTAAAACTGATTTCAGATATGAGTACAGAAAGCTTATGAACAAGCCTTGCATACATCATATTCTGATCTGACTTGTCAATGAAGATCATTCATAAATCTCTATAATAGAAGAGTCTGAAATACCTATTTAATCAGATTTATGAAATTGATATCCCATTGCAAACCTTTCTCATTTATTCTGAGTGCCTTCTTTCTCACAATGGACTCCATTATTTCAGACTTAACTGTTGATTTCTTTATCTCCTGTGCTTCATTCCAATCACTATCCATCTAAGGGGGAGAACTTTTGCATGTCCCTGTGGTTCAATGTTCATTCAGGAGGGTATCTTGTCAGGGGGAGTTTTAGATGATAGTAACTCTGTTTGCATAATAGCTCCTATTTCAAATTCTTAAACAGTCAATGACCACTCCATTCTTTTTGATGTTGACAAAGGGAGAGAATTTTTGGTGTGAGTCATTAGTCTTTATTGGTGCATGCATTAGTCATTATGGGTGCATGTTTATGAACTGTCACATGGTATTTCATAATCATCATGATGGATGGTATTTCATAATCATCATGATGGACCTATTGCAATGACTCATAATATTGCCATCATCAAAAAGGGGGAGATTGTTGTGTCCCCTGTGGTTCTGGAGTTTTGATGATGACAGATATTATGTCTCATTATGTTTACATCCTTGATGATATAATCCTGTTGCATTATGAGAAACTGTCAGAACAGGGTTGAGGATGTCTCACAGGTCATGAAGTTAACCCAAGTCAAAGAGTCAAAGTTAAATCATGACAGGTAAGGTGAATGCTCAGATCAGGTAATGCTCTGTTAAGTTCTCCTGCATACATTCAGTTCATATCTGCTATATGCATTGTGTTTCACTGCATCAGTCATACAGTCTGCACTCTTCGGGTCGACCCCCCAGTTCGCAAGTATGTACATTGCCCTCATGCATACACACGCATCCTATTTGCATCAAGTCTGTACAGAGTCTACTGCATTCCTTCATATCAACTCTAGACATTGCATGCTAAAGTCTGCACATCCAGTTTGCACTAAGTCTGTACACTGTCTGTGCTTTCACGTGTCTGGTTGCATGAGTCATTAATGTCTATACATTGTTCACTCATATGAGCAAGTCTATACATTGGTCGGTGGCAAGCCTGTACACTGGTCGAGCTTTTAAGTCTTAACATTCACAAAGTCCATACAACGGCCCTGTAGCATTGTCTAGCCAAAGTCTGCATATCGGCACTGTAGCGTGCATAGCTCAAGTCTGTACATTGGCCAAGTATGTACATCGACTGTTCACAAAGTCTATTCACTGGACTTCACTTCAAAGTCTACACATTGGCTAAGTGTGTACATCGCTTACATTTCTTGAGATCAAGTCCATACGTTGCACTGTTTCTTCAAGTCCATACAGTGGCAAAGTCTGGACATTGTGCTTTGAAGATCACCAAGTCTATACATCACCTTTGGGCATCAAGTCTGTACACTCACGCATCATTGCCAAAGTCTGAACAGCCGATCGTCTCAGTTAGCGTCTAGGCCAGTGTCTCATGCATGCGTCTAAGTCACCGTCTCAATCGCTTTAATGTCTGCACAACGTGTCAAAGGCAAAGTCTATACATTTCCCTTGGACATCATGTCTGTATAGCGGATCGTCTAATCAAGCGTCTCATGCTGAAGTATGTACAACCTGTTTCAAGAAGAACAAGTATGTACAGCCGATCGTCTTTCCAGTGTCTTGCATTAGCTAAAGTCTGTACAGAGTCAGCGTCTCGTTTTCCGTCTCTTGCTGTGTCTCACGAAGCACTTCTTTTGGCAGAGTCTGTACTGTTGACCGTCTTAGGCAGAGTCTCATTGTGCGTCTCATCTTGTCTATTCAACGCATCAGAGTAAAGTCTCTACATTGGGTTGCTTGCATGCATAATGAATGAAGTCTGTACATTGGAAGCTTCACCTATGTTTCCCTTCAAGTCTATACATCGGGAAGTCTTCACATTGGTTGTTGAATGATGAGCAAGTCTGTACAGTGGATCGTCTCTGTTACCGTCTTATGCATTGAGCAAAAGTCTATACAGACTCCACCGTCTCATTCTGCATCTTAGACTGCTTAAGTCCATATATTGGCTGCATCATTTCATTATCAAGTCTATACACTGCCTTTGGGTCTCCAAGACTATACAGCCTTTTACTTCGCCAAAGTCTGTACATTGGTCTGCATTGCCCTAGGACTAAGTCTGTACAGCCATTTACTTAATGAAGTCCATACATTCATTTGCATTGAATGAAGTCTGTACATTGGTTTTGTTATGCTCAAGAACGCTTAAGTCTATACACTGCTATGGCTTGTTCCTGAACGATCTTCAAGTTAAAGTCTGTACACTCCCTCAGTGTACACACTTATTCTTTTGTTGCTCTAAAGTCTATACACTCATTCTCAAGGCTTCAAGTCTATACACTGTGTTGCATTACATGCTTAATCTAAAGTCTATACACCCGATTCCCTCATGCATTTCACAGAAGTCTACACATTCTATCTTGTTATGATAATGCATTCATCAGCAAGTCTATACACTGAGAGCGCATGTCTATACACTCTCTCAGTGTACATACTTGATCATTTGATGTTCTAAAGTATATACATTCGGTTGCTTATCACGCTGCATCTTTTAAGTTTGTACACTGCTGCTTTTACATTAAGTCTATACATTCTGCTGATCGATTGAAGTATCTTTTCATTAAACCTGCAGAGTCTGGGCATGTGACACGAGGCTGGCATCTGGCACGCGATCCAAGATGCTGAGAAGTCACCACGTGGACTGAAGCTTGGGCGGGAATCGAAAAGAGCACGCCCTAGTACATGCTGAACCTGATATAAATAGAAGCCTCCGTCCATTGAAAAAAGAAGATGAAGAAGAGATAAAATGATCTGAAAGAGAAAGAGTGATCGACATAGACAGATAGTGCAGTAGAGAGGCTGTGAGCAGAAGAAGAAGAAAGAAGAAGAAGAAAGAAGAAAGAAGAGACAGAGAGAGAGCCTGCGAAAGAGAAGAAAAAGAAGAATGAGAAGAAGAGAGAGCTAGAGTGATAGAAGCTTCAATTGAAGATCTGTTCCTGCTGGACCGTGGATCAAATCCAGGCCAGCCAGCTCCTACGAGAGCCACAGTCTGATTTCTTATTTCTCCAGCTTTCTGTTGCTGCGGTTTTTTGCTTTTCTTTTTAAACAGTCACTTGTTGTTCTTCCGATTGCCCTGTTGGGGATCAGGTTCCTCCTGTGGACTCAGGAGAAGGGAGATCTTGTGTCTTCGGTTTGCAAGTAGCTGGGTGCTACTTGTGATTGGTTCCCCTCCGGTGTGTGGAGGAAGGGAGTGTTACTCTGGTTTCCCTCTGGGTTGCAGAGGAAGAGAGATCGGTGATCTCTGGTGTTGCTAGTGACAGGTTGTCATTAGCAGGTTCCCTCCAGTGTGTGGAGGAAGGGAGAGGTCTCTCCGGTTCTGTTCTAGCTGGTAGCTGGAACAGGTTTCAAGCTCTGTGGGTAGCAGAGCTTGGTTGTGGGATTTGTTTCCCTTGGTTGTTCAAGCTGTGTGGCAGCACCTGTTGCAGTCTGAGTCTGCGATTTCTAGCTTGTGCTAGTGGAAGCCTCACTCCGGTTGGGAGTGAGGGGTGGATGTAGGTCTGTGGACCGAACCACCTAAAACCTGCTGTTCTGTGGTTTGCCTGTGGTGTGTTCTTCCATATCTTCTATCTATTTCACAGGTTGTTTGAATAGTCTTGTTTCGATCTGCAGTGGCCTTGAGCTTTACATCTTGCTAAGTGAGTTTAGTTTTCATTGTTCTGTTCTTTGGCATTAGACTTCATCTGGTTCCACTAGTATAGTCAGCAATTCATCTGGTTGATCAAATGCCTATTTGAACTCTATTGCTTTTACTCTGCAACTGTATCTAGTAGCAGGCGTATTATTTTTTTTAATTTGGGCAATATTCTTGAAGGAGATACATTCACCCCCCCCTCTGTATCGATCGCACCGTCCCAACAAAGAAAAGGAATTCACATGTCAAAGTGATGATACCTAAAAATCTCAAATGAGAATGTTGGGTGCGGGGTACCTTGGAGCTAAATAAAGGATCAGCATGTGATAAAAGCGCAAGGCACAGGTTTGTAAATAAAACCTTCAATCTTTGTTAATGTTGCATATTATGTTTTGTAAATCCTGCAAGCATGAAACCTCCCCTCTGATTTGATGAAATTCCCCATTGGGAAATTTGAACATCTGAACTGAATAGTATGTTTAACATTTAATTTGAGTTTCTGGTACATCAAATGGTGATGGGCAGAAGACAAATTAAGTCTATCCGGAACCCTCACTATGCGTGAGTCGGGTCTTCGGGTCAATACCTCTGCCTTATACCAGAAATCAGAAGTTTTAGATGCTTAATTCATGAGAAATCTGTCATACTGATGGAATTGATATGATGATGAGTTGTTGTTTGCTTATTGCTACCTTCAATTTAGCAGCCATATGATTTTCCTACTTAGAATTGTTAATCATTACTTTTGATGATGTCTGTCATGGCTGCATATAATCCAACTCATCACTCATGTGGATATTTAATTCTTTGTTTGACTGTCCTAATTTCCATAAGCATTTGACTAAGGGGGAGTCTAAGAGTTTGCACTTCAGTTTAGAGTGCATTGCTAATACCTCGAGTCTGCATGTGTTGTGGACATTAAAGCATCATATCGTGGTCTCATCCACTCCAATGCATATCATGTTAAGGGACCTAACAGTCAAATGTTCATGCAACTCATAGATTGCATACCCTCTTGATTGATTCTCGCAAAAGGGATTCTGTGACCCATGCACAAGTTAAGGGGGAGTCAACATAGCTGTCCTGTCTGCATCCTTGCATATCCTGTTGACAGTTGAATTGATTTTCTCAGGGGAGCTTGCTTTGTTTTGATGAACTGCTCACATTTGCATTTTGCATTTCTGAGTGTGCTTCATGCAGTTGAAGTCTTATGGGGAGGAGCTTAAACGTCAAACAAGATTGCAAACCTGCTTTCTAAATGTTGTTGGTTTCAGTTGTCATGCTTGTAGAAAATAAAAAAAATGTATCATGATTCATGTTTTAACTTTCAAATCAATTTTTTATTTGTGTTTGCTAAATGCTTTTGGAATTTGGCAAGACCCTCTGAACCTCAAAGTCTCTTAAAATCCTTTTTTGCTGTTGATCAGGTCAACCCTAAGCTTACTCAGGTCAACACCATGGTTGATTCTTCTTGAAAATTGCTCTCTGTCTGAACAATGTGCGTCGACCTCTTGTAGTTCCTGCGTCGACGCATCGGCTTACCTGACATCTCTATGCATTCTTCACACTGAGCAATGATCATCTTTGTCTGATGAGCATCACCTACCCTTACTCTTCTTGCAACACCCTTCTGAGTCACTCCGTGAGGGGGGAAGTTCACTATTTACTTCCATTCATTCACCCTAGTGCATTCCATGTATTCATCAGCTCTTGCATTATGATTATGAGTTGTTGTATTTAATCTTGGGTCTAAATACCTTGAAATCTGAATCTCATTGATACACCAAATTCTCTGAATTGCTTTGAACTCTTGTGAGAATTCCTACATGTTGATGAATTCATTTATTAGAGTAAACCTTAAAATGGAATCTTCTTTAATGGAGTTCTATGATTGCCCAAAACATGAAAATTGTTGGTTTAAATTTAATGACTTCTGAAGTTTTAAAAGTTAAATGATCTTGGAAGTGGTTGTATTCAGAATTAATAGACTTAAACCATTGTTTCATGTTTTGACATGTTTTGCCTTCTTAAATCTGAAAGTTTATTTTAAGTACAAAGGCATCTTTGATTGAGGAATTTTTGTTTAGTATTGTTTTTAAACATCAATCAAATCTGAAAATTCCAAAAATGGCTACACTGAAAGTAATGAATCTTAGTCATACTGAGTAACTAGGGATATTGGCGTCTAATAAACGTATATCCTTATGAAAAAAAGTGTGTACTGAGTTCAGTGCTCTAAGGTAGAGTAATGGCAATAATTTCACTGAGAAATCGAGTCCCTTCATCAATGAAGTGGAGTGGACAAAGTCATGAAGTGCCTTGCTACCTCTGGTCTAATTGAAGCAGAATGGTGAGCTACACTGAGTAATTGGGGATGTTGACGTCTAATCAACGTGCATCCTCACGTCAAAAGGTGTGTGCCACACCTGAATGCTCTTGAAAAATGAAAATCAATAACATTTGGTATCAAGAAAAAAATCTGAAATTGGTTGCCCCCATGGATAAAATAAGGAACTTCAAGTGTTTAACCTCAATATTTTTGTACTTTCCTTAAAAAGGACCTAATGGAATTGAATGAGTAGGGTAAGAGGAGGATAACTTGGTCTCTATATGTAATTCTGGTTCATTTCTATTAATTTTTTAATGTAAAAATTTTCAAACGCCTTTTTGAGAAACTCAGAATTCATCATATTTAAACCAATCTGAAAATAAGGGCTTTATCATTGGTGTACTATAACTAAAGATTCTGAAAAATCTTTAACTCTGCATTTATGAACTTGGCTTCAGGCTGAAGAACTCCCACCCTTTGATTTCATGGATCTGTTTCTTCTCATTTCCCAATGTCGACTCCCAGAGTCGACCCTCTTCGAGTCTAGGTCTGTCTAGGACCCTGGTACTCAGGTGTCCACCCCAAGGGTCGACCCCGTGTGTCCAGACTTCTGTCTGGCTATCATGGCATTTGTCCTTAAGATAAATTGACTTCTTGATGATATATGTTTCCGTAGTGATTGCTACCTTTTGTATCATCTGTGATAACCTCTCCTGGCTGCTATGAAAGCATCACCTCTCCAAGCAATTGGCATCATTTTTTTTTTTGCACGTAATTGGCTAAATTTCATTTCTCAACTCCATGCATTGCATAGAAAAAATTAAAAATCTAAAAACCAGAAGACCTAAAAATTAGAAAAACCCTGAAAACCAAATCAGTTCAATGGCTGTCAAATTGATCTTTGATTGCATCTTCTTAGCTATGTCTAAGTATCTTATATATCTCTTGGTAGGCTTCATCTAATCTTGGACATTTCTGCACTTGCCTCTCATGCTTCAGATTATGCTGCTTTTCTGTGACTTCATGGCATTCGATGCTTTCGTGTGGTCTGTTTATACCAAGCCTTGGGACCCAACAACAAGAAGAAAGGACCCAACAATTGGCATCAATCTGCTCGTTTGCTTGAGTTTTGCATTTAAATCCTTATCATACAATGTGCTCCAGAACTCATGGCATGTAACATTATAATGACTCATTGTTACATATTCTGTATTTGATTGGCTTTAATCTAAGCCCTCCTTGCTGATGGCAAAGGGGGAGAAGTTTTTATGAATCATAATTGTCTATTTCATAATTATATTCTTTCAAGAAATGACTCAATGAACTCACATTGACCCATAGTTGCCATCATCAAAAAGGGGGAGAATGTTGGACATGTGTGGAACATGTTTGATTCTATTGTTTTGATGATGTCTGACTATGACTCTTTGATGAGTCTTATTGGCACTTGATGATGTCAACACTCTTTTAGTTCAGGTCAAGTCTGAGCAGTGTGAAGATATCATGCAGTGTGGAGTAGCAGGGCAAGGATGATTTCATGCCACATAATTGTAAAGGAACAAGAACCAACCAAGGTTGAAAGAAACTCAAGGTGCAAGCATGCACAGATATCAAGAAAAGGTTGGCAGAAGAAGCTAAAAAACTTTCAAGAGAACTATAGGCTGTGTCGACCCCAGAGTGAAGATGCGTCGAAGCCTTGGCTCACAAAGAAAGAAAAGCCCAAACGGGCTTCAGATAGCGTTGACCCCTTGGCACAGATGCATCGACGCTATCAAGCTCCAGCAGAAGTCATGATCAACGCCCGTTGTGGGATCCGTCGACCCCATTCTCTCTTGGCGTCGATGCAGTGGCATTTCCAGAAGTCGGTTCAAGCGCGCCTTCCTCAGATGCGTCGACCCTACTCTCTCAGGCCGTCGACGCAATGGCCCTTCCAAAAAGTATTATAAACGCATCTTCTGAAGGATGCGTCGACACGTAAGACTTGCTGCATCGACGCACTGACAGTTCTTTGAGCCCTTATCTGTTAAACCTGCACAGTCTCTGAAGCCCATCTAGAGAATAAAGAATTCTGACAAAAACCTTCAAAAGCACATGTTTTGAGGTCTGGAAAAGTTCCTGGGATAGTGGACTATCCTCTTCATGATGAGACTGCAGTACAACCTTTTGGGAGAAACCTTTTGGTAGCTACCAAATTAAGGAAAGGTCAGTTCTTCATGTACTATATTTTTTGCAGTCAACCAATGGGATTTCAGTCCAAGAAAGGTACCAAGGACAAGAGGACTGTACCCCTCTGTCCTGGGCCAATGAGAAAGAAGATCAGGCAAATCTCCAAGTCCAAGAAGCATCATTTCCTTTCCTACAATTCAAATGGAGGATCTTGGAGGGAAATTTCTGTGCCCTTGCTAGACCAATCAGATTACAGAACTGTGAAGAGCTGAGGAGAAGAAATATCCTATTCACTTTTGGGCCAATCAGATTAAAGCCTAGTTATATTGTGATCCTGCTATCATGTGACAGACCAGTCAAGGAACAATCTTTGGTGGAGCTCCTTAACCAAGAAGCATCATAGGTACTCTAATCAATCAAGGCCAAGAAATCTCCACTTTTTCTTCCGGGCCAATCAAATTGAAGTATGGATATTTGGTGGACCAATCGGAAGAGAGGTCTGTATTCAAACAAGCCTTTTTACTCCAGCCAATATGGTCGCAAGATTCTAGAGTGAAAATTTCCACCAGCTCTCTATATATATGAACCTCCTACTTAAGAGGAGCTGCTACTGCCCTTGAAGAGAGCCATGTCCCTTGTGCATTCAAGCACATTTGTGAGAAAGAATAGAAGGGAAGGTGAGCAGTCCAGCACTAGGGCTGACCCAGTGCAGTGCTGTAAGAGAAAAGAAAAAGGAGAGAAGAAGAAAGGAGAGAATCCTTAGAGAGAGTGGCCCTGCAGAAAGCCTGAAGAGAAGATCCATTGGATCTATGTCTGAAGTTGCAACAACCCTAAAACATCTGGTGCAATGGGTGTGTTCTTGTGCGATTGATCTATCTCTTGTATCCCCATTCACAGGTTAGGGTGCTAGCTTATATATGCTCATGTCAGTTATTTTCTAATGCACACACTAGCATCTCTCTCACACACCTCACTAGAGTCATGTTGAACAGCTTGTGTAATGTCCCGGGTTTTTCGGACATTTTTCAGGTCAGGATCCGTGAGTTTCGGATCACTTTCGGGTGTCCCGGAGCGTGTTTTGCAGTTTACGCGTATTTTTTCTCGACAGACCTACGGAACCCTGTGTAGGGTAAACCATTGTATTCTCCTACTCCGGGACTCTACCAGTGCGACGAGCGTGTTAAGAGGATCGAGGAAATGATTTTTCTCAATTTTTTATATTTTTTTGATTTTCTAGACTATCTATATAAACCCCCCATTTTTTCATTTTTTCTTTTTCTCCTTTTCTTCTTTCTTCTCCCCGTGAGCGCTCGTGACCGTTGCCACCTTTCTCTCCCGTTCGGAGCTCGCAGCCCCTTCCTCCTCCGACGACAGGCAGTGGACGACGGCTGCGGCGCGGTGACGATGGTGGCGGCGAGAGGAATGCGGTGGTGCCTTCTTAGAGGCGTGGGAGAGGAGATCGTGTTCGGCCAAGGTTTTGAGATCGATGGTGATCTGGCGGCTTCCAGGATTCTTTGCGGTAGGGGGACGGATCCCTAGCCCCTTTATTATTTTCCCCTTGATTTGTAGGCCGTGGGGAGGTCGAGAGGGGTGTTTTTGAGTCGGGAGGGTCAAAATCCATGTTTTGGTGTTGAGCATCGGATCTCCCGTTTCGTGGGGTTTTTGACCGATCTAAGGGTTTAGAATCATGCTACGAGGCTTGGGGATGGATTCCCATATGTTTCCCCATCATCGGGCGATGATCGGGCCGTGGATTGGATTTTTTTGGTGTTTCTCGCCAGTTTCATGCCCGGGTGGGCCTTGCGGCCCTTCTAGGGACTGCTAGGCTCCCCAGGCGGGAGGCCGCTAAGCAACTTTGAATGTCGATAGGCCTTAGCGGTCCTCCTGGGACCACTAGGGTCAGGGCGATGGTCACGTGATAGACCGCTACCCTCAGATTAGCGGTCGTTAGACGACCGTTTTCCCGTTTGACCAAGCACCCTTGGGGTGCGTGTTTCCAACCGTTCAGGGCCACGTGCCGGCTAGCGGTCATGACATGACCGTTTCTGGCTTCCTTGCAGTCCTGTGAGGACCGTTTGGCTGGGGATAACGGTCTGGTGGTGGACCATTAGGCCCCTTGTGGCTCGTCCCCTTGTCGTCCAGAGAGGACCGCTAGGTATGCCTTGCGGTCCTGAAAGGACCGCTAGGCTCTGGGGCTATCCTGATGGTGAGGACACCATAGCCAGAGTACGGCTCGACTTAGTGAGCCGCCGGTACCGAACACACAGCATGACTCGATCGACATCGACCTCTTTGTGGCTGGGGGATAGTCTGGAGTCACCATCGGAGCCTTGATACTTTAGTACGTATGTTTATACGTATTCATATTTTATACGTATTTTGTCATATTTGGTGTGTATTAGGTGTGTATTTGGTTTGTATTATCGTGGGTTTTTATATTGGGTCAATGGTAGAATAATTAACCATGTATTTATATTTTTGATTTATTTTGGTCCAAGGGGGGTTAATATGGTCCAAGAGAAATAATTAATGCAAGCCCCTTATGTTGACTTGAGAGAGGGGCTCCCCCTCTTTTGTCCCCTTATGGGGAATTGCTTATGCTAGTTTTATCTCCCTTCTCCAATTTTCCCCTTTGACCAAGGGTAACCTAGGTCATTTGGCTAGGTCTAGTGTTTGAGTATTTAATGTCTCTTGTGTCTTTTGGACAAAATAAATGATGAATTTTATGTGAAATGTGCATCGGGCGCACCCCCCCTCTCTCTCTTGTTCTTGAGTGTTCTTCCCCTTCTTTGTCCCTCTTCTTCAGATCTAAGGCTGAATCCTCCAAATTTCTGAGTTTTCTTCCTCACCCCCTCTTCCTCTATCTGTTGTGATCGACCATCGCCGCCGTCGCCACTGTTCGTGCCGCCATAACATCAACTCCGGCCTGCTGCCCCAAAATTCAGAGTTCCTGGACAGCAGCTCGATAAAAGGGCTGGTATGAGAGATCCAACCGTTGGATCGCAATGAGATTTTGAGGGTAGGTTCCTCCCTTCGACCACCTTTCTCAGATTAAATTTGGCGCACATCAGACACTGTTTGCCCCCCTTCGTAGCCATTTGTTTTTTCCCCTCATAGTTTGCCTGTGTGCAGATCTACGAGATAGCCCCTGGTTGCCGAATTTTCCACCCCCTCAAATGTTGTCAGAAAATTCCCAAAAAAAATATGGCGTGATCACCTTCTTTCCCCCTCTCCACCATAAAGATCCCAGGTCCCAAATCCTTCCTTTGATTTTCGGTCAAACCCCTTGAATAGGTAGATCCCATTCTGCCCTGTCTGGTCTGTATTCTGAGCCAACATCAGTCAGTGTGGCACAGTCATTTTCGTTTCCAATTTAGCCATTGGATGGATCTAAAATTCAAGTATGTCGTAGATTTTTGAGTCCTCTTTCCAACGGTACCCATCGCGTCTCGATCCGACATCGGATCTGGGCGTATCGGCCATTTTCGTGGAGGCACGCATTCCTGCTCCAGGCAAGGCCTGTAGAAGGGGTCACAAATTAAATCCAGGGAAAATACGTTGGAGCCGATCCAGCGGCCGCCGCTCCTGGGGGTCGACCAGGGACCCTCTTCTAGAGTCCTAGTGAACTGCCACCTTCATAAGATTTCCAGACACTGACGTCCCTTTGGACGCCCGTGCTTGCTGTCCTGCCGGGCAGAAAGTGCAGATTCGGAGCTGCAGCCCGCCACCGCCCGACACGCCGCCAACACGCTGCCCATCAACCCCGGAACGGCGCTCCCGGACCGCTGTTGTGGCCTTTTACCTCCTTGCGTGGAGTGGGCCATAATTGTCTTGCTGTAATTAATTTGCCTTTTGTACCGGGAGTGACGGTTCTCGACCGAGAAGTCTTCCCCACCCCCCGAGCGTGGAGGTACACTCGCCACCCACTTTGTCCAGCTTGCTTATTTAGTATATGTTCTAGATGTCGCTACATGTGAGTAGGTTATTTTATAGCTAGTTCATACTTAATCACCGCTGTGAGTTGTGAGTGTGAGACCCGTACCGTGACTCGTTCTGAGCATGAGAGTGAGCCGACCACCTGAGACTCAAAGCCGGTTACTCAACCGTGCAGATCATCACGTTTCCCTCGCCGGGGATGACCGTGGGTTTAACGCTTCTTGCTTGGGGCATCATCGCCTCTTTTGGAGCTCTTTAGGTGCCGCGTTGTAGTGTTGTTGCTGGTCGCGTCATCTCTTTAGTCGCGTCGCCCTATAGAGTCCAAGGTCGCAACAAGTCTGAGTCAAGTCCCGTTGTCGTCCCGCATCAAATTGGTATCAGAGCCAAGTTTGAGTCTAGGGTAGTCTGTCCAAGGTGCTCCATTTCATCTGGTATATCAAAAGCTGTTCCCGGAATGATAGGCTACGCCTATTGGGAAAGGGGCACACTTGCGTGAGCGCGATCTTCAAATCAAACCTCTGCCTCGTACTGGATATTGGAGTCTAGGTCGTCTTCATTTTAGCATTAGTCCGTCCATATAGGTCGTAGTAAGTCACCCCTTAGTTCCCTCTAGGTCCTCTCCCATTGCATGCCCACTCGTGGAGGTGCCCAGTATCATAGCCCTGACACTATGTGTGAATCCCGAGGTGCCAACCCGGGAGGCCGAACTATGGATGACGTGTTCGCTCTACTCATGGAGCGCATGGATAGGTTTGAACAAACTAGTAGGGAGAACACCGACCGCTTAGAAGGCCGTCTCAAGACCATGGAGGACCATTCCGAGGTCTCCGATCGATCTATCTAATGTCTGGTTGGAAGGATGGAGAATGTGGAGAGAGTCCCCCACCAGGAGTTCCCCGGAGCTGCCCCGGCCCCTCCGGCGCCTGCTACCCAGCCCGCCCCACTTAGGGCTGAGGAGCGACAGCCACATGCCCCCGATGTTGAGGACTACGAGTCCGACAATGATTATGGGGGAAATGGCCGACGCCGTCGTGGTCACCGACCACAGAGGGATGATGAGGACGAGCGGGTCCTCAGGACGGTACGAGCAGACCCTCCCACTTTTGACGGGTCCTTGAACCCGAATGTCTATCTTGATTGGGAGGCCGGCACGGACCGGTATTTCGAGTGGTTTTAGATGACATACCATCGAAAAGTCAAGTTCACCAAAATGAAACTGCTAGGGCAGGCACAAACTTATTGGAGGAACATGGAGAACCTACTGTTTCACCATCAGGAGCCCCAGGTAGAGACATGGGATGAGTTGAGGACCAAACTCAGGAAGAAGTACCTTCCTACCTTCTACCGCTAGCGTCCCATAGATAGATGGCAGAGTCTCACCCAAGGAGATCGGTCCGTCTCTGATTACATCGCCGACTTCAATGAGTACTTTCTGCGATGTGATGCCAAGAAGGAAAGCTCCATGACTGTCTCCCATTTTTGGCGTGGTCTGCGGCCACACCTACAGTATAAGCTTTTCCGCCGCAAAGTGGACAAGTTCGAAGACGCGTACCAGGTTGCCCTTCAGGTGGAGCAATTTGAGGCGAAGTTTGCTCCTACCCCGCACCAGGAGTCACATACCCGCGTGTGTCTGATCCTAGGACCACGCCCGGTTCCTACACTCGATGGCCTGTGGCCCGCCCCCAAGAAACCCCCGCCAGGACCTCGCTGCTCCTAGGCACCCCCTCCCTCCGAGGGATTCTTCCCTTTGCCAGTAGGCACCCGTCCCTGCCCCTAGAACTCCCCAGCCCACCGTAACGACTCGACCACCCCTACTTCCTACACCCCCAGTCCGTCTTATGGACAAGGGTAAGGGGCCGATGGCTAGTGGAACATCCTACGGCTTCGGGACACAGGGGACTTGCTATAGGTGTGGTGGGGTTGGCCACTATTCGGCCAAGTGTCCCACTCGGGAGTTGCTTGTCATCTCTGATCCCTCTACCAGCGACCCCACACCTGAGCTAGTGCCGATCAGTTACAAGGCTGATCAGGATTTAGCGGAGGAGTTCTTTGATGAACTAATGGAGGGAGAGCCAGTTGATGTCCCAGGTACCCAATATCAGGGTGCTGTACAGTTGGGTGTAGTCAAGTGCATCCTAACCCAGCCTTTGGTGAGTGACGACTAGCGTTGTACCACTATCTTCCATGCATTTTATAGGCTGGGAGGAAAGGCCTGCAAGGTGATCATAGATAGCGGGAGTTGCATTAACGCTATCTCTATGGGCACTGTTAGGCGTCTGGGTTTGACGCCCGTAGATCACCCCGCCCCTTATAGGGTATCTTGGGTTGATTCCACTTCCATCTCGATCAGGCTGCGATGCCTGGTGCCACTGCATTTCCAAGCTTACCATGATGAGATCTGGTGTGATGTGTTGCCTATGGAGGTGGGTAGCATTATCCTAGGTAGGCCTTGGCTTTTTGATTAGGATGCCACCCTTCAAGGTCAGTCGAACACTTGCACATTCGACCACGGGGGTCATAGGATCACCCTCCACCCTACTCATCCGAAAGATCCTTCTGTCCGAGGACCAGCTAGTCCCAGTACTTCGACCCCTCCTACTCAGGGCACGGTCGGTCCTTCCACCTCATCCTCGACGCGGACTACTACCGCTTCGACTACTCCTAGCACAGGAGACCTCCCACCCCGGAGGTTAATGATGATTAGCCCGCGAGAGATGGAGCAAGAGGTGATCGGGGGTAGCCCTATCCTTACCGTTGTTGTCCGAGGAGTGGAGGATGTCGCTCCTGGGTCTGATGATGAGAACCCCCCAGAGATAGCTGCGATCCTACGGGAGTTTTTCGATGTCTTCCCGGAAGACCTCCGTGAAGGCCTTCCGCCTATAAGGGATATCCAACACGAGATCGACCTTGTCCCGAGCTCATCCTTGCCTAACCTTCCCCACTATAAGATGAGTCCCACTGGCCATCCCAAACTTCAAAGGCAGGTCGAGGAGTTGATGAGTCGGGGATCTCTTAGGGACAGTAAGAGTCCTTGCGCTATTCCCGCATTATTGGCCCCGAAGAAGATGGCACATGGAGAATGTGCATTGATAGCCATGCGATCAATACGATCACAGTGAAGTATCGCTTTCCCATTCCACGATTGGATGACTTGTTAGACATGATGTCGAGAGCCACTATCTTTTCAAAGATAGATCTTCGTAGTGGCTATCACCAGGTGCTGATCAGGTCTAGGGTGTAGTAGATGTATAGGGGGGTGAATAGATCTTATCCCCTAAAAATAACTAGATTAAATGATAGAAGCGGAACACAAAATTACTTAATCTCACTAGTCAAAGTGATTACAGAACTATCAGCTCAGAAATCAATATCAGTAAGCAGAGATATCAGTATATATGATGACTGACTTAATGGCTGATTGATCTATTGCACATCAGTGAACCAGAAGAGGTACCTGACAGAGGTTCGACTCTAAGAGACTCCTCACGCTAGATCATCCACCTTCCAGGTAGGCTTGGCCTACCCTTTGTGTAGCGCCTTTTTATATACCTTCTCCTAGCTCTCAAATGAGCAAGAGATGTAGCAATTAATTCACACAACTAAGTAGAGAATGAAGCAGCAATAACACAAACAAACACAACCATAGACACACGAGATTTTAGGTGGTTCTATCTCCTTCAGAGATCTACGTCCACCCCTTACTCAACTGAGTAAGGCTTCATTGCTGGGCAACACAGCTTGCCACCGCTGATCCACAGCTTTGGGGAACAAGTTCCCTTCAGATGCTGAGCCTTATAGCTTGAGCCGACCAGAGGATTCTTCCTCTATTGTTGGGCAATACAGCTTAGCCAACCGCTGATCTACAGCTTTAACAATCTGCTGACATACAGCTTGAGTAAACAAAGGTTTGTAAAAATGAATGAAGAAAAACTAAGTAGACAAGAGAATGTAGCTCTAAACTGAGCAAATGTAGCTCTAAATCGAGCAGACTGGTTTTGGTTTTGAACTAGGAACCAGGAACATAAGGCATATTTACTCACTGAACTTCAACGCACTGCTCTTCCTTAATTCAATCCTTTCTCCTTCGAACTGATCAGCCTCACTCAAGAATCTTCTTGCTGGATGCTCACACTTCTTCTCTTATGGCCTTCTACTTCTCTCAATCTCTTCAACCTCTCTGCTTATTCATCACTGTCGAACTGGGCGATCGGCCCTCCTTTTAAAGACTATCGGAACTAGGCGCGTGGTTGCCACAATTCCCACCTAAAATTCAAGCAGATTTGATCCAGAACTTTCCATGTGTCACCATCACATTGCCGCCGCTTTATACGTGGCAAGATCCCCTGGTATCAACCTACCTTGGATCACATGCTAATTACCTGGTACTTAAATTCCCCGTGAGATGAGCCGCAGGTTGCTCAGATAGTGCTCGATCATATAGCTGACGTGACAGAATATCAGACATGTTATAAGCCATTTGATAATATACAAAGATCTAAAAACATGCACTGACTTGTAGTAAGAGTAAACATGACATACACTGACCTATGTCTGCATAAGACACATCATGCACAGACCTTAAGTGTGCGAGATAAAAACCAGCACTGACATTACATGCATAAAACACTGGGCTAGCACAGACCTTGTATGAATTGAACCAAGGAATGCACCGACGTTGTGTGTGAAACAACAAAGTATGCACAGACTTAACGGTGTTGTAGCAAATGTGCTCAGACCTGTCCTAGCATATGAGCTCGGACCTTAAATTGCATGTCTACAGTCATTGCACACAATGTGCACTGACTTGTGTGTGCACGATGCAGGATGTGCATCGACCTGATGCTGCCCTAGACAATAAGCTTTGACTTGTCCTAGCAAATGTGCTCAGACCTATAGCAAGCCTAAGGTAAGTGTGCATCGACGTTATTTGAAGACATCCAAAAGTGGTCGGACTTTGCAATGAGCCTGAAGTGAATGTGCATCGACGCTAACAAGGCTATCACCAAATGTGCACCGACACTGATGATTAGAAACACAAATGTGCTCCGACGCTGATGATAAGAAACACAAATGTGCACCGACACTGATGATGAGAAACACAATTGTGCACCAACCTCAATGATTGACTGAGGCAAACTTGCACCGAATTGGTCTCGTAGCAAAATATATGCACTGACCTTCGGTCTACTGAAGGTGCAACTAGCACCGACCTTGATGAGTCGTGCACGGACCTGAACAGTAACATGTACAGACTTTAACATATATGCATAGACTATTCGTGCAGTTCCACAAGAGCCTGCACCGACCTCAGGTCTGCAGAAAGTGCAACTAGCACTGACCTTCGTGATACAAGCACCGACTCTAGTGATTTGTGCACAGACATAGTGTATGCATCCTACAGTGATGTACACCGACGTAACTAGGCTAACATGCAAACATGCTCAGCCTTTGAAGGGGATATGCTCTGACCTTGTATGACCTAAGACTGACTATGCACTGAATTCATTTTGCACAAGACAGAATGTGCATCGACCTGCCCACATATGTAGAAAACCTGCACCGACCTCTGTTATGCACGATTCAAAGTATGCACCGACCTATATGAAGACTGAGACATATGTGCAACGACTATGCTACACATGCACCGACTCCAACAATGAAGTGCACAGACTATGCGTAAGGGAGGAAAACATTCACAGACTTATAGAAAACTATACTAACACTAACTAAGTTGATTTCATCAAAATAATCAATGCTACAGGCATCAATACAAAGTCAATAGTGAATTTTAGTAAGTCAACCCAGTCAATTAAACTAATGCCAATCATTCAAAACACACAGACTCATAACAACTCCTAACAGAAATTATGTCCAGAGGAGTTAGATTATTCTTCCGCAGACATCATCAAATCAGGAGGCACAACAATCTCCCCCTTTTTGATGATGGCAACAGTTTATATTAGATGTATTTTGATGAAAAGCATTCAGTCCAAACATGCAGTCTGTTAACATGTAATGCAGGCTAATGCAGATGAACATTCAAACATAATGCAACACAATGCCAAATGACCTATGCAGCACAGTACCAAATGCCAAATGCCAAAGTCTGAAACCAAAATATAGACAGCTCTCTCCCCCTTTGACATCAGCAAATAGGAAGGAAGGTAGACAAATAGTAGTCTCAGAAATGGTCTCCCATTTTTGCCACGACAGATATACACTCCCCCTTCTAATGTAATCTCCCCCTTCTAAGGAAGAAAAATTATCAATAGGATAATAACTCAGAGAAGTGAAAGTGGAAGTATGTCAACAGAGAGAAGTCTGACTGACACCCCGTTTAATAGTTCAGAACTAAGCATTACAAAGCTCCGAGTCTTCAGATATATGAATCAATACAGTGTATTCTTGATGGATTTCTGGTTTAAAGGTGATAAAACTTTGAATCTATATACTTCATTCATTGGATAAGTTTGTTGTTCCTAATAATATCAATAAACCAGTATCACATTAATCATGTTAGAATTGTTTAACCGTATCTTACTCTCGGAAAATCAGTGATAATCTTTGGGAGTGACCAAGGTATGTATTGAAGTTAAACAATATGACACATCTGAATTTTATTTGAGGAATAGTATTTTAACTATATGAACCAAGTAGTTTGAGGCACTTCATGACATAAGTGTTTTCCATTTCTTTGATGGAACACTTAGTTTCTCAGTGCTTACAATTTTTATCATATGACCAGAGATAATCTGAGCCACTTCATGACTTAAGTGTTCTCCATTTCTTTGATGGAGAACTCAATTTCTCGGTGTTTACTCAGTAATTGCTCTGCCATTTTTATTTTTCATACGATTGGTCCACTATCCTTTTTATTTTTCAGAGAGACTTGTTTAAGGACAATACACAGACTCAGTTTTCTCTACCAAGATTTCATCAATTTAGCAAATTTTAGATACAAGAAATCTTTATCAAGCATGTAATGAGACAAGGGTTGAGAGTGATGACTAGTTATCAACATTCCTATTTACTGAATGCAGTCTCTTGATTCTAAAGATTATTAAATTTAAACCATCAGTTCATTCAAGAATCAAGCAAGATTCATATAATAGAAGATGTCTGATTTCTATTGCTTAAAATTTTGAACATATCATTAGACTGCCATTATGTCAGAACTCAAGTTATGGAATGATGATATGAGAGCTCACAAAATTTGTATCAGAACCAGCAAGTGGTATGAGAGAAAAATAAGGTCTGAATTTTAAAGGGGTTGGAGTGGAGGAGATCTGAGTGACAGACAGATAGACATGCTCAATACTCCCCTTGACACTATGCAGCAAGTATAGAAATTTTCTTATTCTTAGAACACTCCCCCTGTCTATATGCATCTTTATTTAATTATCCAACCACAGTTATGCATGCATTTCTAGACATACCATCATGAAGTAGAATGCAGTGCAATCACCTGTCCTACATACATGATTGTACAGAAATTCAGATGCGAATGCATGACATGTAGTGAAGTCCAATTAAATGAAATGAAATGCAATGCTGAAACACACTATTGATTCAGGATACTTGGTGAAGGTTAATCCTCAACACACGGTATGGACTTTCAGGCAGACTTAATTTGTCATTCCATCTCATAACATTTGATATACCTCTGAAATCAAGATAACTAATGTATGAATTTATTGAAGTGAACACAAGACAAGATCTGAGTTTTTATTCACAAGCAATTAATAGACAATCAATAAACAGATCTGATCATTTATTCAGAGTAGTGAATTGAGACTAGTTTGTTCAAAGAATTTATTCAAACATGGATTTTCAGACAGACAAACCATGAGCCAATTTCAGTCAGATCAGTAGATTTATTCCAAGGCAGATAGACATGAATTCACAAATCATATCAGAAGCTTTATTCAAAAATGAAATTGAGATTAATTATCATGCTGAAATTTACATAAACTTAATTCTCTTCTTAAGAATTTAAATCTCTCATTACCCAGAGGTTTAGTAAATATATCAGTTATCTATTTTTCAGATTCAATGAAGTGCAATTCAATTTAATTTTTATTTACCTCATCTCTAAGAAAATGATGTTTGATTTCTATGTGTTTAGTCCTAGAGTGATGAACATGAATTTTAGTGAGAGATATAGCACTAGTATTATCATATAAAATTGGAATGCATCCCAATTTTATTTGATAATCAATAAGTTGGTGCTTGATCCAGAGTACCTGGGCTGCACAGTTCCCAGCTGCAACATATTCTACTTCAGCTGTAGATAGAGTAACAGTGTGTTACTTTTTAGAAGCCCATGTTACCAGATAACCACCTAGGTAGTGACAGTACCCACTAGTGCTTTTCCTATCTACCCTGCACCCTGCATAATTGCATCTGTGTAGGCTATGAGATCTAGCTCACACTTAGCAGGATACCAAAGTCCTAGTTCTAGGGTGTTTGATAGATACCTAAAAATCCTCTTAACAACACTCAGATGTGACTCTTTAGGACTAGCCTGAAACCTAGCACACAAGCATACAGAAAACTGAATATCAGGCCTAGATGCTGTGAGGTAAACAAGGGATCCGATCATACCTCTGTATAACTTTGGATCTACTGATTTACCTTCTGGGTCACCACAATGCTGGTTGAGGTGCCCATGGGTGCAGCTATAGCCTTGAGATTTTCATTTGATACTTTTTCAGCAGGTTCTTTATGTACTTTGACTGATTGATGAAGCTTCCTTCAGATGTCTGAATAACCTGCATGCACCTAAAAAGAATTTCAATTCTCCCATTAAGCTCATCTCAAATTCATTTGTCATAAAAGCAGAGAATTCCTCACACATGGTTGGTTTAGTTGAACCAAATACTATATCATCTACATAAATTTGTGCAACAAGAATATCTTTGTTGCTTACCTTTGTGAACAATGTCTGGTCAACTTCACCTCTAGAAAAACCCTTACCAGTGAGGAAGGAGCTCAACCTATCATACCAGGCCCTGGGTGCTTGTTTCAGTCCATATAAAGCCTTGTCTAACTTGTACACATGATCTGGGAAATCAAGACATTCAAAGCCTGGAGGCTGTTTAACAAATACATCATCTTTTATTAGACCATTCAAAAAAGTAGATTTAACATCCATCTGTTGCAATTTTATTCCTAGGCTACAAGCAAAGGCTAGAAGAATTCTGACAGCCTCTAACCTGGCGACAGGAGCAAAATACTCCTCAAAGTCTACCCCATACTCCTGGTTGTACCCTTGTGCAACTACCCTAGCTTTATTTCTAACTATCTTTCCCTGCTCATCTGTTTTATTTCTGAAAACCCATTTAATGCCTATAATAAAGCCATGAGTAGGTTTTGGAACTAGGTGCCATACCTTGTTCCTTTCAAATTGGTTCAGTTCCTCATGCATGGCATTTATCCAATATTCATCTTTTAATACACTATTTATGTCCTTGGGTTCTATCTGTGAGACTAGAGCAAAAGAATTTAATTCATTGTCTATTCTAAAGTGTGATCTAGTTCTAGGGGGTTCATTCAAATTACCAATAATATTTTCAAGAGGATGATCTCTAAGAACTCTAATATTGGTAAGATGATTACCTGTTCCTGCATTTACCTCCCCCTGACCTCTAGACCCACTTGTCTCACCTCCTTCTACTGGTTTAGGATTTTCGTTTACTTTATTTTCCAGAATATCAACATCAAATTTGTCCCTGTAGAAACCAGTTTCAGAGTTATTTAAAAATTCATCAAAGACAACATGTGGTGATTCTTCAACAATTTTAGAGTTCATATTGTAAATTCTATAAGCTCTGATTTTTCAGAGTAACCTAGAAAAATTCCAGGTTCACTTTTAGGTTCGAATTTGTCAAGATCTCTCTTGGAATTTACATGAATAAAACACTTGCAGCCAAAGACCTTGAGATGTGCTATTGAAGGATTCTTACCTTTTAAATTTTCATAAGGAGTTTTGTGAGTATAAGGTCTTACCATGGCCCTGTTGATGATATAACATGATGTGTTCACTGCCTCGGCCCAAAACCTTCTAGGTAGGTTACCTTCTGCCAGCATCGTCCTTACCATTTCAACTAAAGTTCTGTTTCTTCTTTCTACTACTCCATTTTGCTTTGGAGTCCTTGGAGAAGAGAACTTGTGTTTGATTCCATTGTTCATGCAGAAGTCATCAAATTGTGAGGTTTCAAACTCACCACCATGGTTAGACAATATATTCAGAATTGATTGCTCACCCCCTTTTATTTTATGGTAAAACTTTTCAAATTCAGCAAATGCATCATGTTTATGTGTTAAGAAGAATACCCATGTAAACCTAGAGAAGTTATCTATCAACACATAGCCATATCTCTTACTAGATGAGCTAGGTGATCTAGATGGTCCAAATAAATCCATATGAACCAGCTCAAATGGTTTTGAGGACATGCTTTCAGTTCTAGGTTTAAATGACTTCCTAGTTTGCTTACATTGAATACACACTTCACAGATTTTGTCATTTTTCTTAAATGTATTTTCAGGGAGGCCTTTAACCATGCTGTGTTTATTCAGTTTGTGCAGCACAGTATAGCTAGCATGACTCAGCCTGCGGTGCCAAAGACTAGCTGCGTCATCCTTGCTAACTGTGAGACAGAGACTTGAATGTGCTTCATTATCTAAATCTACCATGTAGATATTATTGACCCTCTTACCAATTAATTTAACAGTTTCAGAATTTAGTTCAAAAATTATACATGCAAGAGAATCAAATACAACCTTATGCCCTTTATCACACAGCTGGCTAATACTAAGAAGGTTATAGGCAAGTCCTTCAACTAATAAAACTTCCTCAATGCAGCAAGAAGAGTCCTTACCTACTTTACCTGTTCCAATAATTCTACCCTTGGTATTACCTCTAAAAGTAACATGACCACCATTCTTTTCAGCAAGCATGCAGAATTTTTCCTTGTCCCCGGTCATGTGCCTCGAGCAGCCACTATCAAGATACCACTTATTTTGTCTGGCTACCAGGCATACCTGCAAGCAGAATCAAGTAGAAAATTTTGGAACCAAAGGCTGTTTGGGCCCCAAATAAGCATTCATCTTATGCAAACATGATGCAAGTTGTTTTGGTAACCACACTTGATTTAGTTTCTTCTCTGCTGGTGTAGAACTCTTGATGTTCAGCTTGGTCTATTTTTCTTGTTATCTCTAATTTTATGAAATTGGGTTTGAGGTGTTCTACTTTTCTTTTTAAGCTCATTCTAGAATTGTTTTTGCCAGTTGCCAGTCTAATGAGCATTTGAAATAGTATGTGCATAAGGAACTCTGGACTGATTGGGCATGAATTTGACAAAGCCATGAGAGCTCTGGCTTCTATGAGTTTTATGCCAGGGACACATATAAGAATTCAAGGAATAAGTTCTATACCTTGATCTAGTGTAGAAATTTCATTGATCTTTCCTATCAGAGTAGTGGTGATAAGAGTTTTGAAATGAAGAACGGGTTGGAGCATTATGATAAGAACCTTCACATGAGTTCCCTCTACTAAAACCATGAGTGCCGAATGCTTTGAACCCAGAATGAGTGAAGGTGGGTGCAGGTTTGAAATTGCCTTGGCCTTTCTATTGAAACTAAGCTACTTTGGCCTTGGGGCTTCTCTGAGTTTTTGTTTCAACTCTCTGACCCCTAATCTGAGCTCTGGTCTGAGGTGTGGTGGTGTATAAACATGATCCCTTAGACATCTTTATCTTCTCTTTTCCCTTGTCCTTGACACTGGGCTTAGTTTTCTTAATAATTTCAATCTATTTTTCTTTCTGGATTTGTTCAAATGTCATCTTTATTAAGGGTTGTGATGTTCTCTTTTCAGCCACAAAAGAGATGGTTCTGACATCAAAACTTTTCTGATTAGATAGATTAAAGCCTAATCCTTCCTTCCTAAAATTAACTCTAGTTCCCAAGATAGCATTATGATTTTCTAAACCCTGTGTCATTTTTTCTAGGGTTTTCTATTTTTCTTGGTTTTCATTTTCTAAATTTTCAATGACCTTTTTCAGATCCGAATTCACTCCATTGACAACCTCATATTTTTCAGTGATTATTCCAATTTGGTCTCTACATTCTTGCAACTTTATTTTGAGCTCATCAATGAAGTTTTTCAGTTCTTCATTTAGTTTTTAGATCATTCAAAAGAATTTTATCTTTTTCAGTTTCATCAAGAGAGTTTTTCAGTTTGAGATTTTCCATTTCCAAACATGAAATTTTATCACTTAGAGTAGTATCTTGAGCTAATGAAGTAATTTTCCTTTTCAGATGCCTATTTTTTTTACGTACTTCATCATATTTATCAAGCAGTTCAGCATATGCATCTTCCCAATCACTGTGAGGGAAATTATCGAAAGGAGAGATTACCTCATCATTTTCTTCATCACTTTTGGCCAAGAGACATAGCTTGTCTTCCTTCTCACTTTCAGAAGAGCTACTCTGACTTTCCTCCTCCTCGTCGCTCCAGGTACTCACCATGGCCTTCTTTTTGTTGCTCTTCTTTTTATGCACCTTTTCTTTCAGATCAGGACAGTCTGCCTTGAGATGTCCTACCTTCCTGTAATTATAACAAATAATTTCATCAGATTTCTTAGCAAAATCAGATTTATGTTTTGACTGTCCCTTTCCTGAATAATGTCTTCTTCTACTCCCTTTCCTTTCCTGTCTAAGAATTCTTCAAAAGCTCTTGGTCAGCATAGCAAACAGATCTTGATCATCTCCAGAGCTGCTAGAGGTATTCTCACTAGATGACTCCTTTTTACTAGAAGTAACCTTAAGCGCCAGGGGTTTCCTTTTCTTCTCGAGCTCCTCAATATTCTTCATATTTATCTCATATGCCATGAGAGATCCTATAAGTTCATCCACGGTAGTAGCAGCAAGGTTCCTAGACTCCTCCATGACGGTGGCCTTAGTGTGCCAGACAGGTGTCAAGGACCTAAGGATTTTCCTGACTAGCTCATATTCAGTGTAAGTCTTACCCAAACTCCTTAAGCTGTTAATGATTACCATCAATCGAGCAAACATTTCGGAGATGGACGCATCATGCTTCATTCTGAGGGCCTCGTACTCAGTCATTAGCATATTAACCTTGGTTTCTCTGACCTGAGAAGTTCCCTCGTAAATAACTTCTAATTTATCCCACATTTCCTTAGCGATAGTGCAAGAAGATACTCTGGAAAACTCGGTAGGATGAAGAGCACACTGCATAGCATTTACATCGCTCCAATTCAAGGTGCACCTACGAATCTGCTCCTTAGTCTAGACTTCCTCATCAGGGGGAAGTTCAAAAGGACCTTTACTAACAATCTTCCATATCTCATAGTCCTTGGCTCTCAAAAAAACATGCATTCTACTTTTCCAATAAGGATAGTTCGACCCATCAAAGTATGGTGGCTTGGTGGTCGAGTGACCCTCAGTAGTTAACCCTCTTGAATCCATATCTAACCTCTCTAGGATGTGAAGCCTTTAACAGAGAGTTAGGCTCTGATACCAAGTGTAGTAGATCTAGAGGGGGTGAATAGATCTTATCCTCTAAAAATAACAAGATTAAATGATAGAAGCGGAATACAAAATTACTTAACCTCACCAGTCAAAGTGATTACATAACTATCAGCTCAGAAATCAATATCAGTAAGCAGAGATATCTGTATATATGATGATGGACTTAATGGCTGATTGATCTATTGCACATCAGTGAACCAGAAGAGGTACCTGGAGGAGGTTCGACTCTAGGAGACTCCGCAAGCTAGATCATCCACCTTCCAGGTAGGCTTGGCCTTCCTTTTGTGTGGCGCCTTTTTATATACCTTCTCCTAGCTCTCAAATGAGCAAGAGATGTAGCAATTAATTCAGACAACTAAGCAGAGAATGAAGCAGCAATCACACAAACAAACACAACCACAGACACACAAGATTTTAGGTGGTTTGATCTCCTTCAGAGATCTACGTCCACCCCTTACTCAATCGAATAGGCTTCACTGCTGGGCAACGCAGCTTGCCACCGCTGATCCACAACTTTGGGGAAAAAGTTCCCTACAGACGTTGAGCCTTACAACTTGAGCAGACTAGAGGATTCTTCCTCTGCTGTTGGGCAATACAACTTAGCCAACCGCTGATCTGCAGCTTTAACAATCCGTTGACATATAGCTTGAGTAAACAAAGGTTTGTAAAAGTGAATGAAGAAAAACTAAGTAGACAAAAGAATGTAGCTTTGAACTGAGCAAATGTAGCTGTAAATCGAGCAGACTGGTTTTGGTTTTGAACTAGGAACCAAGAACATAAGGCATATTTACTCACTGAACTTCAACGCACTGGTCTTCCTTAATTCAATCCTTTCTTCTTCAAACTGATCAGACTCACTCAAGAATCTTCTTGCTAGATGCTCACACTTCTTCTCTTATGGCCTTCTACTTCTCTCGATGTCTTCAACCTCTCTACTTATTCATCACTGTCGAACTGGGCGATTGGCCCTCCTTTTATAGACTATAGGAACTGGGCGCGTGGTTGCCACAATTCCCGCCTAAAATTCAAGCAGATCTGATCCAGAACTTTCCATGTGTCACCATCACATTGCCGCCGCTTTACACGTGGCAAGATCCCCTGGTATCAGCCTACCTTGGATCACGTGCTGATTACCTGGTACTTAAATTCCCCGTGAGATGAGCCACAGGTTGCTCAGTTAGTGCTCGATCATATAGCTGACCTGACAGAATATCAGACATGTTATAAGCCATTTGATAATATACAAAGATCTAAAAACATGCACTGACTTGTAGCAAGAGTAAACACGACATACACTGACCTATGTCTGCATAAGACACATCATGCATAGACCTTAAGTGTGCGAGATAAAAACCAGCACTGACATTACATGCATAAAACACTAGGCTAGCACAGACCTTGTATGAGTTGAACGAAGGAATGCACCGACATTATGTGTGAAACAATGAAGTATGCACAGACCTAACAGTGTCATAGCAAATGTGCTCAGAACTGTCCTAGCAGATGTGCTCAGACCTTAAATCGCATGTCTACAGTCATTGCACACAATGTGCACTGACTTGTGTGTGCACGATGCAGGATGTGCATCGACCTGATGTTGTCCTAGACAATAAGCTCTGACTTGTTCTAGCAAATGTGCTCAAACCTATAGCAAGCCTAAGGTAAGTGTGCATCGACGTTATTTGAAGACATGGAAAAGTGCTTGGACTTTGCAATGAGCCTGAAGTGAATGTGCATCGACGCTAACAAGGCTATCACCAAATGTGCACCGACGCTGATGATGAGAAACACAAATGTGCACCGACGCTGATGATAAGAAACACAAATGTGCACTGACGCTGATGATGAGAAACACAAATGTGCACCGACCTTAATGACTGACTGAGGCAAACTTGCACCGACTTGGTCTCGTAGCAAAATATATGCACCGACCTTCGATCTGCTAAAGGTGCAACTAGCACCGACCTTGATGTGTCGTGCACAGACCTGAATAGTAACATGTACAGACTTTGTTAACATATATGCACAGACTATTCGTGTAGTTCCACAGGAGCCTGCATCGACCTCAGGTCTATAGACAGTGCAACTAGCACTGACCTTCGTGATACAAGCACTGACTCTAGTGATTTATGCACAGACATTGTGTATGCATCCTACAGTGATGTACACCGACGTAACTAGGCTAACATGTAAACATGCTCAGACTTTGAACGGGATATGCTCTAACCTTGTATGGCCTAAGACTGACTATGCACCGACTTCATTTTGCACAAGACAGAATGTGCATCGACCTGCCCACAAATGTAGAAAACCTGCCCCGACCTCTGTTATGCACGATTTAAAGTATGCACGGACCTGTATGAAGACTGAGACATATGTGCACCGACTATGCTACACATGCACTGACTCAAATAGTGAAGTGCACAAACTATGCGTGAGGGAGGATAACATGCACGGACTTATAGAAAACTATACTAACACTGACTAAGTTGATTTCATCAAAATAATGAATGCTACAGGCATCAATACAAAGTCAATAGTGAATTTCAATAAGTCAACCCAGTCAATTAAACTGATGCCAATCATTCAAAACACACAGACTCCTAACAAGTCCTAACAGAAATTATGTCTAGAGGAGTCAGATTATTCTTCCCCAGACATCATCAAATCAGGAGGAACAACATAGGGATGAATGGAAGATGGCATTCAAGACCAAGGATGGTCTTTATGAGTGGTTGGTTATGCCCTTCAGACTTTCCAACGCCTCTAGTACCTTCATGCAGTTAATGACCCATATTTTATGCCATATGATAGGGGTCTTCTTGGTCGTCTACTTTGATGACATTCTTATCTATAGCCGCACTAGGGAGGACCACTTAGACCACCTTAGACAGGCTTGTGTCGTTTTGAGGCGAGAGAGCTTATTCGCCAACCCGAAAAAATGTGCCTTCATGACTGATCAGATTACCTTCCTCGGGTTTATTGTGTCTAGAGATGGAGTCTCTGTTGATCCGGAGAAGATTAGGGCCATCACAGAGTGCCCCAAACCCCGCACCCTCCACGATGTCCAGAGCTTCCATGGCTTAGCAACGTTCTATCACCGCTTCATTCATGGCTTCAGTTTCATCACTGCCCTGATCACTGATTGCATAAAGAATGGGGCATTTGTATGGACTAAGGCTGTAGCCATAGCCTTTCAGGACATCAAGGAGCATATGACCCAGGCACCTGTCCTTGCTGTACCTGACTTTTCTAAGGTGTTTGAGGTCACATGTGACATTTCGGAGTGGGTATTGGTGGAGTGTTGAGCCAGGAGTCCCACCCCATTGCATTCTTTAGCAAGAAGCTTAATGATGCTAAACTGCGTTATTCCAGTTATGATAAAGAATTTTACGTAGTTGTTCATGCATTGCGGTATTGGAGGTATTATCTTTTGCACCAGGAGTTTATCCTCTTTTCTTATCATGAGGCCTTACGATTCCTCCATACCCAAAAGAAGCTGAACGCTCGCCACAGTCATTGGGTGGAGTATCTCCAGGAGTATACCTTTGTGCTTAAGCACAAGGCAGGGGCGGAGGACAAGGTAGCCGATGCGCTGAGTCGGCAGATGATGACGTTGACCACCATGAGCGTAGAGGTGGTAGATTTAGAGAGGTTGAAGGGTGCATATGTTGATTGTCTGGATTTTGGTCCGATCTATGCAGCCCTTCAGGCCGGTCCCTCGCGTGATTTTAGCGAGTTTGTGCTATAGGAGGGTCACCTATTCTGGGGTGACAAATTATGCATCCCACGGACTTCTGCTCGTGACTTTCTTACGTGGGAGATGCACGCGAGAGGTCTTGCTGGCCACTTCGGTCGGAACAAGACCATAGAGTCCGTTGAGCATAGATTCTATTGGCCTAGCTTGAAGAGGGATGTTGCTCGCATCGTGGCCCAGTGCCACATTTGCGCTATGGCCAAACAATGGAAGTAGAATACCGGCCTCTATACTCCCCTCCCCGTCCCGGATAGTCCATGGTTGGACATTAGCATGGACTTTGTGTTGGGATTGCCCCGCACCCTCCGATGGCATGACTCTATCTTTGTGGTTGTAGACAGGTTCTCAAAGATGGCATTATTCATTCCATGCTCCAAAACTTTGGATGCCTCTAGAGTTGTCGGCCTATTCTTTTCACACCATGTCTCTAGGTTCGAACTCCCACGCGCTATAGTGTCTGATAGGGATGTGCACTTTACTAGCTATTTTTGGAAAACCTTATGGCACATGATGGGCACCCAATTGAAATTCTTCACTGCATATCACCCCCAGACCGATGGTCAGACTGAGGTTGTCAATAGGAGTTTGGGAGATCTTCTTAGGTGTCTAGTCCGAGATCGAGTCAGGGATTGGGATTTGGTCTTACCCTTAGTAGAGTTCGCCTACAACGATTCGGTCAATAGGTCTACATGCATGATCCCGTTTGAGATTGTCATTGGCCGTAGACCTAGAAAGCCCATAGACCTAGTTCCCTCTCCCATTCAGTCCCTTGTGTCTCAGTTAGCCGAGTCCTTTTCTGATCATATTAGACAGTTGCATGAGCATGTGCGTCGTCACTGTAGCAACCCTAATAAATGAATAATTGAAATGAATTAAAACATATATATTACAGAAGTAATATATATATAAAAGGAATAGGGTTAATCGGACGAAATAAAACAAATTAAAAATAACGCCTCTTATTAAGGCGTTAATTTATAAATAAACGCCTCTACCAATGGCGTGAATAAAGAAAGGACGCCCACACCTACGGTCGTCAGTTCTCACGCGACCAAATGAGTAAGTAAAAGAAACGCCTCTACCTTGGGCGTGTTTTAAAACAAGAAACGCCCTTTTTAAAGGCGCTTTTTAATAAACGCCCTTATGCAAGGCGTTAATTCAAGAATACACGCCCTGACCAAAGGCGTTAATTCCATTCGAGTTCCGTTCGACACGGGAGCTTATCCAGGGAAGGATTATGTTAATCCAGTAAGTATTTAATAGGACAAGGACTCTATATTGGAAGCATTGCTTCTACTAGAACACTAACCTTAACAGGACGTCCAAAATCCTATATATAATCTTGATCGAACAAACCCTAAACCTATTTGGACGATCGAACCGCACAGGTACGTGAAGAACATATCTTCTTCTTCTTCTTTTCCTTATGAACGAAATAGCAGTTCATATAAGTTTCTCTTTGCTTCGGTTACATGAAGAACTAATAGTTCTTCATCCTCTTTTCCTCTTACAGGTTGAGGACGCAGCAGCATAAGTGAAGAACAAGGTAACGTTCTTCTAATCTCCTCTGTTCTGATAGGTGAAGAAATTAATAAATGTTTCTTCTTCTGTTCTCGTAGGAATTACAGGACCGTAGAACTAGAGCTCCTCTTCTCACAGTTCAAATCATCAAATTATCATAAGGTAGGTTTTCTCAAGTTACTGTAGCCCAAATGAAATTAATGCAAGATATATATATATATATATAAGCATGTCATGCATATGATTATTATAGTTTTCATGCGTTTTCTGAATTGTTTGAAAGAAACGCCCTGGAATAGGGCGCTATTTTAAAATAAACGACCATAACAGCGGTCGTCAATTTATTAAGAAACGTCCTGTACACAGGCGTTAATTTTACGAGATCATGACTTAAGCATGATAAGAACGGATTATATATGAAACCTTGATTATTAATGCATGATCCTGTCTCCAAATCTAATGTCCTGCAATTTCTTGAATTCACGGCCTGTACAAGGTCGTTTTCCACGTATTAACGCCTCATCAGAGGGCGTGACTTTAAAAGTAACGCCCCTTGCTTAGGCGCGTATTATCCAGAGTCCTGGTATGTTCTGAAACATAGAGTTAAGCCAGTAACGCCCCTTCTCAGGGCGTGTCTTATATAAGTCCTGCAACTTATTTATATTCTGTCAAATCCGTAATTCATGAGACGCCTGCAGCAGCAGTCGTCAAATATGAAGAAACGACCCTGTCCAGGGCGCTTTTTAGATAGAGTATTGAAATAATGAAATTCTGCGAAACGGAACATATATAAACGCCCTGATACTAGGCGTTAGTTACTTGAAAAACGTCCCGGACAAGGGCGTGTTTTTCATAAATTAATGAGATTATTGAAAATTCTGTAAAATAGAAATATGTTAACGCCCCTATGTTAGGCGTTAATTACTTGAGAAATGACTTGACCTAAGTCGTTATTTTACTATAAACTGATTTTCATCTGATTTGCTAACCGATGGTTTTATATATATCATAATATATATAAATAGGCACTATTCTCCACTCCGTGAGTATAGTCCCATGTTTTCATGTTGATTTATCGATCACACTCAACTCTCATTGACATACAAGCTCTCCATTGGACATTCCGTTCCTTTGGACTAGCGAGTTAGTCATAGAGACCTCCGTAAGACTCCTCGTAGCCTTGGATTCCCTCAAGGCCGACTGAGCTGGTTGTACCCTAAAAACCCATTACACCATTGATGCCATGTCACTCTAAAGAAACATGGTATACCGGCCCTTATGATTATACAAAGAGTATATCATAAGAAATTCTTAATGGGATGATGATATCATGCCATATCATGTCGTTCTTGTAAACCTCAATTCTATGATAAGAATGAGGGTATCTTACCTTTGATATACTGTTCATGTGGACCTCAATTCTATATAAAGAATGTCCATACTGATTTGTCATGGTACCCAAGTTAAGGGAATCATATTCTACCTAGTTTTATCGATATCGTGATTATACCGTTATTATCGCCATTCTATGTCCTTTGTCATATTTTGGACTCTATTCTATCAAAGTTGTCATACGTGTCTACAAGCTTGATTATTGAAATTCTATGTTGGCTATAAACAAGAGTGGATGTCAAAACACATGATAAATGCCTGCGCATATAGGGCCCGATCTGGTCCTGGGAGGAGCACCCGAAAGTACTTGTGCCCATGGGAGTTAAAATGATAAGGTATCTGGCATTATACCGAGTACTTGACTTGCTTGATTGGACATTCCACACACATCTTGTACTTGACTCGTACTTGACATGAAATGAAATGCGTGGCCCGAAAAAGGGTAATTTACTTGCTTGATACATGATAGCCAAAGTTCTTGACATGACTTGTTAAATGTACTTGCTTGAATATCTCGAATAAACTTGTTATCTTGTTGGAAGTTCATGACTAAGTTCATCTTATTTTCTTGATATTACATTCTCTCTATCTTGTCGTTTCATGCGAGCATGCATAGCTTTATTGCATCCATGAAAATGTAATTACTTAAACCACTTGCTAGTACTTGAGATATAATTTCCTACTGAGCGTTCGCTCATTCCGTTTGTCCCTTTTTACTTTTCAGGTAAGTCCGACGACGATGGAAGTCAATCGGATGGGAATGGTCAAGAGTGAAAGTGATAGAGCTTCTACAAGTGTCGTCTAGTCTTTTCCATAGTTTCTTGAGTCAACTATGTATTCTTTTCCTTTTTATTTAACAGAGTATTGGATTTGTAATAGTCTATCCCTTATAAAATAAAGGATTGGGTTATCTTGCTATTTTGCGCATCTCTGTCTTTGTGTCGAATACACGACCACTCTGATTGACATGATTGATATAGACACGTCGCGCATCTCCGGGTATCTTCCGCGCTCGGGGCGTGACAGTCTTTGTGGTATCAGAGCCTAAGGTATTCAATTCCTAGGAAACCCAAGTCCAAGGATAGGTTTCAAAACCTTTAACCAAGTGAGAGGGGGTAGAACCAAGGGTTAAATGATCAATGAGTCCTTTATAAGATCATAGTGATATAATACTAACATAGCTATTGTAATTGTAGGATAATGGCTGCCGAACGTGCTCAATGGCGCAACATGCAGCGTACCCTTCAAGGGATGACCCAAGTGCTACAACAGGTAGCACAAGGTGGTGCTCCACGAGCTGGAAGCTTACACCAAGCATTCAAGAATATGAATCCCCCGAAGTTCATGGGATCGACCGATCCAGACGATGCCGAGCATTGGGTTCGGGAGATTGAACGTATATTCCGTGTCATGCAATGCACGGATCAGGACAAAGTCTTATTAGCTACTTTCCAGTTAGAAAAGGATGCTAGATGCTGGTGGGAGTCGATTGAAGCTACTATTGACCCAACTCAAGTTACATGGGGTGAATTCGTTGAATATTTCAACGCCAAATATTTCTCTGATAGGGTCCAGGAAAGGAAGGCCGCCGAATTTGCCGCATTAAAGCAAAGATCTTTATCGGTGGCTGATTATGAAGCACAGTTCTCTAGACTGTCTAGATATGCTAAGCATTTAATTGGCACGGAAAAGATGAAAGCCCGTAGATTTCTTAATGGGCTTAGGCCCCACTACATTACTCAACTGGCGCCTATGGATATTCAAGTTTATACTGAAATAGTGCGCCGAGCTCAGTTGCTTGAAGATGCCACGGAACTATCTGATAGGATCCGTGGGAAAGACAAAAAGGAGCAAGTCACAAGTTCGGGTTCTTTTAAACCCAACTTTAAGAAGAGGCCCAATAATGGAGGTTCTTCCTCTCAAGATCAGAAGTACAAGAAATCCAAGCCTTTCTCTATCACCACTACCCCTTCAAACGTAGTATGCAAGCATTGTGACAAGGCTGGTCACAAAACAGAAGAATGCTGGAGGAAATTAGGAGCATGTCTCCGTTGTGGGAGTCGTGAACATCGGATTCCCGATTGTCCATTAATGAATGACCAAGACGGTGAGGGTAAACGCCCAGTGACAAGGAACGCGCGTCTTCATGCAATCCAAGAGACCGAACCAGAAGAAGAAGGCGGATTGGTGGAAGGTACATTAAAAATTTGTTCCAAATATGCACATGTCTTATTTGATACGGGTGCATCGCATTCCATTATTTCCAAGAAGTTTGCTGACCCATTACCTCTAGAACCAGAGTGGATGAAAATAGTGTTGTCTACTCCTCTCGGAAACGAGACGGATATCACGCATCATTACCAAAACTGTGAGGTGTTGGTTCGAGGAAAGAATTTTCCTATTGATCTTATCTGCTTAGATCTAAAAGAATATGATGTTATACTAGGAGCAGATTGGTTATCTAAGTACCAGGCAACGGTTGATTGCCGTAATAGCAAGATTGTTTTCAAAGAATTTCCGGAACTGACTTATACTAGTCCTAAGAGTCGAAGCAAATCCCCTCTTATTTCGGCTCTTCGAGCAAGCAAGCTCGTCAAGAAAGGATGTGTATCCTTCTTTGCTTTTGTCACTATTAAAGAAGCTAAAGAAACCGAGATAGAGGACATTCAGGTAGTGCGAGAATTCCCAGACGTATTTCCGGAAGAATTGCCGGGATTACCCCCGCAAAGAGATGTGGCCTTTACCATCGACTTAGTCCCTGGTGCTGGTCCGGTTTCAAAGGCACCATATAGAATGTCCCCTGCTGAACTCAATGAGTTGAAGGAGCAGTTGATGGAACTAATCCGAAAAGGGTTTATTAGACCAAGTACTTCCCCGTGGGGAGCACCAGTCTTATTTGTAAAGAAGAAGGATGGATCCATGAGATTGTGTATCGACTATCGACAGTTGAATTATCTCACTATCAAGAACAAGTATCCACTGCCGAGAATCGATGAATTGTTTGATCAGATTTCAGGATCCAAATATTTCTCCAAGATTGATCTCCGGTCGGGATATCATCAATTAAGGATCAAGGATGATGACATTCACAAGACCGCATTCAGAAGCAGGTATGGCCATTACGAATTTGTTGTTATGCCTTTTGGACTAACAAATGCCCCTGCTGCCTTTATGCAGTTAATGAATAGCATATTCAGGCCTTACTTGGATCAATTCATAGTAGTCTTCATCGATGATATATTGATATATTCTAAGACTAAGGAAGAACATGAAGAGCATTTGAGGATTGCATTGCAAGTCTTGAGGACAAATCAATTATATGCTAAACTCAGCAAATGCGAGTTCTGGCTTGAAGAAGTGGCTTTTCTCGGACATGTCATATCCAAGGACGGTTTATCTGTGGATCCGTCAAAAGTTGAAGCTGTGAGAAACTGGGAGAGACCCACTAATGCAAGCGAGATCAGAAGTTTCTTAGGTCTTGCAGGCTATTATCGGCGATTTATCAAAGATTTCTCTAAGATCGCCGTACCACTTACAAGATTAACTCGTAAGGAGATCCGATATGAATGGAGTGAGGAATGTGAAAGCAGTTTCCAAACTCTCAAGGATCATCTCACCACAGCTCCAGTCTTAGCCCTACCAATTGAAGGAGAGAAATTCGAGGTCTACACTGATGCTTCTGGCATTGGCCTCGGATGCGTTCTAATGCAACATGGGAAGGTCATAGCATATTCTTCTCGTCAACTGAAGAAGCATGAGGAGAATTACCCCGTCCATGACTTAGAATTGGCCGCGGTAGTATTTGCCCTAAAGATATGGAGACACTATCTCTATGGGGTACAGTTTACTGTATACTCCGATCACAAAAGTCTCAAATATCTATTTTCACAAAAGGAGCTGAACATGAGACAAAGACGTTGGCTAGAATATCTCAAGGACTTCGACTTCAGTATACAATACCATCCCGGAAAGGGTAATTATGTGGCTGATGCCCTTAGTCGAAAGCCGAGAGCAAAGATAGCAAATTGTATGATACAAGAATGGAGGTTACTTGAACAATTCTCCGAGCTCAATATAAGCTTGGACACGGAATCCAAATTTGTCACACTATCTCATGTAAGCATACAGTCAGATTTGTTATCTGAGATACAAACACTTCAGGATGATGATCCTATGTTAGTAGAAATCAAAGGCAGATTAGAAGGACAATCTGATTTTCAACTAACTTCTGATGGAAGATTATCGTTCAAAGATAGAACTTGTATACCCGATTGTCCGGAATTAAAGAAGAAGATCTTAGATGAAGCTCACCGATCAAGACACACTATTCATCCTGGATCAACTAAAATGTACCAAGATGTAAAGAGGAACTTTTGGTGGCCCAATATGAAAAGAGAAATAGCGGACTATGTATCACGCTGTCTCACATGCCAACAGGTCAAGGCGGAACACCAAATGCCTGCGGGAAAACTACATCCTCTAGATATTCCTAAGTGGAAATGGGAGGATATTGGTATGGACTTCATCATGGGTTTGTCTAAATCTAAAGGAGGACATGATGGAATCTGGGTTATCATTGACCGATTGACTAAATCGACACATTTCTTGCTAATCAAAAGCCGATGGTCAATTGATGTGCTAGCTGCACTATACATCAAAGAAATAGTCAGGATACATGGAATTCCTGTCTCAATCGTGTCGGATAGAGATCCCCGTTTTACTTCTCATTTTTGGAAGGGATTACAACATTCGTTGGGGACGAGACTCAACGTTAGTACTGCTTTTCACCCGCAAACGGATGGTCAGACCGAGCGAACTAATCAAGTTGTTGAAGATATGCTGAGAGCATGCATTATTGACTTTGGAGGAAGCTGGCATGACCACTTACCTTTAGTTGAATTTGCATATAATAATAGCTACCAAGCTAGTATCCAAATGGCACCTTTCGAAGCCTTATACGGAAGGAGTTGCCGATCTCCCATATGTTGGAACGAAGTTGGAGAGAAACAACTATTAGGTCCAGACATGGTAAGGGATACAACCGAGAAGATACAAGTAATCAGAGAAAGATTACAAGTTGCTCAGACAAGGCAAAAGGCTTATGCTGATACCAGGAGAAGAGATCTTGAATTCCAGGTTGGAGATCATGTATTTCTCAAGATATCCCCTGGACGTGGCATACGGAGATTTGGTGTTAAGGGCAAGCTTACGCCAAGATTCATCGGACCATTTGAGGTACTCGAAAGAGTTGGCGAGGTTGCTTATCGCATCGCGTTGCCTCCTCAGTTGTCCGAGGTACACAATGTATTTCACATATCTATGTTGAAGAAGTATGTGCACGATCCGTCACATATTATTGAGCATGGAGATCTGGTGATCCAGAAAGATCTCACATATGAACAGAAGCCCTTGAAGATATTAGATCGAGAAATACGAGCTCTAAGGAATAAGGTTATTCCCATGATCAAGGTGCAATGGAATAAGAATCCTGAACGCGAAGCGACATGGGAGACCGAGGAATCTATGAAGAAACGATTTCCCGAGTTATTCTAAGAGGTATATGTCCTACACTCTCCGCATGTATAATTATATATATATTGAATTTGGGGACCAAATTCTTTTTAAGTGGGGGAGGGTGTAGCAACCCTAATAAATGAATAATTGAAATGAATTAAAACATATATATTACAGAAGTAATATATATATAAAAGGAATAGGGTTAATCGGACGAAATAAAACAAATTAAAAATAACGCCTCTTATTAAGGCGTTAATTTATAAATAAACGCCTCTACCAATGGCGTGAATAAAGAAAGGACGCCCACACCTACGGTCGTCAGTTCTCACGCGACCAAATGAGTAAGTAAAAGAAACGCCTCTACCTTGGGCGTGTTTTAAAACAAGAAACGCCCTTTTTAAAGGCGCTTTTTAATAAACGCCCTTATGCAAGGCGTTAATTCAAGAATACACGCCCTGACCAAAGGCGTTAATTCCATTCGAGTTCCGTTCGACACGGGAGCTTATCCAGGGAAGGATTATGTTAATCCAGTAAGTATTTAATAGGGCAAGGACTCTATATTGGAAGCATTGCTTCTACTAGAACACTAACCTTAACAGGACGTCCGAAATCCTATATATAATCTTGATCGAACAAACCCTAAACCTATTTGGACGATCGAACCGCACAGGTCCGTGAAGAACATATCTTCTTCTTCTTCTTTTCCTTATGAACGAAATAGCAGTTCATATAAGTTTCTCTTTGCTTCGGTTACATGAAGAACTAATAGTTCTTCATCCTCTTTTCCTCTTACAGGTTGAGGACGCAGCAGCATAAGTGAAGAACAAGGTAACGTTCTTCTAATCTCCTCTGTTCTGATAGGTGAAGAAATTAATAAATGTTTCTTCTTCTGTTCTCGTAGGAATTACAGGACCGTAGAACTAGAGCTCCTCTTCTCACAGTTCAAATCATCAAATTATCATAAGGTAGGTTTTCTCAAGTTACTGTAGCCCAAATGAAATTAATGCAAGATATATATATATATATAAGCATGTCATGCATATGATTATTATAGTTTTCATGCGTTTTCTGAATTGTTTGAAAGAAACGCCCTGGAATAGGGCGCTATTTTAAAATAAACGACCATAACAGCGGTCGTCAATTTATTAAGAAACGTCCTGTACACAGGCGTTAATTTTACGAGATCATGACTTAAGCATGATAAGAACGGATTATATATGAAACCTTGATTATTAATGCATGATCCTGTCTCCAAATCTAATGTCCTGCAATTTCTTGAATTCACGGCCTGTACAAGGTCGTTTTCCACGTATTAACGCCTCATCAGAGGGCGTGACTTTAAAAGTAACGCCCCTTGCTTAGGCGCGTATTATCCAGAGTCCTGGTATGTTCTGAAACATAGAGTTAAGCCAGTAACGCCCCTTCTCAGGGCGTGTCTTATATAAGTCCTGCAACTTATTTATATTCTGTCAAATCCGTAATTCATGAGACGCCTGCAGCAGCAGTCGTCAAATATGAAGAAACGACCCTGTCCAGGGCGCTTTTTAGATAGAGTATTGAAATAATGAAATTCTGCGAAACGGAACATATATAAACGCCCTGATACTAGGCGTTAGTTACTTGAAAAACGTCCCGGACAAGGGCGTGTTTTTCATAAATTAATGAGATTATTGAAAATTCTGTAAAATAGAAATATGTTAACGCCCCTATGTTAGGCGTTAATTACTTGAGAAATGACTTGACCTAAGTCGTTATTTTACTATAAACTGATTTTCATCTGATTTGCTAACCGATGGTTTTATATATATCATAATATATATAAATAGGCACTATTCTCCACTCCGTGAGTATAGTCCCATGTTTTCATGTTGATTTATCGATCACACTCAACTCTCATTGACATACAAGCTCTCCATTGGACATTCCGTTCCTTTGGACTAGCGAGTTAGTCATAGAGACCTCCGTAAGACTCCTCGTAGCCTTGGATTCCCTCAAGGCCGACTGAGCTGGTTGTACCCTAAAAACCCATTACACCATTGATGCCATGTCACTCTAAAGAAACATGGTATACCGGCCCTTATGATTATACAAAGAGTATATCATAAGAAATTCTTAATGGGATGATGATATCATGCCATATCATGTCGTTCTTGTAAACCTCAATTCTATGATAAGAATGAGGGTATCTTACCTTTGATATACTGTTCATGTGGACCTCAATTCTATATAAAGAATGTCCATACTGATTTGTCATGGTACCCAAGTTAAGGGAATCATATTCTACCTAGTTTTATCGATATCGTGATTATACCGTTATTATCGCCATTCTATGTCCTTTGTCATATTTTGGACTCTATTCTATCAAAGTTGTCATACGTGTCTACAAGCTTGATTATTGAAATTCTATGTTGGCTATAAACAAGAGTGGATGTCAAAACACATGATAAATGCCTGCGCATATAGGGCCCGATCTGGTCCTGGGAGGAGCACCCGAAAGTACTTGTGCCCATGGGAGTTAAAATGATAAGGTATCTGGCATTATACCGAGTACTTGACTTGCTTGATTGGACATTCCACACACATCTTGTACTTGACTCGTACTTGACATGAAATGAAATGCGTGGCCCGAAAAAGGGTAATTTACTTGCTTGATACATGATAGCCAAAGTTCTTGACATGACTTGTTAAATGTACTTGCTTGAATATCTCGAATAAACTTGTTATCTTGTTGGAAGTTCATGACTAAGTTCATCTTATTTTCTTGATATTACATTCTCTCTATCTTGTCGTTTCATGCGAGCATGCATAGCTTTATTGCATCCATGAAAATGTAATTACTTAAACCACTTGCTAGTACTTGAGATATAATTTCCTACTGAGCGTTCGCTCATTCCGTTTGTCCCTTTTTACTTTTCAGGTAAGTCCGACGACGATGGAAGTCAATCGGATGGGAATGGTCAAGAGTGAAAGTGATAGAGCTTCTACAAGTGTCGTCTAGTCTTTTCCATAGTTTCTTGAGTCAACTATGTATTCTTTTCCTTTTTATTTAACAGAGTATTGGATTTGTAATAGTCTATCCCTTATAAAATAAAGGATTGGGTTATCTTGCTATTTTGCGCATCTCTGTCTTTGTGTCGAATACACGACCACTCTGATTGACATGATTGATATAGACACGTCGCGCATCTCCGGGTATCTTCCGCGCTCGGGGCGTGACAGTCACATTGAGACCAGCAACGCACGCTACAAAGAATTGGCTGATGCCCACAGGCACCACCGTGAGTTTCAGGAGGGCGATTATGTCATGATCAGGGTCAGACATGAACGGTTTCTCTCGGGAGCCGTGAAGAAGTTACATGCTCGCGGTGCCGGTCCTTTTCGGGTAGTGAGGCGAGTTGGATCAAATGCATATGTTGTGGACATGCCAGAGGATTACGGGATCAGCTCCACTTTTAACATCTCAGATCTCGTCACTTATAGGGACCCAGCGGTGATACCCAGTGAGCCCTTTGAGCAGTCTCCACCCATTGTGAGTGACACCACCCTAGAGTGTCCACCTCTAGCCTTGTTAACTCAGCAGTGAGAGCAGATAGAATGTATACTGGACGAGCAGGTAACGACTACTCGAGGCGGAGTGTATCAGTGCTACTTGGTGCGTTGGAGGGGACGGTCCGCGTCCAATGACACTTGGATCACCCGGGATGAGCTGCAGAGTGATAGGATCGGTGCGATGGATTCAGAGGGGGGGTGAATGAATCCCACCGTTTAAAAACTTTTTGCTCAATAAAAAAATCTAGAACACTAACAAGGCAAGATAGACAAACTGAATATCTAATCAAATTCTCTTTTGAACCAAAGAACAAATATGTATCGCGCGCCTAAACAATCAACTAGCGGAAGTAGAAGAAAGCAATCAACCCACTGCACAAATAGAAACAAGAATGCTCAAGGCAACCTATGAAGGAGGTAGAAGAGAAGGAGCAAACGCACAAACCCAACCACACTGCACAGAAGATTTTTTAGGTGGTTCGGTCACCAAGACCTACGTCCACCCCTCACTCCAAACCGGAGTGAGACTTCCACTAGCTAACGCTAGAACCGCAGACTCAGTCTGCAATAGGTGCTGCCAAACAGCTTGACCAGGGGAACAACCTCCCCTCTTCCTCCAAACCGGAGGGAACCACTAGTGACACCCAGTCACTTGCAAACTAGAGACCGAGGTCTCTCTTCCTCTGAAATCCAGAGGGAACACCTGGACTTGCAACCCACAAGACCAGAACCGGAGATGAATCTCCCTTCTCTTGAGACCACAAGAGGAACACCGATCTCTAACAAGAGAATCGGAAAGCACAGTGACCAAATGAAAAGGAAAAATAAGAAATGAAAATTACACAACGATCAGAAAGCTGTAAAGGATAATAACATAGATGTGGCTCCTATGGAGCTGACTGGCCTGGATTTGATCCACGGTCCAGTAGATAGATCTTCAATAGAGTCTTCCTTCTTCTTCTCCACGAACTCTCTCTCTTTCTTTCTCTTTTTCTTTTTCTTCTTCTGCTCTCTCACTCTGGCTCTCAGCTTCTCTTTCTCGATCTCTCTTCTGCTCTCTCTATTCTTCTGCTCAGGCTCACTCTTCTTCTTTCTTCTTCTTCTTCTTCTTCTTCTGCTTCTCTGCTGCTCTCACCTTCTATCACTCTCTGCTGCTCACTTCTTCTATCTCGATCTCTCTTCTGCTCTCTCTATTCTTCTGCTCAGGCTCACTCTTCTTCTTTCTTCTTCTTCTGCTTCTCTGCTGCTCACTTCTTCTATCTCGATGTCTACTCTCTTACTCGATCACTTCTATTTATATCAGCAGCAGATGTAGGGCGTGTGCAGGGCTTGTGCCCTCTCCGTCCAGATAACCTAGGATCATGTGCCAGGTGCCAACCTCGGATCACGTGCCCATTCATCAGCCTGTACAATGACAGAGTTACTTCAGTCGATCAACAATGAATGTATAGACTTAATGAAATAATGCATGAACAAAAACAGAAAGGAATGTGCAGACTTCTGTGTGATGCATGAAGCAATCGAATGTATAGACATGCAACAAGGAAGTGTATAGACTTGATGTTTACATGCATGAGAACTCAATGTACAGACTTACTGTCCCTGCAGCAAACGACACCAGTGTATAGACTTGCTAAGCTTTCGCTAAGTCTGTATAGACTTGAAGTGAATGCAATGCAGACACAAGAGTGTATAGACTTGAATGCTTTGAAAGGATTGTACAGACTTTGTCTTGAAGGAGATGCACAATAGAATGAAAGTATGCACATTGAATGCATGAGACGCTCAGACAAGCTGTCAACGAATGTACAGACTTATCTTAGTGTTTATGCATGAGTCTGTCAACGAATGTACAAACTTTCTATGTGAGCATGCTGCAAGGCAACGTATAGACTTGCAATGCGTGCGGCGATGACAATGAATGGACTTGTGTGTGCAGGCTGTGCAGACTTGATAGCGTGCATGCTGCAAGGCAATGGCTGTACAGACTTGAGTGATGCATGAACAATGTGGCAAATGTATAGACTTAACCGATGCGAACACATGTGTACACATTTTGATTACATGCATGAGAAAGCAGTGTACAGACTTTCTGTGAAGAATAATGCCCAAATGCAGTGTATGGACTTAGAATGCATGAGACAGCAACATGAGACGCTCAATGTACAGACTTTGCATGAGACACTCGATGTATAGACTTGACGAATGAGACGCCTGATGTATAGACTTGACGAATGCAGCGATGTATAGACTTGGATAGGTGAGACACTGAATGAGACGGTCGGATGTATAGACTTTGTAATATGCCTTGGACAGACGCACTGATGTACAGACTTTGCCTACATGCAATGTATAGACTTGGTCTTACAATGCATAGACTTGGAAGACGATGCATGAGACGAATGACGATGTATAGACTTGATCAATTATCACTTAATGGATGTATAGACTTAGGCAAACGCTGTACAGAAGGAGACGATGCATGCTGTACAAACTTATCATGAAACGCTGCATTCTAGCCAAAACGCTGTACAGACTTTGGATGCTTGTGTATGCATGAGGGCAATGCATTGTATAGACTTAGCGATGCAATGGACAACAATGTATAGACTTCAATGCAAAGGCTGGAGTGTGACAGATGTATAGACTTCACCTAAGCACGGGCTGTACAGACATGGGAATGTACAGACTTGTAAGACGATGCATGCACAAGACGCTAAGTGAGACTGACCGATGTACAGACTTTATGATATGAACGTAGGTAAAGATGACAATGTATAGACTTTGGAAGATGCAGACTGGGCAATGTACAGACTTGGTCGAATGAGCCAATGAAGGCGATGTGCAGACTTGGCCAATGTATAGACTTGCCAATAGCATGAGACGAAATGCATTGGCTTTGGCTGTATAGACTTTGATGCCCAAAATGCAATGTGTAGACTTCGCATGCATGTGAATGTATAGACTTTGCAGACTTGCTAGCATGCGGATGTATAGACTTTATGTTTGCAGTGTGCATGCTATGAGCAATGTATAGACTTGATGAAGGATCGCACAACCAAAGATGTGTAGACTATGCAGCGACGAATGTGTAGACTTTGTGCAGTCTATAGGCAATGTGCAGACTCTATTTTGCAAGCAAAACAGTGCATTGCTATACAGGCTTGAATGCATGGACTTGTACGTGCTGACTCTGTTACATGAATGCATCGACCAGATGTCAGACAGATATAATGGAATGTCATTCACAAGCACACATTCACAAATACATGAACACATATGAATGCACTTAAATGAATCAGCAAGGTCTTTCATGCACACATACATATGGTGACTTATAGTGTTTGCTATCATCAAAACCACAGGGGCACAACAATCTCCCCCTTTTTGATGATGGCAACACTATGAGTCACACTGACTCAAGTCAAAAACATTCTCCCCCTTTGACTTCAGCAAAAAGACATTAGTTAGAGAGAGGAAAATTAAGTAGGTATGAAACAATTGATATAACATTTCTCCCTTTAACTACATGAATGCACATTCTTCCCCAAAGAGCAATATGAGTCATACCAATTTCTCCCCCTTTGTTTTAAAAAAAATCATGGGAGAGGTATGAATGCAGAGATGCAGATGCAACAAGAAATGCAAGAACTCCCCCTAAATTTATGAATGCAAGACAATTCTCCCCCTTTAAGAATTTCTATGCAGCATGATTCATATGACAAGGAAGCTCCGCCTCAATAAATGGAATCTTATGAAATGGATGAGAAGGAGACCACAGTGGCAATCAAGGATAAATTCTGGTCATGATGAATCAAGGACAGTGAGGAAAGAATTTCAAATAAGCTTCAACAGAAGGAATTCAACAAGATTTTCAAGGAGATATCAATCTCATAAATCCAAAACATAATTTTTCAAAGTCTTCCATTATAAGGGCTAATGAATGAATTTTATTGATCAGCATGGTTTAAACATGATGTATGCAAAGTTTATCAATAAAATTTTGTATTGATATCTAAAACCATGGTTTAATAAAAATGAACCAAGCCCTCATACATATATCTTGATTAACCTCTCTTTCTCTTACACAATCAAATTTATTGACTTCTTTCGGAATTACATGCACTAGTATAGAGATCAAGCAATTTTGAAGTCATGTGATTTTGTCTAGGGTTGTAGCAAATTGATTTTAGCATCAATATTTAAATATTACAATTTGTTCAACAAATTTTCATGCTACAAATTTTACGAGCACTCTAGTTCAGTGCACACCTTGTAACTAGAGGATATACGTTGATCAGACGCCAATATCCCTAAGCACTTAGTGTGACTAACAGTCATGCTTTATATTAACAGAGTTAACATTTAAACCTCATGACATACCTCAACTCATTTCTTTGATGACTGAGATGTGTTTCTCAGTGTGCATGCCATTGTTCTGCCAGATTAACAATCATTCTTAAGTAGAGTTAACTATGGCACCTCATGATACAGTCCTTTGGACATGGTTTCTCAGTGACCAAAGTCATTGCTCTGACAATTTACCCTTTAGACATTTCAGAAAAACTCATTTGCTTCAAATCAATACTAATTTCATGTACTTAACCAAATAAAGCCATGTACTCAATAGTGCAGATTTCAGAAGTTTTTACAAGACACAGCATGAAACAGTTGGTTAAAGTTTATTAAACATGATTCAGATATTTTTAAGATATTTAAAGACAAACTCAATGAATACATTAAACTTAAACCACCTGAGTTATTTCAGACATTCATAAAATCGTATAATAGAAGATTCCTAGTTCAAGTGTTTTCAGATTTACGATTTAGACATGCCCCATTGAAATCTTCATGAATGGCTGATAGAAGAGATTCAGCAAGAATAAGTGATTTTGAAGCTCAATATTTTCTGATATGATCAAGGTTTATCAATAGAATCAATAAAGAGGATATGCACACCAAGCAAGATAACAGGAGGTCTGGCATGTTTCAGGATTTTCAAGGATAACATGCAATGAATTCTGACAAGTGTATGCATTTGACAATGTGTATGCAATGCAATGACTCCCCCTCACAATATGCATTCAATCAATCTTTTTGACATTTTCAATGTAATGAGATGCAATGCAATTAACTACATGTATGCAAATACATGTAAAGACTCAACATTGATTGCCATGCAAAGACATGCAATTAACTCCCCCTGAAAATATGCAATGTTTGCCATGAAAATTGAACATGTCTTTGTGACTCATGCTCATACAGACTGCCCTATCAAGCAACTCTGACCTATGGTACCAGGCGGAGGACTTGGTCTAAAGACCACCTCACACAATGTAAGAACCTCCAGACAGATTTCACCTGCCTTTTAGTAGCTTACCATTTAATATACCATAGTGGTCATGCATGACAATGCAGTCCCAATGCAGTTCTATATGTAGTCAGTCACTTCTTTTTTATTGAATTTTCAAAAAGTGATATGCAATGCAGTCCACTACATGTATGCATATGAATTGCACTAACTAGTGAACAGACAGACTCCCCCTGACTGTGTGCAGCATAATCTAGAATTCTGAATTTCATTATGCAAGAAAAAGATTCAAACAGAGTAGTGCAGATAACACATATGAATGCTGCTATGTATGCTTAACAGATTATGCAAACATCTAAACCAGAAATTTCAGATGACAAGGTTTAAAGAAAGTTCACTTAACTGACTTGAAAAGTGTAGACCTGGGGTTTTTCATACTTGAGTGCCTTGGTTTAATAACCCCTGTTTATTCCTCAGCTTCCAAGGCACACCTGCAAGTTAGCACACTATTTTACATGGGCAGGTACCCAAACAGTCTTGGGTCCGGACATGACAGTGATCCCTTTGAATGGCACTCTTAACTTTTTCTGGGCAAGTAGATCATCAGTTTTCATTACCGAACAGTTATTCATAGACTGCCCAAAGCCACCACAATAACGACATGAAATAGTAGATTTCAGATTTGATTTATGCACATTCTTATTAGCATGAATTCTATGTGCATATGCATGAAAATTTTTGTTAACAAAATTAAAATTCTGTTTACCAAAATGAGCCAGCCAACAGTCAGCAGCTCTATGGCCTGGCTTCCATAGTTATGGCATGTAAATTTCGCAACATGGGGTTTAGCAGAATTCTTCTGAACATGCCAACAATCCTTGACTGTATGGCCATTTTTCCCACACTCGAAGCATCTGATATGCTTACTTTTAAAAACATTTCTACCCCTAGTGTGCCAACATTCAATGGCCCTGTGGCCTAATCTTCCACAATGAAAACATTGAAGTTTCCTTTTATGAGTTGCATGATTTTTAGCATGGATCAGTTTATCATGCACTCCAACAGCAGACAGGTCATCTATTTTCATCAGCCTACATTCATGCATGAGATGACCTATTTTATGACAATAAAAGCATTGTGGCCTTTTGGTTTGAACAGAAGATGGTTTCTTCATATTAGAATTCCTACCATGAATTCTATCAGATTTCAATTCATCCTTCTTCATGATAAAACAATCAACCATCCCATGGCCAAACTTTCCACAGTAAAAGCATTCAATGTTCTTGACAACAGATTTATTGGTCTGAACTTTCTTAGCATGCTGATTGTTATCATTCTTTTTCAATATTTTCCTTTTCTATTTCCTTTTCTTATTTTCTTGATCAGCAACTTGTTTAAGGGATGAGGTGGAGGTGCTAGCTATGTCTGAGCTACGCACAAAGGTTGTATGAAGTTTATTCCTCATTCCCTGCTTAACTTGAAAACTACTGCCTTTCTTCATGCAGTTATCTGTGGATACAACATTCTACTTCTCTTGATTAGCAGAATCAGACAGAGACTTATTCAAATCCAAAATCTCATTCCTAAGAGAAGAGATGAGCAGTTCAGAGTTTGAGATCCTTTCATTAAGCATAGTATTGACAGTTTTGTAGCTGTCTATCTCTTCCATTAATGTACTCACTCTCTCACATTCATTTTCAATTGAACTCTTCCCTTTTTCAAGTATTAAAAGCTTCTCAGAAATAGCAGAATTCAGCAGCTTCAGTTCTTCATTCTCCTTTCTCATTTGTTCATTTTGAACTATTTCTTCAATTAGGATTTGATCATTTCCTAATGAATTCAGCTCATTCTCTAGTTCACAAATCTTAACAGTAAGTTCATTATTTTTATTTTTCAGCACAGAGATTTGTTCTTTATGCTTGCCAAGTTCAGCTTGATTTTCTTGTTGAAGCCTTTTAGCCTTTTCATTTTCAAGCTTCAGTTGATTCATTTCTGAGCCTGTATTTTCAGCTTCTTCCAATTGCTTCTTATAGTTCTGAATATCAATAACATAAGCATCATGAGATTGTTTCAATTTTGAGCAATTTTCACATGATAAATCAGAACAATTTTGATCAATCTTTTTCTTTAATCTTTTATTTTCAGATTTTATTTTTCTATACTTTTCATACAATTCGGCATACATTTCCTTTAAATCATCAAAGGTCATTTTGTCAGAATCAGATTCAGAATTTACCTGATCTTCTTCTTCATTGCTTGAGGTACTTCTTCTTGCCATAAGACATTTCTGAATCTCATGAATTGTGATCACTGAATCCCAGATTTCCTTCGCAGTCCTACATGTAAGAATAGAGGAAATGACATTAACGTCTACAGCATTCTTCAGAATGTCCCGAACTCTTATATTCTCACTGTTCAATTGTTTATCCTTCTGGGACCATTTACTCTTTTCTCGAGGAAAAACATGTGGACCATATTCAATGAGAATCCACAGTTTTGGATCTATAGAGTTTATAAAACCACATAGACTGCGTGACCATTTCTTGAAGTTAGAACCATCAAAAACTACAGGTGATGCCATTATAAAGCAATCGAATAGACTCAGATCAATGAGCTAGAATGCAATATTAGAAGAATGCACCGCACTGGAGCAGTAAAGCACGAAATCAAATCAGCAGGATCCTCTGCAGATCGTTTGATCTGGAAGTCAGAAACCGCTCTGATACTAAATGATAGGATCGGTGCGATGGATTCAGAGGGGGGGTGAATGAATCTCACCCTTTAAAAACTTTTCGGTCAATAAAAAAATCTAGAACGCTAACAAGGCAAGATAGACAAACTGAATATCTAATCAAATTCTCTTTTCAACCAAAGAACAAATATGTATCGCGCGCCTAAACAATAAACTAGCGGAAGCAAAAGAAAGCAATCAACCCACTACACAAATAGAAACAAGAATGCTCAAGGCAACCTGTGAAGGTGGTAGAAGACAAGGAGCAAACGCACAAACCCAACCACATTGCACAGAAGATTTTTTAGGTGGTTCGGTCACCAAGACCTACGTCCACCCCTCACTCCAAACCGGAGTGAGACTTCCACTAGCTAACGCTAGAACCGCAGACTCAGTCTGCAACAGGTGCTGTCAAACAGCTTGACTAGGGGAACAACCTCCCCTCTTCCTCCAAATCGGAGGGAACCACTAGTGACACCCAGTCACTAGCAAACCAGAGACCGATGTCTCTCTTCCTCTGAAACCCAGAGGGAACACCTGGACTTGCAACCCATAAGACCAGAACCGGAGACGAATCTCCCTTCTCTTGAGACCACAAGAGGAACACCGATCTCTAACAAGAGAATCGGAAAGCACAGTGACCAAATGAAAAGGAAAAATAAGAAATGAAAAATACACAACGATCAGAAAGCTGTAAAGGATAATAACATAGATGTGGCTCCCATGGAGCTGACTAGCCTGGATTTTATCCATGGTCCAGTAGACAGATCTTCAATAGAGTCTTCCTTCTTCTTCTCCACAAACTCTCTCTCTTTCTTTCTCTTTTTCTTTTTCTTCTTCTGCTCTCTCACTCTGGCTCTCAGCTTCTCTTTCTCGATCTCTATTCTGCTCTCTCTATTCTTCTGCTCAGGCTCACTCTTCTTCTTTCTTCTTCTTCTTCTTCTACTTCTCTGCTGCTCTCACCTTCTATCACTCTCTGCTGCTCACTTCTTCTATCTCGATCTTTCTTTTGCTCTCTCTATTCTTCTGCTCAGGCTCACTCTTCTTCTTTCTTCTTCTTCTTCTTCTTCTGCTTCTCTGCTGCTCTCACCTTCTATCACTCTCTGCTGCTTACTTCTTCTATATCAATGTCTGCTCTCTTACTCGATCGTTTCTATTTATATCAGCAGCGGATGTAGGGTGTGTGTAGGGCTTGCGCCCTCTCTGTCCAGATAACCTAGGATCACGTAACAGGTGCCAACCTCGGATCACGTGCCCATTCATCAGCCTGTACAATGACAGAGTTACTTCAGTCGATCAACAATGAATGTATAGACTTAATGAAATAATGCATGAACAAAAATAGAAAGGAATGTGCAGACTTCTGTGTGATGCATGAAGCAATCGAATGTATAGACATGCAACAAGGAAGTGTATAGACTTGATGTTTACATGCATGAGAACTCAATGTACAGACTTACTATCCCTGCAGCAAATGACACCAGTGTATAGACTTGCTAAGCTTTCGCTAAGTCTGTATAGGCTTCAAGTGAATGCAATGCAGACACAAGAGTGTATAGACTTGAATGCTTGGAAAGGATTGTACAGACTTTGTCTTGAAGAGATGCACAATAGAATGAAAGTATGCACATTAAATGCATGAGATGCTCAGACAAGCTGTCAACGAATGTACGGACTTGTCTTAGTGTTTATGCATGAGTCTGTCAATGAATGTACAGACTTTCTATGCGAGCATGCTGCAAGGCAACGTATAGACACTGGTTGTATAGACTTGCAATGCGTGCGGTGATGACAATGAATGGACTTGTGTGTGCAGGCTGTATAGACTTGATAGCGTGCATGCTGCAATGTAATGGCTGTACAGACTTGAGAGATGATGCATGAACAATGTGGCAAATGTATAGACTTAACCGATGCGAACACAGGCTGTACACATTTTGATTACATGCATGAGAAAGCAGTGTACATACTTGCTGTGAAGAATAATGCCCAAATGCAGTGTATGGACTTAGAATGCATGAGACAGCAATATGAGACGCTCAATGTACAGACATTGCATGAGACACTCGATGTATAGACTTGACGAATGAGATGCCCGATGTATAGACTTGACGAATGCAGCGATGTATAGACTTGGATAGGTGAGACGCTGAATGAGACGGTCGGATGTATAGACTTTGTAATATGCCTTGGACAGACGCACCGATGTATAGACTTTGCCAATGTGCAGACTTTGCCTACATGCAATGTATAGACTTGGTCTTACAATGCATAGACTTGGAAGATGATGCATGAGATGAATGACGATGTACAGACTTGATCAATTATCACTTAATGGATGTATAGACTTAGGCAAATGCTGTACAGAAGGAGACGATGCATGCTGTACAGACTTAACATGAAACGCTGCATTCTAGCCAAAACGCTGTATAGACTTTGGATGCTTGTGTATGCATGAGGGCAATGCATTGTATAGACTTAGCGATGCAATGGACAGCAATGTATTGACTTCAATGCAAAGGCTGGAGTGTGACGGATGTATAGACTTCACTTAAGCACGGGCTATACAGACATTGGAATGTACAGACTTGTAAGACGATGCATGCACAAGACGCTAAGTGATACTGACCGATGTACAGACTTTATGATATGAACGTAGGTAAAGATGACAATGTATAGACTTTGGAAGATGCAGACTGGGCAATGTACAGACTTGGTCGAATGAACCAATGAAGGCGATGTGCAGACTTGGCCAATGTATAGACTTGCCAGTAGCATGAGACGAAATGCATTGGCTTTGGCTGTATAGACTTTGATGCCCCAAATGCAATGTGCAGACTTCGCATGCATGTGAATGTATAGACTTTGCAGACTTGCTAGCATGCGGATGTATAGACTTTATGTTTGCAGTGTGCATGCTATGAGCAATGTATAGACTTGATGAAGGATCGCACAGCCAAGGATGTGTAGACTATGCAACGACGAATGTGCAGACTTTGTGCAGTCTACAGGCAATGTGCAGACTCTATTTTGCAAGCAAAACAATGCATGGCTGTACAGGCTTGAATGCATGGACTTGTACGTGCTGACTCTATTACATGAATGCATCGACCAGATGTCAGACAGATATAATGGAATGTCATTCACAAGCACACATTCACAAATACATGATCACATAGGAAAGCACTTAAATGAATCAGCAAGGTCTTTCATGCACACATACATATGATGACTTATAGTGTTTGCTATCATCAAAACCAGAGGGGCACAACACAGGGGACAGATCCAGATCTGCTGGATCGATACCAGAGCGACCCGGACCCTTACTTGACGGGGTCGAGTTTCTCCCATCCGGGGAGAATTGGTGAGGACACTAGAGCCAGAGTACGGCTCGACTCAGCGAGCCGCCGGTACCGGACACGCAGCACAACTCGGTCGACACCGACCTCTTTGTGGTTGGGGGACAGTCTGGAGTCATCACCGGAGCTTTGATACTTTAGTACATATTTTTATACGTATTCGTTATTCTATACGTATTTCATCGTATTTGGTGTGTATGTGGTGTGTATTTGGTTTGTATTATCTTGGGTTTTTATATTGGGTGAATGGTAGAATAATTGACCATGTATTTGTATTTTTGATTTATTTTGGTCCAAGGGGGATTAATATGGTCCAAGGGAATTAATTAATGCAAGCCCCTTATGTTGACTTGAGAGAGGGGCGCCCCCTCTTTTGTCCCCTTATGGGGAATTGTTTATGCTAGTTTTATCTCTCTTCCCCAATTTGCCACCTTGACCAAGGGTAACCTAGGTCATTTGTCTCGGTCTAGGGTTTGAGTATTTAATGTCTCTTGTGTCATTTGGACAAAATGAATGATGAATTTTATGTGAAATGTGCATCGGGTGCACCCCCTCTCTCTCTCTTGTTCTTGAGTGTTCTTCCCCTTCTTCCTCCCTCTTCTTCAGATCTAAGGCCGAATCCTCCAAATTTTTAATTTTTCTTCCTCTCCCCCTCTTCCTCTGTCTGCTGTGATGGACCACCGCCGCCGTTCGTGCCGCCATTAAGCCGCCACAACATCAACTCCGGCCTGCTACCCCAAAATTTGGAGTTCCTGGATAGTAGCTCGGTAAAAGGGCTGGTACGAGAGATCAAACCGTTGGATCGCGATGAGGTTTTGAGGGTAGGTTCCTGCCATTGACCACCCTTTTCCAGGTTAATTTTCACACACATCAGACCCCGTTTGCCCCCCTTCCCAGCCATTTGTTTTCCCCCCTTCATAGTCTGCCTGTGTGCAAATCTGCGAGATAGCCCCTGGTAGCCGAATTTTCCACCCCCTAAAATGTTATCATAATATTCCCAAAAAAATATGGCGTAATCATCTTTCCCCCCCCTCTCCACCATAAAAATCCTAGGTCCTAAATCCTTCATTTGATTTTTGGTCAAACCCCTTGAACAGGCAGATCCCATTCTGCCCTGTCTGGTCTATATTTCGAGCCAGCAACAGTTAGTGTGGCATAGTCATTTTCATTTCTAATCCAGCTGTTGGAGGGATCTGAAATTCTAGTATGTCATAGATTTTTGAGTCCTCTTTCCAACGGTACCAATCACGTCTCGATCTGACATCGGATCTTGGTGTACCAGCCATTTTCGTGGAGGTGCGCATTCCTGCTCCGAGCCAAGCCTGCAGAAGGGGGTCACAAATTAAATCCAGGGAAAATACATCGGAGTCGATCCAGCGGCCGCCGCTCTCCGGGGGTCGACCAAGGACCCTCTTCCAGCGTCCCGGTGGACCGCTGCCTTCAGAAGATTTTTGGACACCGATGTCCCTTTGGATGGCTGTACTTGCAGTCCTGCTGGGCAGAAAGTGCAGATTCGGAGCCGCAGCCCGCCACCGCCCGACACGCCGCCAACACGCTGCCCGTCAACCCCGGAACGGCGCTCCCGGACCACTGTTGTGGCCTTTTACCTCTTTGCGTGGAGTGGGCCATAATTGTCTTGCTGTTATTAATTTTCCTTTTGTACCGGGAGTGACGGTTCTCGGCCGGGAAGTCTTCCCTACGCCCCAAGTGTGGAGGTACACTCGTCACCCACTTTGTCTAGCTTGCTTATTTAGTATATGTTCTAGATGTCACTGCATGTGAGTAGGTTATTTTCTAGCTAGTTCATACTTAATCACCGCTGTGAGTTGTGAGTGCGAGACCCGTCCCGTGACTCGTTCCGAGCACGAGAGTGAGCGGACCATCCGAGACTCAAAGCTAGTTGCTCAACCGTGCAGATCATCATGTTTCCCTCACCGGGGACGACCGTGGGTTTAACGCTTCTTGTTTGGGGCATGATCGCCTCTTTTGGAGCTCTTTAAGTGCCAGGTTGTAGTGTTGTTGCAAGTCGCGTCGTCTCTTTAGTCGCGTCGCCCTATAGAGTCCAAGGTCGCAACAAGTTTGAGTTGAGTCCCGTTGCCGTCCCGCATCACCTGAGAGAACCGCCACTCCATTTTCTGCCATTAGGTGGTTTCTGTGAGTCGAGTCTCACCTCTAATGACCTGTCCACTAGACGTAGCTTTCCTGCGCACGCGTGTACGAACCCGCTTGGGAGTGGTGGAGAGCGTGACCTGAGAGAGAGTTTTTAAGCTGGTTACCGTAGGGCCCCCACGCGTAGCCGAGTTTGGGCTTCGGGGGAAGAACCAGCTAGAGGATCTGACCTAGGGCGCATGGTCTATGTGTGCACACTTAGTTGGGGGCGTCGGACCAGCGTTGACGAGCGTGACCCCTGCTAATCCTTGTTCTGTGTTCCTGGTTACGAGTGTGGTGTCTCAGTCTCCGCCTAGGGCGTGGTACCGAGACACTTAAGACTACGGACTAAGTCGTCAGTGGACGCATCTGGCCTTGCTTCTAGTGGGTGGTACTCCTGTATCCTGGCAGGTACATACTCATGTTTTGTTGGACCGAGGTTGGTTTGTACGGTACGATTAGCTGTAGAGAGCTTTTTCCATTTATTTATTATTGCTTGTTGATTCTACCATACTTTCGTTAGGTGCTGTTACCTTTCGCGCTTCTGCGTGCCTTTTCGCCTTGTTTCTTTCGTGCGAGGTGGGGGTCCACGGGATCCCTACTGAGCCTTTGAAACGAGGCTCACCCCTATGTTTTCAAGTGAGGCGGGGTCGTCGGGAGGCACTTCCGAGGTTCCGCGTGGCTCTTTCGGCCAAGGTTAGTCGCCAGTTCCAGAGTCGGGGTATGCCCCGTGTACTTGTACTTTTCTTTTTGTTGACTGTACTTATTTTGGACATGAGATACATTGGACCTTGTAGCAGTTTAGTTATTTATTTATTTCATATGCATTTTTATTCAGTCATTTATTATGCTATCCCTGCAGTTACTTCAGCTTCTCTTGTATCCCCACACCATCTTTTAACCCTTCCGACTCTTCGGGCTCGTGGGTGGCGGGCCGAGGTTCGAGTTGCGCCGGTTCCTCTCCAGTACTCGGATCCTGGGTCGCTACAGTTGGTATCAGAGCGGGGTTGTGGAGGTACATGAGAAGTGGTCCATAAGGTCCATGAATGGCCTATATAGTCGGAAACTGGCATAGGGCTCCGTGTGTTTTATTAATTCTGTTGTTTGTTTTTGCTAACAGGAGGTTATGGTGCCCAGGAGAGCGACTCATTTCCAGTAGGGAGAGTCAGGTGGGGGCCAGGAAGGGCAGAGCAGAGTAGCACTCCCGGTAGATGCAGCTAAGGAGGCGAGAGTTCCTGGTGCAGAGGACTTCTTCTGGGGCAGGTATCAGTATGTTCTCCAGCAGCAGGGTGGTGATGTTGGCGAGGGCTCGTCATCTTGAGGTGGTCATGGCCGTGTGCTGAGAGATTTCTTACAGTTCCAACCGCCTCTTCACAATGGGGTGTTGAGTATATTCAAGTGATTTTGATGATAACAAAACTCAGGACGTGCGTTCTATCACGTGCCATGTATTAGCAATCAAGTTCGACTCTCATACGCATTCAAGGCCTAATTTCATCATGCATTATGCTCAAGTGTTCATACCCTTCCAAATGCCTAAATCCAACTTGGTTCCAGCATCGCCCAGGCTAAGCTTAACTCACTCATTTTAATTGGAACAAGATGTGGACATAAACTGATTCGTTCACATATTATTATTCATTGGCTAACTTCATCCATTAAGGGGGAGCTTAAATATGAGTTTTTAATTTTTTGTTTCTCTCTTATTTTTCATCAAGCTTCAAGTGTGTGATCTTGTACTTTTAAACACTTGTGTGTGTGTGTGTGGATCTATGCAGATCTTTATGTGTGTGTATGCTTCTTCTAGTTTTCACATATCTTTGTGATTCGGTGCTTGTGCACCTTCGTGGGAGTTCCAACCTCTCACGTGTGTGTGTGTGTGTGTGTTTTGATCTTGTAATCCTTTACAAGATAGTGTGGAATCCTCACAGATCGTGAGGGGTGGACGTAGGTTGCCGTTGTTGCATCCGAACCACCTAAAAATCTCTGTCCATTGTGTGGTTTGTTCCCTTTCTTCTATCCCCATTCTGTGCAGCACACACATAGATTTATTTAGTTGTATTGTTTGTGTTAGATCTAGCATAATTTATCATTCTCATATTAGATCTCGGGTATATTAAAAGGTGGGTTCGGATCGGCAAGGTAAACCTTGTCAAGAAGATAACATCTTGCGTGAGTTGAATCTTCGGATTTTTACCTCTGCCACTGTACCTAAGATTGGTTGAGTGTGATAGATTTTATTAGATCTAAGTGTTTACATATAGATCTCAATTGTTCTTACTGCTATTTCTCACACTTGTTTCCTTTGGCCAAGAATTTCGTAAAAGTTTGTAAACACCCAATTCACCCCCCCTCTTGGGTGTCATTAATCGCGGGACTTCAATTGGTATCAGAGCTAAGGCTCTATTTCTTTCAGATCTAACGATCTAGAGTAAGATCCAGATCAATAGCAAACAAGGGTTTGATGCCTGTGGGTCATTCCATCCATCGTCCTCCATACTTCGATGGCTCAAATTACTCATATTTGAAAAATAGAATGCATGTCTTTCTGAGAGCCCAAGAGTATGCGATCTAGAGGGTTGTGGACAAGGGTCCGTATAAAGTCTCGGATGATGAAGAAAAATGGACACCCGAGGAAATTAAGAATTGCACTGTAAATTTTAATGCTATGAACATTATGCAATGTACTATACATCCTAATGAGTTTTCTCGTGTATCCTTATGCAGTTCAGCAAAGGTGATGTGGGACAAATTACGGCTTATCTATGAAAGAACCTCAGAGGTCAAGGAGACCAAGGCCAACCTACTCGTTAGAGACAACGAGCTATTCAAGATGAAACCTGAAGAATCTATCTCTGAAATGTTCGCAAGGTTAACTGAGATTACCAATGGTCTCAAGAGTCTCGGAAAAGAATACACCAATTCCGAGCTCATGAGGAAAGTGTTGAGATCACTTCCATCGACGTGGCATACAAAAGCCACAGTAATTGAGGATTCAAAAAATCTATCCACACTCACTTTGGACGAGCTCATAGGGTCACTCATGACCTATGAGATAAACATGAATAGAACAGCCAAAGAAGATACGAAGAAGAAGAAAGTGATTGGATTGAAAGCTCACCAATCTAATGATGATGTCGAAGAAGAAGAATCCAGCGAGAGAAGCAATGAAGAAGAAGACTTGGCCATGATAACTCGCCAAGTAAAGAGATTCCTGAGAAAGAAGAGAAATTTTCAAGGCAATTTTAGAAAGGGGCAAATGAAGTCCTTTCAGACCAAGGGTGAGCCTAGCAAGCCTAATAATGTCATTTGTTATGAATGCAAGAAGCACGGGCACATGAGAGGAGAATGTCCAGATCTAAAGAGGAAATTCAAGAAGGACAAATTCAAGAAGCCTGAAGCCATGGTCGCCACATGGAGTGATGAAGAGGACAAATCATCCGATGAGGAGATCCAAGAGCTAGTGGAGAGCTTGTGCCTCATAGCACACGAAGATGATTCAACTGAGGTAAATTCTGACCCTGGTTTTATTTCAAATGAACAATGGGAGTCGGAATATGAAAAATTGTATACAAAATATAAAAAAATCAGATATGAAAATAATACTCTCAAAAAGAAAATTGATGATTCATCACATGATGATATTTTTGTTAAATTTGAGAAACTGGAACAAGAATGGTTTGAGTTAATAGAGGAAAAAGAAACCATACTTCAAACAATTTCAGATCTTAAAAAAGTCAAAGAGGAGCTATCATGTAAAATGTTGAAAGTGAAAAAGTTTGTGAAAAGCTCAAGAATGAAAAAGAAATTCTGATATCATCCATTTCAGAAATTGAAAGTAAAAATGTGAGCTTGAATAAAGAGGTAACTGACTTGCAATTTACTCTCTCTAAGTTTGTCAAGGGCAAACAAATTTTGGATAACTTGCTAGGAGTTAAAGTTAATTTCCAGAAGGAAGGATTGGGATATACTCTCCAAAATAAAAAATCTTTTGAGCATAAGATCACTACATCCTATGTGCATGAAAAAGGAAATGATTGGGCTTCATGTTCATACTCTAAGCCTATACATGTTCAACCAAAACCATGCCAATTTCCAAGAAGATCTTCAAATGTCAATTGCTTTCATTGTGGTCGTTTTGGTCATGTAATTGCTCACTGTTGGTTTAGACAAAACTCACCAAGAAATCATGCATTTTGGACCAAGAAAAGATATGCACAGAATTGGACTATCTCTTACGGACCCAAACTAGTTTGGGTACCAAAATCAATTGCATGAGAATGTTATTTCTTACAGATATGTCTTGAAGCCAGGGGGAGCAAATGGTACTTAGATAGCGGCTGTTCAAGACATATGACAGGGGACAAGAAGATGTTCTCTACACTGCAAGATAAGGATGGAGGTTCAGTTGCATTTGGAGACAAGGACAATGATAAAATCATTGGAATCGATAATATAGGTAAGAATTCTGAAACTCTTATCGAGAATGTGCTTTTGGTGAAAGGCTTAAATCACAATCTCTTGAGCATAATCCAATTATGTGACAAAGGATTCAAGATTGTTTTTGATGAAATGCATTGCCTTGTCATGAATAAGAACACAAATGAGATCAAATTCATTGGAAAAAGAAATAATAATGTCTACACTGTTAATATTGATGATGTTTCTTGTGATGACATGTGTTTGGTAGCAAACAACCATGAAAATGCTTGGCTATGGCACCGAAGACTAGGTTATGCTAGTTTTGGAGTAATCTCCAAGTTGTCTAAACATGACTTGGTGAATGGCTTGCCAAAATTAAAATTTAAAATGATAAAATCTATGAGGCTTGCGCAAAAGGCAGGAAAACATGCTTATCTTTCAAAAATAAAAATATTGTTTCCACCTCCCGACCTTTGGAATTGCTGCATCTTGATTTGTTTGGCCCAACTAGGACATCCAACCTAGGAGGGAAATCCTATAGTTTTGTGATTGTTGATGATTATTCCAGATTTACATGGGTGTTATTTCTATCCAATAAAAATGATGCATTGATGGAGTTTCAAGTGTTTTGTAGGAAAATCCAAAATGATAGAGGTTATCTTATAACTACCATCCAGAGTGATCATGGTGGTGAGTTTGAGAATTATGACTTCAGCATCTTTTGGGAAGAGTAGGGGTACATGCATAACTTCTCATCACCAAGGACGTCCCAACAAAATGGAGTGATGGAGAGGAAAAATAGAACATTGATAGACATGGCGCAGACCATGTTAAGTGAAAATTCTCTACCAAAATACTTCTGGGCTGAGGCGGTAAGTACAGCGTGTTACATCATCAATAGGGCAATGGTAAGACCCATTCTGAAGAATACCCCTTATGAGTTGTACAAGGGTAAGAAGCAAAATATTTCTCATCTTAAACCCTTTGGATGCCCATGTTTCACAACAATGGTAAGTCTAACCTAGGTAAGTTTGATGAGAAAAGTGACAAAAGAATTTTCCTAGGTTATGCGCTTAACTCTAGAGCTTATCGATTGTTCAATAAAAGGACTTTGGTTGTTGAAGAAAGTCCTCATGTTATTTTTGATGAATCTGAATTGAAGCTGACCAATCAATCTATTCCAATTGTGGATACAGATGAACATCCCAAACCTTCAAATGATGCTAAGTCCAAGAACGACTGAAGGGATCCCAAACAAGAGTGAAGAGGATGAAGATCCCTCAATTGAAACGCTCCAAGAACAACAAGTGCAGCACCACGACCTGCCCAGCACTTCTACGTTCTTAAAGGATCATCCAGCTGAAAACATAATCGGTAATCCTCAAGATGGGATAAGAACCAGATCATCACTAAGGCAAGTAGAAGAAAAGGATTTGATTGCCTTATCTCACAAGAAGAGCTCAAGGATATTCATGAAGCTCTTCAAAATAAATCCTGGATTCAGGCTATGCATGAAGAGCTACACCAGTTCGAAAGGAACAATGTGTGGACTCTCGTGTCGCATCCTAAGAATCATCCCACAATTGGAACCCGTTGGATTTTCAGAAACAAGTTAAATAATACGGGATTGGTTGTTAGGAACAAGACCCGGCTTGTAGCCAAAGGTTATAGCCAGGAGATGGGTATTGATTTTGATGAATCTTTTGCACCGGTTGCAAGACTAGAAGTAGTCTAGATCTTATTTTCCTATGCTTGCTCTTTGAACATCAAACTATTTCAAATGAATGTTAAATCTGCATTTCTTAACGGTTACATCAAGGATGATATTTTTGTAGAGCAACCTCCAAGTTTTTAAGATTCAAAGCATCCAAAACATATGTACAAGTTGCAGAAGGTCTTGTACGGGTTAAAGCAAGCACCAAGGGTATGGTATGAAAGGCTCACTTCATTCCTTGTGAAAAATGGTTTGAAAAGAGGTTAGGTTGACCAAACACTCTTCACAAGAAAATCAGGTAAAGACATTAGTAGTTCAAGTATATGTGAATGACATTATTTTTGGAGCTACTAACAATGTCTTATGTGAAGAATTTGTAGAAATCATGCAAGGAGAATTTGAAATGACCTTAATGGGTGAACTGAATTTCTTTCTTGGATTGCAGGTGAAGCAAACACCCGAGGGGATTTTCATCAATCAAGTTAAGTATACACTATAGCTATTAAAGAAATTTGGGATGGCTGAAGCAAAACCTTTGTCAACTCGAATGGCCACAACCTCAAAGTTAAGCAAAGATGAAAATGGTAAAACAGTAGATCCTACACTATTTTGAGGTATGATCGGATCACTACTGTATCTTACAGCATGCCACGCTGACATTCAATTTATTGTATGTCTTTGTGCCCGTTTTCAGTCATGCCCTAAAGAATCTCATCTAATGACTGTTAAACGCATTTTTAGATACTTAATTGGCACAATAGATTTTGGCTTGTGGTTTCCCATCGATAGTTCATTTCATTTGATTGCCTACACCGATGCGGATTATGCCGGATGTATTGTAGATCACAAAAGTACTAGTGGGTACTGTCAGTTTCTTAGTGGGTGCCTAGTCTCATGGGCCTCCAAGAAACAACATTCAGCTCTCTCAAAGGCCGAGGCTAAATATGTAGCCGCCGGAAGTTGTGGAGCCCAAGTACTTTGGATCAAAAATCAATTGCTTGATTTGGATATTGAAATGAAATGTGTGCCAATCTTGTGTGATAATACCAGTGCAATCAGCTTGTCTAAAAACCCTATTCAGCATTCTAGGACAAAGCACATTGGCATTCTGCATCATTTTCTAAGAGATCATGAAGAAAAAGGGGTCTTTAAATTGAATTTCATTGACACACATAATCAACTAGCTGATATTTTCACCAAACCCCTAAACCAGGATCAATTTAGAAAGATAAGAAGAGAACTTGGGATGTGCAAAGGTGAGAGCATACATACATAAGTCTGCACTTAGGATAAGAATTGCATTTATAAAAACTCATATGCATCAAGGGTAGGAAAATATGCATATTATCTATATTTACTTTTAATACCTTGTGTGTTCAGATACACTCTTGCATGCTTGAATGTATTTATATATATAGCCCTCCTTGAAAAATATTTCTAAGGCTAGATATTCCTTGGTTAAATAATTGTGGACTCAGTGATGTCGGACCTAAGGAAACTTTTGAGGGGGAGTTAGAGAACTTTTCTCAAATCCCCATCTCTTTCCTCCCCTCCACTTCATGATGTCGGTTCAAATCAGAAGGTCGGATGATAGTCCCCCCCATATAAAAAAAGAAAAAAAATTGAAAAGAAAAAAAAGAAAAAAATACAAAATACAAAATTTGGGATTTTTGAGGCTAGCGGTCGACCGCTACTCCCGCACCGATCGACCGGTGGCGGTAAATTGGCCCGATCGGACCACATCCGAACCCTTCTTTAAGGGGTCCTAAAACCCCTCTCTCTCATTCCAACACTCCCATTCAATCTCCAACATCTCCCCAACCCTAGAACACCCAAACTCCACCTCCCAAGCCCCTAAACCTCATCATTCCTCCACACGCACAAGATCCGACGTGTTCGTCACGGTTTCAGGATGAACTCCATTTGGCCGTTCGTGCATTCGTGGAGCTACCTCTTATGTTCCAGATTGTGGAGAAGGCTATTACAAGCCCTTGGAGTGTCTTTTGATCTATCTCCATCCCCCAAGATGAGAGTCATCGTTTCAAGGGTTTCCATCGGGTCTCCTAGTTCAGGATGCCGCCTAGACGGAGTTCTTGGCATTCTGCCCAAGGGGAAGCTAGTAGCCAGAGATGAGAGGCCCCGACTCCTCCACCACGGCGAGCACCTGCACCTCGTCGTGCACCTTGGTTGCCTCCTCGTCCCATTATCGACCCTCGACTGGTTGACTTCAACGAGGTGAATGAGCTTTTGCCCGATTTATGTGATGTCTTTGAGATTCAGCCAGGTTGGACTGATTTCATCACTAGATATACCCGATATTACCCTAGTCTAGTGCAGCAATTTTATGGGAATTTGATTGCAAGGAATGTCGAATTATTTTCTATTGTTTAAGGGGTTGAGATTCATATTACCCTCGATCTGTTTGAGAGATGCTTAGGAGTTGTGACTAGTGGAGCCGACATGATTTTTGGTCATGGAGCTGTTGAGGAATCCTTTCTTGCTATGACCGGTTGTAATTACGTGCGTGGTTTCAGCAACTTAATTGAATTGAATGTAAATCATTTTCCACCACTGCAACGTATATTGCACCATATGTTTACCACTCTCATTTATGCAAAGAGTGGCAGTAGAAATGAAGTGACAGAGGTTCACAAGTTCCTGCTTTACAATGTCATGAATGGAATTCAAGTCAACATGGGTCGCCTCATGACGACTCTCATTGGAGCTTGCCGAACCAATTTGCGGCGATCATTACCGTATGCTTTACAGTTGACCGGCATATTCATTCATGCTGGGATCAATTTGGAAAATGAACAGTTCATTTATGTTCAACAGGATGATATGTATAATAAGCATAAGATATTTACAGATATGGGATATTACTATGGTCCCGATGGTGAGTTACGCCGGGATGTGCCTACTTATGGAGAAGAAGTTGGTAGTGAGGAAGAGCAGGAACAAGAGCAGCAGCAGGATCAAGGGGATGTCCCCCCTCCAGCTCAGGCTGAGGAGCAGCCTCCTCCACCATCACCTCATCACATGGATCCAGAGATACCTCCTCCACCACAGTTCTATCATGGAGAGTCTTGCACTCTTGGGTAGATTGTGAGACTTTTGGTAGGCGGTTTACTGGGCTAGAGACCCGTGTGGACACTTTTGGGGAGCGACTTTCTACCTTTGGGGATCGGGTCGACACTATGGGTAATGTGATTGACACTATGTCAAGTCGCATAGATTCCTTCTCCACTATTCTGAATACTATCTCCACTCAGATGGCCACACTTTCTACACGTATGACTAGCCTCACAGACAGTGTTGCTGATTCTAGTCAGGCCTTCCACTTCATGAACATGACACTTCTTGGCATGCAGCGCCGTGATGCGGCCCGTGATGTTTCCATTGGATATATTCGGGAGCGTCTTCAAGTTCAAGATCATTCTCTTGAAGACATCCGCCGCCGCCTTGGATATCAACCTTCTTGATGGGGACATCGAAGCAAGACCGCTCACATTTTGTTTACATTTATGTCCTTTTATATTTGTATGTATACCCTTGTGTTATATGGGTACACAATTGTAAGTCTTGGTGGGTTTGTCTGTAAAATGTCAGTAGGTCCAGCAAGGGGGCCCCCAATCCTTCCCCATTGGTCAACGTAAGCCATGTGGGGCTGGTCAAAGTCCTAGGTGACCTTCTAGATGGATTGACTAGTCAATTGACACATGGGGAGACAAGTGTTTTAAAAAATTCAAAGATGCCACCTACCTTACCTACCTAGTCAAGGGGGCGCCCCTCAATTTGGTCCAATTTAATTTTTTTAAAAAAAAGTCTATTAGAACTAATTAGTTCTATACCTTGTATACCCCTCCCAACCCTAGATCTGAAGGTATTAAGAGTCTTTTTTCATTTCATATAAATAGCATGTAATTTCCATTTTATGTGAATAAATGAGAAGAAAAAAGTGGATTGCCTTGGAGCAAATTTGCGCTTCCTCTCTCTCCCTCTTGTTCCTTCCTCCTCCTTCAGTATTTCAGGGTATAGAACCCTTCTATCTTAGCCCCTCTATCTCTGATTTCTATCTCTGCAGCCGCCGCCGTTCGTGCCGCCATCGAGCCGCCACGAAGCCGCTTCCGAAGTGATGTCCAGATTCTATTTTACTGGATATAGGGTTACTCCGAGAATTTTAGTTCCCAACTCATACATCTTCTGGAGCTAAGATTTTCACGGTACATGCTAGAGGTTATCACCACATCCCAAAAAACTTGAAAAAAAATTCAGCCCCCGTTTTATTTTTTTCCATTTTCATGCTTCCCAATCCATCAGTTCTGTCTGTAGTCTGTCCAGTGTTATAGCCACTCTGAGTTTTCCCATTTCGATAAACTTCTTGATTTTTGTTTGAATCCCCAAATTTATTAGAGGTTTTGTCCGCCACCCCCACCATCCACAAAGTTTCTTGTGAATTTAGAATTTCGTTCATATTTTCTAAAAATTCACTTCAGATCCCAAGTTCTGTTCTATCTCTGCTGTCCAGATCCGACCACCCGGTGCTATAAAATCATTTTTCCCTGTCAAATATTCACCAAAGCTTTCATAAAATATATCACCATTTTCCTATCTTTACCCTCTACAACTTTAATGAAGAGCTCAACAGCTGAATCGAAGTTCTACATCACGGTCAATGCCAACTCTCAGAAAAAAGTACTTTGCTTTGAGTTTTCTCATCCTGTGAACCAGCAGCTTGCATATTCAACAAAGGCCATCAACGGCAAATTCAAATTTCTTTCTCCGGACATAGATCGAAGGACTTTAAGTTAGCTTTCCATCGGTACCCCTTGTGCATCGATCCGACATCGGGAGTGACCGTAGCAGCGGATTTCTTCGGGACGCGCGGGTCTAAAACAGCAGTTCAGATCCGTGGGCAACAACTCCGACGAGTGAAGATCGGAGCCGCCCGGTCTCCGACCGGCGAACCAGCACGCCGCCTTCCCAGGAAACGCCCCTCCTGGTGTCCCTACCACAGTGGTGCCACCCCGGTCCCACGCGGCCCCACTGACCAGCACGTGGGCCCCACGATCGTGCGTGCGCGTGCAGCCGAAGCTATGCAAGAAGCTGCCCGTCAACCAAAACCCGCTACTCCCGGGTCCCATTGTGTCGCCCTTTACCTCCCTGCGTGGATTGGGCATTCATATTCATTGCTGTAATTTAATTACTACCGTTCCTGGAGTATGAGATCGGCCGGGGTCGTCTTCCCCACGCTAGGCGCGTGGAGGTATCCTGTTCGCTCCTTTACCCGGCATTTGCTTTATTCGTATATACTTGTTTATGACGCTGCTAGAGAGCATGTGTTAGGTCCGTTAGCTCGATATATTTATTTCACCGCTGCTGCGAGAGGGAGTGAGACCGTCCAGTGACCCGATCCGGGCAAGAATTTGTGAGTTGACCACCCTAGCTTACTACCGGTTTCTCAACCGTGCACGTCCGTATGCTTCCATTGTTAGGGGCGATCACGAGCTTGCTTAGAGTCCAAGGATCGCATATCCATTTGGAGTCGAGTCGCGTGTCCGTCCCGCATCAGTTTGGTATCAGAGCGCCAGTTGAGTCTAGGGTAGTATTTGGTCAAAAACAAAAAAAAAGGTGTGTCATTTACGTCTAGTCATTTAAGTCGAGTCTAAGCTTGAGCCAGTCCAAGGTTGCATCGCATACCTTTATTCGGTATATTTAAAGGTGTTGTCCTAACGTTAGGCTACGCCTATCGGGAGGGCCGTACACTTGGGCGAGTGAACTCCAGATTGATTAACTCCGCCACGTACCTAGTCTTGGTTTAGGTCTAGGGTCCTTAGTGTGCATTAGTTAGTGCATTCCAACCATGCATAGTCGGTCTAGTGTCTTGTCACCAAATATTGGCATGTCCACCCAATAGCTTGCCCGTGTCCCATGGATTACCAAACGCCCGGATCTTATCCATGGTGGCGATACTATCTAAGATGGGAGAACCACCCGGACCACCCCCGTAGACCCGTAGCTCTGGACTTCAATGACTCCGAAAACCCGAGTGACTACTTAGAGTGGGAAGCCGTTATGGACGACTACTTTGAGTGTTACCTTATGTCCGGTCCCGCGCAAGTCGACTTTGCCAAAAGGTGACTTTTTTATGAAGCCGCCGAAACATGGAGGGACATCAAATATTTTCGGGAGGATAGGAGACTAAGGCCCATCGAGTCATGGTGGGATATGAAGAGAGCGCTTAGGAGGGTCTACCTTCCCCGTCCACCTACCTCCAACCACGGGGGTCATACCACTAGCCAACCCCACCAACTCACCCCCAATCAAGTGGGCCACACTTCCAACCAACCCCGCCCCTTCACCTCCATCCAAGTCCACCAAAGCAACCCCAATCAAGTGACCCTCCCTGTCGCATCCAACCAACCACCCCTTGGCACCTCCGTCCAATCCCACCCAATCGCCTCCAACCAAGTGGAAGCCGCACTTATAGTCGAGTCTAGGTCCGCATCCGGGCCAAGAGATGAGGAGCGAGTCCACCCCGAGGCCCCTACTCCAACCCGCACCTTAGATGAAATCAAGAAAATGCTTTCGGATTGGTTGGAAAGGATAGAAAGGACACATGCTCTTTCACCACCCGTGAGTGCTCCATTGCCACTTTCTACTTCCAAACTTTATTCGGAACCATCTTATTTGGAGCCACCCAAGCCCGAGCCACCCGTGTTCCTAACGGGTACGCTTTTTATCGCCGAGCTACTTCTTAGTTGCCTCAAGGATGGCTTGGCCCCACCTCCTTACCCACACATGGACCCCACCTTATCTCTGGTGCCCGTCAACTCCTTCCACACTACATTTCGGTCTAGTCACCATGTTGATACCTTGGATGACCTTGTTATGGGATTAGACTCACAATGGCAGTTGACGCACTCCTTGGCCCGAAGCTTCGACCAACCCACTAGTCTTAACTTCACTCATCCGGCCTTAGGGTCCATTACCTTCATATGCACCGTGGGTTGTGTCACTATGGAGATCGTCTTATTTCTCCCAATGTCGATCGAGCCCGACTTCATATCCTTTTGTCCAAGGGATGAATCATACTTCCTACCTATGATCCCTGTCCCACCCGCCACAATGCATGAAGGTGACCATCCACACCTTCAAGACTTCTACATATGGGGCCGTGACTTGTGGGAACCCACCACAGGGGGTCATACCTTTTTTGATCCCTTTGACCCATTCCCTAGTGGACCCCTTGACCCACCATACATACTTCACTTTCTCCGGGAGTCCACTACCACACCCCTTCCCCACGGACCGGACCAGCTACACCCACCAAGCCCGTCCACGATACACCAACATCCGGCTCTTCTAGCCTTCTGAAGTTCCCCAAATCCAAAGGGCCATCCATGCATGACTGGGTCAAACTTGGACGTTTAGGTGTTCCCCATGCCACCCATCTCCGGTTGCATAACATGCATGCATGGCACACGTTCGGGTGTCCTGGTCCACCGTCACCTATGCGTAGGTCGGAAAAATATTAGGTGTGTCTAGGGTCTTGTGTGTCTGTGCATACTTAGAGTCGAGTCGGTCTTTTGCACGCTCGCGATGTTAGTCACTTTAGAGTTCGAGACTTGTCGGACTTTGGGATCGGTTCTACTTCATATCGTATCTAGTCACATAAGGGACAAGCGGTGATTCCTAGTGAGCCTTCGAGCCACCTTCCTCTCCTTGAGAGTGACCCCACCCTGGCGTGTTCCACCACTAGCCTCTACCCATAGCAGCATGCGCATATCGAGTATATACAGAATGAGCAGGTGACGATCACTTGGAGTGGAGCGTATCAGCGCTACTTGGTACGGTGACGGATCCGCCGGAGCTACCCGAGCAGTCACCCCTTTACTCGACGAGGTCGAGTTCTTCCCACCCGGGGAGAATTAATGGGGACATTGAAGCAAGACCGCTCACATTTTGTTTGCATTTATGTCCTTTTATATTTGTATGTATACCCTTATGTTATATGGGCACACAATTGTAAGTCTTGGTGGGTTTATCTACAAAATGTGAGTAGGTCCAGCAAGGGGGCCCCCAGTCCTTCCCCATTGGTCCACCTAAGCCATTTGGGGCTGGTCAAAGTCCTAGGTGACCTTCTAGATAGATTGACTAGTCAATTGACACATGGGGAGACAAGTGGTTTAAAAAATTCAAAGATGCCACCTACCTTACCTACCTAGTCAAGGGGGCGCCCCCCATTTTGGTCCAATTTAATTTTTGAAAAAAAAAAGTCTATTAGAACTAATTAGTTCTATACCTTGTATACCCCTCCCAACCCTAGATCTGAGGGTATTAAGTGTATTTTTTCATTTCATATAAATAGCATGTAATTTCCATTTTATGTGAATCAATGAGAAGAAAAAAGTTGATTACCTTAGAGCAAATTTGCGCCCCCTCTCTCTCCCTCTGGTTCCTTCCTCCTCCTTCAGCATTTCAGGGTATAGAACCCTTCTATCTTAGCCCCTCTATCTCTGATTTCTATCTCTACTGCCGCCGCCGCCGTTCGTGCCGCCATCGAGCCGCCGCGAAGCCGCTTCCGAAGTGATGTCCAGATTCTATTTTGCTGGATATAGGGTTACTCCGAGAATTTTAGCTCCCAACTCCTACATCTTCTGAAGCTAAGATTTTCAGGGTACATGCTAGAGGTTATCACCACATCCCATAAAAATTGAAAAAAAAATCATCCCCCGTTTTATATTTTTCCATTTTCGTGCTTCCCAATCCATCAGTTATGTCTGCAGTCTTTCCAGTGTTACAGCCACTCTGAGTTTCCCAATTTCGACCCACTTCTTCCTTTTTTTTTGAATCCCCAAATTTATGGGAGGTTCTTTCCATAATCCCCACCATCCACAAATTTTCTTGTGAATTTAGAATTTCGTTCATATTTTCTAAAAATTCACTTCAGATCCCAAGTTTTGTTCTATCTCTGCTGTCCAGATCCGACAACCCGGTGCTATAAAATCATTTTTCCCAGTCAAATCTCCACCAAAGCTTTCATAGAATATATCCCAGTTTTCCACTCTTCACCCTTTACCACTCTAATGAAGAGCTTAACAGCTGAATCAAAGTTCTACATCGCGGTGAATGCCAACTCTCCGGAAAAAGTACTTCTGCCCTGAGTTTTCTGATCCTGTGAACCAGCAACTTGCGTATTCAACAAAGGCCATCAACGGGAAATTCAAATTTCTTTCTCTAGCCATAGATCAAAGGACTTTGAGTTAGCTTTCCATCGGTACCACTTGTGAATCGATCTGACATCGGGAGTGATCGCAGCAGTGGATTTCTTAGGGACGCGTGGGTCTGAAACAGCAGTGTAGATCCGTGGGCAACAACTCCGATGAGTGAAGATAGGAGCCGCCCGGTCTCCGACCGGCAAACCAGCACGCCGCCTTCCCAGGAAGCGCGATGCCTTCCCAGGAAGTGCCCCTTCGAGTGTCCCTACCACAGTGGTGCCACCCCGGTCCCACGCGGCCCCACTGACCAGCATGTGGGCCCCACGATCGTGCGTACGCGTGCAACCGACGCTACACAAGAAGCTGCCCGTCATCCCGAACCCGCTACTCCCGGGTCCCATTGTGTCACCCTTTACCTCCCTGTGTGGAGTGGGCATTCATATTCATTGCTGTAATTTAATTACTTACTATTCCGGGAGTACGAGATCGGCCGGGGTTGTCTTCCCCGCGCCAGGCGTGTGGAGGTATCGTGTTCGCTCCTTTACCCGGTATTTGCTTTATTCGTATATACTTATTTATGTCGCTGCTGGAGAGCACGTGTTAGGTCCATTAGCTTGATATATTTTTTTCACCGCTGCTGCGAGAGAGAGCGAGACCGTCCCGTGACCCGATCCGGGCTCAAATTTGTGAGTTCACCACCCTAGCTCACTGTCGGTTTCTCAACCGTGCACATCTGTACACTTCCCTCATTAGGGGCGATTGTGGGCTTGCTTAGAATCCAAGTATCGCATATCCATTTGGAGTGGAGTTGCGTGTCCGTCCCGCATCAGTTTGGTATCAGAGCGCCAGTTGAGTCTAGGGTAGTATTTGGTCAAAAACTAAAAAAAGGTGTGTCATTTATGTCTAGTCATTTAATTCGAGTCTAATCTTGAGTCGGTCCAAGGTTGCATCGCATACCTTTCTTCAGTACATTGAAAGGTGTTGTCCGAACGTTAGGCTACACCTATCGGGAAGGCCGCACACTTGCGCGAGTGATCTCCGGATCGATTAACTCCGCCACGTACCGAGTCTTGGTTTAAGTCTAGGGTCCTTAGTGTGCATTAGTTAGTGCATTCCAACTATGCATAGTTGGCATGTCCACCCAATAGCTTCCCTGTGTCCCATGGATTACCAAACGCCCGGATCTAATCCATGGTGGCGATACTATCTAAGATGGGAGAACTACCCGGACCACCCCCGTAGACCCGTAGCCCGGGACTTCTATGGCTCCGAAAACCCGAGTGACTACTTAGAGTGGGAAGCTGTTATGGATGACTACTTTGAGTGTTACCTTATGTCCGGTTCTGCGCAAGTCGACATTGCCAAAAGGTGACTTTTTTTATGAAGCCGCCGAAACATGGACGGACATCAAATATTTTCGGGAGGATAGGAGACTAAGGCCCATCGAGTCATGGTGGGATATGAAGAGAGTGCTTAGGAGGGTCTACCTTCCCCGTCCACCTACCTCTAAACAGGGGGGTCATACCACTAGCCAACCCCACCAACTCACCCCTAATCAAGTGGGCCACACTTCCAACCAACCCCGCCCCTTCACCTCCATCCAAGTCCACCAAAGCAACCCCAATCAAGTGACCCTCCCTGTCGCTTCCAACCAACCACCCCTTGCCACCTCCGTCCAATCCCACCCAATCGCCTCCAACCAAGTGGAAGCCCCACTGATAGTCGAGTCTAGGTCCGCATCCGGGCCAAGAGATGAGGAGCGAGTCCACCCCGAGGCCCCTACTCCAACCTGCACCTTAGATGAAATCAAGAAAATGCTTTCGGATTGGTTGGAAAGCATAGAAATGACACATGCTCCTTCACCACCCATGAGTGCTCCATTGCAACTTTCTACTTCCAAACTTTATTCAGAACCATCTTATTTGGAGCCACCCAAGCCCGAGCCACCTATGTTTCTAACGGGTACGCTTTTTATTACCGAGCCGCTTCTTAGTTGGCTCAAGGATGGCTTGGTCCCACCTCCTTACCCACCCATGGACACCACCTTACCTCTGGTGCCCGTCAACTCCTTCCACACTACATTTCGGTCTAGTCACCATGTTGATACCTTGGATGACCTTGTTATGGGATTAGACTAACAATGGCAGTTGACGCACTCCTTGGCCCAAAGCTTCGACTAACCCACTAGTCTTAGCTTCACCTATCTAGCCTTAGGGTCCATTACCTCCGTATGCACCGTAGGTTGTGTCACTACGGAGATCCTCTTATTCCTCCCCATGTCGGCCGTGCCCGACTTCATATCCCTCTGTCCAAGGGAGGAATCATACTTCCTACCTATGATCACCGTCCCACCCGCCACAATGCATGACGGTGACCATCCACACCTTCAAGACTTCTACATATGGGGTCGTGACTTGTGGGAACCCACCACAGGGGGTCATACCTTTTTTGATCCCTTTGACCCATTCCTTAGTGGACCCTTTGACCCACCATACATACTTCACTTCCTCGAGAGAGTCCACTACCACACCCCTTCCCCATGGACCGGACCATCTACACCCACCAAGCCCATCCACGATACACCAATATCCGGCTCTTCTCACCCTCTCAAGTTCCCCAAATCCAAAGGGCCATCCATGCATGGCTGGGTCATACTTGGACGTTTAGGTGTTCCACATGCCACTCATCTCCGGTTGCATAACATGCATGCGTGGCACACGTTCGGGTGTCCTGGTCCACCGTCACCTATGCGTAGGTCGGACTAACATTAGGTGTGTCTAGGGTGTTGTGTGTCTGTGCATACTTCGAGTCGAGTCGGTCTTTTGCATGCTCGCAATGTTAGTCCCTTCCGAGTTCTAGACTTGTCAGACTTTGGGATCGGTTCTACTTCATATCGGATCTAGTCACATAAGGGACAAGCAGTGATTCCTAGTGAGCCTTCGAGCCGCCTTCCTCCCCTTGAGAGTGACCCCACCCCGGAGTGTTCCACCACTAGCCTCTTCCCATAGCAGCATGCACATATCGAGTATATACGGAATGAGCAGGTGACGATCACTTGGAGTGGAGCGTACCAGCGCTACTTGGTACGGTGACGGATCCGCCGGAGCTACCCGAGCAGTCACCCCTTTACTCGACGGGGGTGAGTTCGTCCCACCCGGGAAGAATTGATGGGGACATCGAAGCAAGACAGCTCACATTTTATTTACATTTATGTCCTTTTATATTTGTATGTATACCCTTGTGTTATATGGGTACATAATTGTAAGTCTTGGTGGGTTTATCTACAAAATGTCAGTAGGTCCAACAAGGGGGCCCCCGGTCCTTCCCCATTGGTCCACCTAAGCCATTTGGGACTGGTCAAAGTCCTAGGTGGCCTTCTAGATGGATTGACTAGTGAATTGACACATGGGGAGACAAGTGGTTTAAAAAATTCAAAGATGCCACCTACCTTACCTACCTAGTCAAGGGGGCGCCCCCCCCCATTTTGGTCCAATTTAATTTTTGAAAAAAAAGTATATTAGAACTAATTAGTTCTATACCTTGTATACCCCTCCCAACCCTAGATCTGAGGGTATTAAGAGTCTTTTTTCATTTCATATAAATAGCATGTAATTTCCATTTTATGTGAATAAATGAGAAGAAAAAAGTTGATTACCTTGGAGCAAATTTGCGCCCCCTCTCTCTCCCTCGGGTTCCTTTCTCCTCCTTCAGCATTTTAGGGTATAGAACCCTTCTATCTTAGCCCCTCTATCTCTGATTTCTATCTCTGCTACCGTCGCCGCCGTTCGTGCCGCCATCGAGCCGCCGCGAAGCCGCTTCCAAAGTGATATCTTGGTTCTGTTTTGCTGGATAGAGGGCTACTCCGAGAATTTTAGCTCCCAATTCGTACATCTTCTGGAGCTGAGATTTTTTGGGTACGTTCTAGAGGTTATTACAACATCCCATAAAAATTGAAAAAAATGTCAGCCCCCGTTTTTTATTTTTCCATTTTCGTGCTTCCTAATCCATCAGTTCTATCTGTAGTCTGTCTAGTGTTATAGCCACTCTGAGTTTTGCCGTTTCCACCCACTTCTTGATTTTTGTTTGAATCCCCAAATTTATTGGAGGTTCTGTCCGTCACCCCCACCATCCACAAAGTTTCTTTTGTACTTAGAATTTCGTTCATATTTTCTAAAAATTCACTTTAGATCCCAAGTTCTGTTCTATCTCTGCTGTCCAGATCCGACCACCCGGTGCTATAAAATCATTTTCCCTGTCAAATATTCACCAAAGCTTTCATAAAATATATCACCGTTTTCCTCTCTTCACCCTCTACAACTTTAATGAAGAGCTCAATAGCTGAATCGAAGTTCTACATCACGGTCAATGCCAACTCTCAGAAAAAAGTACTTCTGCCCTGAGTTTTCTGATCCTGTGAACCAGCAGCTTGCATATTCAACAAAGGCCATCAACGGGAAATTCAAATTTCTCTCTCCAGCCATAGATCGAAGGGCTTTGAGTTAACTTTCCATCGGTACCTCTTGTGCATCGATCCGACATCGGGAGTTACCACAGCAATGGATTTCTTCGGGACGCGCAGGTCTGAAACAACAGCTCAGATCCGTGGGCAGCAACTCCGAGGAGTGAAGATCGGAGCCGCCCGGTCTCCGACCGGCGAACCAGCACGCCGCCTTCCCAGGAAGCGCCCCTCCGGGTGTCCCTACCACAGTGGTGCCACCCCGGTCCCACGTGGCCCCACTGACCAGCACGTGGGCCCCACGATCGTGCGTACGCGTGCAACCGAAGCTACGCAAGAAGCTGCCCGTCAACCCGAACCCGCTACTCCCGGGTCCCATTGTGTCACCCTTTACCTCTCTGCATGGAGTGGGCATTCATATTCATTGCTGTAATTTAATTACTTACTGTTTCGGGAGTACGAGATCGGCCGTGGTCGTCTTCCCCACGCCAGGCGCGTGGAGGTATCATGTTCGCTCCTTTACCCGACATTTGCTTTATTCGTATATACTTGTTTATGCCGCTGCTAGAGAGCATGTGTTAGGTCTGTTAGCTCGATATATTTATTTCACCGCTGCTGCGAGAGAGAGCAAGACCGTCCCGTGACCCGATCTAGACACGAATTTGTGAGTTGACCACCCTAGCTCACTGCCGGTTTCTCAACCGTGCACGTCTGTACACTTCTCTCGTTAGGGGTGATCATGAGCTTGCTTAGAGTCCAAGGATCGCATATACACTTGGAGTCGAGTCGCGTGTCCGTCCCGCATCACTTCTCCTCTAGTGGATCAGCCTCTTGCAGATGCCCCATGAGGATTTTTCTTTTGCTTCCTCCCTCTAGACTGTTGTACCTTGGTCTTGTGCCTTTTGGGTCCTCATTTCGTCTATCCTATCCCCTTTTGATGATGCCAAAGGGGGAGTAGTAGTAGTGCAGGTTCTATATTTATGTATGTCAGTATGTTGTGTGTTTGCATGCATGATCATGTGAGGATCATTATGTCTGTTCTGCATTTGTTTAGCCACTTGTGTCTAGAGTCGTGCATTCACTCTCGCATCAATGTACCTTGTAATAAAATGATGAAAGGAATGCAACTGGTGTTTGATCTCAAATGATTGCCTTTTGTGTCTCATTTATTTCCTAATTGGCGAATAAAGTGTTGAATGGTTTGCGTTTGCTGGCTTGATGGGGTGTGAGTGAAATGCCTTGATTTCGAACATTGATATCAATTTTCAAATATTGCTTAAAGGCACGCCCATGTATTTAAATACTCTCTCAGTTTTGTCATCATCAAAAAGGGGGAGATTATTGAGTATATTCAGGTGATTTTGATGATAACAAAGCCCATGATGTGCGTTCTATCACGTGCCATGTATTAGCAATCAAGTTCGACTCTCATACGCATTCAAGGCCTAATTTCATCATGCATTATGCTCAAGTGTTCATACCTTTCCAAATGCCTAAATCCACCTTGGTTCCCGAACCGCCCAGGCTAAGCTTAACTCACTCATTTTAATTAGAACAGGATGTGGCCATAAACTGATTCGTTCACATATTATGATTCATTGGCTAACTTCTTTAAATTTGTAGGATTTCTAGCCAGCGGTTGACCGCTGGTCAGGGGCCGGTCGATCGATTTTTCTAGCAACGAAAGCCCCATTTCTATAAAATTCTGGTCGACCGCCCCCTCCTACCGGTCGATCGCCACCTTCGAGGCAGCCATTTTTGACTTTGTTTTCTACAACGTGGGAAACCCTCTTCATTGGGTTTGTATAATCCAAAAGTCACCAGACTTACCATGATTTATGGATCTGGTTCTTGGCTTCTCTCTTGACCATCCAAGATCTATAAAAACATCACATTAATCACTCAAGGAAGATCAAAGAGGCTATCAAAGGGGAGAAAGAGTGCTGCCACTGTAGCACCGTGAACAGTGTTTCGGGGAAGAACTTCTTCATCCATCTCGAAGTTTTCAAGATCATCTGCAAGCTATTCAAGTGAAGATCAAGCTGTGGAGGAAGCTTCATCCAAGATCATCTTCATCCATTAAGGGGGAGCTTAAATATGAGTTTTTCATTTTGTGTTTCTCCCTTGTTTTTCATCAAGCTTCAAGTGTGTGATCTTGTACTTTTAAACACTTGTGTGTGTGTGTGTGTGTGTGTGTGTGTGTGTGTGTGTGTGTGTGTGTGTGTGTGTGTGTGTGTGTGTGTGTGTGTGTGCTTCTTCTAGTTTTCACATATCTTTGTGATTCAGTGCTTGTGCACCTTCGTGGGAGTTCCAACCTCTCATGTGTGTGTGTGTGTGTGTGTGTTTTGATCTTGTAATCTTTTACAAGATAGTGTGGATGATGTGACACAACCTCGGACCAAATGCAAGCAAGCACAATCGCATTCAAATGGGCCGAATTGTGCCGCCGCTCTCTCGTCGCTCACCCAAGCCCGGGGTAACTTGGCAATGCCAAGGTGAGGTTGAGGGGTTGGGCCCTTGCTGGTAGAGGGCCAGCAAGGCCACTATGTGATTCCCAATGGGATGTGGAACCCAATTCAATGGGGCCGACAAAGTGCCAAGGGCACCGGTTTCACTCTTCCCACGGTGATCACTCAAGGCAACGGGGCTTGAGGATCGGGCTCTCTCTCGCACAACCAGCGGAGCTAAGAAACAAACATTGAAAGACAAGCACAATGAGCAAGGGTTTAGAGCACTTACTCGACCGGTTTGAAGAAACCGGTCCCGGTCGGAGACGAGGGCGAGCGGGGAGGCGAGTGGATCCCCACACGCCGCGGCGGTGTCGCTTGACCTGCCCAAACAAGTTACACCACTACACCTCTCGCAGGAGGGGGACCTTGGGGTGGGGGTTAATGCAATTACAAACCAAAACTACCTCCACACAGGGAGGGGCTTCAGCCGGCCAAGCGGGGAGGGGAAAATGAGAAAGGAACACCGAAGTTGGTGGATGCCGATTCTGCTCACGTTCTGTGGGTGCTGACAGCTGATTGAAGATATGACTGCTGTGGTTGCTCACGAATTTTGTTGGGGACGAAACCACCTGGAGAAGCTTCGTAGGAGGCCAGGGAAGTCTTCCAATTTTTGTTGATTTCTTCTGACACCGTTCCTAAGCAGGATGGAGGTCCAAACAGAGAGGCAGACTCACGGACTGGCAGCTTCTGGTTTCTAGTAGTAGGTTGCAGAAGGTAACCCGACTGCTCCCGAACTCGGAATCACGCACCGTCGGAGTCGTTGGAACCGTGGATGAGTCCTCTTCACAGAAAAACTAACGAGGAATCCAAAAGGTGTCGGAGAAGACCTGGAGGCTCTGAACAAGGATGACTGGTCGGTGTAGACTGTGGGGAAGCAGATCCGTGCAGCAGAGGGCGAAAATTGACAACTTCTTCTATGGGAGGCCGAATGGAGTTCTGCTTCTTGATTCTGAAAGTAGACAGGCCGATGAAGAACTTTGAAGAAGCACTTGAGGACTGATTCCTTCAGGGTTCGTCGTGGCAGAGCTTCTAATCTGGCTCAGGTCCTTAGCTGAGGCAGAACTGCGCAGTTGTGGGAGAATGGACCTACTGGACGGCTCGGAGATCGGAAGAAGATGAAACCACTTCTGTTGCGAAGGAGACTGGTAGACGCTTCCGACGATGGCTCTTAGGTCTTCAAACTCATCCGGAGGAAGTCGTGGTGGCCGCTGCAAGTTACTGCTCTTCTGTAGATCTTCGGTTGAGAGCTGTAGGTTGAAGATGATGGGGGGGAATGGGGTATATGGGAGGGGAAATGGGGGTGGATGAGTGTGGGGGAAAACCCGGGCTATGAGGGGGTCTAGGAGGGGGTGTTCTAAGGTGGGGGAAGGGAAGAATGGGGTCTGGAAGGGGGTCTAACAGGTGGTGGGAGGAGGAGCTACGAATTTGGGAAGGTGGGTGAGAGGAGAAGGTGAGTGGGGGCACAAGTGAGCGGAGGGAAGGGTGGATTTCAAATTCAAATATGCTTTGGAAGTTGTGGGGTTGTGTGGGGAAGGGGTTGATTGTGTTGGAATGGGGAAAGTGGTGTTGGAATGTGGAAGATGGTGTTGGAATGGTGAAGGATCTCCTTGGGACTAGGGGGTGGAGTAATAGAGGCCATGGGGAAGTGTAGGGCTTTAATGATGGTAGGTGGGGGTTGAGGTGGTTGGGAAGGGAGGAGAGAGAAGAAAATTCGAAATTGGGTGTTGAGGAGAGAGAAAGTGGAGTGAAAAAGAGGGATTAAGAGAGGGAAGGGTGGAGAATCTCTCCCCTAGGGTTTCTCACCCAAAAAATGTTAGAATCACTCCACTAAACTAAGCTTTGGACTCTCAAATGGTATTTTTCATTGATTGATTCATTAAGTTGAAATGGAGGGAATGGGGTCCTATATATAGGCAACCCACATTTTACAATAAGTCCCTGACAAAAGACTCAATGACAAATAACCGAGGGGGTAGGGGGTGCACTTGGGCCAAACCCAATGAATTGGGCCCAATAACTAACTAAACAACATAATGACTCTCAAACTTAGGGAAATAAACACAAGACCTAGGAACATGACTCAAATAAAAGGGAAAATACATCAAATGACTCAAATAAAAATTACATAGGACTCGAAATTAAATAATTAGACCATGCCGGATGCAACCGGGGCGAGGAGACGAGCTGTGAACGTGGGCATGGGAGGTGATGTCCCCATCATACTCCCGGGGTGCGGAGAACTCGACTCTGTCGAGTAAGTGTCCTTTCCTCCTTGGAGGGTGTAGAAGTGGTACTGCCCTCAAGTCTTCCGAACGAGACCGATCCATCCACCTGCCGAGATAGCGCTCGTATACCTTGCTCCGAGTGGTAGTGACTTGTTCATCCAATATTTGTTCAATTTGTTCACGCTGGGCTCTCTTGGCTGGTGGTCTCTCCTCACGGGTGGGTGCTCTCTCAAGGGAAGAAGTAGGCTCAATCTCCTCACTAGGTACCACCGTGGGTCCCTTATATGGCACTAAGTCGGCAACATTGAATGTGGGACTTATTCCATACTCCTCAGGGAGATCTAACTCAAAGACATTTGCACCAATGCGCCTCAGGACCAGGAAGGGACCAGCCCCATGTGGCTTCAATTTGGAGATGGCTCCCGGGGAGAGTCTCTCCGTCCTTACCATCACAAAGTCACCCTCATGGAATTCTTGGTGACGTCGATGAGAGTCGGCTTGCCTTTTATAAGTCACATTCTTCTTGCTAATGTGCTTGCGGATCTCTTTATGCAATGTCGTGAATGTAGACATTCTAGGGGTGATGGGTGGACCGGGGCAACCAAAAGTAGACCTATTGTGTAATGATGCAGTGTAGACTTTGGTTAGCCTAGGTGGGCCGGGGCACCCGTAGGTGGCCCTATCATGCAAATTGGTGATAAATATCGGGGGACCCGGACATCCGTAGATGCCTTTGACATGCTTAAGATCCATGATGAATGAAGGAGGACCATGACATCCGAATATGGACCACTCATACTTTCTACTTGACATGTGAGTGATATGAATGAATGGACCCAACATAGTGTTCATGCCAAGGGGTGTGGTAAGCCTAGACACATGCATACTTTTTCCAAAGGTGACTTCCATGTGTATAGGTGTGGGACAACATTTGAACTCCCATTGGAAAGGATCGAATAGATCTAAGAAGGTGGTCATCATGGGGTGGGGCACAACCTTATTACCTAGGGATATGTGGCCCAAGGTCATGGCTCCCAAGGTGTAACCCGGGTCATGGATGAGGTTGGTTTGGCCCAATATGGTGGGTGAGGGTAGGAAAGTGTAAGACCCCAAATTCCTTAGAAATTTATTTAGAAAGTTATTTGTAATTATTTAGAATTTATTTGAAGTTATTCGAATTAATGAGAATTATCCAAATTAATTAGATTAATTAATTAATTAATAGAATAAGTCATTTTTCAACTATTTTCTAAAAATCCCCAAAAATCACATCTTGTAGAACTAATTTTGTTTAGCAACTTTGTCTTCTTCATTTAAGCCTAAGAAAATCATTTATTATGCCGGAATTAGTGAACTTAGTCTTCCGAACTTAACATTTAATTAATTACGGAAGAGTATAAGTAATAATTCGACTACCTCAGAAAAATCTGTAAAAATAGTAAACATGTTAATATTGATGTAGATAACAACTTTTCCTTCTGGCTTTAAGCCATGGTAAATCCGTGTTAAGATCTATTTAGAATTCAAACCCAAATGTGCACACTTTTGACCCATACCTAACCCTTAGATTAAAACGCGAAATTCGACCTGATTACTCAACCAAATGATCTGAAATCAGGGGCAAATGGAAGGCCACAATGTAAGGAACATTTACCCTCAATCAATTTGAGGTAAACCTAGCCCCAAAACGTGCTGCCGACATAGTTTGGTCAAGTCAAGGATTTCGACGCCGTTTCTAAACACGTAGCTTGCAGCAGCGAATACTCCCAATTTCGAAGGCTCCAGAAGCTCTATGAGCTATCAAAATGAAGCCCTACGAGTCTTCTTTCATTTGGCTGCTGTGGGGTTCGCTGAAATTTCGGATCTGGAGAGATCTAGTTCGATTTGTGAAGGTGGGTCAGCAGGCCGTTGGCTTCCCTTCATCCTTCTTTGATCCATCGATTGAGGTAGGAATTCTCAACCAAATCTTGATCATGAGTATAGAAAATTATTCCTCTCATCGAGCTCTATCCATTGGTGGCAAAAGCCCCAATTTTCATTAGGTATCCGTGGAGGAATCGAGCTTTTTGTAAGGTGCTGTCCAAGTGTTCTTCATCCTAGGGTTTGAGTTTTCTCTCTCCGATTTGAGGCAGGATCTAACAACCAAACTCTAATTAACTTTCATGAAGTAATCAGCATGTTATTATCTTTCATTTAACTTAGAAAGCCCCAAATTCCATTGAGCATGCATCGTGAATTTCAAAGTTTTGTATAAACATATCTAGAACATGTTTCATATAGTTTCCTTTAAGCCAGAGCTTGATTACGGGCTCATTTTGAGTCATATAACTTGATCTTAATGTAGCATATAGTATATGGTTGGATTCATGATCGAGTTAGCTTTCTTTTGACACCAAAATCCCTGAATTTGGTTTTGTATATCGAGAGTATTTGTCAATTTAGTGGAGGTATGTCCTAAACGAGGTCTACTTGTGTTCTTCATAGAATAGGTTGTGATTCTTGTGATTTCTGATGAAATTAGTGTTTCCAAACTGTAGTTTTATGACCCTAATACGTCTAGCAAGATTCCTATGGCATGTGGTTTTAATTTCAACTCATTTGGACCCCATTTGGATGAGATTTCATGTTTTCCAGAAGAGCAGCCGGAGCTGTTCTTGCAGGGGTCGACCCCAGGGGTCGACCCATGCACCTGGCAGCCCAGGCAGCCCGAGGGTCGACCCTTGGGGTCGACCCATTCGGCCCAGACGCGAGGGTCGACCCCAGGGGTCGACCCATTCAGCTTCCAGAACCCTATTTTGCAGGGGTTGACCCCAAGGGTCGACCCATACACTAGAAAACCCATTTTCTTCATTTTTCGAACCGAAGATGGATCCGAATCAATGGGGAATCAACCCATTTAACTTAGACCCATTGAAATCATATTTTTGAAGAACTTTTGACCTATTCATGTACCCCTCTTGATTTCAAATTTGCATTGGTTCCTACATGTAAACTTAGTGTAAAAACACACCGTTTACCATCTTCATTTCAATGCATACAAGATTAAATAGAAACTCACTTAATTAATGATTAATGGTGTAACTAAATCTCTATTAATGCATTCTTTTTCACTCTTGTTCTTTACCTTGATAACTTGTTCTAGCTTGTTGGCACTTTGGCTGATACAAATGATAATGGTTAAGCATGATATCTTAACTTGGTGATTAGGATTAATATGTTGATTAGCTTATTTGATTGCTGCTGTTTTACAGTAGCGCAGCACGATTAACTCTTGTTGTGACTTGATTTCAACCTCCTTGATGATTATACTTACCTTGAAATTCTGGAAATGAATCTCTTTCCTACTTGATGTTGTTATTGCTACTTAGCTTAAACCTTGGAATTCTGGCCATAAACTGTGGAAGTCTAGATTCGTGAGATCTTTGATCCAAAGAAATCAATGCCTGGCAAACAATTAAGGGCTCGGTCTGGTCCTGGGAAGAGCGCCCGAACACTACGTGTACCCCCGGGGAGGTGAATGACTAGGTGTGGCATTTGGCACCAGTACTATTACATGTGTTAAATCTAGGACTGTCCACTACTCTTTCTACTACTCTTTCTACTACTCTTTCCACTACTCTCTATATTACTTGCTGCTACGTTTCACTTTCCACTCTTTACTGTTCGATACTCTACTTGTGGTTACTTTACTTGTTGATTACTTGGACGTGGAAATGAAAATACATGCGTGCTTGACATGACTTGAATTGACTTGATATGGCCAACTTCTTATTGTTATCTCCTGTAGTAAATTCTTGTCTTACCATTCTATTCATTATATTTCTTGACCTTGCAAGATCTTTGAATTCTGTTTCGTGATATCATCGTTATCTTTTTATTGTTTTATCATTTGTAGCATGACATTTTAAAATATAATTAAACTGTTAATCACTTATACCTGTCTGTTATTTCCTACTGAGCGTCAGCTCATAGTTGTGTTTCCCCCTTTTCAGGCTTTTCAGGTGACGCGCTTACCGATGGGGAAGGGCAGGAGTGATGTCTTGAGTGTATCAGTTCTAGTGTGTTAGTAGTGTGTTATCTTTCTTTAGTTGTGTTTTGAGAGCTTTTAGTCTCAGTTATGTCATTGAGTTTTAGTGGTTGTTATTCCAGTTGTATTAAGTTGAACTTGAGGTTATTGTATCAGTTGTGGTTTGTTAATGATCATTTAGTATTTCCATCTTGTAGCACTTGTGTATTATTTTAGATTAGTTCTCTCTCATGCCAGCGTGTCCCTAACTGTACGTCCCGATATTTCCGCCTTGTTCGGGGCGTGACAGTTTAGTTGGTATCAGAGCCCTAGGTTTCACATTCCTAGGTTTTCCTAAGTTTTAGGTTTTCTTGCATTGCATCCCAATAATCGGTATATCAAAAGGTGTTGTCCGAACGTTAGGCTACGCCTATCGGGAAGGTCGCACACTTGCGCGAGTGGTCTTCGGACCGATTACCTCCGCCAGGTACCGAGTTTTTGGTCGTGTCTAGATGCATTAGATCCCTAACCTTGTAAAAGTCTAGGACCTGACCTAGTGAGAATGGGTAGAAACTTGGGTTAAGATCGTTTCTTAATCGTATAATTATTTACCTTGATTAAACCTAAGTAATCTATTTCCCTTGTAGATGGCAGCTGATCGTGCTGAATGGAGGAACCTGCAGCGTACAGTTCAAGGCCTTACTCAGGCCCTTCAGCAAGTAGCTCAGGCAGGAGCGGCACCACATGGCACCGGTGATCTATACCGGAACTTCCGCGGAATGAACCCGCCTAGATTCGCTGGTTCGACTGACCCCGACCAAGCCGAGCACTGGCTAGATGAGATGGGGAGAATCTTTGAAGTTATGCAATGCACCAACCAGGAGCGTGTCCTTTTGTCCACATTTCAACTGGAACATGATGCACATACTTGGTGGGATTCTATCAAGGCAACTCTCGGTGATCGGAAAGTTATGTGGGAAGAGTTCGAGGAATTCTTCAACAGCAAGTATTTTTCTGATAGAGTGCAAGAGAAGAAAGCGGCAGAGTTCGCGGCCTTGAAACAGCAAGGTTTGTCCGTGGCAGAGTATGAGGCTCAATTTGCACGGCTTTCTCGATATGCTACACATCTCATTTCCACCGAGAAGATGAAGGCGAAGCACTTTCTCAATGGATTGAAGCTTCATTATATCAACCAATTGGCACCGATGGAGATTTCCACTTATTCTGAGATGGTAAGGAAAGCGCAAGTTCTGGAGGATACTCTTGAAATGACGGAGAGAATCCGTGGGAAAGGCACCAAGAAAGAATTACCTACGGGTTCCGGGAGTGTCAAACCCGGGTATACCAAGAAGAGACCTGTTAGTGGACCTGGTTCGTGGAGCGGGTCCGGATCGTGGAAGGGCAAGATGCCGAGGCATGAAGACAAGAAGCCTGGCCCTATTGTTCCATTCAAGGGCGTGTGCAACTATTGTGATCGTCCGGGTCACAAGATAGAGAAGTGCTGGCGCAAGCAAGGCGCCTGTTTGCGATGTGGAAGCAAGGAGCACCGTATCCCCAACTGTCCTCTCATATCGGAGCAAGCTACGCCGGAAAAACCTCTAGTCTTCAAGAGACCACAAGGCAAGCTTCAAGCTTTACATGCAGACGAAACTGGGATTTCTGATGATGGCGGACTCGTCGAAGGTACCCTTACTATAATCGATAAGCCCGCATTTGCTCTCTTTGATACTGGTGCAACACATTCTTTTATTTCACGGAGATTTGCTAAGTTATTAGCTGTGGAACCTGTTTTGATGAATACTCCGTTAGAGATTTCAACCCCTATTGGCACTAGATCAACAATCCAGTATTTCTATCCTTCTAGTAAGGTTATGATTGGTGAACAGAACTTACCAGAAGATTTAGTCTGCATAGATATGAAGGATTATGATGTAATCCTAGGAGCAGATTGGTTGGCCAAGTATGAGGCCAATGTTCATTGTAGTTCTAGCTCAGTGACTTTTACTGGACATTCTGGTTTATCTTTTACGGGAGTCAAGCACCATAACTCCGTACCGCTCATCTCGGCTCTTCGAGCTGATAAGCTTTTGAGGCATGGGTGTGAGGCTTTTCTAGCCTTTGTTTGTGCAACTCCTGAGCAGCAGATGGAGATCAAGGACATTCCTGTTGTCCAAGATTTTCCTGATGTCTTTCCAGAAGAACTACCAGGACTTCCGCCTGAGCGGGAAGTTATCTTTTCTATTGATCTTATTCCTGGCACAGCTCCTATTTCTAAGGCTCCTTATCGTATGTCTCCTACGGAACTGAGGGAACTGAAGCAGCAACTGATGGAATTACTTGAGAAGGGTTTTATTCGTCCTAGTACTTCTCCGTGGGGAGCCCCTGTGTTATTCGTCAGGAAGAAAGATGGTTCGATGAGGCTGTGCATTGATTATCGGCAATTAAACCAACAGACTGTCAAGAATAAATATCCATTGCCGAGGATTGACGAGTTATTTGACCAGATAGCGGGAGCTCAATATTTTTCTAAGATCGATCTTCGATCTGGATATCACCAGTTGCGGATTAAGGAAGAGGATATTTATAAATCAACTTTCCGCAGCAGGTATGGTCATTTTGAGTTTGTCGTTATGCCTTTTGGTCTAACGAATGCTCCAGCAGCTTTCATGCAATTGATGAACGATGTATTTCGGCCCTATCTTGTTCAGTGGGTCGTGGTATTTATTGATGACATCCTGATTTATTCTAAGAATGAGGAGGAGCATGCTGAGCATCTGAGAATGGCATTGCAACTGTTGAGAGATCATCAGCTATATGCTAAGTTCAGTAAGTGTGAATTCTGGCTGCAAGAGGTGTCCTTTCTCGGACATATTATCACCAAGGAAGGTGTTTCAGTTGATCCTTCGAAGATTGAGGCAGTGAAGAATTGGGAGCAGCCTACTAGTGCAACTGAAATCAGAAGTTTCCTAGGCCTGGCAGGTTATTATCGAAGATTTATCCAGGATTTCTCTAAGATTGCGGTACCTCTTACAAGATTAACCCGCAAGGAGAATAAGTTTGATTGGTCAGATGATTGTCAGCGAAGCTTTCAGACTCTGAAGGAGTGTTTGACTACTGCACCTGTTTTGGCTTTACCTTCTGGTGAAGGAGGATTTGTTGTTTATACTGATGCTTCAGGTATTGGCTTAGGCTGTGTACTCATGCAGCATGGGAAGGTGATTGCCTATTCCTCTAGACAGTTGAGGAAGCACGAAGATAATTATCCTGTTCATGATTTGGAACTTGCTGCAGTCGTGTTTGCTTTGAAGATATAGAGGCATTACTTGTATGGAGAAACCTTTACAGTGTTCTCAGATCATAAGAGTTTGAAGTATTTATTTTCTCAGAAGGAACTCAACATGAGGCAGCGGAGATGGTTGGAGTACTTGAAAGACTTCGACTTCTCGATTGAGTATCATCCTGGCAAAGGTAATGTTGTGGCAGATGCTTTAAGCCGGAAGCTGGTAGCGAGATTGTCAAGTCTCATGTTACAAGAATGGAGATTGTTGGAACAATTATCTAGTCTGGATCTCAATATTGACAATGATCGGGTCATGATTGCTCAGATCCAACTTAAACCTGAATTATTGATAGAGATCAAGTCCTTGCAAAATAATGATCCCGAGTTGGTAGAGATCAAGGGAAGCTTGAGCAGCAGACCTGACTTCATGTTGGCCGATGATGGTAGATTATTATTTAAAGGCAGAACTTGTGTTCCGGATGAGGCTACAATAAAGAACAAGATTCTCGAGGAAGCTCATAGATCCAGATATACCATTCATCCTGGAGGCACTAAGATGTACCGAGATTTGAAAAGGTCCTTTTGGTGGCCAAATATGAAAAGAGAAGTTGCAGATTTTGTGAGCAGATGTTTGGTATGTTAGCAAGTTAAGGCCGAACATTTCAGACCAGCAGGGAAATTGAAACCACTCGACATACCCCAATGGAAGTGGGAAAGTATTGGCATGGATTTCATTATGGGTCTACCTAGGACTCGTGGTGGATTTGATGCGATATGGGTGATTGTCGATCGTTTGACAAAGTCGGCTCATTTCTTACCAATTAAGTCCAAGTGGACGATTGATGTATTGGCTGCTTTGTATATAAAGGAAGTGGTGAGATTGCATGGTATTCCAGTGAATATAGTATCTGATCGAGACCCCAGATTTACTTCACATTTCTGGAAGGGACTGCAAGAGTCTTTGGGTACTCGTCTAAATTTCAGTACTGCTTTTCATCCACAGACAGATGGACAGACTGAAAGAACCAATCAGATAGTGGAAGATATGTTGCGAGCTTGCATGATTAATTTCGGTGGTAATTGGAGTGAGCATTTGGCATTAATTGAATTCGCTTACAATAACAGCTATCAGTCTAGTATTCAGATGGCTCCTTTTGAAGCACTATATGGTAGAAGTTGTCATTCCCCGTTGTGTTGGGACGAGGTAGGTGAGAAACAGTGGCTTGGACCAGATCTTGTTTCGGAATCATCACAGAACATCCGTGTTATCCGAGACAGGTTACAAGTCGCCCAGTCGAGATAGAAGAGTTATGCCGACAACAGGAGAAGGGCATTGGAATTTCAGGTTGGCGAGCATGTGTTCTTAAAGGTCTCTCCGACGAGAGGGATCCGAAGATTTGGCATCCATGGCAAGCTGAGTCCGAGGTACATTGGTCCATTCGAGATTCTAGATAGAGTGGGAGAGGTGGCATACAGACTGGCTTTATCACCGCATTTGTCTGGCGTACACAATATTTTCCATGTGTCTATGTTGCGAAAATATGTGTACGATCCCACTCATATCATTCAGCAGATGGATTTTGAACTAAAGGAAGATCTGACCTATGAGGAAAGACCTGTCAAGATTCTGGACCGGAAGCAACACCAACTCCGGAATCGTTCGATACCGATGGTCAAGATTCAGTGGAGTCGGCGTGGGACCGAAGAAGCTACATGGGAGTTTGAAGAGACTATGCGAAAGCAGTATCCCGATCTATTCTAGGTGAGCGATCTTTTTCTACTCTCAGTTTTAGTGCAGTGAATTTGGAGGACCAAATTCCTTTAAGTAGGGGAGGGTGTAAGACCCCAAATTCCTTAGAAATTTATTTAGAAAGTTATTTGTAATTATTTAGAATTTATTTGAAGTTATTCGAATTAATGAGAATTATCCAAATTAATTAGATTAATTAATTAATTAATAGAATAAGTCATTTTTCAACTATTTTCTAAAAATCCCCAAAAATCACATCTTGTAGAACTAATTTTGTTTAGCAACTTTGTCTTCTTCATTTAAGCCTAAGAAAATCATTTATTATGCCGGAATTAGTGAACTTAGTCTTCCGAACTTAACATTTAATTAATTACGGAATAGTATAAGTAATAATTCGACTACCTCAGAAAAAACTGTAAAAATAGTAAACATGTTAATATTGATGTAGATAACAACTTTTCCTTCTGGCTTTAAGCCATGGTAAATCCGTGTTAAGATCTATTTAGAATTCAAACCCAAATGTGCACACTTTTGACCCATACCTAACCCTTAGATTAAAACGCGAAATTCGACCTGATTACTCAACCAAATGATCTGAAATCAGGGGCAAATGGAAGGCCACAATGTAAGGAACATTTACCCTCAATCAATTTGAGGTAAACCTAGCCCCAAAACGTGCTGCCGACATAGTTTGGTCAAGTCAAGGATTTCGGCGCCGTTTCTAAACACGTAGCTTGCAGCAGCGAATACTCCCAATTTCGAAGGCTCCAGAAGCTCTATGAGCTATCAAAATGAAGCCCTAAGAGTCTTCTTTCATTTGGCTGTTGTGGGGTTCGCTGAAATTTCGGATCTGGAGAGATCTAGTTCGATTTGTGAAGGTGGGTCAGCAGGCCGTTGGCTTCCCTTCATCCTTCTTTGATCCATCGATTGAGGTAGGAATTCTCAACCAAATCTTGATCATGAGTATAGAAAATTATTCCTCTCATCGAGCTCTATCCATTGGTGGCAAAAGCCCCAATTTTCATTAGGTATCCGTGGAGGAATCGAGCTTTTTGTAAGGTGCTGTCCAAGTGTTCTTCATCTTAGGGTTTGAGTTTTCTCTCTCCGATTTGAGGTAGGATCTAACAACCAAACTCTAATTAACTTTCATGAAGTAATCAGCATGTTATTATCTTTCATTTAACTTAGAAAGCCCCAAATTCCATTGAGCATGCATCGTGAATTTCGAAGTTTTGTATAAACATATCTAGAACATGTTTCATATAGTTTCCTTTAAGCCAGAGCTTGATTACGGGCTCATTTTGAGTCATATAACTTGATCTTAATGTAGCATATAGTATATGGTTGGATTCATGATCGAGTTAGCTTTCTTTTGACACAAAAAATCCCTGAATTTGGTTTTGTATATCGAGAGTATTTGTCAATTTAGTGGAGGTATGTCCTAAACGAGGTCTACTTGTGTTCTTTATAGAATAGGTTGTGATTCTTGTGATTTCTGATGAAATTAGTGTTTCCAAACTGTAGTTTTATGACCCTAATACGTCTAGCAAGATTCCTATGGCATGTGGTTTTAATTTCAACTCATTTGGACCCCATTTGGATGAGATTTCATGTTTTCCGGAAGAGCAGCCGGATCTGTTCTTGCAGGGGTCGACCCCAGGGGTCGACCCATGCACCTGGCAGCCCAGGCAGCCCGAGGGTCGACCCCTGGGGTCGACCCATTCGGCCCAGATGTGAGGGTCGACCCCAGGGGTCGACCCATTCAGCTTCCAGAACCCTATTTTGCAGGGGTCGACCCCAAGGGTCGACCCATACACTAGAAAACCCGTTTTCTTCATTTTTCGAACCGAAGATGGATCCGAATCAATGGGGAATCAACCCATTTAACTTAGACCCATTGAAATCATATTTTTGAAGAACTTTTGACCTATTCATGTACCCCTCTTGATTTCAAATTTGCATTGGTTCCTACATGTAAACTTACTGTAAAAACACACCGTTTACCATCTTCATTTCAATGCATACAAGATTAAATAGAAACTCACTTAATTAATGATTAATGGTGTAACTAAATCTCTATTAATGCATTCTTTTTCACTCCTGTGAGAGCTTGTTCTTTACCTTGATAACTTGTTCTAGCTTGTTGGCACTTTGGCTGATACAAATGATAATGGTTAAGCATGATATCTTAACTTGGTGATTAGGATTAATATGTTGATTAGCTTGTTTGATTGCTGCTGTTTTACAGTAGCGCATCACGATTAACTCTTGTTGTGACTTGATTTCAACCTCCTTGATGATTATACTTACCTTGAAATTTTGGAAATGAATCTCTTTCCTACTTGATGTTGTTATTGCTACTTAGCTTAAACCTTGGAATTCTGGCCATAAACTTTAGAAGTCTAGATTCGTGGGATCTTTGATCCAAAGAAATCAATGCCTGGCAAACAATTAAGGGCTCGGTCTGGTCCTGGGAAGAGCGCCCGAACACTACGTGTACCCCCGGGGAGGTGAATGACTAGGTGTGGCATTTGGCACCAGTACTATTACATGTGTTAAATCTAGGACTGTCCACTACTCTTTCTACTACTCTTTCTACTACTCTTTCCACTACTCTCTATATTACTTGCTGCTACGTTTCACTTTCCACTCTTTACTGTTCGATACTCTACTTGTGGTTACTTTACTTGTTGATTACTTGGACGTGGAAATGAAAATACATGCGTGCTTGACATGACTTGAATTGACTTGATATGGCCAACTTCTTATTGTTATCTCCTATAGTAAATTCTTGTCTTACCATTCTATTCATTATATTTCTTGACCTTGCAAGATCTTTGAATTCTGTTTCGTGATATCATCGTTATCTTTTTATTGTTTTATCATTTGTAGCATGACATTTTAAAATGTAATTAAACTGTTAATCACTTATACCTGTCTGTTATTTCCTACTGAGCGTCAGCTCATAGTTGTGTTTCCCCCTTTCCAGGCTTTTCAGGTGACGCGCTTACCGTTGGGGAAGGGCAGGAGTGATGTCTTGAGTGTATCAGTTCTAGTGTGTTAGTAGTGTGTTATCTTTCTTTAGTTGTGTTTTGAGAGCTTTTAGTCTCAGTTATGTCATTGAGTTTTAGTGGTTGTTATTCCAGTTGTATTAAGTTGAACTTGAGGTTATTGTATCAGTTGTGGTTTGTTAATGATCATTTAGTATTTCCATCTTGTAGCACTTGTGTATTATTTTAGATTAGTTCTCTCTCATGCCAGCGTGTCCCTAACTGTACGTCCCGATATTTCCGCCTTGTTCGGGGCGTGACAGAAAGGGTGGGTGGTGGGTAAGATGGTTGGGCCACATGGGTATCCGTACTCCTATTGGAATGGGTCAAAGGGATCATGGTAAGGGCTACCTAGAGAGAGGAACTCTATGTTCCCAAAGTCCTTACAAGGTGGTGAGTCATCCTCCTCCCAAGTAGTTGGTCCAAGATCTCTAGTGGGTTGACCGTTCAAGGTACTTGGGATCTCAAGGGGTGGGGAGTAGACCGGGATGGGTTCTTCCTCCAAGGGGAGAAATAGGAGGATCTCACTAGTACAATACCCACTTGTGCAAAGGGAGGTGATGGAACCGATGGATGGGTGGACAAAGTTGACGGTGCTAGGCTCCAATGGTCCCATGGCTAGTAGGCCGGTTAAGTGGGCTTGCCAATGTAGGCAATCCACAAGGTCTCCCAAGCCTTCCACAGAGTAGAAGTTTTGATAAGTGACATGGGGAGGTCGGGTGGGAACAATTTGGGATTTATATCCCAATGGTGGTGAGCTAGGGAGGGTGGGACATTGCTTGAGCCATTGGAGTATGGACTCATCTATGGTGAGGGTGCCATGTGTGATGGTGCATGGCCTTTGAGGATCCGGACCATGAGGGGTGGGGGAAGATTGAGGCTCTTCTTCTTTATTGGTGGGATCTTGGGCTTCCTCTATGGTGATAGGAGGGTCCATATGGGCATAAATCTTCCTAAGTTCATTTCTCATCTCAACCCAAGAGTCGATTGGCTCTTGCCTTCCAACTTCCCTTAAGCCTACAATGTTTTGCCATTCATTCCTAGCTTGGCGCCATAGCAAACTTTTGGCATAGTTGACTTGCATAGACCCTGACAGGGTGAACCTCCCAAAGTGGTGATCTATGGAGCTTTCCCATTCTAGATATAAACTAGGGTGGGATCCATCAAACACAAAGGCATCTATTGGGTCCAAGCGAGACGAGTAGGCTAAGTAGGAAGTGGCCATGATGATCGAGTGATAAATACAATGGCCCTAGGACAAGACTTAGTAGAGACAAGTCTAGAACTTGCTCTGATACCACTTGATGTGACACAACCTCGGACCAAATGCAAGCAAGCACAATCGCATTCAAATGGGCCGAATTGGGCCGCCGCTCTCTCGTCGCTCACCCAAGCCCGGGGTAACTTGGCAATGCCAAGGTGAGGTTGAGGGGTTGGGCCCTTGCTGGTAGAGGGCCAGCAAGGCCAATATGTGATTCCCAATGGGATGTGGAACCTAATTCAATGGGGCCGACAAAGTGCCAAGGGCACCGATTTCACTCTTCCCACGGTGATCACTCAAGGCAACGGGGCTTGAGGATCGGGCTCTCTCTCGCACAACCAGCGGAGCTAAGAAACAAACATTGAAAGACAAGCACAATGAGCAAGGGTTTAGAGCACTTACTCGACCGGTTTGAAGAAACCGGTCCTGGTCGGAGACGAGGGCGAGCGGGGAGGCGAGTGGATCCCCACACGCCGCGGCGGTGTCGCTTGACCTGCCCAAACAAGTTACACCACAACACCTCTCACAGGAGGGGGACCTTGGGGTGGGGGTTAATGAAATTACAAACCACAACTACCTCCACACAGGGAGGGGCCTTCAGCCGGCCAAGCGGGGAGGGGAAAATGAGAAAGGAACACCGAAGTTGGTGGATGCCGATTCTGCTCATGTTCTACGGGTGCTGACAGCTGAATGAAGATATGACTGCTGTGGTTGCTCACGAATTTTGTTGGGGACGAAACCACCTGGAGAAGCTTCGTAGGAGGCCAGGGAAGTCTTCCAATTTTTGTTGATTTCTTCTGATGCCGTTGCTGAGCAGGATGGAGGTCCAAATAGAGAGGTAGACTCACGGACTGGCAGCTTCTGGTTTCTAGTAGTAGGTTGCAGAAGGTACGCCGACTGCTCCCGAACTCGGAATCACGCACCGTCGGAGTCGTTGGAACCGTGGATGAGTCCTCTTCACAGAAAAATTGACGAGGAATCGAAAAGGTGTCGGAGAAGACCTGGAGGCTTTGAACAAGGATGACTGGTCGGTGTAGACTGTGGGGAAGCAGATCCGTGCAGCAGAGGGAGAAAATTGACACCTTCTGCTACGGGATGCCGAATGGAGTTCCGCTTCTTGATTATGAAAGTAGACAGGCTGATGAAGAACTTTGAAGAAGCACTTGAGGACTGATTCCTTCAGGGATCGTCGTGGCAGAGCTTCTAATCCGGCTCAGGTCCTCAGCTGAGGCAGAACTGCGCAGTTGTGGGAGAATGGACCTCCTAGACGGCTCGGAGATCGGAAGAAGATGAAACCACTTCTGTTGCGAAGGAGACTGGTAGACGCTTCCGACAATGGCTCTTGGGTCTTCAAACTCGTCCGGAGGAAGTCGTGGTGGCCGCTGCAAGTTACTGCTCTTCTGTAGATCTTCGGTTGAGAGCTGTAGGTTGAAGATGATGGGGGGGAATGGGGTATATGGGAGGGGAAATAGGGGTGGATGAGTGTGGGGAAAACCCGGGCTGTGAGGGGGTCTAGGAGGGGGTGTTCTAAGGTGGGGGAAGGGAAGAATGGGGTCTGGAAGGGGGTCTAACAGGTGGTGGGAGGAGGAGCTACGAATTTGGGAAGGTGAGTGAGAGGAGAAGGTGAGGGGGGGCACAAGTGAGCGGAGGGAAGGGTGGATTTCAAATTCAAATATGCTTTGGAAGTTGTGGGGTTGTGTGGGGAAGGGGTTGATTGTGTTGGAATGGGGAAAGTGGTGTTGGAATGTGGAAGATGGTGTTGGAACGGTGAATGATCTCCTTGGGACTAGGGGGTGGAGTAATGGAGGCCATGGGGAAGTGGAGGGCTTTAATGATGGTAGGTGGGGGTTGAGGTGGTTGGGAAGGGAGGAGAGAGAAGAAAATTCGAAATTGGGTGTTGAGGAGAGAGAAAGTGGAGTGAAAAAGAGGGATTAAGAGAGGGAAGGGTGGGGAATCTCTCCCCTAGGGTTTCTCACCCAAAAAATGTTAGAATCACTCCACTAAACTAAGCTTTGGACTCTCAAATGACATTTTTCATTGATTGATGCATTAAGTTGAAATGGGGGGAATGAGGTCCTATATATAGGCAACCCACATTTTACAATAAGTCCCTGACAAAAGACTCAATGACAAATAACCGAGGGGGTAGGGGGTGCACTTGGGCCAAACCCAATGAATTGGGCCCAATAACTAACTAAACAACATAATGACTCTCAAACTTAGGGAAATAAACACAAGACCTAGGAACATGACTCAAATAAAAGGGAAAATACATCAAATGACTCAAATAAAAATTACATAGGACTCGAAATTAAATAATTAGACCATGCCGGATGCAACCGGGGCGAGGAGACGAGCTGTGAACGTGGGCATGGGAGGTGATGTCCCCATCAGTGGAATCCTCACAGATCATGAGGGGTGGACGTAGGTTGCCGTTGTTGCATCCGAACCACCTAAAAATCTCTGTCCATTGTGTGGTTTGTTCCTTTTCTTCTATCCCCATTCTATGTAGCACACACGTAGATTTATTTAGCTGTATTGTTCGTGTTAGATCTAGCATAATTTATCATTCTCATATTAGATCTCAGGTATATTAAAAGGTGGGTTCAGATCGGCTAGGCAAACATTGTCAGGAAGATAACATCTTGCGTGAGTTAAATCTTCGTATTTTTACCTCCGCCACTGTACCTAAGATTGGTTGAGTGTTATAGATTTTATTAGATTTAAGTGTTTACATATAGATCTCAATTGTTCTTACGGCTATTTCTCACACTTGTTTCCTTTGGCCAAGAATTTCGTAAAAGTTTGTAAACACCCAATTCACCCCCCTCTTGGGTGTCATTGATCGCGGGACTTCATGGGCAGCGAGATCCTGAGGTGGCCAAGGAGTGGCTAGATGATTTGGAGAGGATTTTTAGTTCTATGGAGTCTGCTGAGGAGGAGAAGGTGGTGCTAGCTACGCATCGATTGTAGGGATCAGCTCGGATATGGTGAACGTCAGAGTGGGGGGCAGTGTTCCAGTCCCGTCCTCTTCGACAGATCATGTCACGCCCCGAGATTTATGCAGCGGAAACAATCAGGAACGTGAACAGCCGGCATGGTAAGCCTCAAGCAAGTAATATAATAAGAGTGCAAGATAACCACTTACGAGTAATTGCACAATGTAATTAACTAAAAACCTTTAACTTTATTCCTTCATAAAATAATCCCAAATTACATAAGAACTTTGAATCTCATTGCTAGACTCAAGAAAATTAAAATTACATTCTGACTAGACTAAACATGAATAACTAAGGCTTCTCTCGAGTCTTTATCCTTCAATCGCTCTCGGATCCAACACTCGAGTAATCTGAATCCGTCCCACTAGAATTTCTTGAAAAAGATTAGAAAGTAGGGTAATGAGGACACTTTCCTAATAGGTATCTTCGTATCAACATGAAGGCAAATTTAAGTGATTAATATTTTAGCTCTAGAGAATAAGACAAATCATGCAGATACGATGAAAACTTGCAAATAAAACTAAAGTAACAAGATACGATCAAACTTGAGATATGAGAATATGATTTGATCAAGTATATAACAAGACTGTAAATTTGGCCGTTTCAAGAATGTAACAAGAATGTACTTTTCATAACCATTAAGGTTATGCACTAGAAAGTCTTGTAACAAGTAAGAATGTACTCTTCACTTACTAACAAGTACTTCGTGAATTCATGTGGATCTCCTGTGGATATTTCACTTCTTTATAGAGAAAGTACTCCCAACGCAATGTGACGCCAGTAGTATCATACCCCATGGTTTACAGTATGTTTCCGACAATCAACCGATGGGACTAGCATAGAGCCCTTGAACACAATCAGTGCTCGAACTGCATCTTCAAGTATAAACCAAGCTACTTCCATGTTTATAACAATAATATGGCCAAGAAAGTACAATTTTAACTATGGTTCCACGATAAAGTAATCAAAAAATAAGAATGCTTCTATTGAGAATAAGATATTTCAATAAATACTGTTAATAACTAGGTTATGCTATGGAAATAAATCGACAGTATAACGGTACATTCTTTAACTCTCAAAATTACTTAGGTATTTTTTGAATAATGTGACAGGTTCTAAAAAATCAATTGGACCATCTAGGAACATAGAAAAATCAACCCTCGAGTCAAACCCCGGGTTAATCAAACTCAGTAAGCTAGCGGTAGTTTACTGGACCATTTCTTTCTCCTGGCGGTCTAGTACAGGACCGTTTTATAAGATAGTTCGATAATTTGAAAACAGAATAGCTGGAGTCTTCGTGGTCTAATGCATTGCCGTTTAGGATCCATTAACGGTCAAATGCAGGGATGCTAGCAGAGTCAGACGGTCAACCAAATGGCTGCTAAAGTCCAGAAAATAAAACATCGGTATAACTGCCTTTCTAGATAATGGGTTTTGATGGTGCAACCAGCTTGACGTCCTAGTGAGAATCCCAGGCCCGCGGAGTCTTATAGAGGCCTTGAAATAAGATTTCCTAGTCCGTTGGAAGGAATATCCAAATAAGAGGCCATCATGTCCAAGATTATGTTGCTAATATACAAAAAGTGTAACTAATGACAACATACTGGGATATATGCCAAGTACTTAAGAAAATGACTCTTAGAAGAGAGATAATCATGATAAAACAGTGATCAAGTTAAATCATGAATCATCTATCATCTTTGAACATATATTTATTACAAGAATATATGATTTTGGTCACAAATTAACATAAGTTAAAATAATACCAATGTGCATGAAAACATGAAATCTATCATGATGAACAGTAAATATAACTAAGTATATGAAACCATTACTTAAATCTGGATTAAAACTTAACTAACTAGGCCTATCATATATTAATTAAGGCTAATCTGTAATATGTTTCGGGTTAACAAATTTGCGAAAATCAGAAATCGAAAACGGTCTAATGGGTGACCGTTTCACGGTGGCTAGCGGTCTATCGGGCAACTGCTAGAGTTCCTGGTGGTCTACAAGAAGACCATTTCTTCTATATAAAATCGAATTCAAATGATAACCAAACAAAATGCTAATCTAAGACACATCATGCCAGGATTTCAACATATTTTAACTTCCATAACCATGATAGAATAAATATGGGTCAACAATATGCATAGGTTCATGTGATTAACAAGAAAAATTCCTTTTTACTTCATTAGGGCTAATTCATGCATGAGGAATATACTAGATGCATAGTCCTAAGAAAAACACGAAATTCACAGTGTACAATGTATGAAATCAATTGAAACAAGGGGGCTTCTATTCCTGACTTCGAATTTGACCCTTTCATGAGATAACCTACCTTAATTAATCCTAGTAGATAGTTAATTTCAGAATGGAAGTCAGTCCTAATTCTGCCCGTTCTTCTACTAAATTAGCAACTTGACGTCCCTCTATCTCTTGATTCCCTTGACATATGGACGTGAAATTTTGAGGGTAGATAAAAGATATGAAAGGGAACATAAAGTTTTAAAGACACTTCTACTAAATACCTTGTTTAGGGCTCCGAATTCCTTGATCTTCTTACGTCGGATGCACTAATTACTGAGTTCTTATTGTAGAATCAACAAATTTGGAAGACTCTAACTCTTCGCAAACTTGATCTCCTAGAACGAAATTTGGAAGGTAGTTAGACCTAAGTATAATAAACAAATTTCTAGAAGAAACTTACCTCTAATTCATCCTCCTTACCTGAGTTCCACGCGTGCCAAAAGTAAGGGTCGCACACGTTAATTCTGGGATCTATTTATAAGGTTAGCTAGGGTTTTGAGGATTACAACGAACTTAGAGTCCCAATTAGACTTTCAATTCAATCGACAATCCTTCTAGACTTATCTAATTAGCTGATAGGGTCGATCCTAGATGATTTAGACATGAAAAATCCAACCTTTTCACGTTTTCCTTCTCTTACGGAATCTGCAGTGGGTATCGGTCATTGGGACGACCGTTTTCTGCCTGTTAGCGGTCTCGCGATACACCGTTTTTCATTCCAGGTGCCGAATTTGAAATACTTCAAACTCTTTTGATATTATCCCTAATATTATCCTTTTATTTATATCCCAAGGAGTAATTATCTCCTTAATTCTGTGATTACACCCATTCCTAGCTTCTAGAATATGGGCTAAAGTTTAAAACAAACTTTTGGGCCTATTGGGTTTATTATATGGGCCTAATCCTCTTGGATCAAATGTAGGGCCTAATTAATTAGATTCTAATTAAACAAAATTGATTTATAGCCTATTAAATGCTTTATAATTACTTTTTACATCCAAAAAATTCTTAGAAAAATTCTCGGGCGTTACACCCTCCCCCACTTAAAAAGAATTTGTCCCCAAATTCAATATATGGATTATAGAGAGTGTACTTACATTCAAATAGTTCTGGAAATCTTTTGCACATAGCTTCTTCAGTTTCCCATGTTTCTTCTGCTTTAGTCCACTGGATCTTGACCATAGGAATAGTTTTATTCCGCAATTGACGTATTTCTTGTTTAATGATCTTTACTGGCTTTTGTTCATATGTCAAATCTTTTTTAATCTCTAGATTGTCGTAAGTGATGACATGGAAATGATCAGGTACATACATCTTGAGCATTGAGATGTGAAATACATCATGGACTTCAGATAATTGTGGAGGCAAAGCTATTCTATAAGCAACTTCACCAACCCTTTCGAGAATCTCAAAAGGGCCAATGAATCTTGGAGTAAGCTTGCCTTTGATATCAAATCTTCGAATACCCAGACCTGGAGAAACCTTAAGGAATACATGGTCTCCTACTTGAAATTCCAGGTTGCGCCTTCGATTATCAGCATATGACTTCTGTCTGTCTTGGGCCATATGAAGTTTTTCTCGAATGAGTTTTATCTTCTCGGTAGCATCCCTAATGATGTCGGGACTAAGAAATTTCCTTTCTCCTACTTCATTCCAACAAATAGGGGAACAACAACTTCTTCCATATAAAGCTTCAAACGGTGCCATTTGTATGCTAGCGTGGTAGCTATTGTTGTATGTAAATTCCACTAAAGGCAAGTGGTCGTGCCAACTTCCTCCAAAGTCAATAGCATAATCCCTGAGCATATCTTCCACCACTTGATTTATCCTTTTAGTTTGACCATAAGTTTGTCGATCGAATGTAGTGCTAAAATGATGTCGGGTCCCTAATGAATATTGTAGACCCTTCCAGAATTATGATGTAAACCGAGGATCTCGGTCAGATATGATGGTGACTAGGACACCGTGTAATTTAATAATCTCCTTTATGTATAATGTTGTGAGTACATCTATAGACCATCGACTCTTGATTGGTAGAAAATGTACAGATTTAGTCAATCTGTCTATGATCACCCATATACCATCATGTCCACCTCTTGTCTTAGGTAAACCCATGATAAAATCCATCCTTATACTTTCCCATTTTCACTCAAAAATATTCAAGGGGTGTAATTTCCCAGCAGGTTTTAAATATTATGCTTTGACTTTTTGACAAGTGAGAGATCGGGACACAAAATCTGCTACTTCTCTTTTCATATTGGGCCACCAAAAGTTTCTTTTCAAGTCTTGATACATCTTGCTAGCACTAGGGTGAATAGCATACCTCGACTTGTGAGCTTCTTCCATGATCAATTTCTTAGTGTCATCATGATTCGACTCACAAATTCGATCTTTAAATAATAATCTTCCATCGTTTGAGATAGAAAATTCTGGTCTCTGATCAATATTATCCTTAATCTCCATCAATGTGGGATCATTTTCTTACAATTGGACTATGTCCTCGATCAATGTAGGTTGAGACCTTATGTTGGCAATTATACCTCCTTCTCCTTCTCTGTTAATATCATGATTTAAATGAGAAAAATCTTTAATAAGGCAAGTTATACCTTTTCGGAGGCTTGCTAGAGTTGCCATTAGTTTTCTGCTAAGAGCATCCGCTATTGCATTTGCTTTCTCTTTTGGGTGGTAAACTGGGAAATTCTGATGGAAATTTGTCAGGAAACTCCTTACAATATGATTATCTTCTAAGACGATCTCCTTGGTTTAGTAGAAGCAAGAAAAGCTACGCATCCTTGCAAAATTAGTTTGCAAGCGTGCAAAGATGAGATTATGGTAAGATGCTTCCTATATTTGATACCAAGGAAGGAAAATCTTGGAAGACCTGGTTTTCGAAAAGAGAAAATCCAGTTATGGCAATTTATATAAGCGTCATGGTCTACAAGTCAGTCTACACCTAGAATGGCATCGTAGCCCTCCATGTCAAGGCATACGAGGTTTGCAGGAAGATTGTGACCTTCTACCATTACCTCACTATTAGGATAATAGTTTGTAAGTTTGGTTCCAGGACCTAAAGGTGTAGTAATAGCAAGGTCCGAAGGTAAAGGAACGGATGCAATAGGTAAGGTTTTTGCAAAGGCAGTAGATATAAAGGAATGAGAAGCACCAGTATCAAATAGTACGAATGAAGGATGGTAATAGATTTGGATAGTACCTTCCATTAGCCCATCATCTTTGGGCGCTTCCTCCTCTTCCAGAATAGCATTTAGACGAGCCTGACACTTACATCCACCACCAAAAGATTGTTCCTTCATGAGTGGGCAATCCCGCATGCGGTGTTCCCGGCTGCCACATCTTAAACAAGCACTGAGGCGCTTCCACCACTCTTCGGACGAATGACCAAACTTCTCGCAAAAAGTGCAGGCTGCCATGACCTACTTCTCTTCTTCTTTGACTTTCTTATTTTTGTGGTTACCACTACCACTCCCATCCCGGGATCTTTTCTTGCTATCACGGTATTTATAGGGTTCCGTGATACTGAACTTCTCTTTCTTCCTAAGCCGATCTGATCTTCGGCTCAACTCCTCACTCTTGCCTTTTAATTTATCAACATTCTCTAAGGTCCACTCACATAGATGCGCCCGTTGGACCAACTCCGCATAGGCACGGATATTTTGAGTCCCCAATTGTTGAATATAGCTGTGCCTCAAACCATTCATAAATCGGTTAGCCTTCAACAAATCGGTGCTAGTCAAATGAGGAGCATACGGTGCTAGCCTCGAAAATTGAAGTTCGTACTCCGCTACCGTCATCATGTCTTGACGTAACGAAGCAAACTCCATCGCCTTTCTCTCCTTAACACGCTCGGAGAAATACTTGGCTCAGAGGAGCGTAAGAAAACCTTCCCATGTATGAGGTGCATCAGCTGGTGGTGCAAGAACAGACTTCCACCACTTACGGACATCTTTATTTTATTGGAATGTTGCAAAATGGACCTTCTCCGGATCCATACATTGCATAACTTCAAAGATGCGATTTATCTAATGACTATCTCATCCCAGGTTCTACCCAATTCCTTTCATAGGTTGGGAATTTCTTTTCTAGTTTCATAGGTGTGGGTCCTTAAACCTTAGACTTAACTTATGACATGACTTTTTCCTAGGACTTCTAGTCCTAGTACTCTGATACCACCTTAACTGTCACGCCCCAAGATTTATGCAGTGGAAACAATCGGGAACGTGAAAAGCCGGCATGGTAAGTCCCAAGCAAGCAATATAATCAGAGCGCAAGACAACCACTTAAGAGTAATTGCACAATGTAATTCACTAAATACTTTTAACTTTATTCCATCATAAAATAATCCCAAATTACATAAGAACTTTGATTCTCATTGTTAGACTTAAGAAAATTAAAATTACATTCTGACTCGACTAAACATGAATAACTAAGGCTTCTCTCGAGTCTTTATCCTTCAATCGCTCTCGGATCCATCACTCGAGTAATCTGAATCCGTCCCACTAGAATTTTCTAAAAAGATTGAAAGTACGGTAATAAGCACACTTGCCCAATATGTATCTTCGTATCAACATGAAGGCAAATTTAAGTGATTAACATTTTAGCTCTAGAGAATAAGATAAATCATGCAGATATGATGAAAACATGCGAATAAAGCCAAAGTAACAAGATACGATCAAACTTGAGATATGAGAATGTGATTTGATCAAGTATATAACAAGAATGTAAATTTGGCCGTTTCAAGAATGTAACAAGAATGTACTTTTCATAACCATGAAGGTTATGTTAGGATGCAAGGCCCGGATACAGAGGGGGGTGAATGTATCCCTCTACAATTATAACCTAATTAAAACTCTAAAGCTCAGTTATGCGGAATTAAAACTGTTACTGAAATAAACTGAGGATACTTAGAAGGATCAAAGAAAGACAACAACTCAATAAGCCCTCGAACCATCCTAAGCAAGCATCTAATGCGCAGCAATTAAGTGAACATATAAGAAGATCAAACCACAAGGGACACCAGGATTTTTAGGTGGTTTGGTCAACAGACCTACGTCCACCCCTCACTCCAAACCGGAGTGAGGCTTCCACTAGTAACACTAGCATAGCAGACTCAGTCTGCAACAAATGCTGCCACACAGCTTGACCAGGGGAACAACCTCCCCTCTTCCTCCCAACTGGAGGGAACCACTAGTGACACCAGTCACTAGCAAACCAGTGAAGCAAGTCTCTCTTCCTCCAGACCAGGAGGGGACCTACAAGTAGCAACACTACCTGCACTCGGAGACCCAAGTCTCCCTTCCTATGAAGCTCAGAGGGAAGCACAAGTGACACTAAGTCACCTACAAGCCAGAGGTCTCGGACCTCTCTTCCTCCCAACCGGAGGGACCCTTGGACTTGAAACCTACAAGCCCAGAACTGGAGGACGAGCCTCCCTTCCTCTAACCAGAGGGAACCCACAAGTAGCACCCAGCTACTTGCAACCGGAGATAGCAATCTCCCTTCTCCTGAACCAACAGGAGGGACCCCGACCTCTCTACAGAGTATCGGAAACAAGATATCAAATGAAAAAGGAAAACAGAAAGTAGAGTCACAGCGACTGAAAAGCAGTAAATGAAATACAAGGAATGTGGCTCTCGAAGGAGCTGACTGGATTGGATCTGATCCAAATTCCAGTAGGCAGATCTTCAACTGAAGCTTCTTTCTTCTTCTACACGAGCCCTCTCTCTTTCTCTTTTTCTTCTTCTGCTGGATCTCTCGATCTCTCTTCTGCTCTCTGGCTCACTCTTCTTCTTTCTTCTTCAACTGCTCTTACTCTCTTTCTTTCTCTCTTTCTTCTTCTTCTCTGTTCTCTGTATCGTGGAGGGACTCACTACTCTTCTATTTTTCTTGATGACTCACTGCTCTTCAATTCTTCTTCAGCCGATGGAGGAAGCTCCATGTTTATACCAGCAGCAGGCAGCTAGGGCGTGAGCTCTCGACAATTCCCGCCCAGAAGGTTCGGTCCACGTGTCAGCATCTCAGCCTCTAGGATCACGTGCCAGTCTTAATAACCTCATCCATTAATCCTGTCAGATAATCAGTCAAAGACAATATTAGAAGGGTGTACAGAGTTGCTGCTTAAAGCGCGTTGAAAGAACAAGCCATAGCAATGTATAGACTTAAGCGTTTCTGTGCATGACAGAACCAATGTACAGACTTGCTTTCTGAACGATGCACAAAAGTAGTGTATGGACTTAATAGCACATGCTGCAGTATGCATATGGTGAAGTGTGTACATTGACGATGAATGCTCAGCCAAGCCAAACCTAGTGTGTAGACTCAGCCAAGCCAAACGAATGTGTAGGCTCTGCGTAACAATGTATAGACTTGCTCATATGATGCATGAACACAACAATAGAATGTGCAGACTTGAAGGACTTTCAGCTCGTGCAAAGAATGGCGATGTATAGACTTAGACAAGCACACAATGGAACAATGTATAGACTTGGCCCAACAAACAATGTATGGACTTGCGTGAATGCAACAGTAATGTATAGACTTGCTCCAAGCTCAAGGCACAATACGATGTATAGACTTGCTCACGTTGTATAGACTTTGAGGCCGAAGATAGTGTGTAGACTTGAGAAGCTCGAGGCCACTGTATAGACATGGGGTTCAGCTCAGAATGTATGGACTTTGACGGAGTGAGACAATGTTTAGAATTTGAAGTTACACTATGGATGTATAGACTTGAATGAGCATGGAGTGTATAGACTTGAAAGTCTGAAGGCGATGTACAGACTTCAGCTAAGCAGGCCACAGTCTAATGTATAGACTTCCGGTGTGAATGAAATGCTGTACATACTTGCTCAAACAGTCCGATGTATGGACTTGAACGCTTCGAAGGCCAAAACAGTGATGTCTAGACTTTGAAACAAAGGCAATGTATCGACTTTGAAACAAAGGCAATGTATAGACTTTAAAAACCAAAGGCAGTGTATAGGCTTGATGCAGTTCAGCTGCCAATGTACATACTTTGATTCCCAAATGCGATGTATAGACTTTATGAGAAGCACACGATGCAAAGACTCTATACAGACTTCATGGCATGCAGCAATACACTGGACGATGTATAGACTTTACATTCAATATGCATGAGACCTTGTACATGGGCTATACAGACTTAGTGTGTGCTAGCATGTGGATGTATGTGTTATGCAGCCAGATAAATGAATGCACATATGCATATTACACACTGAATCATGGATGTTCGGACATGCACCACTGTACAGACTAAAACATGAAATGCAGCTATGCTCACAGTTAAACAATGTGCTATATGACATCTTCAAAACACATGTAAACATATATGACATCAAACATATGAGTCATAGTTTGTCATCATCAAAAATACAATATGCAACAATCTCCCCCTTTTTGATGATGACAACACTATGAGTCTTATGAATGAAAGAAATGGAATATTCAGACTAGACTCATCAAAGTATTCTCCCCCTTTGACTTCATCAAAAAGAAAATAATACTTTGATAATCTAGTGATGTCATATGTGACACTCAAGATAGTTCAGCAGAAGAGGGCAACACAATATCAGAAGCAATTAAAATAATTCTCCTCCTTAGTCAAACAACTTATGCAATCATGCATATGCAACAAATACTCCCCCTTTGACATGGCAGAAGATATAAAGCTATTGCAGACAAACAAATTGATCAGACAATCTAGCACATTATCCCCTTATGCATATAGTGTCTCAAATAGACCTGAGAATTTTGCCCTTATGATCCATGATGAAAGAGAAATCTACAAGGATGAACTCTGGTTATCCAAAAAAAAAATTCTGAGAGTTGTGCGTCACATAAAAGAGAACCAATGTCAATCAAACTACATTGATAGAGGGCAATATGATCAGAAACGTTTTGAAGGTTGAAACCAATTGAGATGAAGGGAGAATATCAACAAAAACACAAGGACACTCAAGAATGCTGACTAGATTTCCCCCTTTAAGAAAGACACTCAGCAAGACAGGAAAGCTCCCCTGATTAGATGATGGAGTGAAGCCAATTGATATAGTGAAGTGATGAGCATCTATCAGCAAAACACAAACTGTATTCACAGTGAATAAATGAGGAAGACAGATTTTCATTAGCACACCAAATTCATAAATCTTTGTAAACGAATTTCAGATTCTTCAATCATAATAGATTATGAATGAGTTTAAACTGACCATCATGATTTAAGAGAAATGTATTCAAAGTTTATCAAGAAAATTCAATACTCATATCTGAAACACCTTTTAATAAAGGTGAACCAACAACTCATTTGATATTCATGTTTAACCTCCTTCCATCTTACTCATTTAAATTCAGTAACTCCTATGGAAAATACACAAGATCATATTGAGATTAAACAGAAATAAATGATACTGAGCTTGTCTTTAGATTTTCAGAATTTTCTGACACCAATTGAGCAGCACTTATTTTTCCTTGAACATGTTTGGTTCAGTCAATACCTTTTTACGTGAGGCACAACACGTCTTAGGTGAAGTGACCCAGTTACTCAGTGTGACAACCATATTGCCTCTCAAAAATAACAGAGTTAGCAATGGAGTATCTTTTTACATGAGGAGACACCTTGATCAGAAGCCAGAATCCCCAGTTAGTCAACACATCTATGCCATTGCTCTGCCAGACTTTCAAACATATTTAAAAGAGGTAACTATGGCACTTCATGACATGGGCTTACTCTATTTCATTGATAGAAAACCCAGTTTCTCTGTGACAACAGTCATTGCTCTAGCTTTAAATTTTAACTATTTTCAGATTCTTCAAACAAAGCTCAGTACACTTGAAATGATTAAGAACAATACTTTCTACATGTATCTTAACCAAAGAAAGCCATGTCTTTTAAAATTTTAGATTTCAGAAAGTTTTACATGAAATTCATGAGGCAATTGGTTAAGACTTATTAAGCATGATGATTCAGATATTTTTAAGTCTTTTACATCAAAAACTTAGAAAATACATTAGGCTTAAATCAATTTGATTTATCAAAACATTCTTAAGCCAGTATAATAGAAGATTCTTCTTTTCAGAATGTCTGATTTATGCTAGGGTGCACTGATTAAATCTTTCCTCATTCGACTGAATCAATGACATTGTCAAGAGAAATTAGCAGAGAGCAATTCTGATACCAATAGTTGAGAGAATAGAGCAATTCAGAAGCCAGCATTAAAGACTAAAAATCAGTCAGATTAGCTTTGACCAGTCTTGACAAGATATGAAGAAATGTGTATGATAGGAACAAGCTACCAATTGAATTCATAGTAGACAGAATCAATGGTTGAGTCTGGAATACAGACAGATTAGCTATATCAGTGTAGACAACAGAGAATTCAAGTGAACCACATATTTGCCAAGAATGGATCAGATTGCTAGACAGAAGGAATTCAAGAGGTGAAGAGATGAAACAGGAATGCTCCCCCTATCTAGATGCAATGAGACATTTCTTTTTAGATTTTTCAATGTAAGGAAATGCAGTGCTACTAACTACATGTATGCATACAGCAAATGAGATTATCATGATATGCAAGCATTAGTCAAACTCCCCCTTACAGAGTGCTTGATATGCAATTAGGGCACTGAAACATAATTTTAAAATTTATGCTCATTCAGACTGTCATAAAAAGAACAAATCATGTATGAGGAGAGTTCAAAAAATTTGAATCTGACAATGCAGATGATGAATGAATAGGCAAAGATGGATTTAACATGCTATTCAGTTATTCTAAGAACAAGAAGTGTAGAGAATTTACCTGAAAGGGGCTTTATCAACTTGGGTGCCTTGGTTTAATTTACCCCTCTTTATTCTTCAGTCCAAGGCACACCTGCAAAGTTTTTGATCATTTTGATCCTGCAGGGACCCAAGCAGCTTTGGGTCCTGCGTTAGCCCTGACAGATTTTCTAAGCAAATTCATAGCACCAGGGTCATCATGATCCATCAGATAGCAATTGTCCATAGAGTGACTGAACTTCCCATAATATCTACATGAACTGACTGATTTCTGGTTTTTATGATGCATAGTAACAACATTATGAGGTTTATAAACATGATCATAATATTTTCTGTTATATGCATGAACAATTTGGTTCTTATTCCTAACCAGCCAACATTCAGCAGATCTATGGCCTGGCTTCCCACAGTTATAGCATGAAATTTTCACAAAAGGTTTTGCAGGGAATTTGACAAAATGGGGTTTAACAGAATTCTTTTGAACATACCAACAGTCCTTGACTGTATGCCCATTTTTCCCACATTCAAAGCATCTGGTCTGCTTACTTTTGAAACCACTTTTACCCCAAGTGGATCTAAACCAGCACTCAGCGGCCCTGTGCCCGGGCTTATTACAGTTGAAGCACACAATGTGCTAACTAGAATTATGTTTAGATCCATATAGACCATGAAAATGAATGGAAGACCTGGCATGTAGTTTATTGTCTTCTTTCATGATAAAACATTCACTCATGAGATGACCATACTTACCACAATAATAACATGAAGCATCAGGCTTCTAGTAGCATGGTTTTTATCAAAAAAATTTATGGAATGTAAAGTTCCACTAGCATGCTCATCCTTTAACATCAATCCACAATCCTCCATTATGTGACCTCTTTCCCACAATAATAACATGAACCCTTTTTAATGTGAGTGTGTGAGAGATCATGTGAATTGTGTGCAGTCTTCTTTATAACAACAAGAGTGTCTTTTTCCTTTTTCTGTGAATTTTCACCCTTTTTCAGTTTACGAGTTTGTTCCACAGTTTTGGGTTTCACAGTGGACTTTTGTGCAGTGAATTGAAAAACAGAAGGAGCAGAGGTTGTGTTCTGATTAGAAGCTTCGACAAAAACAGTAGATGTTTTATTCCCATTACTCCTTTTGTTTGTTGGACTGTAACCCAGTCCCTCTCTCTGAAAGCTAACATTATTTCCAAGAAGCTTATTCAGATTGTCCTTTCCTTTGACAAATTTTGACAAAGAATTTTTCAAGTCTTGAATTTTAGAATTTAAGCCACAAGTATTAGCTTCATATTTGGACAAATCTGTTTCACAGGAAATGAGTTGTTGATGCAAGGCATCATTCAAACTTTTGAGTTTTTCAACTTCCTATTTTAGCTTTGTTTCATTGTCAGCTTCAGATAGGGACTTATATAGATCATCAACTTCTTGTTGAAGAGATGTGATAGTGAGCTCATAATTAGCTACCTTCTCTTCACAGCATTTGACATTTCCACTCAACATTAGGTTGATGGTTTTTAGACTCTCAATTTCTTGTTCAGCATCCATCAACCTATCAGAATTATTTATGCTCACACCCTTGCCTTTTTCAATTGTCAATAGCCTATCTGTCAGCTGGGTGTTTAGATGTTTCAGTTTGTTGATTTCTTCTCCCAATTTCCTGTTTTTCTCTAGGAGATCATCATCAACCACCCAGTCATCTGTTGAAGGCTGACATTCATAAAACATTTCTTGTTGTTTTTCAGATTGAAGTTTGTTAAGATTTTTCTGAATCTCTGAATTTGTTACTCTATCAGCCTCTAATTTTTCAGAAATCAATCTATTTTCTTTTTCAAGATTTATTGATTTGTGTTCAAATTCCTTGAGCTGATTATTAAGTATTTCATTTACAGATTTCATGTTTTCCAATTCAGAGTTGACACACTCTAATTCTCTCACTAATTTTTCATTCTGAACTGCATTATTGTGATGAACCTGATCATCAATTAAACTAAGCCTCTCCTTTAGTTCAGAAATTTCACAAACAAGCTCCTGATTCTCCTTTTTGTGTAAACCAATTTGTTTCATAAGAGTTTGTTTTTCAGATTTCAAATGATCTAGATCTGTAGTAATAGAATCAAAATCTTGTAGTTGTCTTCTAAAGATTTCATTTTCAGTTTTCAGAATTTCAGGGCTTTCACCTCGAGATTTAGCATTCTCATGATTCTTTAGCTCCTTTTTCAGACGTTTATACTTCTTCCCTAGTTTTTTATAGGATCTTGACAGATTGGCATAGGCACCTTCCCAGTCATCTAAAGAAAAATTCTCGAAAGGGTTTACCTCCTCAGCATCTTCAAATTCATCTTGGTCACTGCTATGGTTACTCTTGTCAGCCATCAGGCAACTGTCCTCATCTCTCCTCTGAGTTAGCTTCAGCTTTTCCAGAATGTCCTTAGCGGACCTGTAGTCATAAAAACAAGAATGTAGAGCCTTGTCAGTAGCTTCTTTCATTAGATTGAAAGCTCTCTGATTCTCTCCATGTTTTGATTTGTGACTGTCAGTCCATTTGGACACTTTCCTTGGTAATCTATGAGGACCTTGTGAAATTAACTTCCACAAATCCGGATCCATCAATTTCACATAGTTATGGAGACTGGCAACCCATGAGTTAAAATTAGAGCCATTGAAAACCGGTGGAGAGCCCATTGAATAAATCGGTAAGAAAATTAATGCAGCAAAGAGTAAAATCAGAAATGCACCAATGGACAATAGGATCCTCTGCAGATCATTGGATCTGATCAATCAGAGAACCTTGCTCAGATACCAATTGTTAGGATGCAAGGCCCAGATACAGAGGGGGGTGAATGTATCCCTCTACAATTATAGCCTAATTAAAACTCTAAAGCTCAGTTATGCGGAATTAAAACTGTTACAGAAATAAACTGAGGATACTTAGAAGGATTAAAGCAAGACAACAACTCAATAAGCCCTCAAACGATCCTAAGCAAGCATGTAATGCGCAGCAATTAAGTGAACATATAAGAAGATCAAACCACAAGGGACACCAGGATTTTTAGGTGGTTCGGTCAACAGACCTACGTCCACCCCTCACTCCAAACCGGAGTGAGGCTTCCACTAGTAACACTAGCACAGCAGACTCAGTCTGCAACAAATGCTGCCACACAGCTTGACCAGGGGAACAATCTCTCCTCTTCCTCCCAACCGGAGGGAACCACTAGTGACACCAGTCACTAGCAAACCAGAGACGCAAGTCTCTCTTCCTCCAGACCAGGAGGGGACCTACAAGTAGCAACACTACCTGCACTCGGAGACCCAAGTCTCCCTTCCTATGAAGCTTAGAGGGAAGCACAAGTGACACTAAGTCACCTGCAAGCCAGAGGTCCCGACCTCTCTTCCTCCCAACCGGAGGGACCCCTGGACTTGAAACCTACAAGCCCAGAACCGGAGGACAGGCCCCCCTTCCTCTAACTAGAGGGAACCCACAAGTAGCACCCAGTTACTTGCAACCGGAGATAGCAATCTCCCTTCTCCTGAACCAACAGGAGGGACCCCGACCTCTCTACAGAGTATCGGAAAGAAGATATCAAATGAAAAAGGAAAACAGAAAGTAGAGTCACAGCGACTGAAAAGCTGTAAATGAAATACAAGGATAGTGGCTCTCGAAGGAGCTGACTGGATTGGATCTGATCCAAATTCCAGTAGGCAGATCTTCAACTGAAGCTTCTTTCTTCTTCTACACGAGCCCTCTCTCTTTCTCTTTTTCTTCTTCTGCTGGATCTCTCGATCTCTCTTCTGCTCTCTGGCTCACACTTCTTCTTTCTTCTTCAATTGCTCTCACTCTCTTTCTTTCTCTTTTTCTTCTTCTTCTCTATTCTCTGTATCGTGGAGGGACTCACTACTCTTCTGTTTTTCTTGATGGCTCACTGCTCTTCAATTCTTCTTCAGCCGATGGAGGAAGCTCCATATTTATACCAGCAGCAGGCAGCTAGGGCGTGAGCTCTCGATAATTCCCGCCCAGAAGGTTCGGTCCACGTGTCAGCATCTCAACCTCTAGGATCACGTGCCAGTCTTAATAACCTCGTCCATTAATCCTGTCAGATAATCAGTCAAAGACAATATTAGAAGGGTGTACAGAGTTGCTGCTTAAAGAGCGTTGAAAGAACCAATGTACAGACTTGCTTTCTGAACGATGCACAAAAGTAGTGTATGGACTTAATAGCACATCCTGCAGTATGCATATGGTGAAGTGTGTACATTGACGATGAATGCTCAGCCAAGCCAAACCTAGTGTGTAGACTCAGCCAAGCCAAACGAATGTGTAGGCTCTGCGTAACAATGTATAGACTTGCTCATATGATGCATGAACACAACAATAGAATGTGCAGACTTGAAGGACTTTCAGCTCGTGCAAAGAATGGTGATGTATAGACTTAGACAAGCACACAATGGAACAATGTATAAACTTGGCCCAACAAACAATGTATGGACTTGCGTGAAGGCAACAGTAATGTATAGACTTGCTCCAAGCTCAAGGCACAGTACGATGTATAGACTTGACGTTGAAAGCTTGAAGGCACAAGACGATGTACAGACTTGGTCTCTAGACCATGGGCTGTACAGACTTCGAGTGAGACAAGACGCTGAATAGTGTATAGACTTTAAGCATGAAACGTAGGTAAAGAATACCCCAATGTGTAGACTTGGCCAGAACACGTAGGGAAAGGTATGAGTGTATAGACTTGGCCAAACGTAGGGAAAGGTGAGGAGTGTATAGACTTTAATGTTAACTGAGTGTATAGACTTCGTGTGAAGTATAGAGTGTATAGACTTGAAGCTTGATATCGAGTGTATAGACTATGCTTCACTTCGAGCAGCCACAGTGATGTATAGACTTAGCCTTTGAGATGTGGCTGTACAGACTTGGAGAGTTGAAGCCAATGTACAGACTTGATGATATCAAACCGATGTACAGACTTACAGATGCGAAGCCAATGTACAAACTTTATGATATGAATCCAATGTACAGACTTGCAGATGCGAAGCCGATGTACAGACTTTAAAAGCTGTGAACAACAAGGCATGCTATACAGACTTACTCAATCAAACTGATGTAGATACTTTGAAGGATTTGAACGGGAGAATGTGTAGACTTTAAGAACCGAAGCTCACGTTGTACAGACTTTGAGTCCGAAGACAGTGTGTAGACTTGAGAAGCTCGAGGCAACTGTATAGACATGGGGTTCAGCTGAGAATGTATGGACTTTGACGGAGTGAGACAATGTTCAGACTTTGAAGTTACACTATGGATGTATAGACTTGAATGAGCATGGAGTGTATAGACTTGAAAGTCTGAAGGCGATTTACATACTTCAGCTAAGCAGGCCACAGTCTAATGTATAGACTTCCGGTGTGAATGAAATGCTGTACATACTTGCTCAAACAGTCCGATGTATGGACTTGAACGCTTCGAAGGCCAAAATAGTGATGTCTAGACTTTGAAACAAAGGCAATGCATCGACTTTGAAACAAAGACAATGTATAGACTTTAAAAACCAAAGACAGTGTATAGGCTTGATGCAGTTCAGCTGCCAATGTACATACTTTGATTCCCAAATGCGATGTATAGACTTTATGAGAAGCACACGATGCAAAGACTCTATACAGACTTCATGGCATGCAGCAATACACTGGACGATGTATAGACTTTACATTCAATATGCATGAGACCTTGTACATGGGCTGTACAGACTTAGTGTGTGCTAGCATGTGGATGTATGTGTTATGCAGCCAGATGAATGAATGCACAGATGCATATTACACACTGAATCATGGATGTTCGGACATGCACCACTGTACAGACTAAAACATGAAATGCAGCTATGCTCACAGTTAAACAATGTGCTGTATGACATCATCAAAACACAAGTAAACATATATGACATCAAACATATGAGTCATAGTTTGTCATCATCAAAAACACAATATGCAACAGCTTATGCACTTGAAAGTCATGTAACAAGCACAAATGTACTCTTCACTTAGTAACAAGTACTTCGTGAATTCATATGGATCTCCCATGGATATTTCACTTATTTATAGAGAAAGTACTCCCAGCATAATGTGACGCTAGTAGCATCATACCCCATGGTTTACAGTATGTTTCCGACAATCAGTCGAGGGGACTAGCATAGAGCCCTTGAACACAATCAGTGCTCGAACTGCATCTTCAAGTATAAATCAAGCTACTTCCACGTTTATAACAATAATATGGCCAAGAAAGTACAATGTCAACTATGGTTCCACGATAAAGTAATCAAAAAATAAGAATGCTTCTATTGAGAATAAGATATTTCAATAAATGCATTCAATAACTAGGTTATGCTATGGAAATAAATCGGCAGTATAACGGTACATTCTTTAACTCTCAAAATTACTTAGGTATTTTTTGAATACTGTGACAGGTTCTAGATAATCAATTGGACCATCTAGGAACATAGAAAAATCAACCCTTGAGTCAAACCTCGGGTTAATCAAACTCAGTAAGCTAGCGATCGTTTACTGGACCGTTTCTTTCTCCTGGCGGTCTAGTACATGACCGTTTTATAAGATAGTTTGATAATTTGAAAATAGAATACCTGGAGTCTTAGCGGTCTAATGCATGGCCGTTTAGGATCCATTAGCGATCAAATGTAGGGCCGCTAGCAGAGTCAGACGGTCAACCAAATGCCCGCTAAAGTCCAGAATATAAAATATCGGTATAAGTGTCTTTCTAGACAATGGGTTTTGATGGTACAACCAGCTCGACGTCCTAGTGGGAATCCTAGGCTCGCAGAGTCTTATAGAGGTCTTGAAACAAGATTTCCTAGTCCGTTGGAAGGATTATCCAAAGGAGAGGTCATCATGTCCAAGATTGTATTCCTAATGTGCAAAAAATGTAACTAATGATAACATACCGGGATATGTACCATGTACTTATGAAAATGACTCTTAGAAGAGAGAGAATCATGATAAAACAGTGATCAAGTTAAATCATGAATCATCTATCATCTTTGAACATATATTTATTACAAGAATATATGATTTTTTTCACAAATTAACAAAAGTTAAAATAATACCAATGTGCATGAAAACATGAAATCTATCATGATGAACAGTAAATATAACTAAGTATATGAAATCAATACCTAAATCTGTATTAAAACTTAAATAACTAGGCTTATCATATATTAATTAAGGTTAATCTGTAATATGTTTCAAGTTAACAAATTTGCAGAAATCAGAAATTGAAAACGGCCTAATGGGTGACAGTTTCACGGTGGCTAGCGGTCTATCGAGCAACCGCTAGAGTTCCTGGCGGTCTACAGGAAGACCATTTCTTCCTGTATAAAATCGAATGCAAATGATAACCAAAGAAAATGCTAATCTAAGACACATCATGCCTGGAAATCAACATATTTTAACTTCCATAACCATGATAGAACTAATATGGGTCAACAATATGCATAAGTTCATGTCATTAACAAGAAAAATTCCTTTTTACTTTATTGGGGCTAATTCATGCATGAGGCATGTACTAGATGCATAGTTATAAACAAAACATGAAATTCATGGTGTACAATGCATGGAATCAATTGAAACAAGAGCGCTTTTATTCCCGACTTCAAATTGAGCCTTTCATGAGATAACCTACCTCAATTAATCCTTCTAGATAGTCAGTTTCAGAATGGAAGTCAGCCCTAATTCTGCCCGTTCTTCTACTAAATCAGCAACTTCACGTCCCTCTATCTCCTGATTCCCTTGACATATGGACGTGAAATTTTGAGGGTAGATAAAAGATATGAAAGGGAACATAAAGTTTTAAAGACACTTCTACTAAATACTGATGTGACACACTAAGGCAAATGATGAAGAATGCAGTAGGTGAATGTGGGCCCTTGGACCTTATTCGTAAACACAATCGTAAGACTCGAGGTTGATTGGAAATCGCCGACCCACCGTGCACACCCGTTTCCCGTGGTGACTCGGTGATGCCGAGTCGAGGTGGTGGAACAACACCCTTGCCCGTAGAGGGCCAGCAAGGCTATGGTTTTCCCTCCTGAGGGTACAGTGCCCAAAATCAAGGGCGGACCAGGTGCCTTGAGGGCATTGGGTCACTCTCTCACTTTAGCCCACGGTGACTGCACATAAACTGGAAGCTCCGGGAACGAGCGCTCTCTCACCGACCAGCGGACTAGTTTCACAGATATTAAGTGAAAAAATACAGAGGGGAGCAAGGGCAGAAGCTCACCTGGTTGGTTTGAAGAAACCAACCCCGTTCGGAGACGATGGGCGAGCGGGGAAGTGTGGGTTCCCCGCACACTGCGCCGATGAAGCTTCGGTCGAAGACCTGCTAGTACAAAACTACTCCTCGCACAGGAGGGTGATCGTGGGGTGGGGAAAATAGAGGTTACATTCAAACACTACCTCCATGTAGGGAGGGGCACTAAGCCGGCCAGGCGGGGTGGGGAGATTTGCTTGAATTGCACCGATGGAGCACCCTGCCAAATCTGCCCAGGTCTGGAACAGCAGGATAGGGAGTCGGTGTAGTCGCCGCTGTGCACTTCCCTGAGCTCAGAAGTCGCTAAAACCAGTGCCGATTTGTTGCTAACTGACCCTGGTACGCTGGTGAATTTTGGTGGATGGCTCCTTTGTCACCACCGGTCGAAGTGGACCCTGGAACATGTGCCCTGCGCTCTGACTTGTTCTGGTTCCAGGATGCAGTAGCAGAAAGATCTGGGTGCCACGACCGCTCCCGAAGCCCGAACGAGGCGAGACCAAAACGAGAACGACCGCAGACGAGTCCTCTTCGAATGGCCACCAGGGAGGGCACCAGAAGATGTCAGGGCAGAGAGGGAGAGCCCGTTGAGGGGGGAGGTGTCTGGTCAGGTCCTGAGTGGCCTGATCTGCGCACCCGGGGGAGAAAAATTGGAAAACATTACTCCGGATGCCAAACGGGATACCGTCTTCTGCTGATGGAATCAGATTGGATGTAGAAGACCCCGGCCAGACGACGTCTTTAGAAGTGATGGGGTGTGACCGTGGAAGCTTCTGCACTGCAGCTCTGGTCTAGTTTCAGGTCCCGATTGTGCAGTCGGACGAGAACGAACCCTCCGGACAGTAGAGATGTCGGCTGCCGGAGAGACCACCTCAGCTGCAAAGCTATCTTGACGACCTTTCCGTCGATGTATGGTACGCCTCCAGATGATGTCGAATGACCTCAGGGCAGGTTCTGCAAGTCGGGCTCCTGCTGCTGCCTGCGAACTGGATAGAGCAGGAAGGTGAATGATGTTGGTAATGGTGGGGAAGGGTGAAGGGACTGCAATGGGGAGAGGGCTAATGGCTGTGGGGCTTGGATGGGGGTGAGTAGAGATGGTGGAGAGGCTGGAGAAGAGGGCTAGGTCGCAGCTAGCAGGTGGAGGGGGAGGGAGGTGCGGCCAAGGGTGGAAGGTGAGAGAGAGAGAGGGGGGGCGCAAATGGGCTTAGGGGAATGGGGAGATGCGTTAATGGAGGGGTTAATGGTGGCCTAGGGAATGGGAAGGGTTGCCTTGGGGAGGGGAAGAGGTGCTTGGGGGAAGGGATTCCCCCTTGGGAAGGTGAAAGGTTGTATGGGGAAGGGGAAAGGTTGCTTGGGAAGAGGGAGATGTGCCTAGGGGAAGGGGATTCCCCCTAGGGGTTGGAGGGCGATTAAATGGGAGGTTTGGGGAAGGCGGAGGGGTCTTAATTAGAGGTGAATAGGGAGGAGAGAGAGTAAATTTTGAAATTGGGGTGGAGTGGAGAGAGAATGGGGTTCGCCCCCTTTAGAGAGAGAGAGAGAGAAATAGAGAGAGAGCTAGAGAGGTAGAGTGCGAGAGAGAGAGAGAGCACAAGGGTTTCAATATTCAACTCAAATTTTTTCATTAGTTCCAAATGGAGAGTTTGGAGTCCTATTTATAAGGAACTCCAAATTTACAAAAAGTCCCTGCTAAAAAGACTAATGACACATTTCTAGGGGGAAGGGGGCGCAAGTGGGCCAAGCCCAAGTGATTGGGCCCATCACCCACATGATGACTACTAGACTTAGGAACATAACCACATAACATAGGTACTGGACTCAATTAAAAGACAAATTACATCAAGATGACTCAAAATAAAGACAAGAAGTACACCAAAGTGATCCAACCAAGTGCTGTGGAGGCCTGGATGACATGGAGCTCAAGTCTGGCCCACATCGAAAGGAAGGGAGGTCCCGAGCCAGAGGGAATCATGGGTGATGCCCTCATCAATTCCCCCGGGCTACGAAGAGCTCAACTCTATCGAGTAGGGGCCCTCCCTGCTGAGATACTGCTCCAATAGGTTGGGGTCCAGCTGTTGGAGATCCTCCCGACTCACCCAGGCGTCATCCGACGGTGGCCGTCCCTTCCACCTAACCAGATATCGCTCATACGCCTTGCTCCGTGTGGTGGTGATTTGTTCACCTAATATCCGCTCTACATGATCATGCTGGTTTCTCAGGCCGGATGGAGCTCTCGTTTGTGTAGGGACTCTCTCAAGGGGTGGGATAGGCTAGATCTCCTCACTGGGTGTCACCGTGGGACCCTTGTAGGGCACCAGGTCATCTACATTGAAAGTGGGACTTACTCCGTATTTCTCGGGGAGGTCCAACACATAAGCATCAGTGCCAAGGCGTCTCAACACCTGAAAGGGGCCTGCTCCACGAGACCTCAACTTTGAGATATTTCCAGGGAATAATCTCTCAGTTCTCACCATCATAAAATCACCAACTTGGAATTCTTGGTGGCTGCGGTGGGAATCGGCTGACTTCTTATAAACCTCATTGCTATTGTTGATTTGTTTGCGAATAGTGCCATGCAGTGTCATGAATGATGATCCTCTAAAGATGAAGGGAGGGCATGGACAACCAAATTCAGCCCTATCAAGTGTTACATTGATTTTGACGGACTTAGGGGGACCGGGGCATCCATAAATGGCTCTATCATACATGGACTTTATAACAATGGTTGGAGGGCCGGGGCATCCATAGGGGAATCTATTGCGCATGTATATAGCAAATGCCGGGGGTCCCGGACATCCATGAAGGTTCGTAACATGCTTAAGGCCAATGATGAATGTGGGAGGACCTTTGGACCAATCATGCATCCGACTTGACATGTGGGTGTCATGTATGAAAGGACCCTACTTTCTATTCATGCCAAGAGGTGTGATGTGCCAAGACATAGGAATTCCTTTCCCATAGGTGACTTCCTTGTGTGGGGTGGTGGGGTGGCCTTCGAGCTTCCACTCAAAAGGGTCATAGGGGTCAAAGAAGGTATGTGTCATGGAGTGGGGCACTTTCTTGTTTCCTAGGTGTATTTCTCCCATGGTCATGATACCCTTGGTGTGGGCCGGGTCTAGAGAGAGGTGGGCTTGGTCTATCCTGGTGGGTTGGGGTAGGAAAAGGTTGGTGGTGAGTAAGGTGGGTGGGTATAGGAAGGGATCGAAGGGGTCATGGTAAGGGTCACCTAGGGAGAGGAACTCTAGATCCTCATGGTCCTCACATAGTGGTGAGTCATATTCCTCTAATCGAACAATTGGGTCAAAATTCATGAATGGAGGGCTTGATGTTCTACCCGAGATAAGCAACTCTAGTTTGCGGATAGCATCGGGCTCATCGGGTGTACGGAGGAATAGAAGAAGGTCGCTAGTGTAGCAACCCACAGTGTAAATCGAGGAGATGGACTCGACACATAGGTGTAGGAGGTCAAGGCTCCTAGGTCGGTCGGCTACAGTGGTCAACATGCCAGTTAACTCCATTTGCCAAGATAGACCCTTAAGAAGATCCCCTAATGTTTCCATTTGAAAGGATGATTGGATTGTGGTGTGATAGGTGGATAAGGGTACTATAGGAAGGTTTTGTTCCATCGGAGGACAAACATGGGCCATGATATCTCTAATTGGGTTCTCCTTCAGCCAACATAAAAGGGGTTCTCCTAAGATGAGGTCGGCCCCAACTAGGGAGGGTGGTGTAGGGTGAAGACCACTGTGTGAGGTTTCTTCTTCAACTTGGACATGTGCTTCCCCCACAGTCGGGATGGTGACCATGGTGTTCTCCTCCTCTAGGTGGTCGGGTGTGTGAGCCAGGGCGCTTCTTACACATGGGATGGGAACTTTCCGGCCTAACTCATGACATTATGACTCGTATTCTTCTTCCCAATCAGGGGAGGCCTCATGTACCTCAATCTCATTCTCATCCCTTTGGGGTGTAGAGGTTTTACTCTCCAAGGAAAATGGAAGGTCTTTTGGGGATGGGGTGATGATAGCTGGTGTGGGGTGCACCCGGGGTGGTGAGGGTGTTCGAACTTGGGTTGTGTTTGGGAGTGGAAGAAGTGGAGACCTAAGTTGGGGTAGGATTGGGGTTGGTTTGTTTTGGGGGGTGTGTCTCTCTTAGGGGAAGATGGAGGGGTGGTGGTGGGGACCGTGGAAGCTTGTGGGGTGTGGGTTTGATGGAGGATTTTGGGTTGGGTGGTGGCCAATTTGGTTTGAATGGTGGTGGTGATCGGGATTGGAATCATTTGGGGTGGTGGAGTTTGGGCCCTAAGGGAGGTCTTGGGTTGACTGGGAGGGAAAGAGGGAGTGGGAGTGCTCCTCGAGTTATGGTTCTCAAGGTAGGAGTGGGAAGGTCGGGGAGTGAAGATCTTCCTAACCTCAATATTTATCTCTTCCCATAAGTCTATGGGTCCTTTGGCTTCCCATCCAAATTCATCCCGTGGTGACCAAGCTCTAGGGCCGTGGTTCCTTTTTGGTTCGAACCGGTCAAGTCGGATGGTGAGGGTATCTATATAGTTATGAATTTTGTTGATGACAGTGTCAAATTGGTCCATGGGTACTTGGGGCATCTCCCTAGGGTGGTCATGCAATGGAGTGATGGAAAACATGGTGCAAGGGAGACTCAAATGTCAAAGCCCTAGGACTAGACTCGTAGAGACAAGTCTAAAACTTGCTCTGATACCATTTGATGTGACACACTAAGGCAAATGATGAAGAATGCAGTAGGTGAATGTGGGCCCTTGGACTTATTCACAAACACAATCGTAAGACTCGAGGTTGATTGGAAATCGCCGACCCACCGTGCACACCCGTTACCCGTGATGATTCGGTGATGCCGAGTCGAGGTGGTGGAACAAGACCCTTGCCCGTAGAGGGCCAGCAAGGCTATGGTTTTCCCTCCTGAGGGTACAGTGCCCAAAATCAAGGGCGGACCAGGTGCCTTGAGGGCATGGGGTCACTCTCTCACTTTAGCCCACGGTGACCGCACATAAACTGGAAGCTCCGGGAACGAGCGCTCTCTCACCGACCAGCAGACTAGTTTCGCAGATATTAAGTGAACAAATACAGAGGAGAGCAAGGGCAGAAGCTCACCTGGTTGGTTTGAAGAAACCAACCCCGTTCGGAGATGATGGGCGAGTGGGGAAGTGTGGGTTCCCCGCACACCCGTTCGGAGACGATGGGCGAGCGGGGAAGTGTGGGTTCCCCGCACACTGCGCCGATGAAGCTTCTGCCGAAGACCTGCTAGTACAAAACTACTCCTCGCACAAGAGGGTGATCGTGGGGTGGGGAAAATAGAGGTTACATTCAAACACTACCTCCACGCAGGGAGGGGGGCTAAGCCGGCCAGGCGGGGTGGGGAGATTTGCTTGAATTGCGCCGATGGAGCACCCTGCCAAATCTGCCCAGGTCTGGAACAGCAGGATAGGGAGTCGGTGTAGTCACCGCTGTGCACTCCCCCGAGCTCAGAAGTCACCGAAACCAGTGCCGATTTGTTTCTAACTGACCCTGGTACGCTGGTGAATTTTGGTTGACGACTCCTTTGTCACCACCGGTCGGAGTGGACCCTGGAACAGGTGCCCTGCGCTCTGACTTGTTCTGGTTCTAGGATGCAGTAGCAGAAAGATCTGGGTGCCACAACCGCTCCCAAAGCCCGAACGAGGCACTACCAAAACGAGAACGACCGCAGACGAGTCCTCTTCGAATGGCCACCAGGGAGGGCACCAGACAATGTCGGGGCAGAGAGGGAGAGCCCGTTGAGTGGGGAGGTGTCTGGTCAGGTCCTGAGTGGCCTGATCTGCGTACCCGGGGGAGAAAAATTGGAAAACATTCCTCCGGATGCCAAACAGGATGCCGTCTTCTGCTGATGGAAGTAGATTGGATGTAGAAGACCCCGGCCAGAGGACGTCTTCAGAAGTGATGGGGTGTGGCCGTGGGAGCTTCTGCACTGCAGCTCTGGTCAAGTTTCAGGTCCTAGTTGTGCAGTCGGAGGAGAACAAACCCTTCGGACAGTAGGGATGTAAGATGCCGGCGAAACAACCTCGGCTGCGAAGCTATCTTGACGACCTTTCCGTCGATGTATGGTACGCCTCCAGAAGACGACGAATGACCTCGGGGCAGGTTCTGCAAGTTGGGCTCCTGCTGCTGCCTGCGAACTGGATAGAGTAGGAAGGTGAATGATGTTGGTAATGGTGGGGAGGGGTGAAGGGACTGCAATGGGGAGAGGGCTAATGGCTGTAGGGCTTGGATGGGGGTGAGTAGAGATGGTGGAGAGGCTGGAGAAGAGGGCTGGGTCGCAGCTAGCAGGTGGAGGGGGAGGGAGGTGCGGCCAAGGGTGGAAGGTGAGACAGAGAGGGGGGGGGCGCAAATGGGCTTAGGGGAATGGGGAGATGGGTTAATGGATGGGTTAATGGTGGCCTAGGGAATGGGAAGGGTTGCCTTGGGGAGGGGAAGGGGTGCTTGGGGGAAGGGATTCTCCCTTGGGAAGGTGAAAGGTTGTATGGGGAAGGGGAAAGGTTGCTTGGGAAGAGGGAGTGGTGCCTAGGAGAAGGGGATTCCACCTAGGGGTTGGAGGGGGATTAAATAGGAGGTATGGGGAAGGGGAGGGGTCTTAATTAGAGGTGAATAGGGAGGAGAGAGAGTGAATTTAGAAATTGGGGTGGGGAGGAGAGAGAATGGGGTTCACCTCCTTTAGAGAGAGAGAGAGAGAGAGAGAGAGAAATAGAGAGAGAGCAAGAGAGGTAGAGTGAGAGAGAGAGAGAGAGAGAGCACAAGGGTTTCAATATTCAACTCAAATTTTTTCATTAGTTCCAAATGGAGGGTTTGGAGTCCTATTTATTGGGAACTCCAAATTTACAAAAAGTCCCTGCTAAAAAGACTAATGACACATTTCTAGGGGGAAGGGTGCGCAAGTGGGCCAAGCCCAAGTGATTGGCCCCATCACCTACATGATGACTACTAGACTTAAGAACATAACCACATAACATAGGTACTGGACTCAATTAAAAGACAAATTACATCAAGATGACTCAAAATAAAGACAAGAAGTACACCAAAGTGATCCAACAAAGTGCTGTGGAGGCCTGGATGACATGGAGCTCAAGTCTGGCCCACATCGAAAGGAAGGGAGGTCCCGAGCCAGAGGGAATCATGGGTGATGCCCTCATCAAATATCTTGTTTAGAGCTCCGAATTCCTTGATCTTCTTGGGTTAGATGCACTAATTCCTGAGTTCTTAATGTAGAATCAACAAATTTGGAAGACTCTAACTCTTTGCAAACTTGATCTCCTAGAACGAAATTTGGAAGATAGTTAGACCGAAGTATAATAAACAAATTTCCAGAAGAAACCTACCTCTAATTCGTCCTCCTTACCTGAGTTTCAAGCGTGCCAAAAGTAAGGGTCGCACACGTTAATTCTGGGATCTAATTATAGGGTTTGCTGGGGTTTTGAGGATTAGAACGAACTTAGAGTCCCAATTAGGCTTTTAATTCAATCTATAATCCTTCTAGACATATCTAATTAGCTGATAGGGTCGATCATAGATGATTTAGACACGAAAAATCCAACCTTTTCATGTTTTCCTTCTCTCACGGAATCTGCAGTGGGTAGCGGTCATTAGGACGATCGTTTTCTACCTGTTAGCGATCTCGTGATAGACCATTTTTCATTCCAGGCACCGAATTTGAAATACTTCACACTCTTTTGATATTATCCCTAATATTATCCTTTTATTTATATCCCAAGGAGTAATTATCTCCTTAATTCTGTGAATACACCCATTCCTAGCTTCTAGAATATGGGCTAAAATTCAAAACAACCTTTTGGGCCTATTGGGTTTATTATATGGGTCTAATCCTCTTAGATCAAAAGTAGGGCTTAATTAATTGGATTCTAATTAAACAAAATTCATTTATAGCCTATTAAATGCTTTATAATTACTTTTTAAATCCAAAAAATTCTTAGAAACATTCTCGGGCATTACACCCTCCCCCACTTAAAAAGAATTTGTCCCCAAATTTAATACATGGATTATGGAGAGTGAACTTACATTCAAATAGTTCTGGAATCTTTTACGCATAGCTTCTTCAGTTTCCCATGTTTCTTCTGCTTTAGTCCACTGGATCTTGACCATAGGAATAGTTTTATTTCGCAATTGATGTATTTCTTGTTCAATGATTTTTACTGGCTTTTGTTCAAAAATCAAATCCTTTTTAATCTTTAGATTGTCGTAAGTGATGACATGGTAATGATCATGTACGTTCTTCTTGAGCATTGATATGTGAAATACATCATGGACTTCAGATAATTGTGGAGGAAAAGCTATTCTATAAGCAACTTCACCAACCCTTTCGAGAATCTCAAAGGGGCCAATGAATCTTGGAGTAAGCTTTCCTTTGATACCAAATCTTCGAATACCCCGACCTGAAGAAACCTTAAGGAATACATGGTCTCCTACTTGAAATTCCAGGTCGTGCCTTCGATTATCAGCATATGACTTCTGTCTGTCTTGGGCCATATGAAGTTTTTCTCAAATGAGTTTTATCTTCTCGGTAGCATCCCAAATGATGTCGGGACTAAGAAATTGCCTTTCTCCTACTTCATTCCAACAAATAGGGGAATGACAGCTTCTTCCATATAAAGCTTCAAACGGTGCCATTTGTATGCTAGCTTGGTAGCTATTGTTGTATGCAAATTTCACTAAAGGCAAGTGGTCGTGCCAACATCCTCCAAAGTCAAAAGCACAAGCCCTGAGCATATCTTCCACCACTTGATTTATCCTTTCAGTTTGACCATCAGTTTGTGGATGGAATGCAGTGCTAATGTTAAGTTGGGTCCCTAATGAATATTGTAGACCCTTCCATAATTGTAATGTAAACCGAAGATCTCGGTCAGATATGATGGTCCCTGGGACACCGTGTAATTTAACAATATCCTTTATGTATAATGCTACTAGTACATCTACAGACCATCGACTCTTGATATGTAGAAAATGTGCAGATTTAGTCAATCTGTCTATGATTACCCATATACCATCATGTCCACCTCTTGTCTTGGGTAAACCCATGATAAAATCCATCCCTATACTTTCCCATTTCCACTCGGGAATATTCAAGGGGTGTAATTTCCCAGTAGGTTTTAACTATTCTGTTTTGACTTGTTGACAAGTGAGACATCGGGACACAAAATCTGCTACTTCCCTTTTCATATTAGGCCACCAAAAGTTTCTTTTCAAGTCTTCATACATCTTGGTAGCACCAGGGTGAATAACATACCTCGACTTGTGAGCTTCTTCCATGATCAATTTCTTTGTGTCATCATGATTCGGCACACAAATTCGATCTTTAAATAATAATCTTCCATCGTTTGCGATATAAAATTCTAGTCTCTGATCAATATTATCCTTAATCTCCATCAATGTGGGATAATTTTCTTTTAATTGGACTATGTCCTCGATCAATGTAGGTTGAGACCTTATGTTGGCAATTATACCTCCTTCTCCTTCTCTGTCAATATCAAGATTTAAATGAGAAAAATCTTCAATAAGACAAGTTATACGTTTTCAGAGGCTTACTAGAGTTGCCATTGGTTTTCTGCTAAGAGCGTCTGCTACAGTATTTGCTTTCCCTTTCGGGTGATAAACTGGGAAATTTTGATGAAAATATGTGAGGAAACTTCTTAACAATAGGAATATCTTCTAAGACGATCTCCTTGGATTCGGTAATGATTACAGAAGCGAGAAAAGCTACACATCCTTGTGAAATTAGTTTGCAAGAGTGCAAAGATGAAATTATGGTAGGATGCTTCCTATATTTGATACCAAGGAAGGAAAACCTTGAAAGACCATATTTTTGAAAAGAGATAATCTGGTTATGGCAATTTATGTAGGCGTCGTGGTCTACAAGCCAGTCTACACCTAGAATGGCATCGTAACCCTCCATGTCAAGGCATACGAGGTTTGCAGGAAGATTATGACCTTCTACCATTACCTCACTATCAGGATAATAGTTTGTAAGTTTGGTTCCGAGACCTAAAGGTGTAGTAATAGCAAGGTCCGAGGGTAAAGGAACTAATGCAATATGTAAGGTTTTTGCAAAGGTAGTAGATATAAAGGAATGAGAAGCACCAGTATCAAATAGTACGAATGTAGGATGGGAATAGATTTGGATAGTGCCTTCCATTAGCCCATCATCTTTGGGCGCTTCCTCCTCTTCTAGAATAGCATTTAGACGAGCCTGACACTTACGTCCGCCACAGGAAGATTGTTTCTTCATGAGTGGGCAATCCGGCATGCGGTGTTCTCGGCTACCACATCTTAAATAAGCGTCGAGCCGCTTCCAGCACTCTTCGGTCGAATGACCGAACTTCTCACAAAAAGTGCAGTCTGCCATGACTTGCTTCTCTTCTTCTTTGACTTTCCTATTTTTATGGTTACCACTACCACTCCCATTCCGGGATCTTTTCTTGCTATCACGGTATTTGTAGGGTTCGATGATACTGAACTTCTCTTTCATCCTAAGCTGATCTGATCTTCACCTCAGCTCCTCGCTCTTGCCTTTTAATTTCTCAACCTTCTCTAAGGTCCTCTCACATAGATGTGCCCGTTGGACCATCTCTACATAAGTACGGATATTTTGAGTCCCCAATTGTCGAATATAGCCGGGCCTCAAACCATCCATAAATCGGTTAGCCTTCAACAAGTCGGTGCTAATCAAATGAAGAGCATATGGTGCTAGCCTCGAAAACTAAAGTTCGTACTCCGCTACCATCATCATGTCTTGACGTAACGAAGCAAACTCCATCGCCTTTCTCTCCTTAACATGCTCGGAGAAATACTTGGCTCGGAAGAGCATAAGAAAACCTTCCCATGTATGAGGAGCATCAGTTGGTGGTGTAGGAACAGACTTCTACCATGTACGGGCATCTTTATTTAATTGGAATGTTGCCAAACGGACCTTCCCCTGATCCACACACTACATAACTTTAAAGATGTGATTCATCTCATCTACCCAATTCTCAGCTTCATCTTGGTTAGAGGAACCCGAAAACCGTGGAGGGTTTAAGCTCCGGAAGTTACGATGTAAATCTCTAGCTCTTGCCCCTACACCGGCTTGAGCCATAGTTTGTAATGCTTGAGTAAGAGCCGCAACGGTCTCTTGCATACCATTCCAGTCTACGCGATGAGCCATCATGAGAATGAGGTACTTGAGAAGAGCAATGAATTTTTTAATTTTAATGGAATGGGTAGGGTTAATCTTAGAGTTAATTCTAATGACTATCTCATCCTAGGTTCTACCCAATTCCTCTCATAGGTTGGGAATTTCTTTCCTAGTTTCATAGGTGTGGGTCCTTAAACCTTGGACTTAACCTATGACATGACTTTTCCCTAGGACTTCTAGTCCTAGTGCTCTGATACAACCTTAATTGTCACGCCCCGAGATTTATGCAGTGGAAATAATCAGGAACATGAACAGTTGGCATGGTAAGCCTCAAGCAAACAATATAATTAGAGCGCAAGATAACCATTTAAGAGTAATTGCACAATGTAATTCACTAAAAACCTTTAACTTTATTCCTTCATAAAATAATATCAAATTACATAAGAACTTTGATTCTCATTGCTATACTCAAGAAAATTAAAATTACAATCTGACTCGACTAAACATGAATAACTAAGGCTTCTCTCGAGTCTTTATCCTTCAATCGCTCTTGGATCTATCACTCGAGTAATCTGAATCCGTTCCACTAGAATTTCCTGAAAAAGATTGGAAAGTAGGGTAATGAGCACACTTGCCCAGTAGGTATCTTCGTATCAACATGAAGGCAAATTTAAGTGATTAACATTTTAGCTCTAGAGAATAAGATAAATCATGCAGATACGATGAAAATATGTAAATAAAGCCAAAGTAACAAGATACGATCAAACTTGAGATATGAGAAAATGATTTGATCAAGTATATAACAAGAATGTAAATTTGTCCATTTCAAGAATGTACTTTTCATAATCATGAAGGTTATGCACTAGAAAGTCATGTAACAAGTAAGAATGTAATTTTCACTTAGTAACAAGTACTTCGTGAATTCATGTGGATATTTCACTTATTTATAGAGAAAGTTCTCCCAGTGCAATGCGACGCCAGTAGCATAATACCCCATGGTTTATAGTATGTTTCCGACAATCTGTCGAGGGGAGTAGCATAGAGCCCTTGAACACAATCCGTACTCGAACTTCATCTTCAAGTATAAATCAAGTTACTTCCACGTTTATAACAATAATATAGTCAAGAAAGTACAATTTCAACTATGGTTCCACGATAAAGTAATCAAAAAATAAGAATGCTTCTATTAAGAATAAGAGATTTCATTAAATGCATTTAATAACTAGGTTATGTTATGGAAATAAATCGACAGTATAACAGTATATTCTTTAACTCTCAAAATTACTTAGGTATTTTTAGAATAATGTGACAGGTTGTAGATAATCAATTGGACCATCTAGGAACATAGAAAAATCAACCCTTAAGTCAAACCCCGGGTTAATCAAACTCAGTAAGCTAGCGGTCATTTACTGGACCATTTCTTTCTCCTGGCGGTCTAGTATAGGACCGTTTTATAAGATAGTTCGATAATTTGAAAATTGAATACCTGGAGTCTTAGCGGTCTAATGCATGGCCGTTTAGGATGCATTAGCGGCCAAATGCAGGGCCGCTAGCAGAGTCAGACGGTCAACCAAATCGTCGCTAAAGTCCAGAATATAAAACATCGGTATAAGTGCCTTTCTAGACAATGGGTTTTGATGGTACAACCAGCTCGGCGTCCTAGTGGGAATCCCAGGCTCGCAGAGTCTTATGGAGGTCTTGAAATAAGATTTCCTAGTTCGTTGGAAGGAATATCCAAAGGAGAGGTCATCATGTCCAAGAGTGTGTTCTTAATGTGCAAAAAATGTAACTAATGACAACATACCGGGATATTTGCCATGTACTTAAGAAAATGACTCTTAGAAGAGAGAGAATTGTGATAAAATAGTGATCAAATTAAATAATGAATCATCTATCATCTTTGAAAATACATTTATTAAAATCTATCATGATGAACAGTAAATATAACTAAGTATATGAAACCAGTACCTAAATCTGGATTAAAACTTAACTGACTAGGCTTGTCATATATTAATTCAGGCTAATCTGCAATATGTTTCGGGTTAACAAATTTGCAGAAATCAAAAATCAAAACGGTCTAATGGGTGACCGTTTCACGGTGGCTAGCGGTCTATCGGGCAACCGCTAGAGTTCCTGGCGGTCTACAGGAAGACCGTTTCTTCCTGTATAAAATCGAATTCAAACGATAACCAAACAAAATGCTAATCTAAGACACATCATGCCTGGAAATCAACATATTTTAACTTCCATAACCATAATAGAAAAAATATGGGTCAACAATATGCATTGGTTCATGTGATTAGCAAGAAAATTCTTTTTTACTTCATCAGGGCTAATTCATGCATGAAGTATATACTAGATGCATAGTCCTAAGAAAAACATGAAATTCACGGTGTACAATGCATGAAATCAATTGAAACAAGGGGGCTTTTATTCCTGACTTCGAATTTGACCCTTTCATGAGATAACCTACCTCAATTAATCCTTCTAGATAGTCAATTTTGGACTGGAAGTCAACCCTAATTCTTCCCGTTCTTGTACTAAATCAGCAACTTCACAACCCTCTATCTCCTGATTCCCCTGACCTATGGACGTGAAATTTTGAGGGTAGATAAAAGATATGAAAGGGAACATAAAGTTCTAAAGATACTTCTACTAAATACCTCGTTTAGGGCTCCAAATTCCTTGATCTTCTTCGGTCGGATGCACTAATTCCTGAGTTCTTAATGTAGAATCAGCAACTTTGGAAGACTCTAACTCTTTGCAAACTTGATCTCCTAGAACGAAATTTGGAAGGTAGTTAGACCTAAGTATAATAAATAAATTTTTAGAAGAAACTTACCTATAATTCATCCTCCTTACCTGAGTTCCACGCGTGCCAAAAGTAAGGGTCGCACACGTTAATTCTGGGATCTATTTATAGGGTTAGCTAGGGTTTAGACTTTCAATTCAATCTACAATCATTCTAGACTTATCTAATTAACTGATAGGGTCGATCCTAGATGATTTAGACACGAAAAATCCAACCTTTTCACGTTTTCCTTCTCTCACGGAATCTGCGGTGGGTAGCGGTCATTGGGATGACCATTTTCTACCTATTAGCGGTCTCGCGATAGACCGTTTTTCATTCCAGGCGCCGAATTTGAAATACTTCAAACTCTTTTGATATTATCTCTAATATTAACCTTTTATTTATATCCCAAGGAGTAATTATCTCCTTAATTCCGTGATTACACCCATTCCCAGCTTCTAGAATGTGCGCTAAAGTTTAAAACAACCATTTGGGCCTATTGGGTTTATTATATGGGCCTAATCCTCTTGTATCAAATGTAGGGCCTAATTAATTGGATTCTAATTAAAAAAAATTCATTAATAGCATATTAAATGCTTTATAATTACTTTTTAAATCAGAAAAATTCTTAGAAAAATTTCTCGGGCGTTACAGATCACGTGGCGGGAGTTCGTTATGGCTTTTGAGCGTGCATTTTGCCCATCTTTCATCAGGTCGCAGAGGGTGCGCGAGTTTCTAGAGTTGGTCCAGGGTGATATGACGGTGATACAGTACCGATCCAGGTTTATTGAGTTGGGCAATTATGCATCTCATATTATGGCAGATGAGGAAGTGAAGACCGAGTAGTTTGTCCGGGGTTTGAGGCCAGAGCTTAGGCATCCCCTACTTGCATCGGGTTTAGCCAACCTGGATGTGGCTTGCAAAGCAGCAGCGGCATTAGAGAGAGACTTGCAGAAGATTCGAGGGCAGGGCAGCATAGGTCAGACGCAGATGGGTCTTAGTTTGCTAGTGAACGTGTAGTAGCAGAGTACTGTCCAGCCCTCAGTAGGCAGTTCAAGGGCATCTCCGTCCGTCGCGTCGGCGGTAGACTCGGAGTCCTTTAGGTCGAAGTTGAAGAAGTTGTTCAGTGAGATCGGTTTCATCAAGAGGTGTCGAGGCCATAGGGAGCCAAGGCAGACATCAACGGGCAGTGTTCAGCAACCCGTGTCTTATTAGCACTAGGGTTCAATGAGTGGTTCTCGGGCCGCGTGTCCTTGGTGCGGTGATTCTCATCCAGGCAGACAGTGCTCAGCGCCCATGATTTGCTTTAGGTGTGACTAGCCAGGGCACATGCACTCGACTATCCATAGAGACCACGTCTGCCGCACGAGTTCCAACAGCAGCAGTAGTTCCAGCTCTAGCAGATACCACCACAGCTGTAGTAGTACCAACAGCGGGGCTAGTTTCCTCAGTTGACTCGGTCGGCTACTATGGGGAGGCAGAGATCCCGAGGCCGCGTTACACATATGACCATAGCAGCGGCTGTGGCATCGCAGTTGGTGGAAGGTACTCTTCTGATTGGGTTGTGCGGCTCGTGTTTTGTTCGATTCTGGTGCATCTCATTTGTTCATATCCGAGTATTTTGCTCAGTGTGTTGAGGACCCGGTGGCCGAGATGTCCTTTGATTTGGCGGTAAAGTTGCCTACCGGTGACTTCATGGTCAACCCGTATTGTTTTGCGAAGGTACCTAGGTGGGTAGAAGGGCGGAACTTATTGGCCAGGCTTTATGCATTGCCGCTTCAGGACTTTGATGTGATTTTGGGAATGGATTGGCTCAAGGCCCATCATGCCATGGTGGATTGCGGCTCGAAGAAGGTCTATTTTCAACAACTTCATGGACCCACCTTCTATTTCCAACGTATCCGGTCTTCCCCTTCCCATTTTCTTATTTCTGCTATTAGGGCTCGTCGATTGCTTGACACTAGTTGTCAGGGTTTTCTCGCTTCAGTGGTCCTCGTCGATCGGCACTGTCCGAAAGTGGAGGATATTCCGGTCGTGTACGAGTTTTCTGATGTTTTTCCCGAGGAGTTGCCAGGGTTGCCACAGCAACGAGAGATTTATTTTGTGATTGAGGTGGTACTAGACGGTGCCTATGTCGAAGGCCCCTTATCGTATGACGCCTGCGGAGTTGAGGGAGCTGAAGGCGTAGTTACAGGAGTTGCTTGTTAAGGGGTATATTCGTCCCAATTTTTCCCCGTGGGGTGCGCAGGTGTTGTTTGTGAAGAAGATGGATGGTAGTTTGAGACTGTGCATCGACTACTAGCAGTTGAACCAGGCGAATGTTAAGAACAAGTATCTGTTGCCTTGGATCGATGACTTATTTGATCAGCTTTAGTCTGCCCGGGTGTTTTCATAGATTGATTTGAGATCAGGTTATTACCAGTTGCGGATTCAAGAGTCTGATGTTGAGAAGACTACATTACGCTCGAGGTATAGGCATTATGAGTTCTTGGTGATGCCGTTTTGGCTCACCAATGCCCTTGCAGCATTTATGGATTTGATGCATAGGGTGTTTGGTCCATATCTAGACCAGTTCATGGTCGTGTTTATGGACGACATCCTCGTGTATTCACGATTTGCTGAGGAGCATGTGCATCATTTGAGGATGGTGTTGAAAACCTTGCGTGATCACCAGTTGTATGCCAAGATCAACAAGTGCGAGTTTTGGCTTCGAGAGGTGCACTTTCTGGGGCACGTGATTTCTAGTGATGGTGTTTCCGTGGATCTGGCCAAGGTCGAGGCTGTGGTGCAGTGGCCGAGGTCGAGTTCTGTCATGGAGATTCGGAGCTTTTTATGGTTGGCAGGATATTATAAGAGGTTCATTTATCATTTTGCTCGTATTGCGGCCTCGATGACCAGGCTTACGCGGAAGGATGTGTCATTTGTCTGGATGGAGGAATGTGAGCGGAGCTTTATGGAACTGAAGAGATTGCTCACTACCGCTCTGGTGTTGGTGTTGCCTTTAGGATCGGAAGCTTTTGTGGTGTGTACGGATGCTTCTGGGGTAGGTTTGGGTGCCGTGCTGATGCAACATGGTAGAGTTGTGGCGTATGCATCTCGACAGTTGAAGCCACATGAGGTTAACTACCCTACTCATGATCTTGAGTTAGCGGTGATGATTTTTGTCCTAAAGATCTGGAGGCACTATCTCTACGGCGAGAAGTTCGATATGTTCACTGACCATCAGCATTTGAGGTATGTGTTTACCCAGAAGGATCTTAACCTCAGGTAGAGGAGGTGGATGGAGTACATGAATGATTATGACTTTACTCTGTCGTATCAGCTTGGCAGGATGAATGTCGTGGCAGATGCCTTGAGTAGGATGATAGTGGTCAGATAGATTGTTGCATCCCATAGTTCGTGCTTGGTTTCAATGATATCAAAACGATTGTGTTTGTGTGTGTACGTGTTTCATTGAGCAACATGTTGTATATCTTGATTTTATGAGTTGAAAGATGGAGTCAATGGTTACTCTTGAAAGCCATGTGAACTCTCGGTGTTTAAGGAACTAATGTTATATTTATGTTGGTTTGTAGGAACACGACTTCATGGCTGATACTTGGAATCTTAAGGAGTCCATCAATGAAGCTCTTCTTCTTAAAGGGAGTTAACTCTATTCATGTTTAAAGTTATGTGAATGATTTGTATTTAAGGATCTCATGCCTTGAATATTTTGATTTGCAGGATCAAAATCCATACTTCATGTTTGGAACTCAAAGGAGTGCGTCAATGAAGATCTTATTGAAAAAAGGGGGTTGCTTCTCTCATTGCATTGCAATGATTCTTCTACATTTCATTCATTTCATCTAATAACTTTCAACGTCTTGGTTGGATATTTTCATGCATTTTCTTCATAATATTTTTGGACTTGAAATATTCATACAAGACTTCATGAAAGTTGGTTCCATATTGCTCATGTATTGGATGAATGATTGGTCATGTGTACTTTGCTCTAAAAGCTTGAGTTAATGACTTCTGTATGAAAGAATTGCATGAAGATGACTTTTCTGGAGATGACTTCTTTTGGGTCTTAATCTATGAGATTGTGTTCACTGAACACACATTTCTAATTGACTGATAGTGACATATCATTCATAGAGTTATTGAGATTTCAATATGTGCATGAATTTGTGAAACATACTTGGAAGAATGCACATGCCCTGTACTCATGAGAAAGCATGTTTGCATGATTGGTATATACTGATGTGTGAGATGCATGTGAAGATAATGTTCCTCTAAAGATAATGCTTCATGAATGTTAGCTCTTAATCAACAAGAATGCCATTTGAATAAATGTGGTTCCATGATATTATGCATGCTTTGCATTTGGCATATTTGTTAACACTTGTGTGATGAAGCATTTTGATGTTGAAGATTTGGTTGATTCAAGAATATGATTGAATGGTTGAGCTTCCATATTATTATAGTTGATTGAATGATAGATTCATGCTTATCATTTCAAAACCTTGTCATTTGGTCAAATATATTTTTGCTAAGTGATTTGAGAAGCAAAACGCATGTTTGAATAGGTTCAATGATGTATTTCATTGTGAACATGTTCATAGTGTTAATGCATAACTCATATATTTTGATTCTCAACTAACCTCTTGGTTTATCATGTTTTTCAGGATGCAAAATCATTGTTGATCTTCATGGGATTATGGTAACATTTAATCAATTGTTTCCCTTTGGTTTGATGGAGGTTTTAGTTATTTTTCAAACTTAAACTGTCTTACAGTCTTCACCATTTTCAATCCCACCGTTGGATCTCCCCATAAAAATTATATGTTGTAGCTCTGCGAGTCCTCTTTCCAACGCCTCCAGTCTCGCTTCGATCGGAGTTCGGAGCTAGGAGAAATAATTTCTGCCGCCGGAGCGCGCAGTGCTATTTTTTATGTAACCTGCCTGAAAGGGTTGACCCCAGGGGTCGACCCTAAGGGTCGACCCCTGTAACACAAGGTGCTATTTTGTGTTTTCCAGCAACCTGTTGCCCGAGGGTCGACCCCAAGGGTCGACCCCTTCTGGACGGGACTTCCGAAAGTGTTTAAAACCATTTGAAAACCCTTTCAAACATTACCATACTACCCCCTATTAGTTTCTATTGTTATTAAGGTGTTTTTAACATGTATTAGGAGGGTTTTATGAGTCTTTTCCCCACCCCTTGAGTTGCTTATATAAGAGTTACGAATTTGGGATGTGATTAACCCTAATGTTCATTTGCTCTTTCGTATAGGTGAAGAAAAAGAGGAGAACGTGCTGGAGCTCTTCCAAGGAGGATATCATCTACTTTCGTGAAGATCTGGAGATCGTGGAAGAAGAAGAAAAGGTGCGGATCGAAGAGAGGATCAAGAAGACGTAAGGATCATCTTCATCCGGCTTCCCTCCAACTCGTGGTTCAAAGAACATCATCAACCGACCTTGAAGAACAAAGGGGGATCACTTCTATGTCTTCTATCAATTCTTTGTGATGTATTCAATGATCTATATTTTGGGTTTGAGCATGCCTGAATATTTGTGTTCACTTTCTGAACATTAGAGATATTTGTGTGTGTGACCGGTTGTGTATACGGTCGTGTTTGATCGCCTCCGTGCGATCGTGTTTATGTCTTTGTGCTGCGGTTGTTGCAGCGTGTGTGTGTGTTGTGATCCGGTCGTCGGATCGTGTGTGTGTGTTGTGATCCGGTCGTCGGATCGTGTGTTGTGTTTGTGATCCAGTCGTCGGATCGTGTGGGAGACTTCATCTCCGTCCGTGTGTGTGCGGGCGTCGTCCCGTGTGTGTTTGGAGCGTCGTCTCCGTTTGGGGATTTATCCCCGAGTGAAGCCTCACCGAGTTTGGTGAGGGGTGGACGTAGGGAACCCGTCGTGGTCCCGAACCACCTTAAAAATTCTGTGTCTTGTGGTTTGCTTTTGTGGATACGTGCTTAACTGTTTATATTGGTTGAATGTTCGTGTGTGAACGGTGAGATCGAGAGAACCTAGTTATCGTGATTAGCTAATTCCTCAATCTTATCAATCTTGTTAATTCCGATGTGCGCTAGTTTGTGTATTTTTATTGGACATAGTTTTAGTAGAATGATCTATTCACCCCCCCTCTAGATCCGTGTTCTTGCACTACGGGACCCAACAATTGGTATCAGAGCGAGGCTCTGGAGTCCCTAGATCTCACGATCTATAGAGTGATCCTAGTGCATTCTATAATCATGAATTTTTCTGTTGAACACATGTCGATGAACTGCTTTCCTATTCTTAATAGTTCTGATGTTACTTCATGGATAGGTAAAATGTGTAGACTGATCAATTCAATTAATCCTAATCTTTGGAAGTTAATTTATGATGGTCCTCACATATTACCTTTAGATGAGACCAAGTGGTCTAGTCAAGATAAATTGAAGAACCATGAAAATGTCATTGTCTTAAGTTTATTGAAAAGTGCCATTGATACTCATATGTTTCCATTTGTTTCTTCTTGTAGAACGGCGAAGGAGCTTATGGATCAGTTGATCAAAGCTCAAGAGATGGAAGGGCAAAAAGGCTTCATGGCCGACGATGCTGATCAATGCCGTGGTGAAAATGTTGATGAGGTAAACTCTGAAAATGAAGAACTCTCTAATGAGGAATGGCAAATGGCATATGCTACGCTGTATGATAGATGCAAGAAACTCAAATCTGAAAATAAAAACTTGAAAAGGAAGATTAATGAGAATGTGCATGATAATCCTTCCTGTGAAAATTGCAAAACTTTGGAGTCAAAGATTGAGAACCTAGAATATGAAAAAGAACTTCTAGAATCCAAAGTTGAATTATTTTCAGATGAGATGTCTTGTATGAATGAGGAGCTTGAGATGTTTAGAAAATCTAATACTGCTCTTGAAATTGATATTGATTCCCATGATTTACTTGATCAAAATAAACACTTGTTGTCTAAGATTTCATTGCTTGAAGAAACACAAAAACATCTTAAAAGCAAGCTAGCATCTCTTTCTGATGATGATAAAATGTTTGATAAATTGCTTGACAATGAAATTGACAACAAGAGGATCATGATTGAAAATGAGGAGCTCAAAAAGCATAATGGTACTATGCTAATTCAGATTTCTCTACTTGAAAGTAGGTTGAAAAGCTCTGATAAACTTGAAAAGCAAAATGCTTTGTTGAAATCTGAAAATGAACAAATACTTGCTAAGATTTCAAAACTTGTTGAAACTGAGAAAGTCCTTGAGAAATTGACTGAAAAACTACATTCCATGAATGTTGAAAATAAAGAACTCAAGGATGAAAATGAAAGCTTCAAATCTGTGAATTACTTGTTGAATGAGAAAGTTTGTGCATGTGAAGAAGAAATCACGAGTGCCGAATTGCATGTTTCTGCTCTTGAAGAAGAAGTGCAAAGCTTAAAAGATGATTTGTCTAGATTTGTCAAAGGGAAGGAGAACTTAGACACATTGCTAGGTGTTAAAGTGAACTTTCAAAAAGAGGGTCTTGGTTACATTCCGGTGAACAAAAAATCTTTTGAATCAAAAATGAAAACCTCTTTTGTTCATGTCTCCAACATTCCTAGCACCTCCAAAACACCTCCTCCCGTTGCTCAAGTGAAAATTTCTGAAAATGATTTTGATAAAAAGAAAAATCTTAAGAAAAAGCCTTCCATGTCAAATAGATCTCAAAAATCAAAGTTCAATGTTGAATGCTTCTATTGTGGCATGTTTGGTCATGTGATGGATGATTGTGTTGTCATGAAAGAGGATGACAAACTTACATGCAAAAAGAAAAATGTCTCATGCTTTTATTGTCACAAACTTGGCCATGTCATGGATGATTGCTTTGTGAAACAAAATGATGATCGTGCCATGAATGCTAAGTTTAACCTTCAAAGAAAATTCAGAAATGAACATGCTTCCCATACTAAAAGGTTTGCATCTCATAAGAGAAACTTGTTCATAAACACTCATGCAAATAATGGAAAGTCATTCCGTAGACGCACATCTCCTTGTTGCTTTCATTGTGGGAAGTACGGACATCTTATGAAAGAGTGTTGGCTTTTGAAAACAGAAAACTTCCATGCTTCTAGAATGCATGCTAGGTCTAATTTTGTTAAATCTAGACCTTTTGAAAATAGAAGATGGAATGGACTTGTAACTTCCTTTACTCCAAAAAGGAAGTCTTTTGGTAAAACTACTTTTCCTCAATGCCGTTATTGTGAAACCATGGACATATCATTGAGAATTACATGATCATGAAGAATGATGATGTTGTAGCAATGAAAAGGAAGAAAGCATTTGGTGGCAATGCTACCAACCTCCAGGGACCCAAAAAGGCTTGGGTGCCCAAATCTATTGAATGAATTATTTTGGATGCAAGTGTGCCTTGAGGTAAATAAAGAATGAAAGGGGTTCCAATAAAGGGAACAAGGCACACTCATATGGTAAAATCCCAACTTTGCTTCTTCACTGTCAAACATGATGATTTTGATGTTTTGGAATGAGATCTTGGTGTGTTCTCATGTTCTGCTCTAATTTCTTCACAAGCCACATATGTCTTTAATGGATGAATATTTGGTATATCAAATGGTGGTTAGAGAAGGTTGGACTACGTTCAACTGGATACTTCCACTAAGCGTGATGGTGGTCTTCAGACCTATGTTCTCCGCCTAGTACCAAAATTCAGAAATTGAATTATATGGCTGATATGTTGCAACAATTTTGAATGAAATCAGTTTGCCTTGATTTGCATGTATTTTCAAATTGAATTTGAAAAACCTTCTTGTTTCAAAAGGCAAAATTTTTGAACTGTGGAATTGCTTGATCAAATACAACAATTGATATTGAATGTTGACCATGGCTCAGTTTAAAGCTCATTGACCATATGTGATTGATTTGCCAAATTGATAAGTTGTTTGACATGTTCAGAAATCTACTCTTGATAATAGTTGTTCAAACACTTATCTTTCTCATTTGCTAAATTTTGTGTGAAATCTGTTGGAAACTCGGTTATTTGCATATTCACACATGCAGGGCGTATCATGTTTAAACTGAAGCTTATGTCTCATGAAATATTATTTTTGAATGATCATGGTTGAACATTTGGGTTCTAAGGGACATGACTTTTCATGATGAAATCTGAAATAAAATGCTCATGATTCAGTGCCAAAATCATTGAAAATCCATCTCATGCATTCACATGGTTCATTCTTTTCTTATATGTTCAAGTCATTACAAAAAATTGAAAACTTACATAAAAAGAATGTATTCGCATCTTTGCATATCATTCATATACTATGCATATAAAATGACAAAAAGATGCATATTGCATATTCATGCATATAGAGCATATGTATATATTTCATGATTATCGCATATCTTGACTCATGAATGCTTGCATGAATACTTTCATCAATCCTTGCATGCTTGTAAGTATTTACCCTATGAAACCAATTCTTGATCTTTCTAAGACCTCACCTCCTTGATAAATAACAATGCAGTGATTTTATTCATATGTGATCCATGTCATATATTAAGGGGGAGGATTTGATTCTGACCGTGCATACATTTAGGGGAAGTCATAGCTATGTCTTGTCGAATTCATTTTATACATGCAAAACAAAAATTTACCTCCACACTCTTGCACATAATGAATTCAATGAATTTCATTGATAAGGATTTAAGAAATTCTTTCCAACACTCTAAAGGAAACTTGAATCTCTACATGGACATTAAAGAGTAATCGTGAGGAAAAAGCTGCCTACCCCACAAAAAAATTCAATAAGTGGTATGTGGATCCGAGTAACCGGGAATCCCCCCTGAAACAATGGAGGAAACTCATGTCAAAAGGAGAAACAAAAATCTATTTGTGTGACGAATCCAAGTAGCCGGGAATCCCCATTGAGACATATGAGGAAACTCGCGTCGAAAAGTGAAGTCTATTAAAAGAAAATTCGGGGTTGTGCGAAGCTACCGAAAGTCAAGAATCTAAAGCGAAAGTGTAGAGAGGAGATTACCTTCTAGTGTTCTTTAGAAAATCTGACAATCCATATGTTTTGAAGCTCATTAGTCATTGCCTCACATTTCACATGGGCATTTTTGTGATGTATATATCTTATGAATTTGCCTACACTCATGGTTTATGTAGTACTCCTAGTTGTGTATGCACAAAACCTCTTAGTTATGCTTCATGTCTTACATTCTTGAATTTGAATCACATGCTCTTTTGTTAACCCGTGCCTCATTTAGGGGGAGTTACTATATGTAATATTTGTGTGCATGACAATTGTGCTTGTGTGCTTGCATGTTCATGCATTCCCCTTGAGTCTAATTCTGAGCATAAACCTTACATTAGAAGGATAGAAGTCATTATGTGCATAGCTTCATAAATTGCATGATCAGCATTCACATAGTGTATATTCAGTGCTAATTTGCATATTTGCATATTTGACATTTTCAGCATGCATATAGGTCCTTCATGATATCATCTTGATCAAATCCATACTTTTCAACAATTGGCACAGTTCATTTTGAAATGCATATTCTGAACACTTCTTGTTGCTTAAATGTCAAAATGAGTTCAACCAACAAATGGTATCATGATCTACAAATGCTATCTTTGAGGCTCTCACTCTTCGAGAATTGAAATTGCCTATGTTTGTGCCTTTATCTTGATCACACACTTGGTATCATATATTTGAGCCTCTATCTTGTTCATGTTATGTCATATGCTCCCTTGTCTTTTTGTAGATGACAAAAAGGGGGAGAATGATTGGTGTGTATAAATGGTGTATGAATGTTGTTGTCTTAAGGAGTCTTGGGGAGAATGTGTATGCTCAATGTATGCACATGTTTTCAACACATATTTTCAAAATCTGTATTATCACAAACATCGTTTTGTCATCATCAAAAAGGGGGAGATTGTTGCATCCCATAGTTCGTGCTTGGTTTCAATGATATCAAAACGATTTTGTTTGTGTGTGTACGTGTTTCATTGAGCAACATGTTGTATATCTTGATTTTATGAGTTGAAAGATGGAGTCAATGGTTACTCTTGAAAGCCATGTGAACTCTCGGTGTTTAAGGAACTAATGTTATATTTATGTTGGTTTGTAGGAACACGACTTCATGGCTGATACTTGGAATCTTAAGGAGTCCATCAATGAAGCTCTTCTTCTTAAAGGGAGTTAACTCTATTCATGTTTAAAGTTATGTGAATGATTTGTATTTAAGGATCTCATGCCTTGAATATTTTGATTTGCAGGATCAAAATCCATACTTCATGTTTGGAACTCAAAGGAGTGCGTCAATGAAGATCTTATTGAAAAAAGGGGGTTACTTCTCTCATTGCATTGCAATGATTCTTCTACATTTCATTCATTTCATCTAATAACTTTCAACGTCTTGGTTGGATATTTTCATGCATTTTCTTCATAATATTTTTGGACTTGAAATATTCATACAAGACTTCATGAAAGTTGGTTCCATATTGCTTATGTATTGGATGAATGATTGGTCATGTGTACTTTGCTCTAAAAGCTTGAGTTAATGACTTCTGTATGAAAGAATTGCATGAAGATGACTTTTCTGGAGATGACTTCTTTTGGGTCTTAATCTATGAGATTGTGTTCACTGAACACACATTTCTAATTGACTGATAGTGACATATCATTCATAGAGTTATTGTGATTTTAATATGTTAATGAATTTGTGAAACATACTTGGAAGAATGCACATGCCCTGTACTCATGAGAAAGCATGTTTGCATGATTGGTATATACTGATGTGTGAGATGCATGTGAAGATAATGTTCCTCTTAGGATAATGCTTCATGAATGTTAGCTCTTAATCAACAAGAATGCCATTTGAATGAATGTGGTTCCATGATATTATGCATGCTTTGCATTTGGCATATTTGTTAACACTTGTGTGATGAAGCATTTTGATGTTGAAGATTTGGTTGTTTCAAGAATATGATTGAATGGTTGAGCTTCCATATTATTATAGTTGATTGAATGATAGATTCATGCTTATCATTTCAAAACCTTGTCATTTGGTCAAATATATTTTTGCTAAGTGATTTGAGAAGCAAAACGCATGTTTGAATAGGTTCAATGATGTATTTCATTGTGAACATGTTCATAGTGTTAATGCATAACTCATATATTTTGATTCTCAACTAACCTCTTGGTTTATCATATTTTTCAGGATGCAAAATCATTGTTGATCTTCATGGGATTATGGTAACATTTAATCAATTGTTTCCCTTTGGTTTGATGGAGGTTTTAGTTATTTTTCAAACTCAAACTGTCTTACAGTCTTCACCATTTTCAATCCCACCGTTGGATCTCCCCATAAAAATTATATGTTGTAGCTCTGCGAGTCCTCTTTCCAACGCCTCCAGTCTCGCTTCGATCGGAGTTCGGAGCTAGGAGAAATAATTCCTGCCGCCGGAGCGCGCAATGCTGTTTTTTATGTAACCTGCCTGAAAGGGTCGACCCCAGGGGTCGACCCCAAGGGTCGACCCCTGTAACATAAGGTGCTATTTTGTGTTTTCCAGCAATCTGTTGCTCGAGGGACGACCCCAAGGGTCGACCCCTTCCGGACGGGACTTCCGAAAGTGTTTAAAACCCTTTGAAAACCCTTTCAAACATTACCATACTACCCCCTATTAGTTTCTATTGTTATTAAGGTGTTTTTAACATGTATTAGGAGGGTTTTATGAGTCTTTTCCCCACCCCTTGAGTTGCTTATATAAGAGTTACGAATTTGGGATGTGATTAACCCTAATGTTCATTTGCTCTTTCGTATAGGTGAAGAAAAAGAGGAGAACGTGCTGGAGCTCTTCCAAGGAGGATATCATCTACTTTCGTGAAGATCTGGAGATCGTGGAAGAAGAAGAAAAGGTGCGGATCGAAGAGAGGATCAAGAAGACGTAAGGATCATCTTCATCCGGCTTCCCTCCAACTCGTGGTTCAAGGAACATCATCAACCGACCTTGAAGAACAAAGGGGGATCACTTCTATGTCTTCTATCAATTCTTTGTGATGTATTCAATGATCTATATTTTGGGTTTGAGCATGCCTGAATATTTGTGTTCACTTTCTGAACATTAGAGATATTTGTGTGTGTGATCGGTTGTGTATACGGTCGTGTTTGATCGCCTCCGTGCGATCGTGTTTATGTCTTTGTGCTGCGGTTGTTACAGCGTGTGTGTGTGTTGTGATCCGGTCGTCGGATCGTGTGTGTGTTGTGATCCGGTCGTCGGATCGTGTGTTGTGTTTGTGATCCAGTCGTCGGATCGTGTGGGAGACTTCGTCTCCGTCCGTGTGTGTGCGGGCGTCGTCCCGTGTGTGTTTGGAGCGTCGTCTCCGTTTGGGGATATATCCCCGAGTGAAGCCTCACCGAGTTTGGTGAGGGGTGGACGTAGGGAACCCGTCGTGGTCCCGAACCACCTTAAAAATTCTGTGTCTTGTGGTTTGCTTTTGTGTATACGTGCTTAACTGTTTATATTGGTTGAATGTTCGTGTGTGAACGGTGAGATCGAGAGAACCTAGTTATCGTGATTAGCTAATTCCTCAATCTTATCAATCTTGTTAATTCCACTGTGCGCTAGTTTGTGTATTTTTATTGGACATAGTTTTAGTAGAAGGATCTATTCACCCCCCCTCTAGATCCGTGTTCTTGCACTACGGGACCCAACATAGATATTGCTGAGGAAGTGGAGGTTATGGGAGCAGGTGCCAGCCATAACTTTTAGGCTCAAGATCCATCAGGATCAGGGCTCGACTGTTCTCGTGAGCTTGACTGTCACGCCAACTATTCGTCGTCGGGTGACGGAGGCTCAGCATGTAGACCCCGAGCTACCCCTTATTCTGTCGATGGCCGAGGTGGAGTTTGGTGAGGATGGAGCTGTAAGGTTCAGAGGTAGGTTGTACGTCCCAGCCAAGGAGCAGGTGAGGTGCGCGGTAATGCGAGAGGCCCATGGGAGCCGGTATGCCGTGCATCTGGGATCGGCAAAGATGTCCCAGAACCTAAAGAGGCAGTTTTGGTGGCCTAGGATACAGAGAGACATAGTAGAGTTTGTGGCCAGGTGTTTGACCTGTCAGCAGGTGAAGGCTGAGCACTAGCGATCGGGAGGTACACTTCAGCCCTTGAAAATTCCTGCGTGGAAGTGGGATCACGTGACCACCGATTTCGTGGTTGGATTACCGAGGACGTCCAGTGGGCATGATAGTATTTGGTTACTGGTGGATAGACTGATGAAGACGGCTTGGTTGTTGCCGATCAAAGTCAGTTGGAGCGTGCATAAGTTAGCCTGATTATATGTGGAGCGGATCGTTCCGTTGTAAGGAGTCCCTATCTCCATTGTGTCCAATCATGATCCGCGCTTCACTTTGGGATTCTGGAGGAGTTTCCAGATAGCTCTGGGCACGGAGTTGGCATTCAGCTCGGCCTATCATCCTCAGTCATATGGTCAGTCTGAGAGGACTATCCATACTTTCGAGGACATGTTGAGGTCATGTTGCCTGGAGTGGCAGGAGAGTTGGACCCACCATTTACCGTTAGTGGAGTTTGCCTACAACAACTGCTATCATTCGAGCATTGGTATGGCTCCCTATGAGACGTTATACGGGCGACCTTCTCGAACTCCGCTTGATTGGTTTGAGGTGGGTGAGCGTGTCCTGACAGGACCAGATTTGGTGCAGTAGTGCATTGAGGTGGTGCATTTTATTTGGCAGAAGATGATTACGGCGTAGAGCCGACAAAAGAGTTATGCCGATCGGAGGAGGCAACCCCTCAGTTTTGCTGTGGGAGATCGGGTGTTTTTGAGGGTCTCTCCCATGAAGGGTGTGATGCGCTTTGGCAGGCGTGGGAAGTTGAGTCCCCGCTACATTGGTCCTTTTCCTATTGTCGAGTGTATTGGTGAAGTTGCTTATCGGTTGCAGTTACCTCCGGAGCTGTCTACTGTGCATGACGTGTTCCATGTGTCGATGCATCAGAAGTATATGCCTCATGATTCCCACGTGTTGGAGGACGCCGTTTGGCCTGAGGTGACCATAGATTTATCCATTCCGAAGTACCCCATCCGCATTGAGGATCGACATGAGCAGTGCTTACGGAAAAAGGTTATTCCTTTGGTTAAGGTGGTCTGGCAGCGTCATTCTGGAGGTGAGGCGTCGTGGGAGGGTGAGGATGAGATGCGACAACTGTATCCTTATTTGTTCGAGTGAGTCCTCTCCCTTGATCTTGTGCTTCGTTCTTGATTTTGAGGTTGAAATTTATTTAAGGGGGGAGGGCTGCAATGTCCCGGGTTTTTAAGAGATTTTTCGGGTCAGGATCTGGGGGTTTCGGATCACTTTCGGGGGTCCCGGAACGTGTTTTACGATTTACGCGTATTTTTCCCTAAAAGACCTATGGAACCCTGTGTAGGGTAAACCGTTGTGTTCTCCTACTCTGGGACTATACCAGTGCGACAAGCGTGTTTCGAGGAACGAGGAAATGATTTATTCTAATTTTCCATATTTTTCGATTTTCTGGACTTTCTATATAAACCCCCCAATTTTTCCCTTTTTCTTTTTCTCCTTTTCTTCTTTCTTCTCCTCGTGAGCACTCACGACCGTTGCCCCCTCTCTCTCCCGTTTGGAGCTCGCAGCCCCTTCCTCCTCCGACGACGGGCGGTGGACGACGGCTGCGGCGCGGTGACGACGGCGGCGGTGAGAGGAACACGGCGATGCCTTCTTTGAAGCGTGGGAGAGGAGATCGTGTTCGGCCAAGGTTTTGAGATCGACTGTGATCCAGCAGCTTCTGGGCTTCTTTAAGTTAGGGGGATGGATCCCTACCCCCTTTATTGCTTTCCCCTTGATTTGTAGGCCGTGGGGAGGTCGAGAGGGGTGTTTTTGAGCCGGGAGGGTCAAACTCCATGTTTTGGGGTTGAGCGCCGGATCTCCCGTTTAGTGGGATTTTTGACCAATCTAAGGGTTTAGAATCATGCTAGGAGGCTTGGCGATGGATTCCCCTTTGTTTCCCTATCATCGGGCGATGATCGGGGCGTGGATCGGGTTTTTTTGGTGTTTCCAGGGACCGCTAGGCTCCCCAGGCGGCCCTCAGGGAGGCCACTAGGCAACTTTGAATGTCAGCAGGCCTTAACGGTCCTCCTGGGACCCCTAGGGTCAGGACGGTGGTTACGCGATAGACCACTACCCTCGGATTAGCGATCGTCAGACGACCATTTTTCCCGTTTGACCGAGCACCCTTGGGGTGCATGTTTCCGACCGTTGAGGGACACGTGCCGGCTAGCGGTCATGACATGACCGTTTCTGGCTTCCTTGCGGTCCTGTAAGAATCATTAGGCTGGGGATAACGGCCTAGCGATGGACCGTTAGGCCCCTTGTGGCTCGTCCCCTTGCGGTCATGGGTTGACCGTTTGACTCTGCCTTGCGGTCCACAGAGGACCGCTAGGCTCTGGGGCTGTCCTGAGAGGACCGCCACTCTGTTTCCTACCGTTCGGTGGTTTTCTTGAGTCGAGTCTCACCTCTAGTAACTTGTCCACTAGACGTAGCTTTCCTGCGCACGCGTGTACGAACCCACTTGGGAGTAGTGGAGAGCGTGACCCGAGAGAGACAGTTTTTAAGCTGATTACCGTTGGGCCCCCACGCGCAGCCGAGTCCAGGCTTCGCGGGAAGAACCAGCTAGAGGATCCGACCTAGGGGGCATGGTCTGTGTATGCACACTTAGTTGGGGGCGTCGGACCCGCGCTGACAAGCGTGACCCCAGCTAATCCTTGTTCTGTGTTCCTGTTTACTAGTGCGGTGTCTCAGTCTCCGCCTGGGGCGTGGTAGCGAGACACCTGAGGCTATGGACTAAGTCGTCAGTGGACGCATCCGGCCTTGCTTCTAGTGGGTGGTACTCCTGTCTCTTGGCAGGTACGTACTCATGTTTTGTCGAACCGAGGTTGGTTTGTACGGTACGATTAGCTGTAGAGAGCTTTTTCATTTATTTATTATTACTTGTTGATTCTACCGTACTTTCGTTAGGTAGTGTTACCTTCGGCGCTTCTGCATGCCTTTCCGCCTTGTTTCTTTCGTGCGAGGTGGGGGACCGTGGGATCCCTACTGAGCCTATTAAACGAGGCTCACCCCTATGTTTTCAGGTGAGGCGGGGTCGTCGGGAGGTGCTTCCGAGGTTCCGCGTGGTTCCTTCGGCCAGGGTTAGTCGCCAGTTGCAGAGCTGTGGTATGCCCTGCGTACTTGTACTTTTCTTTCTGTTTACTGTACTTATTTTGGACATGAGATACACTGGACCTTGTAGTAGTTTACTTATTTATTTAATTTCCTACATTTTTATTCAGTCGTTTATTGTGCTATTCTTGCAGTTACTTCAGCTTCTCTTGTATCCTCACACCATCCTTTAACCCTTCCGAGTCTTTGGGCTCGTGGGTGACGGGCCGAGGTTCGAGTTGCGTCAGTTCCTCTCTGGTACTCGGATCCCGGGTCGCTACAGCTTGTCTAGTCTAACTGTTGATCTGTGTATGTGTGTTTGTCGACCCCACTAGTCTGCTGCATTGACGTAGCTTCTTGCTGAACCGCATGTGCTTAAGGGTGTGTCAACCTCACCACTTGGCACTATGTTTCTGCCGTTTTCATTTGAGTTGTTCCTATTAAAACCGTTGTGCATTGTGTCTAAGTGTCTCATGTGCATTATACCTGTTGTTTGTGCCTTAATGAGCTAAGCTTTTAATTGGGCAAATTTTCTTAAAGGATCTATTCAACCCTCCCTTCTAGATCTGATTGCACCCAAGGGACCTAACAAAGCCTTTCTTGCCTCCATAGTTATCACCGAATCCAAGGAACTTATTCTTGAGGATATTCCTATTGTGAAGGAGTTTTCGATGTCTTTCCTTTGAATTACCCGGTTTACCGCCCGCATGGGAAGTAAACTTCTCCATCGAACTTATCCCTGGGGCAGCACTGGTTTCCAAAGCTCCTTACAGGATGTCCCCCATGGAACTCAAGGAGTTGAAGAAGCAACTACAAGAACTATTGGAGAAGGGTTTAATTCGACCAAGCACATCCCCTTGGGGTGCGCCGGTTCTAATTGTCAGGAATAAGGATGGATCCCTCAGGCTCTACATCGATTACCGGTAATTAAATCAATTCATAATTAAGAACAAATACCCATTGCCGTGTATTGATGAGCTATTCGACCAGATCTCTAGAGGAGAGTATTTTTCTAAAATAGACCTAAGGTCTGGTTACCATCAGCTGATGATTAAGGAAGAAGACATCCATAAAACTACTTTTCGAAGCAGATATGGGCATTACGAATTCGTGGTTATGCCATTTGGGCTAACCAACGCCCCTGCAACTTTTATGCAACTAATGAACAATGTCTTCAGGCTCTATCTAGACCGATTTGTGGTCATCTTTATAGACGATATTCTTATCTATTCCAAGACACAAGAAGAGCATGAAGAACACTTAAGAATAGCTTTGCATACATTAAGAGAACACCAACTCTATGAGAAGCTCAACAAATGTGAATTCTGGCAAAAGGAGATCTCATTCCTTGGCCACATTATTTAAAAGGAAGGTATCGATGTGGATCCTTTTAAGGTCGAAGGTGTCAAGAACTATAGCAGACCAACTACTGTTACAGAAGTCAGGAGTTTCCTTGGTATGGCTGACTACAACAGGCGGTTTATTAAAGATTTCTCTAAAATAGCCGTCCCTCTGACCAGGCTTACAAGAAAGGAAAATCCTTCTATATGGTGAAAGGATTACGAAGAGAGTTTCTTGACTCTCAAGGAACATCTTACCACTGCACCTGTGTTAGCACTATCATTTGAAGGTGGTGGTTTCGAGGTTTACACCAATGCATCAGGCGTTGGCCTTATTGTGCATGTGTGGAACATGCGTTAATTCTAATGTTTTGATGATGTCCAACTATAAGTCATTATTGTGCTTTTGTAATGATTCAACTATGTCCTTGTTGTTTACATGCAATGTCTTTCATAAAAAGACTCATGATTCATACAAGGGTACAAGCTTAGTAGACTTCTGCAATTCAGAGGAAGAGTGTCGACACCAGGTGTCGACACCTTTGTATCAAGGTTCTATCTGGCGTCTGTAACACTCATGGCGTCGACGCAATGGCACCGTGGCGTCGACGCAACGAAGCCTCTCACAGTGTCTTTAGAGGATTTGGTATATGGCGTCAACGTAACTTGCACCTCGCGTCAACGTAGCCAGACAAGCCTTTAGCAGACCCAACTAACCACGTCGACACACAAGCCGCACTACGTCAACACAGCGAGCCAGCCCTCAAGCAGATCAAGCAAAAGGCTCAATAGACTTAAGACTCATGATATGTACAAGCAAAGATTGAGAGAATATAGAAAGGGAAATTGAGCTTTGAAGAAAGAACTTTGGCAAAACAAATTGCATGAAATATGCTCATAGAAGCCAAGACATTGCTGGCTACACAGAAACTGAGGCAACTGATTGCACAGAAATCAAGGCAGGTGATGAAAAGCTAAATACTGTTGGCTGCACAGAAATCAAGGCAAGTGATGCAAATAGAAAGATATTAAGAAGAGAAAGCCAAGTGGAGTTCACCCTTTGCTCAAATGAAGGCAGACAAATCAATTGAGTAAGGGTGACAAATAGTTGATAAGGGTGACAAATAGAAGATAAGGGTGACAAATAGGTGTTACCTATGACAAATGGCCTGTAAGGATGTTTCAGCAAAGGTTGCGTCGACTCAGTCCTCGCAGGGTGTCGACGCAATGGGGTTTCCAGAAGCCGTTGCAAACGGGCTTCTTAAAGGATGCATCGACACACCTTCTATGATGTCCCGAGTTTTTCGGATCCTTCCTTTTGGGTCTCGGATCTACTTTCTCTGAGTGTCCGGCTTTGTTGTGTCTGAAACTATATTTCAGACACCTTTGATGTTCGGATTGGTACGATTCGGAGCTGTTTCGGAAGCTCGGAGCGTGTCCCACGGCTTTTTCCACGTGTTTTCCAATTCACGCGTGTGTGTTTTGGGAAAACCTACGGAACCCCGTAGTGGGTAAACCGGGTCGTTCACCTACCCGCGGGGGGTACCGTTGCGATCAGTGTGTTCCAAGTATCGAGAATATGTATTTTTTCCATTTTTTGATATTTTTGGCATTTTTTGGATTTTCTATAAATACCCCCTATTTTCCCTTTTTCTTTTCCCCTTTTCTTCTTTTTCTCTTCTTCTTTCTTCCTCCCGTGAGCCAGAGCCGACCGTTGCAACCCCCCCTCTTGCCCGTTGGACTTCGCGGCGCTCCTTCCCCTCCGGCGACGGGTGGTGGACATCGGTGGCAGGCGTGGTGTCGACGGCGACGGCGAGAGGATTGCGATGGTGCTCTTTTCGTGGCGTGCGGGTGGAGTTCGTGTTCGAGCAAGATTCGGCGATCGGCGGTGATCCGGTGGTTTTCGAGCTTCCTTAAGGTAGGGGGACAGATCCTTACCTCCTTCCTTGCCTTTCCCGAGATTTATAGGCCGTGGGAAGGTCGAGAGGGGCGTATTTCCATGCCGGGTCAAGAAATGCCATGTTTGGGTTGAGCAACGGATTTCACCGATTTGAAGCATTTCTAGCAAGATTTCGGGGTTCTTTAGCATGCTGGGTGGTAGGGGAATGTTTCCCCATTGTGTTTTCTTCACCAGGGGGTGAATGGGCGTGGTTTTTTGAATTTTCTGAGCGTTTTACGCGAACCGGGCTCGACCCGTTATCGTGCTATGATCCAGGGGCGCGTTCTGGACGAACGCGTTGTGTCGTCCGAGCGGGTTCATCAAAAGGGATGAGCAGTTTGGCAGTTCAGATCGCGCTGGACATGGAGAGCACATTCTTGGGATCGCGCTAGCCTTCCCTAGCGTGATCATCCTGATCGCGCTAGCGAGCCCTAGCGCGACCCTCCAGATCGCGCTAGGGAAGGGTAGCGCGTCCTTCCGAGATCACGCCAGGGGACCAGAGCATGACAGTGTCGTGCCCTGGGTCCCTAGCGCGTTCACCCCCCTCCCCAAGCCGTGTTTCCTTTCGTAGTTTTGCCTCCGCTTAAGTGAGCCTTGGATCCTGTTGTGGCGTGTGGCCCGAGGGTTGCCGTGAGCACCCAGTGAGAGCCACAGGGGCGCCCAGGGGTCCCTGGAGGATTACTTACCTCCGTAGGGGTGCCGCGTGACTTGAGGGATGGTCAGACCTCGTGCGTGTCCCCGGCATCCGTACATACCATTTTGGTTACCGAGAGTTTGTGTCAGTGTGGTCGGTGGTTTCCGTGAGTCGAGTCTCACCTTCGGTGACATGTCCACTAGTCGTAGCCTTCTTACGGCACGCGGCACTGACCCACCAGGGAGTGGTGGAGCGGCTGACCCAAGAGAGACGGTGAGTAGGCTGGTTACCGTAGGGCCCCCGCGTATAGCCAAGTCCGGGCTTAGGAGGAATTACCAGCTAGAGGACAGGGCTAGGGCATATGGTCTGAGTGTGCACACGGGGCTGAGGGCTTCGGACCCGCGCTGACGAGCGTGACCTCAACTAGTCCTTGCTTTGTGGTACTACTGGTTACTGAGTGTGTGTCTGAGTCTCACACCCGAGGCGTTGTAGCTAGACACTTGGGACGTGGTGTAAGACGTCAGGGGACGCATCCAATCATTCTTCTAGTGGGTGGTGCTCTTGTCTATTGGCAGGTATGGACTCGAGTTTAACCGGACCTAGGTTTGGTTGTACGGTACGGTTAGTTAGACAACTTTTTCATTTATTTATTCCAACTTGTTGGTTCTACCGTACTTCTGCTAGGAACTGTTACCTTCCGTGGTTGCTCGCGCTTTGCTGCCATTTTTCTCGTCATGTGGTGGGGGTCCGGGGGATCCCTACTGGGCCAATGAAATGAGGCTCACCCCTGCTTTTCAGGTGAGACGGGGTCGTCGAGGGGTGCGGCCGAGTTTCAGCGTGATTCTTCTAGCCAATGTTAGTCGCCAGTCTGCTAGAGCCGGGGGATGCCCCGTGTAGTTGTACGCCGGGGGATGCCCCGTGTAGGTGTACTCTTTTCTTTCTGTTGACTATACTTTATTTTGGACATGAGACTATGTGGACCTTGTAGCAGTTTATTTATTTATATTATGTTGTGCATTTTATTTTAGATTATTGTGCTATCTCTGTAGTTGTTTCAGCTTCTCTTGTACTCCCACGCCATCCCTTTTTACCCTTCCGAGTCTTCGGGCTCGTGGGTTGGCGGGCCGAGATTCGAGACGCGCCGGTTCCTTTCTGGTACTCAGATCCCAGGTCGCCACACCTTCAGTCCTATGTCGACGCCGTGAAGCTCAAGCTCCCCAGCTAACTCAAAGATACATGAAGCTGCGTCGACGTAACGTCACTGCTGCGTCGACGCACCAGAAGCTTTCCAAGCCTTATCTGTTTAACCTGCACAGTTTCCAAAGGCCATCCAGAGAATAAAGAACTCATACGAAAACCTTCATAAGCACAGATTTTGAAGTCTGGAGGAGGTTCCTTGGACTGACACTATCCCTGTCATCATAACTTTCCAGAGGAACCTTTTAGTCATGTTATCTGTCAGTACATCATCTAGGAAATGCCTCCTCCTCTGCGGTCCTTTCACCAAGAGTCAGCCAAAAAAAGTGTGTCAAAGAAGAAAAGCTCACAGGACAGAAGGGCATCCTCTTTGCCAATGGTGATTAAGGTTTTGTAGGCTTCCCTTGGTCAAACCCCTCTTTGTTTATTACCAGCCATTCAAACAATAGAAGAATTGGAGGGAAAGTTTCTAGCCTTTGAGGCCTATAAATCGGACGCCCCTTCTTCACTTGCTATGGTTACTGAAGCTGCTGCCTTGAAGAGAAAAGCCCACGTCTCCCTTGAGCCTTCAATAGAAACATGTGAGAAAGAAAAGAAAGGAGTGTGGAGAGCAGCCCAACCCTGGTTCGAGCCAAACAAGTGGGAAGAAAGGAGGAAGAAGCTAAAAGGAGTGTAGCCCCTCATTGCAGCCAGCCTGAGCTTGATAAGAGCTTGAAGACTTCAATCTGAAGCCACCATTGCCTTCTCATTGTGTTGATTCTTCTGATTTTATTATGTCTTTGCAATCAGTAAACCGTGTGTGTCCGGTGCTCTTATAAGAGATCGAAAGTGGCACTTTGGCTGTGTGACAGCCGTGTGTGTCTTGGGGCTTGTCCCCATCTCTCTACTGCACTTGCAGCGTGGCTTTCTTTGTTCGTGTGTGTGTGGGGTTCGTCCCCGTGTGTGTGTTTGTGGGGGGGGGTGTCATCCCAGTGTGTGTGTTGAGGACTTCATCCTCGTGTGGTAAAGCCTCATCGGTTTGGTGAGGGGTGGACGTAGGTTGCGGGTTTGCAATCGGACCACCTTAAAAATCCTTGTGCAGTGGGCTGTGACTTGTGTGATTGCTCCATGTCTTCTTTCCCCATTCGCAGGCTTGTGTGCCAGCTTTAACGTATTCAAATCTGACTATTTTTTTCATCGCACACTTTAACATTTGGTTCTGCTCACCGTTGTCTCAATCACTACGCCTGCATTTCCTTAGTTGCTTGCTGCACCCTTGCACACAAGCACTAGGGAGTCCACCCAGGCCCAAGGCAGGTTATTCCATTCACACACACTCTAGAGATCGAATGAGCAACTAATCTGACTTACAACCAAACTCATAGAGAGGCTCCGTCGGCTAGACTACTCTACTGTGTCGAACTCAGCCTTCTCCCATTCAGCAACTTGTTGGCTTCTTGTGCTGTGTGTCTTGTTCTATTGCCTTGAACTACTTCCGTAGAAACCAATCCATATTGGATAGATTGTTATATGCATATCAAGTTGTAGAGTGTGCTTCATTTAATTGGGCAAAGTTTGTGCCAGATCTATTCAACCCCCCCTTCTAGATCCGTTGGCACCCAAGGGACCTAACAATTGGTATAAGAGCGGGTCTCTGATAGATCTGACTTAAAAATCTGCAGAGAAGGTCCTGCTATCCCTTGTGCGCTATCATTGTTTTATTTGTCCAAGTTTTCAATGGCTCATCCACCGATGTTTGATGGTTATGATTTCTCTACATGGCTAGGCAGTATGTGTATATTTGTGGATTCAGTTAATCCAAACCTGTGGAACCTCATCTCTAAAGGTCCATACAAACTGCCCAAGGATATGTCCAAATGGACATATATTCACAAGATGAAGAACAGTGAAAATCTTAGAGCCCTCTATATCTTGAAAGATACTATTGATCATACCATCTTTCATTTGTGTCCTCCTCCAGGTCTGCAAAGGAAATCTGGGACAAACTAGTTGCTATTCTTAAGGAGGAGCAACACACGTGCCTCATGGGTGACAGCATGCAAAGCCACGAAGGAAGTAATGATGAAGAGGTAAGCTCTATGTTTGAGAACCTCTCCATAAAAGATTGGCAAGATGCTTATGCTGAATTGCTTGAGAGGTATGACAAATTACAAAAACAGAATAAATCCTTGAAAAAGAAGTCAAATAATTCTGCTCACACTGATTCTGACAATGAAGGCTTTCAAGCCTTGAAATCTGAGAATGGAGATCTTAGAAATCAAATTGAAAAAGCTGAAAACAAACTTAAAAATCTTGAGGTGGAAACAAATTTGAAATGTGAAAAACTTGAAGCCGTTGAGGTAGTAAACACATAACTTCAAAAAAATCTTGATAAATCTGAAACTCAAAACAGAAAGCTAAAAAAAGAAGCTGAAAACACATGTTTTGTTAATCCTGCTTGCAACAAGTGTTCATTTATGAAAGAACTGAATGAAGGTTTCCTCTCAGACCTTGAATGACAAAAAGATATAATTGCTTCATTGAGAGAAGAAAATAAAAATCTACTAGAAAAAAAAATAGAACAGGAACAAGCAGAAGAAGAATTGATTGAGAACCTAAAAGAAGAAAATGAAAAACTGAAGCAATTAAACACAGCCATATCTGAGAAATTGCTCACTTTCGAGAAGGGAAAATGGTTATCTATTGATGAATCTGAAAAAGAGCATGTGTTAGAATAAGAGATTGAAAGTTATAAAACTACAAACAAAGTGTTGAATGAATGCGTTGTTTGTAGTGAATAGGAGTTTGCTAGTTATGAACTTCACATTGCATCTCTTGAAAATGAAATCCATGATTTAAAAAGCGCACTATATAGATTTGTAGATGGCAAGGAAAATTTGGATAGGCTGTTAAGAGTTAAAGTTAATTTTTAAAAAGAAGGACTTGGATATAGCCCAGAGAACAAGAAATCATTTGAACATAAATTGCAAACTGATGAGTGTGCATTTGTACATGTTAATTTATGCTACACACACTTTTTAGGAGCATTAATCTTAAAAAATATGCACTTATCACAATTAATCTCTATCTCATACTAAAATATTAAGTTTGATGGAATTAATTAAAGTTTAAGAAATAAAATATGCTATTTTACAGGTACTCGGTCAGGAAGACGGCAAGAACTCCACAAGTCTGCACAACAATACGCTAAAGTACATTAAGCATGAAAATAAAAAAAAAGAGAACAAAAAAAAATACAACATAAATGGGCCAAAGGCCCATGACCCATGCACAAATGGGCCAAGGGCCCCTTCAACGCAGCTAAGCCGCCTTTGCGCGTCCAACGAGCCCACGGAGGGCCCCTTCAAACGCGTACGTTCGCACGCTTCCCATGCATGCAGTCGCCTCTTCAACGTAGGTGGGCCCCTCTTCAACGTCTTCAACGTGGCGGCCATCCATGTTCTTCATGCGGGCGGCCGTTCTTCACGCGAAAGCTTGCCATGCACGCAGGCGTAGCCCCCCCTCCTCCCCCTTGGCGATCTTCACGCGAACACGGCCCCCTCATGCAACGGCTTCAACGTGGACAGCTGGGACCGCCTCCCTCCTGTGAACAACCCAACACGGTGGAGAGAGAACGAAGGAGAGGAAGAAGACGCCACCGGCTGTCTTGGCGACCTGCAGAGCTCATCGGTGGCAGAGGAAGAGGATGATCAACTATGAATGAGAAGAATGGCGGTCTGCTGGCCGAAAGAGGAGGACCACGCACAGGAGACACCGACAGGAGGTCCTGGCGACGAGTTGCATGGGCCCATGGCGCTGCATTAATTTGTTGGGCACTCGCATGCAAGTTTGCATGCATGCATGGCAGATACGGTGGTCTTGTGGGCAGGTGGGCTACGATGATGTTGTCGACGCGAAGGAGAAGAAGAATGGCAGCATGGGCGTCCGTATGCTGGGTACGTGCATGGTGTGTGGATGGCGTACATGATGAACACATGTAGGCGTCCAAGGCTCATACGGTCATGCTCAGAAGGGGACGTGGATGTGGCTGGCGTGCGTGGTTCATGGAAAAGGCCTGCAGCGTGAGCTGGCAACCACGTTCGAAGTAGGAAGATGACGTTCGTAGTAGTGTCAGACATTATTAGCGATGCCATTGGGTGTGGCTACAGTCTGGGTGTGGATGTGTTTCAACGTCCGCATGCTGGGTGCGTGAATGGCGGAGCAGGCGGCTGGCGAAGGGAGAGCGGCTATGACTACGTCATTTACGACAGTAGACACGGAAGAGTGAGGCATAAACACCTTCCCACGGGAGAGAGGAAGAAAGATGGAAGTGAGGGCTTGTGTTAGCCCTATAAATGGGGCTCCCGTTGGCATTCCAAGGGGGTTCTTTTTGGAGAGTATTTGGGAGTTCCTTATGTTTATGCTGGATAATTTTTGGGGTTCAGCTGTTGTTATTTTTGAGTTCCTTTGAAGAGTGCATCTGGGTTCTATATATTTTGAGATTTTTTGGAGAGAGTTTGAGTTTTGTAGAGTTGAGTTTGTTTGGTTCATTTGAGTTCTTTAGGAGTGCTGGGTTCCAGCGGCTGAGAAATTTGAGTTTACATATTTTGAGTTGTTTTCTTTTGTCTCTGTGATAAGGAAACGAAAGGGAGAGCGGCTGAGGCTCACTCATATTGCATATGTTTTCATTTTTATGATTTTCTTGACCTCTCTATTTTAGTGGATCGCCTCAGTCATTTCATATTGATAGTCGTTGATCAAATTGCAACGCATTTCATAAGTTTATCTTTTAAATTAAGTTGAGTTGATATTGTCCTTTTTTGTTTATTACTTGTTTCATATTTTTATTTGTCTCTTCAAATTTTAGAGATTGTGGTAATTCTGTCTTTTGTTTTTCACTTGTCAAGCTAATTCTCTAAGCCTAAATTTTCATCATTACTTTATTGTGTTTGGTTAATTCTAATATCTTAAATTCAATCTAAAGTTTTTCAACCAAACTCTCATGGTTTTAAATCTTCGTACTCAAGATTTTCAACTCTAAAATCTAAACCTCTCTGTGGACTCAACTCGGTCTCACCACTTAACTATTCTCTTTAATTTGTGGGCCAGATATTTAAATTTGGTAGCAGGTGTATTAACGACGTGCATTTTCACGCTATCACAAACCTCATTTGTTCATGCTTCTGATGTTCCTAGCATATCTAAGAAAATTCCTCATGTTTCACGAAAGAAAACTCCTAAAATTAGATCAAATAAATAGAAATCTGTGAACAATAAATCACAAATTGGTGTTGTTGGTACCCATGTGCAGGTTGTACATAATTCCAGTTCACACACACATGCATAATCAAAGAAATTTTCTTGTCATTACTGTGGTAAAGTTGGCCATATGAAGCATGAATGTCATATCAAGAAATCTGATGATCAGAATGCATGCAAAAGAACAAATGGTTCCAAAAATTTCAGAAAGCTTTCAAATAAAAGAAGTTCATTTCAAAATCCTCATGTGCATGCTAGAAACATTCATGTGGACAATCATGCTATCCAGAAAAGGGCAATTGAATGTTTTTACTGTGGTAGATCTGGTCATGTAATGCATAATTGCCTTGTTTTAAAGAATGATGAATTCGGGGATAGCAGAAAACTCACTGCTCGAAAGAGGCAAGGACTGGTTGCAAATAGAAAGCCTCACTTCTTTCATAACTGTAGAAGGACTGTGTGGACATCAAAAAAGTGATGATGATCACTCGATATGTACGTCCTGGAATCCAAGAGTAAGTCGAAGACGGAAAGGCCGAATAAACCCCATACCTCCTCCGAGCAGGACTGTTGTGCCCCGAATGGTGGCAATCAAGAGGGGAGGGGTGAATTGATTGACCAAATAAAATTTCTTTTCGTATGAAAAACTCGATTAATAGACACACAAGCATTCAGCCTCACTCGAGCAGGATCACACTCATGAATGTGCATGGATGACGGTAGGTGATTGAAAATGGAAATGGTAAACACTCAGCTCAACGTGAAGCCAACTTGTAGAAATATACGAAGAAACAAACCACAAATGAAGCACAGAGTTTTTAGGTGGTTCGGGTACACAACCGTGTCCCCTACGTCTTAATGCTTCACTATGAAGTGAGCCACATACACATGCTGTGTAGAATAGCAACCACACACACATCACCCGATCTTGGCTGCCACACACACACACACACACGCTCGTGTCTTCGAACACAAGCAACCACACAGAAATCCGGTTAAAGAATTACAACAGATATTCAAGCTCACTCAAAAGAACTCTGTGAGTGAAGAATGAAGAATGATTTTGTATTGTTTAGAGCTCCCCCTTTCTCTTCTTTGATGGTAGTTGAATGCTTCTGCAGCTTAAAGATGGTTCTTGATGGACAAAGAATGATTCTTGCACCAACAATGGTTGTAACTTGATTTTCCACGCAGCTTCCAGTTGGGGATCGATTGGAGACTTATATCTAGCTTCTTCCCTTCACATTCACGCTCAGATCAAGGTGGAAGAAGAGCTGGAGCTGCTGCAGCGTCCCTGCACACACAAGGGTTAGAACAAAAACACTCTTCAGATCTATCTCGAAAATCCCTTAGGGTTTACATCCCAATATAATGTTTTATATGATTAGGACGGTCAAGAGACAACCTAGGGACCAGATCCACAATTTCTGGAGTGATTTGAGGAAGTTGGACTGGAGTTAAAAGACTTTTGGCGCGCCTACACGAAGGTCATTTTTTACGGCGCCGCCCCGAACCGGAAAAGGTCGACCCTTGGGGTCGACCCTCGTGACCCCCCTTGCGGGTTTAAAAAAACTGACCCTTGGGGTCGACCCTTGGGGTCGACCCTCGCGACTGGGGTTGTAGAACCCGTGTGGGTTGAGGAATTTACTACCCAGGGGTCAACCCTTGGGGTCGACCCTTCTCCCTGAACTTCCAAAATGAGAGTTAAAAACACACTAATTCCAAGGAACAAGCTAGGGGGTTTCAAGTTGGGTTTACACCATCAAAATACTTGATTCTAAGGCACGAATTGAGCAAAGTCCAACTCAAATAAATTTAGATCAAGATCTAGCTTATTTACCTTTCGAAATCAAAACATGAATGTCAACTTTGATAATCAAATGATCAAGGGCTTATAAGTTAGGATTGATCTCACCAATCATCCTCGAAATTCTCAAACTCTGAGCCACATTCCTTGTCTTGTAAAAAGACATAAGCGGAGTTAGATATAGTCTTTCAACTTGAATCCAAAACTCTTAGCTGGTGAAGTTGTTCTTGAGCCTTCATAGCACTGTGACTTCATGAAGTATGTTGAGCACATCCAAGATTTTTTATGCTAGAATAGTTCAAAGACAATTTATGCACATATAGTGTTTGGTCATCATCAAAAGCTATTACATTTAAATTTTCATACATGGAGGGGGTTCAACAATCTCCCCCTTTTTGATGATGACAAAATACTATATGCCTTGCATGAATATATGACTTCAAAATGATTTAACATGCTCATTGAATTCATGCTCCATATCAAGAATAAAACTTTCATACACCACCATGAACCATTCAAGAAGCATCATAACATGAAACATACCATTCCAAACTTGTAAGATTGACCAATGAAGGCATATTCCAAAGTTCTTGCCGAAAACATAGTTAAAGGATAGCAAATTCTGAATACATAAGTGAAACTACAACACTTATGCAATGCCATGATATGAAACTTTGCTAACTATGATGATGAATGAAAAACACACATGCATGCTGGCACACATCACACATGAAGTAGTAAAATAGCCGATTGCCGGGCACACACATAGTACAACACATAGTACAAAATTTCTCCCCCTTTGACATTCTCAAAAAGGAGGGGGTGAATATGGGATAAGAAGTGTGCCATGTCGGTGGAGCGCAATCATCTAGTCCAAATCTAGAGTGGGTGGATCTGGTGGACGTCTAATGTAATCTATGATTTCTTGAAACTGATGGGTCTCAGTGTCCAAAACTTATGTATTCGACTCAAGAAAAGTGGTAACCCTTTGAAATGACTGAGTGTATTCCATATGGGAAAGCTTCAAATCTGAGATATCCTTGGCTAGAACATCTATGTTCTCCCCAAATTTATCTACGAGGAGGGTGGAGAGTGTACCTCCACGCTCAGGGCGTGGGGAAGACTTCCCGGCCAAGTACAGTAACTCCCGGCACAATGGTAAAAGTGAATTATAGTAGTGAACTATATTGCCCACTCCACGCAGTGAGGTAAAGGGCTACAAGTTGGCCCGGGAGGACCGATCTTGGGTTGACGAGAAGTCTAGTATGTAATACCCCAATTTTTCAAGAAATTAATTAGAAATTAATTAATTAGAATAATTCCTTAATAAATAGAATAAGTTATATTTTGACCATTTTATAAAAATCTAGAAAAAATATATTCTTGTAAGGGATAACACGTTTAACAAACTTATCTTCTGTGGCCAATCCAAATAAAATCTGTAAGTAGGTCGAATTAGTGGATTAAGCCCAAATTAAACACTTAGTTAACCATACCTTGAAACACCAAATTCGAGCCTAATACTCCATCAAATGAGCCCAAATCGGTGCCAAATGAAAGGTTAGGATGAGAGGATCATTACCCCTCTCTTAATCTCCTTAAACCCTAACCGAGGAGATGCATTCTGCAGAGATTGGATCGAGTCAACGATTGCGGCGGTGTTCACATCAACCCGACTTGTGTGGACGAATACTCCGCGCATAAAACCCTCCAGAAGGTGTGTGACCTATTGAAATGAAGCTCTCTAACCCTGGAATCGTTTAGAACTAGTGGCAGCTGTAGAGGAGCTGGATCGAGGAAGATCTCCAGTGATTAGTGGCTGCGTGTACCGACGTCTTGGGTTTTGGATTGAGGGAGATCTCCAGCAAACCAAACCCTACAAATAATATGTGGTTGGAAGCATCATCGTGTCAGTTTTTCATTGATATGAAAAGCCATAAATTTCATCAAGTGTTCTGCGAGAATTTTAGGTTTTAGTAGAAGCATGTCACATTTAGGGTTATAATTGTTCTCTTTCGATTAAGTTTTAATTTTAGGTTGTAAACACAAAACTGATTCATGCATCTCGTAGAGTTTTTCGTGCTCTTTCTTTTGGTAGTAAAAGCCCCAATTTTCATGCTTTATATCATGCGGATTCCATGTTTTAGTATAACCCTAGAAATCTCGTCGGAATCGGGCAAGGTGAAAGGGGCAGCAACCTGTCTGGACTTGTGCGGCCACACGATAGACCGCACATCCCAGATAGGCGGCCTGTTGTGGATCGAATAAATGTTTCTGTCTCTGATTTTTTCTTGGAACGTGCGGTCGAATACCAACCGCATGTCTGTCCTGCGGCCAGGTACAGACCGCACAACCCTTCTAGCGGCACACGACCGACCGTCCATCTCTAGCAGGCCTTCGGACCTGAGGGGGCATGCGCGGCCTGTCTGTGACCGTCCATGGGGATGTAAGGTCCAGAACTGACCACACATCTATAACAGAACATATTAAATTTCATTTCAGCATGTTATGTTAGTAGATTAGTGGTTAATGGCATGTTAGCAACACACCTAATAAACTATAATTCATGACAGTAAATAATTCTTGCTGATTTATTTAATTTGAGCTTGATCTTGATTCATCTTTCCAATGAATGTCAATCTTAATTGTGAATCATTGATAATTGAAATGGCTATTAGGGTTATACTTGTATAACCTTAGACCCGAACCTTTATTATCAACTAGATTTGAATTTGGACTCAATCGAATTGCTGTGATTTGAGTTAGTCCGAATTGGACTAGCAGGGACATGCGCGGCCGATAGTGGACCGCATATCCCCTTGAACGGCCCTATGATGACCGTTCATCCCTTGGCTAATGACAATTAGTTTGGCCGATTATCCTTGATCTATCTTCGGCCAATTCCTGATTGGATCAGCCCAGTAGACCCTAGGCCGACCAGCAGATAGTGTGATGCGGGACGGACACGGGGACCGACTCTACGTGGTATGGACCTCGGACTCTAGATGCGGACACGACCAGCAACACATGATAGGAGAGACACTAATCCCGACACGGAGAGCTCCTATGGGCTATACGTCGCTAACAGAAACGCAAGCTCACTCGTCGTCCCAAGTGAGGGAAACGTGGATCGTGCGCGGTTGAAGAACCGGCAGAGTTCACGGGTAGTCGACTCACTTCCGGACTCTGATCGAGTCACGGGACGGGTCACTCTCACACTCATAGCGGTGACATGGACACACGGCTAGTACCTATCGCTCTCGACAGCGGCAAAAGACCATATACTAGCTAAGCAAATGAACGCCGAGAGGTTCGGACCATTACCTCCACGCACCCGGCGTGGCGAAGACAACCCCGGCCGAATCACGAACTCCCGGTTAACAATTATTACAACAATACACTAAGTCGACCCACTCCACGTAGGGAGGTAAAAGGTCACATGTGGGGTCCAAGAATCACGCAACTCGGGTTGACAGGCAACATCTTGATGTCGCCCGGCGGTGCCGAACTCCGCATTTTTGTACTTTCCGAACGGCGAAATCAATGGGCCGTGGGGCCCACACGCTGTCCTATCCTCCGGGTCTGGCGGGGTGGGTCCCACTATAATGGGGACCCCTGGCAGCACGCTTCCTGGACGGCTGTCAATCGGCGACACTCACCGGAGGCCGGGTGCCCCGGTTCCCAAGTGAAGAGAGTGCTGTCCACGAGCTGATGTTGCTGATTCAGCAGCGCGCGCTCCGGCGAAAACGGCCGCTGCGATCAGCCCTGTCGCCGGAATGCGACGAAACCAGCGCCGTTGGAAAGAGGATTCGAAATACTTAAATCTAGGGTCAGTGTACTCTTCTGAACCGGCGCGGACCTAGGCTTTAACTATTTTTCAATTCTCTGCTCCACAGCTCCCGAAATCTCAGATCAGTATATTAGTTTCCTGTAAATGGCCGTTGACCGCCTACGTACAGTTGGATTCAGACTTTGAGCTCATCTAAAAAGTTGTAGGTAATCAAACCACGGAACTGGGACTATTTTTAGAATTTGATTTGCAAAAGTCGGCGATTTGTTATGATGTTTCGGGTGACTGGTGGTCGGATCTGGGAACAGGTGGATAGAACTGTAGATGGGTCTGAGAACGATTTTTAGAAAATATGAGATGGGCGAATCAAAAATTGAGAACAGTTGTGGATGAAGGGGTGGATGGATGAAACCCCCAGTACAATTGGGCGAACTAACAAAAATCAAAAAGTGGATCTAAGACATGAAACTCAGGATGGAGGTGAACCTGGACAGAACTCTGGCAGAACCAAAATGGAAGAGTGGACGAAAATCAGAAAATAGGAAACGTGATCTGAATGCTGGCCTGATTTTTGTGGGTGGAGAGGAACATCCCAGGAACAACTCCTCCAAATTTGGTAGCCAAATGAGCTCGGGGAAGACCTGTGAATTTCGAACAAGCTGCTGTGGTACTGCGTAGACAGAACTCCGTTGATGGCGATGGCGGTGCGGTAGCGGCTCGTGGCGGCGACAGCGATCGTCGGAACCGATATACGGGGCGTCACACCTCAGAATGGAAGCCTTCACAGCATCCAAGGGGGAGAGGGAGAGGAGAAGGGGGCGCACCAAGCTGGAGCTCCAAGAATTACTTTGATTCAAATGGCATTAATTCATCAAAATGGGAAAATACAAGTATTTATGTGTTACATCTCACATCTATTATCCACCATTGGATCTAGGGGAAGGGGTTGGAGGGCTAGGATGAGATGTGAACATCACACAAAAATTATATAAAAAAAACAAAGGGGGGGGCGGCCTATTGACTATGGTGGTAAGGGGGGACAAGTTTGGTAGCCACCTTGGACTTTGAAGTCCACTTGTCTCCCATGTGCCTTTTACCATTCAAACTTCTAGATGCCTCCATTTGACATGTTGACTGACCCCACATGGGGCCCATGGGCTGAGGTGGATCAATGGGAGGGGCCTGGGGGTCCCGTGGGGCCCAGGGGTCCCATGTTGCAAATAAGCCCCTCGTACACTCATAATTACATACCGAATACAATGAAATAAACACAAATTACACACACATAAAGTCTAACTAAATATGATAAATGGGGAGGCTCAAGGCGGAGTCTCTAGGCTGTCTCCGAGCCAAATGGACGCTGAGGTGGCTCGAGTCGTGCCCCGTGTGCGGTACCGATGGCTCGGCGTGTCGCGCCGCTCAACTGCTCGGGTGTCCGCACCAATTCTCCCCGGGTGGGAGAAACTCGACCCTGTCGAGTAAGGGTCTGCATCGCTCCAGAAGGTCCAGATCGATCCGTTGCAACTCGCCATGTGTGATCCATGTGTCCTCAGTAGCGGGCCGTCCTCTCCATCGCACTAGGTAGCGCGGGTAAGATCCACTCTGGTAACTGTCTCTTGCTCGTCCAGTATACGATCTATATGCTCACGCTGCCGTGAAAAAGGGGCTGGAGGTGGAAGTGGACGCTCAGGTGTGGGATCACTCTCAAGGGGAGGAGATGGCTCAAAAGGCTCACTAGGGATCACCGCTGGGTCCCTATATGCAACAAGATCCGATACATTGAAGGTAGAGCTTATACCATATTCCTCAGGCAGGTCCACAACATACGCATTGGATCCAACGCGTTTCAACACTCTAAAGGGACCGGCTCCACGAGCTTGCAACTTCTTAACGGTTCCAGAGGGAAACCGTTCAGGTCTTACCCTGATCATGACGTATTCGCCCTCGTGGAACTCTCGGTGGTGTCGGTGGGCATCGGCTAACTCCTTGTTCCGTGCATTGCTGGCCTCAATGTGACGACGGATGTCGTCATGCAAACTCCTAACATGCCTAGCAAACGACTCGGCCGACTCTGACACTCTAGCATGGATAGGCATGGGGACAAGGTCAACGGGTTTCCTAGGCCTACGACCTGTGACAATCTCAAATGGACTCATGCCGGTAGACCTATTCACCGAATCATTGTATGCAAACTCAGCCATGGGTAAAATGAGATCCCAATCCCCAATGCGGTCCTTAACTAGACACCTCAAAAGATCTCCCAGACTCCTATTGACCACCTCTGTCTGACCATCTGTCTGGGGGTGATATGCAGTGGAAAACTTGAGGTGAGTACCCATCATATGCCATAGTGTCTTCCAAAAGTAGGAAGTGAATCTAACATCACGGTCAGACACTATAGTGCGAGGCAACCCGAACTTGCACACCACATGCGTAAGGAAAAGGCGGGCTACCATCAAAGCATCCGAAGTCTTCGAGCAAGGAATAAAGAGGGCCATCTTCAAGAAACGGTCAACCACCACATAGACCGAATCATGCTTCCTGGAGGTACGTGGCAGTCCTAAAACAAAGTCCATGCTAACATCCTGCCACGGGACATCAGGTACGGGAAGAGGCATATAAAGGCCCGAGCTTTGCTTCTTCATCTTGGCCGTAGCACATGTACGGCACTGAGCCACGATGTTAGCAACATCGCGCTTCAAGCTCGGCCAATAAAATTGATGCTCCACTGCCTCAATAGTCTTGTTCCGACCAAAGTGGCCGGCTAAACCTCCCGCATGTAGTTCCCACACTAAGAAATCTCGAACCGAAGTTCGGGGAACACATAGCCTGCTACCTCGAAAGAGGTAACCCTCCTGAAGCACATACTCATCAAGGTCTCTCGAGGGTCCAGCCTGGAGAGTGGTAAAAATCTGACCGAAGTCAGGACAATCAACATAGGCCTCCTTCATCTTTTCTAACCCTATGACCTCGACACTCATGGTGGTAAGCAAACATGCTCGCCGACTCAAGGCATCAGCCACCTTATTTTCCACTCTAGCCTTATGTTTAAGCACAAAGGTGAACTGCTTGAGATACTCGACCCAACGATTGTGACGCGAGTTCAGCTTCTTTTGGGAGTGGAGATACCTCAATGCCTCGTGATCGGAGTATAGGACAAACTCCTGATGTAAAAGATAGTGCCTCCAATGCCTAAGAGCCTGAACAACTGCGTAGAATTCTTTATCATATGTGGAATATCGCAGCTTCACGTCATTCAGCTTCTCGCTGAAATATGCGATCGGGTGGGACTCCTGACTCAAAACTCCTCCAATCCCAACACCCGACGCATGACAAGAGACCTCAAACACCTTCGAGAAATCAGGCAATCGAAGGATAGGTGTCTGGGTCATGCGCTCCTTGAGGTCCTTGAAGGCGGCAGATGCGGCCTTCGTCCATACAAATGTGCCCTTCCGGATGCAATCCGTGATCGGGGCGGTGATGGAGCTAAATCCGCGGATGAAGCGACGGTAGAATGTCGTAAGGCCATGAAAGCTGCGGACATCATGAACCGTACGGGGTTCCGGCCACTCAACAATGGCCCGGACCTTCTCCGGATCGGCGGAGACCCCAGTACTAGACACGATAAAACCCAAGAAGGTAAGCTGAGGTGTCATGAAGGCACACTTCTGTGGGTTCGCAAACAGCTGCTCTCGCCGAAGAAGTAGACAGACCTGCCGAAGGTGGTCTAAGTGGTCCCCTGTGGTGCGGCTATAGATAAGGATATCATCAAAATACACCACTACAAAGACTCCAATGAAAGGTCGAAGGACCTGAGTCATGAGCCGCATGAAAGTGCTAGGGGCATTGGTCAACCCAAAAGGCATGACCAACCACTCATATAGACCGTCCTTGGTCTTAAATGCGGTCTTCCACTCATCACCTGGCTTAATCCTCACCTGATGGTAGCCACTCTTAAGATCGATCTTCGAAAAGATAGTGGCACCTGCCATCATGTCTAGCATGTCATCAAGGCGGGGAATAGGGAACCTATACTTCATGGTGATTTTGTTGATGGCACGACTATCAATGCACATTCTCCACGTGCCATCCTTCTTCAGGGTGAGTAATGCGGGTACAGCACATGGACTCATGCTGTCCCGAACAGACCCTCTCTGCACTAACTCATCGACCTGCCATTTTAGCTCGGCATGCTCCGTGGGACTCATGCGATAATGTGGAAGGTTGGGCAAGGAAGAGCCCGGAACAAGGTCGATGGCATGCTGAATATCCCGCATAGGTGGGAGTCCCTCGGGAAGCTCATCGGGAAAGACATCAGCATACTCCTGCAGAATGGGAACAACCTCGGGTGGGAGCTCACCCTCGGAGTCCCGCTCCACCTCTCGGACCGTAATGGCAAACACCGGACAGCCCTGACTAAGCTCCTGCTCCATCTCCTGGGAGCTAATCATCATCAATCTCCTCGTCGAGGGCTCTCCTGGGCCCGAGGTAATGGTCATAGCCCGAGCTGGGGATGGGGTACTAGGCCCGGGGATGGAAGGCTTCGGAGTACTAGGGCCAGTAGGACCCCTGACTGATGGGCTCCTGGGCCGAACGGGTTGGAGGGTGACCCGCTGGCCAGCGTGGTCGAAGGTACAGGTGTTCGACCGGCCATGGAGCGTGGCATCCCGGTCAAATAACCACGGCCTACCAAGAATGATACTGCCCACTTCCATGGGGAGGACATCACACCAGATCTCGTCACGGTAGGAGTGGAGCTGCAGCGGGACCAAGCACCGTAGCCTAACCGAAATGGAAGTGGTATCCACCCATGATACCTGATAGGGACAAGGATGGTCTACGGGTGTGAGACCAAGACGAGTGACAGCGTTCGTAGAGATTGTATTGATACAACTCCCGCTATCGATGACCACCTTGCAAATTTGCTTTCCCAGCCTACAGAATACATGAAGGATAGTAGTCCGTCGCCAGTCATCACTGACCTGTGGCTGGGTGAGGATACATCTGACGACCCCCACGTGGGTATCGTCCGAATGCTGGGCATCCTGGGCCTCACCTCCCATCTCATAGTACTCGTCAGCTAGCTCTTCATCGGCCTCATAGCTGACTAACTCGAGGCCCGTAGGGGTGGTATCCTCGGCCTGTGTGTCCCCAATGTGAAGAGATGGGCGGGTGGGACACTGGTTGGTGAAATGGCCAAACCCATTGCAGCGATAACACTGCTGCCGTGATCCACTAGGCTCCCCAATCATAGGTCCTTTACCTTTATCCTCCCGACGGATAGGAGGCGTAGGCAACAAAGGACGTGCAAGAGGTGCGGGTACCGGTGGACGGGCTGTGGGTGGGGCCGTAAGATGCTGGGGACGAGGAAGGTCCCTCGGGGGTGGAGGACGGGGCCTAGGAGCAAAGGGCTCGGGGCGAGCGGGCTCCTGAGGTCGAGTCATGGGGGCCCTCGGATACGTGCCAGATGAGCCACGGGGCTCGACACTACGAAGGGGAAAAGAGCCCAACCGATGGGGTGACTCGAACTCGGCCTCGAATTGCTCCAATTCGAGAGCTATCTGATATGCCTGCTCCAAAGTGGTTGCATTACGGCGAAAGAGCTCATATTGATAATTGGGCCGCAAACCTCTTCGAAAGCGGGATATAGTCATAGTGCTCTCTTCCGTGACCCCACACCGTAAGTAATACTCATCGAGCTCGGCAGTGTACTCGGTCACGGATCGGTTCCCTTGGGAGATGCTTTGCCACTTGTCTATGTGACGTTGGCGATATGAAGCGGGAAGGTACTTCTCCCTCAACTTGGTTTTCATATCATCCCAAGTACCGATCTGGGGTTGACGTCGCTGGTTGAGCAGGCTCTCCACATTGATCCAATAAGTTTGAGCCTGCCCTTGCAGCTTCATCTTTGCGTATCGGACTCTTCGATGGTCCGTCATCTCAAACCACTCGAAGTACCGGTCCATGTCGGCCTCCCAATCTAAATACACCCGAGGGTCCAAGGACCCGCTAAAAGTGGGAGGGTCCGCACGCACGCCCCTAAGAATGCGGTCCTCCACCTCGTCATCATGATTTCGTCGTTGATGACGGCGACCGTTACCCCCTTGATCATTATCAGATGCATAATCATCCACCACATGCACCTGTTGAACCCCAACATTCTCCGCCTGAGCTCTTGGTACAACAGGTTGCTGAACTGGCTCCTGTTGGCCGTTCGTCGGCGCAGGTTGTGCCGCTACTGGGCCCCTCTCGAGGATGGCAATCCTCCCAACTAAGCCCTGGATGGACTGATCCGAACTCTCAGCCCGATCCTCGAGGGCTTTCATCCACCCTTCTAGACGCGTTCCTATGCCATCCATATGCGTACTAAGGCCATCCATACGCTTGTCAAGACATTCCATAATGGCTCGGAACATCTCGGCCGTCGAGGACTCATCGGAGCTACGGGCCTGGGAATCCGCCATAGGCGGTGGTGGCGAGTATTGGGTACCTCGACGGGTGGGCATGCAACTGACACACGACCTAGAAGACACCCACTAATGCAAACACTCACTAAATGATGCACTTAGACCTAAACCAATATCCGGTATGTGGCGGAGTTAATCGATCCGAAGATCACTCCCGCAAGTGTGCGGCCTTCCCGATAGGTGTAGCCTAACGTTCAGACAACACCTTTTAATAGACCGGGTAAAGGGTGCAAATGCAATTTAAAATACACTTTTTTTTTGTTTTGAAAATAATGATGATCCTAGACTCAACTTAGACCATGATGCATGCAAGACATATGCAAAGACTACCCTAGACTCGACTCGCTCTGATACCAAACTGATGCGGGACGGACACGGGGACCGACTCTACGTGGTATGGACCTCGGACTCTAGATGCGGACACGACCAGCAACACATGATAGGAGAGACACTAATCCCGACACGGAGAGCTTCTATGGGCTATACGTCGCTAACAGAAACGCAAGCTCACTCGTCATCCCAAGCGAGGGAAACGCGGATCGTGCGCGATTGAAGAACCGGCAGAGTTCACGGGTAGTCGACTCACTTTCGGACTCGGATCGAGTCACGGGACAGGTCACTCTGACACTCATAGCAGTGACATGGACACACGGGCTAGTACCTATCGCTCTCGACAGTGGCAAAAGACCATATACTAGCTAAGCAAATGAACGCCAAGAGGTTCGGACCATTACCTCCACGCACCCGGCGTGGCGAAGACAACCCCGGCCGAATCACGAACTCCCAGTAAACAATTATTACAGCAATACACTAAGTCGACCCACTCCATGCAGGGAGGTAAAAGGTCACATGTGGGGTCCGGGAATCACGCAACTCGGGTTGACGGGCAACATCTTGATGTCGCCCGGCGGTGCCGAACTCCGTGTTTTCATGCTTTCCGAACGGCAAAATCAATGGGCCGTGGGGCCCACACGCTGTCCTGTCCTCCGGGTCTGGCGGGGTGGGTCCCACTGTAATGGGGACCCCTGGCAGCACGCTTCCCTGGACGGCGGTCAGCCGGCGACACTCACCGGAGGTCGGGTGCCCCGGTTCCCAAGTGGAGAGAGTGCTGTCCACGAGCTGATGTTGCTATTTCAGCAGCGCGCGCTCCGGCGAAAACGGCCGCTGCGATCAGCCCTGTCGCCGGAATGCGACGAAACCAGCGCCGTTGGAAAGAGGATTTGAAATCCTTCAATTATATAGGGTCAGTGGACTCTTATGAACTTGCGCGGACGTGGGCTTTAACTATTTTTCAATTCTCTACTCCACAGCTCCCGAAATCTCAGATCAGCATATCAGTTTCTTGTAAATGGCCGTTGACCGCCTACGTACAGTTGGATTCAGACTTTGGGATCATCTTAAACGTTGTAGGTAATCAAACCATGGAATTGGGACTATTTTTAGAATTTGATTTGGAGAAGACGGCGATTTGTTATGATTTTTCGGGTGACTAGTGGTCGGATCTAGGAACAGGTGGACAGAACTGTAGATGGGTCTAAGAACGATTTTTAGAAAATATGAGATGGGTGAATCAAAAATTTAGAAAAATTTTGGATGAAGGGGTGGATGGATGGAACCCCCAGTAAAACAGGGCAAACTAACAAAAATCAAAAAGTTGATCTAAGACATGAAACTCAGGACGGAGGTGAACCTGGACAGAACTCTGGCAGAATCGAAATGGAAGAGTGGACGAAAATCAGAAAATAGGAAACGTGATCTGAATGCTATCCTGATTTTTGTGGGCGGAGAGGAACATCCCAGGAACAACTCCTCCAAAATTGGTAGCCAAATGAGCTCTGGGAAGACCTGTGAATTTTGAACAAGCTGCTATGGTACTGCGCAGGCAGAACTCCGTTGATGACGATGGCGGTGCGGTAGCGGCTCGTGGCGGCGGCGGCGATCGTCGGAACCGATATACGAGACGTCACACCTCAGAATGGAAGCCTTCACAGCATCCAAGGGGGAGAGGGAGAGGAGAAGGGGGCGCACCAAGCTGGAGCTCCAAGAATTACTTTGATTCAAATGGCATTAATTCATCAAAATGGGAAAATACGAGTATTTATGTGTTACATCTCACATCTATTATCCACCATTGGATCTAGGGGAAGGGGATGGAGGGTTGGGATGAGATGTGAACATCACACAAAAATTATATAAAAAAAACAAAGGGGGGGGCCTATTGACTATGGTGGCAAGGGGGGACAAGTTTGGTAGCCACCTTGGACTTTGAAGTCCACTTGTCTCCCATGTGCCTTTTACCATTCAAACTTCTAGATGCCTCCATTTGACATGTTGACTGACCCCACATGGGGCCCATGGGCTGAGGTGGATCAATGGGAGGGGCCTGGGGGTCCCGTGGGGCCCAGGGGTCCCATTTTGCAAATAAGCCCCTCGTACACTCATAATTACATACCGAATACAATGAAATAAACACAAATTACACACACATAAAGTCTAACTAAATATGATAAATGGGGAGGCTCATGGTGGAGTCTCTAGGCTATCTCCGAGCCAGATGGACGCCGAGGTGGCTCGAGTCGTGCCCCGTGTGCGGTACCGGTGGCTCGCCGTGTCGCGCCGCTCAACTGCTCGGGTGTCCGCACCACAGTGGGCTGGACTCTGGTTCAGTTCCACCCTGCCTATGGCAGCCTGGGAGCCCACTTGGGTGAATTTCTAGATTCTTGTTAGGCCTTGTGTTTGAAGCCAGGAATGGACCGTACATCTGACAGCCGGCCCTTAATGGACCGTTCAACTGGTGAGCGGCTCTCTCAGGACCGCATATCCTGACCTCGATTTTGTAAACTTCTCGCCTTGTACGGCCTAATCCCTACCGTTCATATAGAAGAGCGGCCCTTTATCAGCCGTTCAACCTTGACCTCCCGAGGGATTAACCTCAGCCTAGTTCCTGTAGTGTGGCCCAGAGGCGACCGCATAAGTCTTGAGCAGTCCATTAGTAACCGCATATCATCCAGAGACGAGTTTTCTTTGTGTTTTATGGTTTTGAATCCATGAACATGATGGTTCTTGCTAACTTGAACTCCTGGACAGAAATTCTGGACAGTATCTCTTCAGCTTAGCCTTGGGATGTTCCGAGGTAAGTTTATACTTTATTATAACTAGCCATTTTAACTTGATTAAAGTCTAGACGGAACTTGGGATCTTGGATCCAATAAATCAATGCCAACGCATCATAGGGGCCCAATCTGGTCTTGGGGAGAGCGCCAGAAAAGTACTTGCACCCATGGGAGTTTGTAATGACATGGTGAGGCATTGCACCGAGTGCATGACTAGCGTGATGTCTATGACAATGATCTCTTACTTGAATCGTGTTCTACTTGGTTATATTCTTACTTGTTGGCCAAGTTCCTGCAATTTCCTATTATATATATTGTTCTTAACTTGCAATTCATGTAGTTATACCATTATGTCATATTGTTATTCCATTCCATTCTTTAGCACTTTCTTTAATTATGTTGTTTCATTCGATCGTTATCTCTTTTCTTTCCGTTTCATACATGTAATTAATTAGTTAATCACTTACACTTACCTGTTGTTACCTACTGAGCATTCGCTCATATAGTTGTTTCCCCCCCTTTCCAGGCAGCTCAGGTGAAGATTCACAGATGGATGGGAATGGGCAAGAGTGATGACTTGGAGTGTATCAGCTAGTCGTTATGTTGAGATTGTTTAGTTGTTTTACATCTAGCTATGCCTTAGAACTTGTGTTAGTTATTGTAACGGAGTCGAGTAGGGATTATGCTTGATTATGTTTAAGTCAGTTTGATGGTATTTGTAATAGAGTTTGAGTTATTCTGTTCATGACGTTATGTTAATTCTTAGCTTAGCATGTTATCTTTACTAGCGTTTTCTACTGTCGGTCCCGATATTCCGCATCGGGGCGTGACAATTTGGTGGTATAAGAGCCTAGGTTTTCTAATATTCCTAGGTTCTCTAAGTTCTAGGATCCTAAGTGATACGGTAGGACCTATAACCTTGTTATAAGTCTAAGGACTCAAACTGGTGAGATTTAGGTAGAAGACTGGTGTTGAGTTAATAATCTCATTGCACAATTATCCATTCTTAATTGAACCTAATATAACCTATTCCACGTGTAGGCTTTTGCAATGGCAGGAGAACGTGCGGAATGGAGGAACTTGCAGCGTACGGTTCAAGGACTTACTGAGGCTTTGCAACTAGTGGCCCAAGGAGGAGCTGTAAACCATGGCACTGGCGATCTTTATCAGAACTTTCGTGGGATGAATCTCCGCGATTTGGAGGCTCGACTGACCCTGATGATGCCGAGCACTGGCTTGAAGAGACAGGGAGGATTTTTGAAGTGATGCAATGCATCGATCAAGAACGTGTCCTCTTGTCGACCTTTCAACTTGAACGTGATGCGAGGACATGGTGGGACGCAGTGAAGGCTACCCTTGGTGATAGACAAGTCACATGGGAAGAGTTCGAGGAATTCTTCAATGGTAAATATTTCTCTGATAGAATACAAGAGAAGAAGGCGGCTGAGTTTGCTACTTTGAAGCAACGAAATCTTTCCGTAGCTGAATATGAAGCTCAGTTCTCTCGGCTATCTCGTTATGCTACTCACTTGATATCTACCGAGAAGACGAAGGCTAAGCGCTTTCTTACTGGGCTGAAGCTACAGTATATCAACCAGTTGGCACTGATGGAAATTCAAACTTATTCCGAGATGGTGAGAAAGGCTCAAGTATTGGAGATACTTTAGAAATGACAGAGAGAATCCGTGGGAAGATTGTTAAGAAAGAACAACATCATATTGGTCTTGGGAGTATCAAGCCCGGTCATAGCGAGAAGAGGCCCATTAGCGAGTCTGGTTCATGAAAGGGCAAGATGCCGAAGATTGAAGACAAGAAGCCTAGCCCTATTGTTCCATTCAAGGGTGTATGCAAGTACTGTGATCATCCAGGTCACAACATGGAGGAGTGCTGGCGTAATCTGGGTGCCTGTTTACGTTGTGGCAGTTGGGACCACCGTATTCCCGAGTGTCCTCTTTTATCTGAGCAAGCTAACCGGGTGAAACAGCATCGAATCAAGAAGCAGCAAGGCAAGCTCCAGGCTCTACAAGAAGACGAGACAGGACCCGCCAAGGAGGGTGGACTTGTCAAAGGTACTCTTATTATACATGATAAATCAACTTTTGTTCTTTTTAATATTGGTGCCACACATTCTTTTATTTCTTGGAGATTTGCGAAGTCTTTAGCTATAAAGCCAGTTTTGATGAATTCCCCGTTAGAGATTTCGACCCCTATTGGTTTCGGATCAGCAATTAAGTATTTCTATCCTTCCAGTAAGGTCTTGATCAATGAACAAAACCAGCCAGCTGATTTAGTTTGTATGGACATGAAGGATTATGACGTAATCCTAGGAGCAGATTGGTTGGCTAAGTATGAGGCCAATGTTCAATGCATATCTAGTTATGTGTCTTTCCCTGGACACCCTGGACTTTCTTTTATAGGAATTAGACACCATAAGTCTGTTCCACTTATTTCGGCTCTTCGAGCTGATAAGCTGATGAGGAGAGGATGCAAGGCTTTTCTAGCCTTTGTTTCTGTGACCCCTGAGCAGAAGATTGAGATTGAGGACTTTTCTATCGTCCGAGATTTTCCAGATGTCTTTCCTGAGGAACTGACAGGACTTCCTCCTGAAAGGGAAGTTATCTTTTCTGTTGATCTAATTCCTGGTGTGACTCCTATTTTCAAAGCTCCTTATCATATGTCTCCTGCGGAGCTAAGAGAACTAAAGCAGCAGTTGATGGAATTGCTTGAGAAAGGGTTCATTCGTCAAAGTACTTCACCGTGGGGAGCCCCTGTATTATTCGTCCGGAAGAAGGATGGTTCGATGAGGTTGTGCATCGATTATCGGCAATTGAACCAATTGACTATCAAGAATAGATATCCATTACCAAGGATTGATGTGTTATTTGATCAGATAGCAGGAGCTCAATATTTTTCTAAGATCGACCTTCGATCTGGATATCATCAGTTATGAATTAAGGAGGAGGATATCTATAAAACAACCTTCCGCAGCAGGTATGGGTATTTTGAATATGTAGTAATACCTTTTGGGCTAACGAATGCACCTGCAGCTTTCATGCAGTTGATGAACGATGTGTTTTGGCCCTATCTTGATCAATGGGTCATGGTGTTCATTGATGACATCTTGATTTATTCTATGAGTGAGGAGGAGCATGCTGAACATTTAAGGATGGCATTGCAACTATTGAGAGATCATCAGTTATATGCCAAGTTTAGTAAGTGTGATTTCTGACTGCAAGAGGTGTCCTTTCTAGGGCATATCATCAAAAAAGAAGGTATTTCTGTTGATCCTTCGAAGGTAGAGGTAGTAAAGAATTGGGCTAAGCCTACTAATGTGACCGAAGTGAGAAGTTTCCTAGGCCTAGCAGGTTACTACATAAGGTTTATTCAAGATTTCTCTAAAATTGTGGTACATCTGACAAGATTAACCCGCAAGAGATCAAATTTGATTGGTCAGAAGATTACGAGCGAAGCTTTCAGACCTTGAAGGAATGTTTGACTACTGCACCTGTTTTGGCTTTACCTTCTGGAGAAGGAGGTTTTGTTGTATACACTGATGCTTCAGGTATTGGTTTAGGGTGTGTACTCGTGCAACACGAGAAAGTGATAGTCTATTCTTCTAGACAGTTGAGGAAGTATGAAGAGAATTATTCTATTCATGATTTGGAGCTAGCAGCAGTGGTGTTCGCCTTGAAGATATGGAGGCACTACTTGTATGGAGAGGCATTTACGGTGTTTTCAGATCATAAGAGTTTGAAATACTTGTTTTCTCAGAAGGAACTCAATATGAGGCAGTAAAGATGGCTGGAGTAGTTGAAGGATTTTGATTTCTCCATTGAGTATCATCCTAGAAAAGGTAATGTTGTGGCAGATGCCTTAAGCCGCAAGCCTATAGCTAAGTTGTCAAGCCTCATGTTACAAGAATGGAAATTGCTGGAGCAGTTAGCTAGTTTGGATCTTAATGTTGACAAGGATCGGATTATGATTGCTCAGATTCAACTTAAGCCCGAATTATTGATGGAAATCAAGTGTCTGCAAGATGATGACCCAGAGTTGGTAGAGATCAAGGGAAGCTTGAGTAACAGACCTGACTTCATGATGGCTGATGATGGAATATTGTTATTTTAGGGAAGAACTTGTGTACCTGATGTAGCTGAGATAATAAGTAAGATCCGCGAGAAAGCTCATAAATCCAGATACACCATTCATCTTGGAGGTAATAAGATGTTTAAGGATTTGAAAAGATCTTTTTGGTGGCCGAATATGAAAAGGGAAGTTGCAGACTTCGTAAGTAGATGCTTGGTTTGTCAGCAAGTCAAGGCTGAGCATTTCAGACCAGCAGGGAAATTGAAACCCCTTGATATACCCCAATGGAAGTGGGAGAGCATTGGCATGGATTTCATTATGGGTCTACATAGGACTCGTAGTGGGTTTGATGCAATATGGGTGATTGTCGACAGATTGACAAAATCTGCTCATTTCTTATCCATTAAGTCTAAATGGACAGTTGATGTTTTGGCTGCTTTGTATATGAAGGAAGTGGTAAGACTACATGGTATACCAGTCAGCATTGTGTCTGATAGAGACCCCAGGTTCACTTCTCATTTTTGGAAAGGATTGCAAGAGTCCTTGGGAACTCGTCTGAATTTCAGTACTGCTTTCCATCCACAAATAGACGGACAGACTGAAAGGACCAAACAGATAGTGGAAGATATGCTTAGAGCCTGCATGATTGACTTTGGAGGTAGTTGGAGTGATCACTTGGCATTGGTTGAATTCGCCTACAACAATAGTTACCAGGCCAGCATTCAGATGGCTCCATTTGAAGCTTTGTATGGTAGAAGCTGTCGATCCCCGTTATGTTGGGACGAGGTAAGTGAGAAGCAATGGCTTGGACCAGATCTCATTTCTGAATCGTCCAAGAACATCTGTATTATCAGAGATCAGTTACAAGTAGCACAATCAAGACAAAAGAGTTATGCCGACACTAGGAGGAGAGTTTTGGAATTTCAGGTTGATGAGGATGTGTTTTTAAAGGTTTCTCCTATGAGGGGAATTCGAAGGTTTGGTATTCAGGGCAAACTGAGTCCAAGATACATTGGACCATTCAAGATTCTAGAAAGAGTGGGGGAGGTTGCTTACCGTTTGGCACTACCACCTCAGTTATCTGGAGTACACAATATTTTTAATGTGTCTATGTTACGGAAATATGTTTATGATCCCACTCACATTATTCAGCATATGGACTTCGAATTGAAGGAAGATCAGACTTATGAAGAAAGATCGATCAAGATTCTAGATCGGAAGCCACATCAACTCAGGAATCGTTCCATACCGATGGTTAAAGTGCAGTGGAGTCGGCGTGGAACTGAAGAAGCTACTTGGGAGTCAAAAGATATTGTGCGGAGACATTACCCTGACTTATTCTAGGTGAGTTGTCTCACTCCCTCCTTTTATTATTAAGTGCATTGAATTTCGAGGACCCAATTCCTTAAGTGGGGGAGGGTGTAATACCCCAATTTTTCAAGAAATTAATTAGAAATTAATTCAAAATTTATTAATTAGAATAATTCCTTAATAAATAGAATAAGTTATATTTTAACCATTTTATAAAAATACAAAAAAACTATATTCTTGTAGGGGATAACATGTTTAACAAACTCGTCTTCTGTGGCCAACCGAAATAAAATCTGTAAGTAGGTCGAATTAGTGGATTAAGCCCAAATTAAACACTTAGTTAACCATACCTTGAAACGCTAGATTCGAGCCCAATATTTCATCAAATGAGCCCAAACCGGTGGTAAATGAAAGGCTAGGATGAGAGGATCATTTCCCTCTCTTAATCTCTCGAAACCCTAACCCTAGGAGATGCATTCGACGGAGATTGGATCGAGTCAACGATTGCGGCGGCGTTCACATCAACCCAACTTGCGTGGACGAATACTCCGCGCATAGAACCCTCCAGAAGTCGTGTGACCTATTAAAATGAAGCTCTCTAACCCTAGAATCGTTTAGAACCAGTGGCGGCTGCAGAGGAGCTGGATTGAGGAAGATCTCCAGCGATTAGTGGCTGCGTGTACCGACGTCTTGGGTTTTTTCTCCTTCCTTCTTCATCCGATTCAAGTAGGTGATAGCAAGCCAAATCCTACAAATAATATATGGTTGGAAGCATCACCGTGTCAGCTTGTCATTGATATGGAAAGCCCTAAATTTCATCAAGTGTTCTGCGAGAATTTTATGTTTTAGTAGATGCATGTCACATTTAGGGTTATAATTGTTCTCTTTCGATTAAGTGGTAATTTCAGACTGTAAACACAAAATTGATTCATGCATCTCGTAGAGTTTTTCATGCTCTTTCTTTTGGTAGTAAAAGCCTCAAATTCTATGCTTTATATCGTGCGAATTCCATGTTTTAGTCTAACCATAGAATCCTCGCCGAATTGGGCAAGGTGAAAGGGGCAACGACCTGTCTGGACTTGTGAGGCCACACGATAGACCGCACATCCAAGACAGGCGGCCTGTTGTGGACCGAATAAATGTTTATGTCTCTGATTGTTTCCTTGGAACGTCTGGCCGAATACCAACTGCATGTCTGTCCTGCGGCCAGGTACAGACCGCATAACCCTTCTAGCGGCACACGACTGGCCGTCCATCTCTAGCAGGCCTTCGGACCTGAGGGGGCATGCGCGGCCTGTCTGTGACCGTCCATGGGGATGTAAGGTCCAGAACCGACCGCACATCTATAACAGAACATATTAAATTATCATTTCAGCATGTTATGTTAGTAGATTAGTGGTTAATGGCATGTTAGCAACACACCTAATAAACTATAATTCATGACAGTAAATAATTCTTGCTGATTTATTTAATTTGAGCTTGATCTTGATTCATCTTTCCAATGAATGTCAATATTAATTGTGAATCATTGATAATTAAAATGGCTATTAGGGTTATACTTGTATAACCTTAGACCTGAACCTTTATTATCCCCTAGATTTGAATTTGGACTCAATCGAATTGCTGTGATTTGAGTTAGTCCGAATTAGACTAGCAGGGACATGCACGGCCGATAGTGGACCGCATATCCCCTTGAACGGCCCTATGATGACCGTTCATCCCTTGGCTAATGACAATTAGTTTGGCCGATTATCCTTGCCTATCTTTGGCCAATTCCTAATTTGATCAGTCCAGTAGACCCTAGGCCAACCAGCAGACAGTGGGCTGGACTCTGGTTCAGTTCCACCCTGCCTATGGCAGCCCGGGAGCCCACTTGGGCGAATTTCTAGATTCTTGTTAGGCCTTGTGTTGTGCGGCCAGGAATGGACCGTACATCTAACAGGCGGCCCTTAATGGATCGTTCAACTGGTTAGCGGCTCTGTCAGGACCACATATCCTGACCTAGATTTTGTAAACTTCTGGCCTTGTAAGGCCTAATCCCTACCATTCATATAAGAGAGCGGCCCTTTATCAGCCATTCAACCTTGACCTCTCGAGGGCTTAACCTCAGCCCAGTTCCTGTAGTGCGGCCCAGAGGCGACCGCACAAGTCTTGAGCGGTCCATTAGTAATCGCATATCATCCAGAGACAAGTTTTCTTCGTGTTTTATGGTTTTGAATCCAAGAGCATGATGGTTCTTGATAACTTGAACTCCTGGACAGAAATTCTGGACAGTATCTCTTAAGCTTAGCCTTGGGATGTTCCGAGGTATGTTTATACTTGATTATAATTAGCCATTTTAACTTGATTAAAGTCTAGACGGAACTTGGGATCTTGGATCTAATAAATCAATGCCAACGCATCATAGGGGCCCGATCTGCTCCTAGGGAGAGCGCCCGAAAAGTACTTGTGCCCATGGGAGTTTGTAATGACATGCTGAGGCATTGCACCGAGTGCATGACTAGCGTGATGTTTATGACAATGATCTCTTACTTGAATCATGTTCTACTTGGTTATATTCTTACTTGTTGGCCAATTTCTTGCAATTTCCTATTATATATATTGTTCTTAACTTGCAATTCTTGTAGTTATATCATTCTATCATATTGTTATTCCATTCCATTCTTTAGCACTTTCTTTTATTATGTTGTTTCATTCGATCGTTATCTCTTTTCTTTCCGTTTCATACATGTAATTAATTGGTTAATCACTTACACTTGCCTGTTGTTACCTACTGAGCGTTCGCTCATATAGTTATTTTCCCCCCTTTCCAGACAGCTCAGGTGAAGATTCACAGATGGATGGGAATGGGCAAGAGTGATGACTTGGAGTATATCAGCTAGTCGTTATGTTGAGATTGTTTAGTTGTTTTACATCTGGCTATGCCTTAGAACTTGTGTTAGTTATTGTAATGGAGTCGAGTAGAGATTATGCTTGATTATGTTTAAGTCAGTTTGATGGTATTTGTAATAGACTTGGAGTTATTCTCTTCATGACGTTATGCTAATTCTTAGCTTAGCATGTTATCTTTACTAGCGTTTTCTATTGCCGGTCCCGATATTTCGCATCGGGGCGTGACATAGTAGGACCAACAAGAGGTCCCCATCTCCTTCACCATTGGTCCACTTAAGCCTTAGGGCCCATGTGGGGCCAGTTTCAGGCAAATCCCTTTCTGTCCTGACAATCTGTAACTAGACACAGAAAAACCTATAGTTTGCAGAGATTCTCATTTCTAATCCCTTCTTTGGATCGATAGGAAAAAATGATATGTTTTAGATCTGTGAGTCCCCTTTCCAACGGCACTAACCATGCCTCGATCTGCCTTCGGATCTGAGAGAAATAAGTCTTGCCGCCGGGTCGCGCAAATTTGTTCCGTGAACAGACCTGTAGAAGCAGGAGCAAAATAATTCTTGAAAAATTATCAAAGCTCAATTTCAGGAACCGCCACTTCAGGGAGTCGACCAGGGACATCCTGCCTTCGTTCTAGCCAAGTGTCGCCTTCAGAAGCTCTCAGGAGGATGAAATCCCTTTGGAGGCTATTGCTTGCTATCCGGCGAGCGGAACTGAGTCGAGCTGAGTTGGAATAGTGCCGAGTCAGATCAGCAGCCCTTCCTCAGCTTGAGCACCCCTCCGGCTTGCTATCCTTCAACCCAAGATCGGTCCTCCCGGGCCCACTTGTAGCCCTTTACCTCCCTGCGTGGAGTGGGTAATATAGTTCACTGCTGGTGGCTCAAAATAAGATGGCTCCGGATGAGGATCGGAAGGTAAGAGTGGAGGCAATGGAGCTCTCATGGGTAGGGAAGGAATGTCCTCCTCGACGGGAAGAGGTCCTCATGGTGTAGTTCACATTTTTAGTAGAATTAATGCAAGAATTATTGGGAATTTGTTCCAAGAGGCCAAGGCCGCCCCCTATCTCCCTCCTCTCTTCCCCTTGCAGATAGATTTCTGCCAATTCTCTGAGGTGTGAAGCCTCCCTTCCAACCCCCTTCCTGAGTGTGAAGCTCAGTGCCGCCGCCGTCGCCACCATTGAGCCACCATCACGTCGCCACTGCCACCCGTCGGAGTTCTGTCCAAATCAGGATAGAACCTCAAAGCCATATTTTTATCTTTTTCTCCTATTATCTGATCAACCCCCAATTTTGAGGGTTCGTTCTCCCTGTCTTTCCTAATCTCCAGTTCAAATTTTGTGCCATTTGGCCTTCGTTTGGTATTTTTCCATATTTTTGTTCTTCCCCTCAGTAATCTGCATGTTTGCAGATCTGCGGGACAGTGTCCCTTTTTCGTATTTTTCCCACCCCCTTATCAATTTTTAGAAAATCCATAAAAATTCCCAGGTGTTCTAACATCCACCCCTTCCACCAGTAATTTTCCTCGTACCCAAAAATGATTTGCATTCAAACCAGCGGTCGTTCTCTCACCCATTTCCTTAGAAGTCATCATTTGATATACAACTTCTTCTGGCACATGAATGTCTCCAAATGTGTGTCCTTCATAAGGCAGTCCAAGAGCGGTACCAATGAAGGCTGGTGTGAGCTCAAACACCTGGGCATTCACTATTGTATATTGATTGTTTTTCGTGAAAGATAGATTACTGTAAAACTGATGGACCAGATGTGGATAAAAACGGCGATGCGCTGACATAAACACATCCAAATTCGGTTGACTACTAATAATATCCACAAGACGTGGGAGATGCTTGCAAATATTTCTGAAATCTACCGTCGGAGGGCGAAGTACCTTCCTGTCCATCACTTTGCTAGATGTCTGATCCCGTTTGGTCGATAAGAGTTCTGTTCCCTTCGACCTCCGTTCCCGAGCAGAGCTGGATTCCGCTTCTTTGCAAGAAGGACGCCGCTTTGGGGCCATCTGGATCACAAGATAGAAAAGAGCCCGAGATGGAGTTGTAGATATCGTTGGTTCGAAAATAGGGACACCTTAACCTCAGATATTCAGTTCTCCACACACCATGGCTTACCTCAGACGTGATTTGGACCAAGGAAGAAGCTTTGAACCGCAAGAAGGAGGGTTCTGTGAGTTGCCACCGGTGGAGCTCGTGATTAGGGCTTGACCGATTTAAGGTTCCAAGAAGGGGTTTTTAGGGTAGAAGGAAGTGGTGGCAGGTCTTAGAAGGGGACTGGAGATATTTTATAGGAATGAGAGGGGCATTTTTAGTGTGAAAACCCTTTTCTCGAACGGTTCGGGCGCGGAGAATCTGCCGGACCGGAATGGGTCGACCCGCTTGGTCGACCCCTATTACACCGAGCCCCAGCCAGAATCGGTTGACGTGAGGGTCGACCCTTGGGGTCGACCCTTCCCCTGTACTTCTTCAAAAATAGATTTAAGTGCAGAAGAAGTCCAAGGAAAGCTAGGCTCTAATCCCCAATGATAAATTCATGTTAGAATCAAGGGAAATTGAATGTTTTATGGTTGAAATCAATTGGGGAAAACATTTCATAGAAATTTAAGATCACATTAGACGTTTATTGTCCAACTCTCCTGATTTCATATTTTGAATGATTTTGCTCCTTAGTTGGCATTTTAATTGTATTCAAGGTAACATCGGACATAGAAAAGGCAATGAAAGTGTGTGTGTATATTATAAATAGAAGGAATGCCATTCACACCCATGATGATTGTTCACACAAACTAATTTTATGATTTTCAAGCAATATGATGCATATGCATGATGAAGGAAAACCCAATAATGCATCTTACTAATGCAAATGCATGTAATGCAGTAACTTATATACACAATGCAGTTACATGATGCAAATTAACTCGATCATGATCCAAACTCGTCTATCCTACAAACCCCTAGTTCTCTCTTGAATGTGGTGAATTTCTCTTCATTTAGAGGTTTGGTGAAGATGTCGGTAATTTGTTGGTCTATTTCAATGAAACTAATCTCTACATCACCCTTGCTTACATGATCCCTAAGAAAATGATGTCTAATTTCAATATGCTTCGTGCGAGAGTGATGAACAGGGTTCTTTGACAGATTTATAGCTAATGTGTTATCACAAAGGATTGAGCTATTTTTGAAAGAAATGCCATAGTCAATCATTTGTTGTTGGATCTATAACACCTGGGCAACACAACTACCTACAGTCACATACTCGGCTTCGACCGTTGACAATGCCACTGAGTTTTGTTTCTTGGAGGCCCATGAGACCACACATCCCCCAAGAAATTGGCAATACCCGCTGGTGCTTTTCCGATCCACTTTACAGCCCGCATAATCGGCGTCAGAATAAGCAACTAAATCAAAGCTCGAATTACGTGGAAACCACAATCCCAATTAACTAAACCAGCAATATATCTGAAAATCCGTTTCACGGCCGACATGTGTGCTTCTTTCGGATTGGACTGAAATCTCGCACATAGGCATACATCAAATTGTATGTCGGGCCGGCTAGCAGTTAAGTACATCAATGACCCTATCATGCTTCTGAAAAGTTTTTGGTCCACAGATTTACCTGTTTCATCTTGATCAATTTTTATTGAGGTGGACATGGGAGTTAGTTGTGGTTTGGTTGATGTCAAATTGAATTTCTTCAGCAGCTCCATATTATACTTCTTTTGGTGTATGAATAAACCATCAACCGTCTGTGTGACCTGCAATCTCAAGAAGAATGTTAGTTCTCCCATAAGACTCATTTCAAATTCACTTTGCATCAATTTAGCAAAGTCTTTGCTTAAGGCATCTTTAGTGGAGCCAAAAATGATATCATCTACATACACTTGAACAATTGAGATTTCCTTACCATTCCATTTTGTAAAAAGAGTTTGATCAACATTACCTCGTTTGAATCCATTTTGAACAAGGAAATCACTTAACCGTTCATACCACGCTCGGGGTGCTTGTTTCAGACCGTAGAGTGCTTTGTCTAGCTTGTACACGTGGTCTGGATGCTTTTTATCTTCAAACCCTGGTGGTTGCTCCACATACACGTCCTCCTGGATATAGCCATTCAAAAATGCACTCTTAACATCCATTTGAAATAATTTAATATTGTTGCAACATGTAAATGCTAATAAAACTCTCACTACCTCGAGTCTTGCTATAGGAGCAAAAGACTCATCAAAGTCAATCCCAAGCTCTTGGCTATAGCCTTTAGCTACTAGCCTGGCCATGTTCCTAGTTACCACTCCTTGATCGTTTATTTTGTTTCGAAAAACCTACTTTGTTCCGATCACTGAGTGGTTTTTAGGACATGGCACGAGGAACCACACTTTGTTCCTTTGGAACTGGTGTAGTTCTTCTTGCATAGCCATGATCTATGACTCATCTTTCAAGGCCTCTTCTATGGAGTGAGGTTCAAACTGGGAAAGTAAGACTATGTAATCCGTATTTTCAACTTCCCTGAAAGAGGCTCGTGTTCTTATTCCTTCATCTGCATTGCCCATCACATTCTCTGGCGGATGGTCCTTTGCAAATGTCCATTGCCTTGGTAGCTACTATTCAACTTGATCTTCCTGATTTGCATCATCTTCTTGTGGTTCTTCTACTTCTTATTTCTCAATTTTTCCTTACAACTTCCCGGTATCACCATCATCCAACTCTTCATCCTGTAAAATAGATTTTTCATTAGTTCTTTTAAAAGGTGATTCATCAATAATGACATGGGGGCTTTCCTCAACTACAAGAGTTCTCAAGTTATACACTCGATAGGCTCTTGAGCAAAGAGAGTATCCAAGAAGTATTCCTTTGTCACTTTTGGGATCAAATTTTGCCAGGTCCACCTTACCATTGTTATGAATGTAGCAAATGGAGCCAAAAGGTCTGAAATAAGAAATGTTTAGCTTCTTACCTCGATACAACTCATAGGGTGTTTTCTTCAACAATGGTCTTACCATGGCACGGTTGATTATGTAGCAAGCAGTGTTCACTGCTTCAGTCCAGAAGTACCTCGGTAAATTGTTCTCATTCAGCATGGTTCTGGCCATTTCAATCAATGTCTTGTTCTTCCTTTCAACAACTCCGTTCTATTTAGGGGTTCTTGGTGCGGAGAAGTTGTGCATATAACCTTGAGCCCTGCAATAATTGTTGAACTCATGATTATCAAATTTCTTACCATGATTGCTCCGTACGGTCTTGATGCAGCACCCCTTTTCATTCTGAACTTGCCTGCAAAATCCTTCAAATTCCATTAGGGCATCACTTTTATGGGAAAGAAAATATACCTAACAGAATCTTGAGAAATCATCCACAATTACAAAATCATAAAGTTTACCACCCAAGCTATGTGTTCTGCTTGGTCCAAAAAGATCAATGCGGATTAATTCAAGGGGCCTCGATGTGCTTACATCATTCTTACACTTGAATGATGTTCTTGTTTGCTTACCCCTACTGTATGCCCCACAAACTCCTTCATCAACAACCTTCAACTTAGGCAAACCAATTACCAAATCATTTCTAGACAATTTCAATAAAACATTAAAACTGGCATGTCCAAGACGACGATGCCAAAGCCATGCATCATCATTATTCCTTGCAACCAAACACAAATTATTATGAGAAGCATCATCCAAATCTATCATATATACATTATTATGCCTGAAACCTATGAACTTTAGTTCATGAGTTTTTCTATCTACAACAGTGCAGTGGGTAGAATCAAAAGTCATGTTGCATCCTTTGTCACAGAGTTGACTTATGCTCAAGAGATTGTGATGCAACCCCTTCACAAGTAGAAAATTTTCAATAGTGCGAGTTTGATTCTTACCTATCTTACCTTCTTCGACAATTTTTCCTTTGTCTTTTCAACTAAATTCTACTGTCCCATCATCCTTTTCATGCAGGTCTGCGAACATCTCCTTGTTTCCCGTCATGTGGCGAGAACATCCGCTGTCCAAATACCATTTATTCCTTTGAGCTCTCAAGCAGACCTGCAAACACAACAAGAGTACTTATACAGATTTTGGTACCCAAACAAGATTGGGTCCACGATGGTTAGAGACATGAGATATGTATGTTTGATTTCTCATTCTAGCAAAATTTTCATCATCAAATTTCAGAATTCTGCAATCATACATATCATGGCCCAACCTTCCATAATAAAAACATGTAATGGCTCTATCCCTATTTCTCCTCCTACCCACATTCATGAATGAATTATGCACATGTGTTTTTGACGAGGATGGAGATGAACTTCTGGGAGCCCAATGAGTTGAGTGTGTTTGTGATGTTTTTTCCTTTTCAAGGATAGCAATAGCATCCTTTAACTCATTGATTTTATGCTTTAATGAATCAATCTTATTTTCATCCATTTCTTTGGCTTGAAAGCATGCACTTCTTTCCAACTTTTCTTGGTCTAAATACCCTTTTAAGTCTTCGTGCATTTTAGTAAAAGTGGCTTGGTCCTCACGCATGCATGACCTCTCATCTTCAAACAACTCAATCTTATGTTGCACTCCTACGGTTTTGATGATGTCATACACTATAAGTCAATCTTGATAGTCTATCTTAATACATTCTTTATATACATTCTTCATATACTGCACTCTCTGGTTTTACTCTGAAAGTCTGTGCATACTTAGTTCACTATGTATTGAGTCTATGCATGCTATCATCTAGACGGTGCAACCCTCGTTGAGGCACGCGAGTAAGTCCATGCATAGCTCAGTCTATGTCTTGCATGCATCTCATGCACACCTAGGGTCAGTGCAAGTGTGTGCGTCTCATGCCTCGTCTAAAGCATTCTGTTGGTGCTATCTTGGTCTTGCGTCTCTTATTGCGTCTCGTGCAGTTTGTGTCTGAGTTGCGTCTCATTCTGCGTCTCAGTCTGTGTCTCATGCTAGAGGTCGGTGCAATGTTTTGCTTTAGCACGTCGGTGCATATGTCTCCCACACATGATAAAGTCAGTGCATTGTTTTTGCCTTCTGCAATAATGTCTATGCATGATTGTAGTATGCTGCATTCTAAGTCTGTGCAAGTCTCGCATTGACTTACGCATACTAAGTCGGTGCAGGTTTTGTTCTGTGCTAATCAGGTCAGTGCACATTCACTTGTCCTGCATACCTTCTCGTATGCGCACCAAAGTCTGTGCATTCTTTGCATCAGGGTGCTTGAAGTTGGTACAGTTTCTATCTCGGTGCATATCAACGTCGGTGCAGTCTTTCTTTGTCGAAGTCATGTCAGAGTCGGTCCATTGTTTTGAATTGTGCAATCTTTGCATTGGGTTGCATAAGGTCGGTGCAACCCGTGTTGATGCACGCACGTAAGGCCTATGCATGTCTTGGCTTGTGCACAATCAGAGTCTGTGCATTGCTATAAAATCTGTGCATATCCTGCAATACACCACACATGGTCTGAGCATTGTTTGGGATACGGTGTGTGCATGTGTCTAAGTCATTAGCTTTAAGGTCAGTGCATGTTAGTTAGAGTCTATGCTTGTCTTGCTATATGATACGCAAAGTCTGTGCATGACCTTGGTCAATGTAGCCTCCACTAATATCTTCTCTTGCTTGGCAGGTTTGTCACCTGGTCGAGCATGTGTTCGACGAACCCAAAACTAGTGAGGTTATTCCACGTGGAAGTCAATGTACCAGGTTTAAGGGCTCGTGATCCGAGGTAAGGAACAGAAAGGATGATCCTGTCATGTGGAACCAAAAAGAGATCAGATCTGTGAAAAGAAATGGGCAGGAATTGTGTTAGCCACGCGCTATCATCTAGCTATAAAAAGAGGTTGATGGCTGCAAGAGAAAGCTGCTGAAGATTGACGAAGTGAGAACATCTGAAGCCATTGCGTGTGCTGAAACTTCCCTATCCGAGAGAAGAGCCTGTCTAGAAATGGGAGAGTCTGAGTAATCATTCCTTTGTTTGAACTTGAAAGACTGCTTCTCTGGAAGCTACATTTTCGCTATTTTTTGAGTGATTGTCTTCTTTTCTTTCTTTCATTTTCGAGTTGTTTCATTCATTTCTCTATACTACTTTGTTACCCTCTGAGTGTTCTTAGAGGAAGGGAGTTTGGTTCTCCGCTTGCGAGTGTAGGCAAGTCGCTCGTGTGTACCCTCTGGTTTAGAGGAAGGGAGGTTGGTCCTCCGGTTCTGATCTTGTTGGGGCAAGTTCAGTTTCAGATCCTGTAGGTCGCAGGATCAGTGTTGAGGGATTTGTTCCCTTGTGGCAAGTTGTAAGGCAGCGGATGTCAGCAAACTGAGCCTTCGGTGTTTTCATTATTTTGTTTAAGGAAGCCTTACTCCTGTGGAGTAAGGGGTGGACGTAGATTGCAGATCACAATCGAGCCACCTTAAAAACTCTCTGTCTCTTCTACGTGGTTTGATTGTTTGATCTCTTGTGTAGTGTGTTTGGCTAATCTCTCGTTAAGTCTTAAGCTCATAAGCTGTTCGTTCACTGTTCCATATCAACCTCTTCTCGTTAAGCTTTTGCTAGTTTGTCTATTCCGTGGCTTGATTAGAAAGTCTCTTTTCTTGTGACCAGGAACTCAATGCTTATTTCTCAAATTAGCTTGTATTTGGACGTGATCTATTCATCCCCACCCTTCTAGCTCACGTTCTGTGTGCTGTCAATTGGTATCAGAGCAGGTTACCCATCATGTGGTCCAACGGCCAGGGTAATTCTGGATCTAGTGGTCCTCGAAGCTTCATGGCTGAGGGACAGTCTATAAGTCGCCCCCCTTTCTTTGATGGTAATAACTATTTCTAATAGAAAAATAGGATGGAGGTGTTTATGAGAGCACAGAGCCACAAGCTCTGGAGAGTGATCACCATAGTGCCTTATGATCTTCCACCGAATGAAGATGCGTGGACGGAGGATCACGTCAAACTTTCAACCATCAATTGGTCGGCCCTGAACATCATTCAATGTGCGGTTCACCCTGATGAATACGCCCAGATCTCAGCCTGTAAAACTGCCAAGAAGTTGTGGGATGAATTGGAGTTAATCTACAAAGGTACATCCCAGGTGAAGGCCACTAAGGTAAATATGCTCACCTCTGAATATGAATTGTTGAAAATGAAATCTGAGGAGACTATCACTGAAATGTATGTCAGGTTGTCATTGATTACTAACAGTCTTAATGGGCTTGGGAAATAGATTTCAGAAGGGGACATTGTCATGAAATTCTTAGGTCACTGTCCCCCGCTTGGCACACTAAGGCCATAGTGATAGAGGAGTCTAGGGATCTGTCGAAAATGACAGTCACTGAACTGATAAGATCCCTAATGACCTAGGAAATGAACTTCAAAAGGAATGGTGAAGGAAGTGATAAGAAGGGCAAGAACATTGCCCACAAGGTGTCCAGCAGTAAAAGTAGCAGCAGCAGTGGTAGTAGCAGTGGGGAGTCTGGCGGTTTGTCAGACCTTGATCAAGAGGAGCAAGCTATGCTCACTCGTCAGTTTCGGAAGTTTCTGAGAACGAAGGGAAAACATTTAGAAGAAGAGGGTCATATCCTTCTGGTAAGAATTTTGATTTTAACAATGATAAGAACAAGAGTACTAAGAAGGTCAAATGCTATCATTGTAGGAAGACATGACATATAAAAGGTGAATGTCCTGATCTCCAGAAGAAGCCTTCCAAGGTGCAGAAGAAGAAACCTCAAGCTATGCTCTGCATGTGGAGTGACGAGGAGGAAGACCTAGAGGCCAGCTCTTCAGAGGAAGATGATGAAGGAATATGCCTCATGGCCAAAAGCGACGAAGAGGTAACCAATATCTTTGAGAATTTTACAATTGATGATTGGGAAGATTCATATACTGAACTGCTAGATAAATTTAATGCTTTGAGCAAAGAGCATAGGATGATACAGAGAAAATTGAATGTTGCTACTGAAGAGCAGGTCCAAACTAACCAAGAGAATCTGAAGTTTAAGGAGGATTTAAAAGAAATGGACTCTCTTAGAAAAGAAAATGAAGACCTTAGGTTCAAAAATCAAGAAGTACAAAAATAACTTGAAGAATTGAAGTCAAAACTTCAAGAGAGTCAGAGTAACAACACCTTAATCACTGAAAAATATGAAGCAGTCAGGAAGGACAATTCTGAATTTCAGGAAAATTGTGAAAAATTACAGAAGGAACTGGAAGATAAACAAAGAACCATTGAAAAATTTGTTCAAGGAAAAACAAATTTGGACGCCATGCTAGGTGCTAGGGTTAATTTCAATAAAGAGGGTTTGGGTTTCAATCCAACACATAAAAGACCTTTTGAATTCAAAACTATAACATTCTATCCATAAAAGGGAAAAGAGAAAATGGACACACCATCAAGTTCTAGTCATGATCAGAATGTCCAACAACACTGTAAAACTATTAAGAACTCAACCAGACAAGCTTCCATGTCCACCATCCAAAACATGAGTGTTAACAATACAAGATAAATGACCCACAACAAGAACTCATATCTCAGTAAGAACATGGGTCAGTACAGAAGAAACTGGGGAAATCATGCTCACTCTCAGAGATTGTTTAATGAGTATGCTTTTACTAAACAGGATGGGTACAGAGGATACCCGAGGAATAAAGGGCCTAACAACAGGAACGGGTCCAACATCAATAAACTATGTGGACAGAACCTTAGTCATAACTTCAACAAAACTACAAATAGAGTGCAAACAAAAAATACCTTGAGACAGGTCTGGATTCTAAAGTGTTTTCTTTGAGAGTTGAATAAATCTTTTGGACCCAATCTATCTTGAGTTCCAAACCACTTTGCTTAATTTACTCTATGCAGGTTAGCCTAGCAGTCGAGAACAACAAGTGGTATCTAGATAGCGGCTACTCCAAGCACATGACAGGTGACCGATCCAAATTCAGCAAGCTGGAGATGAAGGTAGGGGGTCTGGTCAAATTCGGAGGAAAGAACAGAGGTAAAATTGTTGGCATTGGAACAGTCGGTAAGTCTTCCACAAACTCCATTGAAAAAGTTCTTCTTGTGGAAGGTCTTCAACACAACCTACTCAACATTAGTCAGCTGTGTGACAAGGGTCACAGAATTCTGTTTGATAACACTGCATGTAACATTCTTGAAATAAATTCTGACAAAGTCATGTTTGAAGCTCATAGAGTCAATAATGTATACATTGTTGATCTAAATGAAAAATCTGAAACAAATCTCTGTCTATCTGCTGATCTTGAGAATAATGCTTTTATGTGGCACAGACGTTTAGGTCATGCTAGCTTCTCCTCTTTGAATAAATTGGTTAAACATGATTTAGTTAGAGGATTGCCAAAAATCAAATTTTGTTCTATTTCAAAACCATGTGATGCATGTGCTCTAGGCAAACAAACCCGAAAATCATTCAAACTCAGATCTGAGTCTCTGTCTTCCAAACCAATGGAGCTCTTGCATATGGACCTCTTTGGTCCAACCAGGACTCAGAGTCTAAATGGTAAAACATTCGGGTTCGTGATTGTAGATGATTTTACTAGATTTGCATGGTTATACTTTCTTGAAAATAAAAACAATGCTTTTTAGATATTTGAACATTTCTTTAATATGGTAAAACAAGCAGGAATACACAGAATTTCCATGATTCAATCTGACCATGGAGGAGAATTTGAAAATGCTACATTCACTGAATTTTGTAATAAAGAAGGATCGACTCACAGATTTTCTTCTCCTAGGACTCCAGAGCAGAACGGCATAGTGGAGAGAAGAAATCGCACAATCATTGAGATGGCCAGAACCATGCTGATGGAGAGTCAGCTACCTAGAAGATTTTGGGCAGAGGCAGCCAACACCGCTTGCTACACCATTAATAGAGCCTTGGTAAGACCCATCCATAAGAAAACACCTTATGAACTCCTAAAAGGTAATAAGCCTAATGTTTCATACTTCAAAATTTTTGGTTCAAAATGTTTCATCCACAATAATAATAAAAGTTACCTAGACAAATTTGATGCAAGAAGTGCTCCAGGAATCTTTCTAGGATACTCTGAAACAACTAGGGCTTATAGGGTTTTCAACTGCATAGATAAGACTGTAGAAGAGACACCTCACGTCATATTTGATGAAACAAACAATCTCACTAACTTAGATAATGATGACAGGTGCTCAAAAGAAGATGGAAAATTCTTAGAGGACAAAGAGAATGAAGGAGTTGAACCACCTGAAGTAACAAGTACCTCCAATCAAGTATGTTCAGCTGAAGCAGGTGAGTCTTCAACAAATCTGAAATTTTTGAAAGATCACCCAGTAGATAACATCATAGGCAATCTTGAAGATCCACTTAGAACAAGGTCTCACTTTAGACATGTTCATAATCAAGACCTAGTTGCTTTGGTTTCATAGATTGAACCCAAATCAGTAGAAGAGGCTTTAAATGATTAATCATGGGTTAATGCTATGTGTGAGGAGTTAGGTCAATTTGAAAGAAATAATGTCTGGGAGTTAGTTCCAAGACCAGAAAATACAAATGTCATAGGAACTAAATGGGTCTTTAAGAATAAAATGAATGAAGATGGAATTATTTCGAGGAATAAAGCCAGACTAGTAGCCAAGGGATACTATCAGGAATTTGAAGTTGATTTTGATGAATCCTATGCACCTGTTGCTAGGATGGAAGCAATTAGGATTTTATTAGTTTTTGCTTGTTCTAAAAACATAAAACTTCAACAAATGGATGTTAAAAGTGCATTTTTAAATGGAGTCATCAATGAAGAAGTTTTTGTTGAACAACCTCCCGGATTTCAATTTTCTCCTCAACCTAACCAAGTTTTCAGGTTGAATAAAGCCTTGTACAGTCTAAAGTAGGCTCCTCGGGCCTTGTATGAAAGGCTGACAGAATTTCTAATCAGTAAGGGCTACCACAGAGGTAAGGTGGATCAAACTCTATTCACCAAAAGTTCAAATAAAGACCTCATCATAGTTCAGGTATATGTAGATGACATTGTCTTCGGTTCAACAAGTACTGAGCTATGTAATGAATTCTCTCATTTGATGTCTGCTGAGTTTGAGATGAACATGGTTGGTGAATTGAAGTATTTTCTTGGCTTGCAGGTACAACAGCTGGAGGATGGATGCTTCATCAACCAGACCAAATACACATTGGACATTCTCAAGTGGTTTGGCATGAACAATTTGAAGCACATCACAACACAAATGGGTACCAACACTTCATTGGATGCAGACGAATCAGGTAAAGAAGTTGATGCAAAGCTATACCAAGGTATGATTGGATCCTTACTCTACTTAACTGCCTCGAGACCTGATATACAATTCAGTGTAGGAATGTGTGCTAGGTACCAATCTAGACCCACTGAATTACACTTAGCAGCTGTAAAAAAAGATTTCAGATACTTATCTGCTACACACACCCTTGGTTTATGGTTTCCTGCATCGCACACTTTAGATCTTGTTGCATATAGGGATGCTAATTATGCCGGGTGTAAGCTAGATAGAAAAAGCACTAGTGGACATGGTGAATTTCTAGGTGGGTGTTTAGTCTCTTGGGGTTCCAAGAAGCAACATTATATGGCTCTCTCTACTGTAGAGACTGAGTACGTAGCTGCAGGGAGTTGTGGTACACAAGTCATATGGATCAAACACCAACTTCAGGACTATCAAGTAGACCTGGGGTGCACACCTATATATTGTGACAATACAAGTGCCATCAATCTAGCCAAGAATCCTGTTTTGCATTCTTGAACCAAACACATAGAAATAAGACATCATTTTATTAGAGATAAGGTTTCCAAAGGAACATTTCAATTAATCCATGTAGGCACTGCAAACCAAATAGCTGATATCTTCACTAAGCCACTGGATAATGACAAATTTACATCTTTGAGGAGAGAGTTTAAGTATTTTTAAATCTTAGCTCCATGAACAAAATGCTTTTTATTCATGAATAAAATGGTTTGCTTCCATCAATAACATGTCCTTCCTCTGTGTCCTTAACCACTCAGCATGAGTATGTATGCATATCATGTCATAGTGTGAGGGGGAGTTCTGTCTATGTCTATATGTGAGCTGTTAAGCTGAGGGGTCTGTGCATTTGCATATACTGCATGAGTCATATATGAATAACATATCATTGAGTGAGGGGGAGTTGTCTCTGAGAAGGAGTGTATGCTTAAAAAAAAAGAAAACAAATTTCTTGCATTTTGTGAGGGGGAGCTGGTAAGTATGTGAAGGTTGACTGATTTAGAAGCATTTGAGAGATGTATGTTGCTGTTGTTTCTTATGAAAGTTTTAATACAGTTCATTCACAGCAAGTAGAATCCCATACTTGTCTTAAATCCTTAAGTCTAACAACTAAAGCTCAGCTAGAATCATTTATCTAGTAACTTAGTAGAGACTTGGATAAGGTGTACGAAGAATATCTCCTTATACTTTTCATGATCATGGAACAAGCTAAACTCATATGTCATGAAATCTACTAAAAACGTGAAACCTAGACTACAAGGAACACATTCTTTAAGAATCAGTGCTTCTGGTAGGTATTGTTCTCAAACATTCATATTAAAAAATATAAGGGGATAAAAATAAAAAATTACATGCTCAGAGCAATGGTCTGATTATTGAGAAACTGAGTGTTTCATCAAAAAGAAATGAAAATTTTCATCAGTCATGAGGTGTCAGATTATCTCTGTTAAGAAGTGCAATTTTTTTATCATGACAGAGCAATGGTAATAAAGTGGTGAGTAACTAGGGAGTCTGGCCTCTGATCAAGGTATCTCCTCACGTAAAAAGTCACATTTACTAACTCTGTTCTCTAAAAAGAGAGGTAATACGGTTCTCACATTGAGTAACTGAGGAGTCCGGCCTCTGATCAAGGTGTCTCCTTAATGTCAAAGATGTGATCTACCAAGTTACCTATTGATCTCTATTCTGCTCGTTCAAGAAAAATATGTTTCAGTCAAATCCCTGGACCTTGTTACTTATTCATGGACTATTTGTCCTCAATACCCCAAGAACCTTTTTCTGAGAAAAAGTCTCCTACAGTCTAACTAGTATAGTTTTGATCAGCTCTCTCTTGGCATATCTGTTCACCCTTGATTCCTAATCATATTCTCTATACGCAGATAAACTTCATTTCCTCTTCTAGGTCTTTCTTGATTTGAAGAATCTACGATTGTTTTAGTGCCCTACTTAATCTTTTAAGATATGCTCATGGGTCATTCTCACTGTGAAAATATTGGCTTTTACTCTCACTTAGCCATCAGCTGCATAACTCTTTCATCTCCTTTTGATGATGTCAAAGGGGGAGAGTTTAAGGGGGAGATGCAAGGAGAGTCAAGAGAGTCAAATGGACGGGGAAAGTCAAATGATGGAGAGAGTGTTTTGCATTGGCAGGAATTAGTGTAAAATGAGGCATGCATGCTTGATTAGTGATTGATCACTCAATTTTGATTGCATTGACATAAATTGTCTCATAGTGTTGACTCATAGCGTTGCCATCATCAAAAAGGGGGAGACTGTTGCACTCCTACGGTTTTAATGATGTCATACACTATAAGTCAATTTTGATAGTCTATCTTAATACATTCTTTATATACATTCTTCATATACTGCACTCTCTGGTTTTACTCTGAAAGTCCGTGCATACTTAGTTTACTCTGTATTGAGTCTGTGCATGCTATCATCTAGTCGGTGCAGCCCTCATTGAGGCACGCAACTAAGTCCGTGCATAGCTCAGTCCATGTCTTGCATGCGTCTCATGCACAACTAGGGTCAGTGCAAGTGTGTACGTCTCATGCCTCGTTTAAAGCATTCGGTCGGTGCTATCTTGGACTTGCGTCTCTTATTGCGCCTCGTGCAGTTTGTGTCTGAGTTGCGTCTCATTCTACGTCTCAGTCTGTGTCTCATGCTAGAGGTCGGTGCAATGTTTTGCTTTAGCACGTCGGTGCATATGTCTCCCACACATGATAAAGTCAGTGCATTATTTTTGCCTTGTGCAATAATGTCTGTGCATGATTGTAGTACGCTGCATTCTAAGTCTGTGCAAGTCTCGCATTGACTTACGCATACTAAGTCGGTGCAGGTTTGTTTTGTGCTAATTAGGTCAGTGCACATTCATTTGTCCTGCATACCTTCTCGTATGCGCACCAAAGTCTGTGCATTCTTTGCATCAGGGTTCTTGAAGTTGGTGCAGTTTCTATCTCGGAGCATATCAACATCGGTGCAGTCTTTCTTTGTCGAAGTCATGTCAGAGTCGGTCCATTGTTTTGAATTATGCAATCTTTGCATTGGGTTGCATAAGGTCGGTGCAAACCGTGTTGATGCACGCACGTAAGGCCTGTGCATGTCTTGGCTTGTGCACAATCAAAGTCTGTCCATTGCTATAAAATCTATGCATATCCTGCAATACACGACACATGGTCTGAGCATTGTTTGGGATATGGTGTGTGCATGTGTCTAAGTCATTAGCTTTAAGGTCAGTGCATGTCAGTTAGAGTCTGTGCTTGTCTTGCTATATGATACGCAAAGTCTGTGCATGACCTTGGTCAATGTAGCCTCCACTAATATCTTCTCTTTCTTGGCAGGTTTGTCACCTGGTCGAGCATGTGTTCGGCAAACCCAAAACCAGTGAGGTTATTCAACGTGGAAGTCAATGTACCAGGTTTAAGGGCTCGTGATCCGAGGCAAGGAATAGAAAGGATGATCCTATCACGTGGAACCAAAAAGGGATCAGATCTGTGAAAAGAAATGGGCAGGATTTGTGTTAGCCACGCGCTATCATCTAGCTATAAAAAGAGGTTGAAGGCTGCAAGAGAAAGCTGCTGAAGATTGACGAAGTGAGAACATCTGAAGCCATTGCGTGTGCTGAAACTTCCCTATCCGAGAGAAGAGCATGTCTAGAAATGGGAGAGTCTGAATGATCATTCCTTTGTTTGAACTTGAAAGACTGCTTCTCTGGAAGCTACATTTTTTCTATTTTTTGAGTGATTGTCTTCTTTTCTTTCTTTCGTTTTCGAGTTGTTTCATTCATTTCTCTATACTGCTTTGTTACTCTCTGAGTGTTCTTAGAGGAAGGGAGATTGGTTCTCGAGTTGCGAGTGTAGGCAAGTCGCTCGTGTGTACCCTCTAGTTTAGAGGAAGGGAGGTTGGTCCTCCGGTTCTGATCTTGCTGGGGCAAGTTCAGGTTCAGATCCTGTAGGTCGCAGGATCAGTGTTAAGGGATTTGTTCCCTTGTGGCAAGCTGTAAGGCAACGGATTTCAGCAGACTGAGTCTGCGGTGTTTTCATTCCTTAGTGCAAGGAAGCATTACTCCTGTGGAGTAAGGGGTGGACGTAGATTGCAGATTGCAATCGAACCATCTTAAAAACTCTATGTCTCTTCTGTGTGGTTTGATTATCTAATCTCTTGTGTAGTGTGTTTGGCTGATCTCTCGTTGCATCTTAAGCTCATAAGCTGTTCATTCACTATTCCATATCAACCTCTTCTCGTTAAGCTTTTGCTGGTTTATCTATTCCGTGGCTTGATTAGGAAGTCTCTTTTCTTGTGACAAGGAACTCATTGCTTATTTCTCAAATTAGCTTGTATTTGGACGTGATCTATTCATCCCCCACCTTCTAGCTCACGTTCCGCGTGCTATCATCTTAGACACAAGAATTTCATTTTCATGTTTCAACTTTTCAGTTTGAGATTTTAAAACATGGCAATTTCACAAGACTTTGCAGCATGCACAAAATGATCGATTTTCTTTTTCAGATTTTTATTTCCATATTTGAACTTTTTGCATTTTTCATACAAAGATTCATAAGCAATCTGCCATTATTCACATGTAAGAGATTCGGTTTCAGAATTTACCTCACTGGCATCGTCTTCATTTGCCATGAAGCACAAATTCTGAACCAGCTCATCCAGTTCATCTTCATTCCCGGACTCTTCCTCATCTTCATCACTCCATGCGGCCACCATGGCCTTTGGCTTCTTGAACTTTCCTTTCTTGAGCTTCTTCATCAGATCGGGGCACTCACCCCACATATGACCAGGTTTCTTGCACTCGTAGCAAATGACTTCTTCTTTCTTGCTACTCTCACCTCTATTAGGACCTTGCTTTCTTGGTCCTTTTATGATTGACCACCGAAGTTCCTTGTTCTTTTGACAAATGTTCTTGCTCTTCTGGTGATCGTGGCAACCAGCTCCTCATCCTCAGTGTTGCCTGTGGAATCATCGTCACTACCATCTGAATCTTGTGAATTCACCTTCAGGGCCAATGGTGTGACTACCTTCTTCTTCTTGAGATCGTCCAAGCTACTTTTGATGTTGATTTCGTAAGTCATCATGGATCCTATCTGTTGTGCCCCTGGCCCCTGTGGCTTGTGGTTTTGATGATTGGCTCTAGGGGTTTGTGATGATTGGTTTTAATGTGAGCTAATCACTGTGAGTCACCATGGTTTTATTCAGTCATTCTTATATTCAGTCTGTCTTTCAAATGTTCATTCAGTCTCTCATATGTTCAGTCAGTTTATCTGCTTACACTGTGAGTCATTGCATTTGAAGTTCAGACTGATTATTTGCTGCATAAAGCATTGATATGCATTAATAGAATCTGCACATTTGCATCAGGCAGCAAGTGTGTACAACGCCCTGTGTAGGCACGCCAAGTCCATACACTGGTTGCACATTGCACAGCTGCAGGCACTTCTAAGTCTACACATCGTGTAGCTTGCTGGCATAGTTCGTACACTCATCTGTTTGCATGTGTCACCAAGTCCACACATTGCATCATCTGTTTCTTCATTTGATTGAGTCTAAACATTGTCCTAGGCTAAGTGTGTACAGCGTCTCATTCATGTTTTGATTAATGAAGTCTGTACATCAGTCTTCACCTTCTAAGTCTGTACAGCCGTTGGGTTTGGACTCAGAGTTTGTACACTCGATTTGCCTTTGAATTGGTTAAGTGTGTACATTGAGCGTCTCACTTAGCGTCTAAGGCAAAGTCTACACGTTGCTACAGTAACGAAAGTCTATACATCCGATTGTGCTGTCTCTTAGCCATCGTCTCAAATTCTTCAAAGTCTATACGCTGGATCGTCGTTCTGTGTGTCTCATTCAAAGTCTATACATCCACCGTCTTACCCAGCGTCTCATGCAAGTCTGTACAGCCTCTGCGTTTCAAAGTCCATTTGTTGCACTCTCAAGTCTGTACATTGCCTTCAAGGCATCAAGTCTATACAGTGGACTGTGCTTCATGCATTGGACAAGTCTGTACATCGACCTGTTCACTCGTTTGAGCAAGTCTATACATTGCGTTGCCTTACCTACGTTCAAAGACCACCAAGTCTGTACATTGGGTAAAGTCTACACATCGCCTCGGTCACTTGCTTCAAATTCTATACAATGTGAACATTCATGTCTGTACAGACTTCACCTCATCTCAAGTCGAGTCTAACTGTGTTGTCTCCATGTCGTTCTTAGTTCGAGTCATTTCTTTGTTATGTCTGTCTTCGTGTTGCTTCTCCTAGACCTCGTGTCTTTGAATTGTTCCATGTTGTTTTCGTGTCGTTTTCATCTTCGAGACGTTCGTACGTTCGAACAACTTAGTACTCGAGTTGTTTTTCATGTGTATTCAAGTTTTTTTAGTAAAGTGTCGTTTCACCTCGTGCCGTTCTCTTTGCTGTTTGTTATGTCGTGTTGTTTTTGTATTCATGTCTTCGTGTTGCTTTTGTATTCGTGTCTTCGTGTTATTCTTGTGTTTATGTCCTCGTGATTATTTATTTCTATCTTCGTCCTGGTTCCTTCTGATCGCGTGTCTGTCTACCTTTTTCACTCCGTGAGACTTCCTTCTCACCTTGTGCTGTTCTCTTCTGACTTCGTGTCGTTTTCTTTGTGGTGTTAGCTTTATTATTATGTATCTCGTGTCGTTCTCTTCGTAGTGTTTATTTTGTTACAGTGATACTTCGTGTCGTTCTCTTTTTACCTCGTGCTGTTTGCATCTGACCTCGTGTCATTCTCTCCTTGTCTTGTACTGTAATAATCTTGTGTATCTCGTGTCGTTCTCAATAAAGTGCATCTCATATTGCTATCACATACCTCATGCAGTTTTAGTTCTTGTGGCCCTCAGTGTTAATGGTTTTTATCTCCTTGCAGGTCCGAGGAAGAACATTCACCGGTGTCTGGGCTGCACGTGATCCGATACTAAAGGAACCAATGCTATAAGGGCACGTGGCAAGAAGGTTCTGGATGAAGCGTGGGAGGCACACGCATTCTGCACCTTACCCACCTGCTGCTGTTGCTATATAAGGAAGCCTTCGTCCACAGATGAAGGTTGATCGAAAGGAAAAAGTAAAAAAGGAGAAGTGAAGAGAGTTCGATCCAGAAGAAAAGAAAGAGAAGAAGAGCAGAAGGAAAAGAAGATAAAGAGAGAGTTAGAGAGCTCGTAAGGGTGAAGAGAAAAAGAAAGTGAGAGAGAAGAGAAGAGGAAGAGAAGCTTACCTGAAGATCTGTCTACTGGACCGTGGATCAGATCCAGGCCAGTCAGCTCCGTTGAGAGCCACATTGTGCATTTCATTTTACAGCTTTCTGATTGCTGTGTTATTTTCCTTTATTGTTTTCCTTTGTTTTCTGATCATCTTTGTTCTTCCGATTGCCCTGTTGGGGATCGGGTTCCTCCTGTTGGTTCAGGAGAAGGGAGATCTGATCTCCATGTTGCAAGTGACAGGTTGTCACTTGTGGGTTGCCCTCTGGTTAGAGGAAGGGAGGCTAGTCCTCCGGTTCTGGACTTGTGGTTGCAAGTCCAGTGGTCTCTCCTGGTCTGGAGGAAGAGAGGTCTTCGACCTCTAGTTTGCAAGTGGCTGGGAGTCACTTGGGTGTCCCTCCGGTTGGGAGGAAGAGGGGAGGCTGTTCCCCTAGTCAAGCTGTGTGGCAGCAACTGTTTGTAGACTGAGTCTGCTTGGTTATAGCGTTTGCTAGTGAAGCCTCACTCCGGTTGGGAGTGAGGGGTGGATGTAGGTCTGGAGGACCGAACCACCTTAAAATCTTTGAGCAGTGGTTTGCTTGTAGTGTGTTCTTCCATATCTCCTACCACTCTTCACAGATTGTCTTGAGATTTCTTATTCTCATTTGTGCTGCTTCCGCTAGTTGGTTATTTGGGGGCCAGTTACATATTTGCTCTTTTGTTTAAAAGGATTTTCAACTGGTTCATCAGATTGCTTGATTTGCTTCCGCTAGATGCTTGGATAGGCACGCTCCAAGTGTTTGTATTTGAGTTGAATCAAATTGGTTCTATTCTGTGTCTATCTCTAGCATCCAAGTTTTTATTTGGTCATTATACATAGAAGGATACATTCACCCCCCTCTGTATCCGGGCCTAGCACCCTAACAGTTGGTATCAGAGCAAGTGTCTGCATACAAGGTCCAGCGACCTGCAGATTCGATCTTGCGGTCTAAGGTGCTAATCATCAATATTCCTGTTGCATTGAATCTATCTGTTATCTGTTTCAATGGCTTGTCCACCAGTCTTTAGTGGTTCCGATTTCAACCAGTGGCACAGTGCTTTGCGTGCTTATGTTAAATCTGTTGATCCAGACCTGTGGAAAGTGATTTCACATGGTCCTCATAAATTATCAAAGAAAAGGTCCAAATGGACTGACAGTCACGAATCAATGTATGAGGAGAATCAGACAGCTATAAATCTGATGAAAGCAGCCACTGACAAAGCCTTTCACTCATGTTTCCTTGATTGCAGATCTGCAAGGGATATGTTGGAGATGATGAAGAGAGTCGGGAAAGGAAATCAAACAAGCTGCATGATGGGCAACAGAAGCGATCAAGGCAGCAATCAAACTGAAGAAGATGATGATGATGAGGTAAATCTCTTCGAGAATTTCTCTCTAGAAGATTGGGAGAATGCTTATGCTGAATTATTTGAATCTCATGAACTGTTAAGAAAATAGTATAAAAAATTGAAGAAGGGTACTGGTTTAGATAGTTCAAGCTCTCCTTGTAGAAATTATGTTGAATTGAAAAATATTCATGATGCTTGTATGTCTGACTTTCAAATACTGAAGAAACAAGTTTCATTATTGAAAACTGAAAATCAAGATCATATAAATGTGATATCTGAACTCAAAGAAAAATTGAACTCAGATAATGATAATCAGACTGTTGTTAACTATCATGACCAGTATGAAAAATTGCTGAAAAACTTTGAAAGTGTAAACTCAGATTTAAACAAGCTGAGATCTGAAAATGATTCCCTGAGAACATCTGCTAATAAAAATGATAACAAATTTGAGAAACTTGAGCAGGAGAAAAACTTGCTTGCTGAAAAACTTGAAGCCATCAAATCTGTGAATGTGGAATTACAGAAAAACATTGAAGAAAAGGAAAAAGATTTGAAGGATTTCAAGGCTGGAAGAAAACTTGAAACTAACTCAGAAGATCAGACTTTGATAAATGAGTTAATTCAGAATGACAAACTTAAGCAAGAAAATGAGAAATTGAAAATGCTGAACTCCACTATGTCAGAGAGACTTCTAGCTTTGGAAAGAGGAAAAAGTATTTGTGTTGAAGATTATGATAAACTGAGCAATCTGGAAAATAAAATTGAGAAATATAAAACTACTAACAAAGTTTTGAATGAAGCTATGAATTGCAGTGAGCAAGAGATTGCCAGTTATGAGTTACAAATCACCTCTTTAGAAAATGAAATCCAAGACTAAAAGAACTCTCTGTCAAAGTTTGTAAGTGGACAAGAAAATCTGGATAGGTTGTTAGGAGTTAAGGTCAATACTCAAAGGGAAGGGTTAGGCTACAACAATGTCAATAAAAATGCTTTTGAAAACAAACTGACGACATCCTTTATCAAAGCATCTGATATAGCCACAACCTCAGAAAATAAACAACCAAATGTTCAGAAGAATCAGAAACAAACTGAAAAGTTGAAAAAGGTTGATGGATCCAAGCTGAAAAATGTTTTCATTAAATCTTCTGAACAGGAAAAGCCTTCCACTTCATCTCCAATTCAGTACAAGGCTAAGAAAACAGGAAAACAGGATAAAAATCAGAAAAGGAGTGTAAATCAGAAAATAAATGAAAAGGGTCCATCATTGTTTGCTGATCACAGTCCTCACACACACTCACATGCATCTAAAAGGAAGATTATCTGTCATTACTGTCATAAAGTTGGACATCTGATGCATGAGTGTAAGTTGATGGAGAAGGATGATAAGAATGCTAGGAGATCTCATGATAAAAATCCCTCACCTCAGAAAAGGAGTGTCACATGTTCTAATTGTGGCAAATTAGGTCACTCAATTGCTCATTGCTGGTTTGCTATTGGTAAGAAAACCTTTTATTCATATCATGCTAAATTCCCTGCAAACCAACATGTTTTTAATAAAAATAAATCTGTTTCAATGAACCAGCATATCATCTGTTTTAATTGCAACAAAAGGGGTCACAGGGCCTCTGAATGCTGGTCAGGCTTTTTTGAAAGAAATTCTATTTCATGTTTTGAATGTGAAAGGATGGCCACAGAGCCATTGATTGTTGGCATGCCCAAGGAGGCTATGGCAATAATGAACTCAATTTTAAAAAGAATACCTCTTATTGCTCTCACTGTAGAAAGCATGGCCATACAGTCAAGGACTGTTGGCATATTCAGGGTAGAAATGTGAATCTCAAACATGCTAAATTCCCTATAAGACAATTTACAAAACTTTCATGTTATAACTGTGGGAAGCCTGGTCACAGGGCTGCAACCTGTTGGCTGGCAGGATATCAAAACCAAACTAGTTTTGGTAAACAGAATTCTTATTCTGTTAACAGAAAATCTCATGCATGTACACATGGATTTCATGCTAACAAGAATGTGCATAGATTAAATCCAAAATCTGGTGCATCTTACTATCATTAAAGTAAACAGAACTCTCTCTCTGCAAATGAACTTCATGACAACAGAAATGTGCATAAGAGGAATTTGAAATATGCTAACTCATGCCATTACTGTGGACAAATTGGTCACTCAATGTATAATTGCAATTTGATAAAATCTGATGACCTTCATGCACAAAAATTGTTGAGAAAACTTGCTAGGAGTAATACTGTCATGTCAGGACCCAAGACTTCTTGAGCACCTGTTTGTGCAAAATAACATTGCTATGCAGGTGTGCCTTGGGACTGGAATAAAAAGGGCTAATGATCCAAGGCACTCAAGAAGAAAACCCCAAACTGAACTTTTCAGGTAAACTTCCTGCTCTTCTTGCTTTTAGTTTTAATGCATAGCAAGTTAAATCTGTTTTTGCATTTTCATTTATTCATCTGCCATGTGCATTATTTTCTGATCATGCATTTGCTGAGAGTTCTGTGCAAATATCATATTAAGAAGGGTTGTCTGTATCTGATGCATACATAGGCTAATTTCAATTGCTTGATAATTGTGTTATGCATAGACTCTGAAAACAAATTGCATTTCGAATTTTCTGAAAAATCTGAACTGCATATGAGTGTGACTTGAAACTTGTGTGTTGCAATAGCTCACTGAAATTCTGAATTGCATATAGGACTGCATGTTGAATTATCATGCATGACCTCAATGGTATATAAATGGTAAGGTACCAAAAGGCAGGGAAGTCTATCTGGAGATTCTTACTATATGTGAGGTGGTCTTTTAGACCAAGTGCTCTGCCTAGTACCATGGGTCACCTTGCTGATAGGACAGTCTGATTGTGCACAAGTCACAATATCATTTGGAATCATATGTTCAGTTTTCAGTGCAAACATTGCATGTTTTCAGGGGGAGTTAGTTGCATATCCTTACATAGCATTCAATGTTGAGTCTTTGCATGTCCCTGCATACATATAGTGCATTACATTTCCTTATATTGAAAATGCCAAAAAGAGAGTTTGAATGCATATTGTGAGGGGGAGTCAATGCATTGCATATAAGTTGTCAAATGCATACATGTGTCAGAACTCATTGCATATCCCTTCTTACTGATTTTGTTGACAGACCTTAATCATATTCTGAAAACTTTGAGCTTCACAATCTCTCTTAACAATTGGTATTTCTCCTATCAATTGGTATCATTTGGGTTCAAAATTCTATCAGTTTTTCATGAAGATTTCAATTGGCTATCTCGATCATAAATCTGAAAACTCTTGAACTAGAAATCTTCTATTATACATTTTTATGAATGACTGAAATAACTCATGTGGTTTAAGTTTAATGTATTCAATGGAGTTTGACTTTAAAATCTCTTAAAAATATCTTAAGCATGTTTAATAAACATTAGCCATCTGTTTCATGTTGTGTCTTGAAAACTTCTGAAATCTGCACTTTTGAATACATGACTTCAACTGATTAAGTACATGAAACTATTATTGATTTGAAGCAAATGAATTTTTCTGAAATGTCTAAAGGGTAATATCTGTCAGAGCAATGACATTGGTCACTGAGAAACACATGTCCAAAGGACTGTGTCATGAGGTGCCTTAGTTAACTCTGATTAAGAATTCATTAAAATTCAGGCAGAGCAATGGCATGCACACTGAGAAATACAACTCACTCATCAAGAAATGATTTGGAGTGTGTCATGATGTGTAAATGCTATCTCTGTTCATATATAGCATGACAGTTAGTCACACTAAGTGCTTAGGGATATTGGCCTCTGATCAAGGTATATCCTCTTGTTACAAGGTGTGCACTGAACTAGACTGCTCGTAAAATTTGTAGCATGAAAAATTGTTGAACATATCTCAATATCTGAATATTGATGCTAAAATCAAATTGCTACAACCCTAGATAAAATCATATGACTTCATAATTGCTTGACTTCAATACTAGTGCATGTAATTCTGAAAGAAGTCAATAGATTTGATTGTGTAAGAGAAAGGGAGATTAATCAAGATAAATATGAGGGCTTGGTTCATCTTTATTAAAACATGGTTTTAGATATCAATACAGAATTTTATTGATAAACTCTGCATACATCATGTTTAAACCATACTGTTCAAAAGGCTCATTCATAAGTCCCTATAATGGAAGACTTTGAAAAATTATGTTTTGGATTTATGAGATTGATATATCCTTAAAAACCTTTCTGCTCACTTTCCTTAGATCACTGACCTGAACTTCTCCTTGTCTGCCCCTGTGGTCTCCTTCTCATCTATCTCATAGATTCCACTTATTGAGGGGGAGCTTCCATGTCATGCATCACTTGCATATCAATTGGCATCTATTCAGGGGGAGCAATCCTTGTCATACCGAATCATGTTCATATCATTTATGACCTTGCATTCATATACTTAGGGGGAAGTATTGCATTTCTTGTTGCATCTGCATTTTTGCATTTACCCCTTCCCATGGTTTATTTTGATTATACCAAAGGGGGAGATAGCTTGCCAAAGAGGGAGAATATCATTCAATCAGTGCATGCAGGTTCCTTTTGATCATCTCTACCTCATGTTTTTGCTGAAACTCTTAAAGGGGGAGAATCGTGTTCCTGCGAGGGGGAGCTTCCATGTCATATGCATCATGCTGCATAGAAACTCTTAAAGGGGGAGCATTGTGTTCTTGCATTCATATTTCTAGGGGGAGCTCTTGCATTTTGGTATCTCTTTCTGCAAGTATCAAAGGGGATATCTTTGTTCAATCATTGCCTTCTCTTCTCAAACTATTTTTTTTGATGAAGTCAAAGGGGGAGAATAGGCTGTGTCATCAGAATGACTTTCATAAGAATGTATTACATCATCAGAATGACTCACTGTGTATTGTTGCCATCATCAAAAAGGGGGAGATTGTTGTGCCCCTGGCCCCTGTGGCTTGTGGTTTTGATGATTGGCTCTAGGGGTTTGTGATGATTGGTTTTAATGTGAGCTAATCACTGTGAGTCACCATGATTTTACTCAGTCATTCTTATATTCAGTCTGTCTTTCAAATGTTCATTCAGTCTCTCATATGTTTAGTCAGTTTATCTGCTTACACTGTGAGTCATTGCATTTGAAGTTCAGACTGATTATCTGCTGCATAAAACATTGATATGCATTAATAGAATCTGCACATTTGCATCAGGCAGCAAGTGTGTACAACGCCCTGTGTAGGCACGCCAAGTCCATACACTGGTTGCACATTGCACAGCTGCAGGAACTTCTAAGTCTACACATCGTGTAGCTTGCTGGCATAGTCTGTACACTCATCTGTTTGCATGTGTCACCAAGTCCACACATTGCATCATCTGTTTCTTTATTTGATTGAGTCTATACATTGTCCTAGGCTAAGTGTGTACAGCATCTCACTCATGCTTTGATTAATGAAGTCTGTACATCAGTCTTCACCTTCTAAGTCTGTACAGCCGTTGGGTTTGGACTCAGAGTTTGTACACTCGATTTGCCTTTGAATTGGTTAAGTGTGTACATTGAGTTTCTCACTTAGCGTCTAAGGTAAAGTCTACACGTTGCTACAGTAACGAAAGTCTATACATCCGATTGTGCTGTCTCTTAGCCATCGTCTCAAATTCTTCAAAGTCTATACGCTGGATCGTCCTTCTGTGTGTCTCATTCAAACTCTATACATCCACCGTCTTACCCAGCGTCTCATGCAAGTCTGTACAGCCTCTGCGTTTCAAAGTCCATTTGTTGCACTCTCAAGTCTGTACATTGCCTTCAAGGCATCAAGTCTATACAGTGGACTGTGCTTCATGCATTGGACAAGTCTGTACATCGACCTGTTCACTCGTTTGAGCAAGTCTATACATTGCGTTGCCTTACCTACGTTCAAAGACCACCAAGTCTGTACATTGGGTAAAGTCTACACATCGCCTCGGTCACTTGCTTCAAATTCTATACAATGTGAACATTCATGTCTGTACAGACTTCACCTCATCTCAAGTCGAGTCTAACTGTGTTGTCTCCATGTCGTTCTTAGTTCGAGTCGTTTCTTTGTTATGTTTGTCTTCGTGTTGCTTCTCCTAGACCTCGTGTCTTTGAATTGTTCCATGTTGCTTTCGTGTCATTTTCGTCTTCGAGACGTTCGTACGTTCGAACAACTTAGTACTCGAGTTATTTTTCATGTGTATTCAAGTCTTTTAGTAAAGTGTCGTTTCACCTCGTGCCGTTCTCTTTGCTGTTTGTTATGTCGTGTTGTTTTTGTATTCATGTCTTCGTGTTGCTTTTGTATTCGTGTCTTCGTGTTATTCTTGTGTTTATGTCCTCGTGATTGTTTATTTCTATCTTCGTCCTGGTTCCTTCTGATCGCGTGTCTGTCTACCTTTTTCACTCCGTGAGACTTCCTTCTCACCTCGTGCTGTTCTCTTCTGACTTTGTGTCGTTTTCTTTGTGGTGTTAGCTTTATTATTATGTATCTCGTGTCGTTCTCTTCGTAGTGTTTGTTTTGTTACAGTGATACTTCGTGTCGTTCTCTTTTTACCTCGTGCTGTTTGCATCTGACCTCGTGTCATTCTCTCCTTGTCTCGTACTGTAATAATCTTGTGTATCTCGTGTCGTTCTCAGTAAAGTGCATCTCGTATTGCTATCACATACCTCATGCAGTTTTAGTTCTTGTGGCCCTCAGTGTTAATGGTTTTTATCTCCTTGCAGGTCCGAGGAAGAACATTCACCGGTGTCTGGGCTGCACGTGATCCGATACTAAAGGAACCAATACTATAAGGGCACGTGGTAAGAAGGTTCTGGATGAAGCGTTGGAGGCACACGCATTCTGCACCTTACCCACCTGCTGCTGCTGCTATATAAGGAAGCCTTCGTCCACAGATGAAGGTTGATCGAAAGGAAAAAGCAAAAAAGGAGAAGTGAAGAGAGTTCGATCCAGAAGAAAAGAAAGAGAAGAAGAGCAGAAGGAAAAGAAGATAAAGAGAGAGTTAGAGAGCTCGTAAGGGTGAAGAGAAAAAGAAAGTGAGAGAGAAGGGAAGAGGAAGAGAAGCTTACCTGAAGATCTGTCTACTGGACCATGGATCAGATCCAGGCCAGTCAGCTCCGTTGAGAGCCACATTGTGCATTTCATTTTACAGCTTTCTGATTGCTGTGTTATTTTCCTTTATTGTTTTCCTTTGTTTTCTGATCATCTTTGTTCTTCCGATTGCCCTGTTGGGGATCGGGTTCCTCCTGTTGGTTCAGGAGAAGGGAGATCTGATCTCCAGGTTGCAAGTGACAGGTTGTCACTTATGGGTTGCCCTCTGGTTAGAGGAAGGGAGGCTAGTCCTCCGGTTCTGGACTTGTGGTTGCAAGTCCAGTGGTCCCTCCTGGTCTGGAGGAAGAGAGGTCTTCGACCTCTAGTTTCCTAGTGGCTGGGAGTCACTTGGGTGTCCCTCCGGTTGGGAGGAAGAGGGGAGGCTGTTCCCCTAGTCAAGCTGTGTGGCAGCAACTGTTTGCAGAATGAGTCTGCTTGGTTCTAGCGTTTGCTAGTGAAGCCTCACTCCGGTTGGGAGTGAGGGGTGGATGTAGGTCTGGAGGACCGAACCACCTTAAAATCTTTGAGCAGTGGTTTGCTTGTAGTGTGTTCTTCCATATCTCCTACCACTCTTCACAGATTGTCTTGAGATTTCTTATTCTCATTTGTGCTGCTTCCGCTAGTTGGTTATTTGGGGGCCAGTTACATATTTGCTCTTTTGTTTAAAAGGATTTTCAACTGGTTCATCAGATTGCTTGATTTGCTTCCGCTAGATGCTTGGATAGGCACGCTCCAAGTGTTTGTATTTGAGTTGAATCAAATTGGTTCTATTCTGTGTCTATCTCTAGCATCCAAGTTTTTATTTGGCCATTATACATAGAAGGATACATTCACCCCCCTCTGTATCCGGGCCTAGCACCCTAACACTATCAACTCGTCCAGAGTCAAAGTGCTAAGATCCTTTGAATCCTCGATTACAGTGGCCTTTGTATGCCACTGTGGTGACAGGGATCTTAGTACTTTTCTGACGAGTTCCTTGTTGGAATACTCTTTACCAAGACCCTTTAATCCATTCGTGATTTCTGTCAATCTTACAAACATGTCAGAAATGGACTCCTCTTGTTTCATCATGAACAACTTATAATCCCGGACTAACAGATTTGCCTTTGTTTCCATTACTTCTGATGTTCCTTCATAGATCAATCACAGCTTGTTCCACATCTCCTGCGCAGAGGAACACATAGAAACTCGTGACTATTCGTTAGGATGAATGGCACACTGAATTATAATCATAGCTTTAAAATTTGCAGAACAGTTCTTTATCTCTTACTCTTCCCACTCATCCTCATTATCAGGTAGAACATATGGACCCTTACTAATGACACGCCACACATCATAATCTTGGGCTCGAAGGAAAACACACATCCTATTTTTCCAATATGGGTAGTTAGATCCATCAAAGAATGGAGGCCTTTGAATTGAATGAACTTCGGGCATCATCCCTTTGTTTGCCATCTAATGGGATCTAGCTCTTCGACCGTGTGGTCGAGTTAAACAGAGACAAAAGCTCTTATACCAATTGTTGTGTCCCGAATGGTGGCAATCAAGAGGGGAGGGGTGAATTGATTGACCAAATAAAATTTCTTTTCGTATGAAAAACGTGATTAATAGACACACAAGCACTCAGCCTCACTCGAGCAGGATCACACTCGTGAATGTGCGTGGATGAAGGTAGGTGATTGAAAACGAAAATGGTAAACACTCAGCTCAACGTGAAGCCAACTCGTAGAAATATATGAAGAAACAAACCATAAATGAAGCACGAGTTTTTAGGTGGTTCGGGTTCACAACCGTGTCCCCTATGTCCACCCCTCACACGTGAGGATTAATGCTTCACTATGAAGTGAGCCACATACACACACTATGTAGAATAGCAACCACACACATGGCACCCGATCTGGGCTGCCACACGCATACACACATACACGCTCGTGTCTCCGAATACAAGCAACCACATAGAAATTCGGTTAAAGAATTACAATAGATATTCAAGCTCAATGAAAAGAACTCCGATAGTGAATAATGAAGAACAAGTTTGTATTGTTTAGAGTTCCCCCTTTCTCTTCTTTGATGGTAGTTGAGTGCTTCTGCAGTTTAAGGACGGTTTTTTAAGAATGAAGAATGATTCTTGCACCAACAATGGTTGTAACTTGATTTTCCACGCAGCTTCCAGTTGGGGATCGATTGGAGACTTGCATCTAGCTTCTTCCCTTCACATTCACGCTCAGATCAAGGTGGAAGAAGAGCTGGAGCTACTGCAGCGTCCCTGCACACCCAAGGGTTAAAACAAAAACACTCTTCAGATCTATCTCAAAAATCCCTTAGGGTTTACAACCCAATAAGATGTTTTATATGATTAGGAGGATCAAGAGACAGCCTAGGGACCAGATCGACATTTTTTGGAGTGATTTGGGGAAGTTGGACCGGAGTTAGAAGACTTTTGGCGCGCCTACACGAAGGTCATTTTTGACGGTGCCGCCCCGAACCGGAAAGGGTCGACCCTTGGGGTCGACCCTCGTGAGAGGTTTAAAGGGTTCGGGAGCAATGGGTCGACCCTTGGGGTCGACCCTCGTGACCCCCCGTGCGGGTTTAAAAAAACTGACCCATAGGGGTCGACCCTCGCGACTGGGGTTGTAGAACTCGTGCGGGTTGAGGAAATTACTACCCAGGGGTCGACCCTTGAGGTCGACCCTTCTCCCTGAACTTCCAAAATGAGAGTTAAAAACACACTAAGTCCAAGGAACAAGCTAGGGGGTTTCAAGTTGGGTTTACACCATCAAAATACTTGATTCTAAGGCATGAATTGAGCAAAGTCCAACTCAAATAAATTTAGATCAAGATCTAGCTTATTTACCTTTTCAAATCAAAACATGAATGTCAACTTTCATAATCAAATGATCAAGGGCTTATAAGTTAGGATTGATCTCACCAATCATCCTCGAAATTCTCAAACTCTGAGCCACATTCCTTGTCCTGTGAAAACACATAAGCTGAGTTAGATATAGTCTTTCAAGTTGAATCCAAAACTCTTACCTGGTGAAGTTGTTCTTGAACCTTCATTGTAATGTGACTTCATGAAGTATGTTGAGCACATCCAATATTTTTTATGCTAGAATAGTTCAAAGACAATTTATGCGCATATAGTGTTTAGTCATCATCAAAAGCTATTACATTTAAATCTTCACACATGGAGGGGGTTCAACAAGGACGAACACATGTTTGGCACTTCGCTACCCAACAAAGAAGTCCCTCAAGCAGAAAAGATGGCCCCGGCTCCCCAACTGGCAGTGCCGAAGGCCGAATCAAGAAAAGCCCGAGAATTCGGACATGGGTTCGGCGTGTGCCGGAAATCACTCAAAGCCCTAAGTCGGGACTCGGAGGCTCTGAACTAAACACCCCGGAAGCGGTGCATCAAAACTAAGGCAGTACTGGAGGCCAAGCGTGGGTCTGAGTTGTAACGCCTGAGAATTTTTCTAAGAATTTTTGGATTTAAAAGGTAATTATAAAGCATGTTATAGGCTATAAATAAATTTTGTTTAGTTAGAATCCAATTATTTAGGCCCTACATTTGATCCAAGAGGATTAGGCCCATATAATAAACCCAATAGGCCCTAAAGTATTGTTTGGACCTTAGCCCATATTATAGAAGCTATGAATGGGTGTAATCACGGAATTAAGGAGATAATTACTCCTTGGGATATAAATAAAAGGATAATATTGGGGATAATATCAAAAGAGTTTAAAGTATTTTAAATTCGGCACCTGGAATGAAAAATAGTCTATCGCGAGACCGCTAACAGGCAGAAAACGGTCGTCTCAATGACCGCTACCCACTTTAGATTCCGTGAGAAAAGGAAAAAGTGAAAAGGTTGGATTTTTCATGTCTAGATCATCAAGGATCGACCCTATCAGCTAATTAGATAAGTCTAGAAGGATTGTAGATCGAATTGAAAGTCTAATTGGGACTTTAAGTTCGTTCTAATCCTCAAAACCCTAGCTAACCCTATAAATAGATCCCAGATTTGACATGTGCGACCCTTACTTTTCACACGCGTGAAACTCAGGTAAGGAGGATGAATTAGTGGTAAGTTTCTTCTAGAAATTTGTTTATTATACTTAGGTCTAACTACCTTCAAAATTTCGTTCTAGGAGATCGAGTATGTAAAAAGTTAGAGTCTTCCAAAGTTGTTGATTCTACATTAAGAACTCAGGAATTAGTGCATCCGACCCAAGAAGATCAAGGAATTTGGAGCCCTAAATGAGGTATTTAGTAGAAGTGTCTTTAGAACTTTATGTTTCCTTTCATATCTTCCATCCATCCTCAAAATTTCACGTCCATAGGTCAGGGGAATCAGGAGATAGAGGGACGTGAAGTTGCTGATTTAGTACAAGAACAGGTAGAAGTAGGGCTGACTTCCAGTCTGAAATTGACTATCTAGAGAGATTAATTGAGGTAGATTATCTCATGAATGGCTCAAATTTGAAGTCAGAAATAAAAGCCCTCTTGTTTCAATTGATTCCATGCATTGTACGCCATGAATTTCATGTTTTGCTTAGAACTATGCATCTAGTATATTCCTCATGCATGAATTAGCCCTAATAAAGTAAAAAGGAATTTTTCTTGTTAATCACATGAACCTATGCATATTGTTGACCCATATTTGTTCTATCATGGTTATGAAAGTTAAAATATGTTGATTTCCAGGCATGATGTGTCTTAGATTAGCATTTTGTTTGGTTATCATTTGCATTCGATTTTATACAGGAAAGAAACGGTCTTCCTATAGACCGCCAGGAACTCTAGCGGTTGCCTGATAGACCACTAGCCACTATGAAACTGTCACCCATTAGACCGTTTTCTATTTCTAATTTCTGCAAATTTGTTATTCCAAAACATATTACAGATTAGCCTTAATTAATCTATGATAAGCCTAGTTAGTTAAGTTTTAATTCAGATTTAGGTATTGGTTTCATATACTTAGTTATATCTACTTTTCATCATGATAGATTTCATGTTTTCATACACATTGGTATTATTTTAACTTATGCTAATTTGTGAACAAAATCATATATTTTGTATTAAATATATGTTTCAAACGATAGATGATTCATGTTTTAACTTGACCATTATTTTATCACGATTCTCTCTCTTTCAAGAGTATTTTTCTTAAGTACATGGCACATATCCCGATATGTTGTTATTAGTTACACCTTTTACACATTAAGAACACAATCTTGGACATGATGACCTCTCCTTTGGATATTCCTTCCAACGGACAAGGAAATCTTATTTCAAGGCCTCCATAAGACTCCGCGAGTCTGGGATTCCCACTAGGATGCTGAGCTGGTTGTACCATTAAAACCCATTATCTAGAAAGGCACTTATACCAATGTTTTATATTCTGGACTTTAGCGGCCACGTGGTTGACCGTCTGACTCTGCTAGCGGCCCTGCATTTGACCGCTAATGGATCCTAAACGGCCATGCATTAGACCACTAAGACTCCAGGTATTCTGTTTTCAAAATATCGACCTATCTTATAAAACGGTCATGTACTAGACCGCCAGGAGAAAGAAACGGTCAAGTAAATGACCGCTAGCTTACTGAGTTTGATTAACCCGGCGTTTGACTCGAGGGTTGATTTTTCTATGTTCTTAGATGGTCCAATTGATTATCTAGAACCTGTCACATTATTCCAAAAAATACCTAAGTAATTTTGAGAGTTAAACAATGTACCGTTATGCTACCGATTTATTTCCATAGCATAACCTAGTTATTAAATGCATTTAGTGAAATCTCTTATTCTCAATAGAAGCATTCTTATTTTTTGATTATTTTATCATGGAACTATAGTTGAAATTATACATTCGTAGCCATATTATTGTTACAAACGTGGAAGTAGCTTGATTTATACTTGAAGATGCAGTTCGAGCACTGATTGTGTTCAAGGGCTCTTTGCAAGTCCCCTCGACTGATTGTCGGAAACATACTGTAAACCATGGGGTATGATGCTATTGGCGTCGCATTACGCTGGGAGTACTTTCTTTATAAATAAGTGAAATATCCACGGGAGATCCACATGAATTCACGAAGTACTTGTTACTAAGTGAAGAGTACATTCTTGCTTGTTACATGACTTTCTAGTACATAACCTTCATGGTTATGAAAAGTACATTCCTGTTACATTCTTGAAATGGCCAAATTTACATTCTTATTATATACTTGATCAGATCATATTCTCATATCTCAAGTTTGATCGTATCTTGTAACTTTGGCTTTATTGGTGTGTTTTCATTGTATCTGCATGATTTGTCTTATTCTCTAGAGCTAAAATGTTAATCTCTTAAATTTGCCAATCATGTTGATACGAAGATACCTAATGGGCAAGTGTGCTCATTATCCTACTTTTCAACCTCTTTCATGAAATTCTAGTGAGTCAGATTCGGATTACTCAAGCAATGGGTCTGAGAGCGATTAAAGGACATGTGATCGAGAGAAACCTTAGTTATTCATGTCTAGTCGAGTCATAATGTAATTTTTAAATTTTTTTTGAGTCTAGCAATGAGAATCAATGTTCTTATGTAATTTGGGATTATTTTATGAAGGAATAAAGTTAATGGTTTTTAGTGAATTACATTGTGCAATTACTCTTACGTGTGATTGTCTTGCGCTCTAATTATATTACTTGCTTGAGGCTTACCATGCCAACTGTTCACATTCCCGATTGTTTCCACTGCATAAATCTTGGGACGTGACATGAGCTATTTCGAATCACGGCAAAACCCCTTGACACTCAAATCGGCGTGCCCCTCCAAGTGGCCTCAAACCGGCGTGCCCCTCTGTTGGGCTTGAACCGACGTACCCGACCCTCGACCGCACCGTTTTAACCAAAGGGTCATCCCATCCTCTGTCTGATCCCATGTTTTCCCATGAACAGACTGGCGATGAAGACCCTTTGCCTGAAATGGAGAAGACGCATGCGTTAGACCGGTGGGCAACCGTTTGCACGTCTCAACCTTCCAAAAATGGAGGTCTTCTAGCCCCGCAATGAAACATGGACGTCCGCCCGTCGCCGTCGACCAATCCCACAGAGGTAACTTCCCTACTCTACTACCCCCCTATCCGTAGGCCACTCGATGGCTTCGAAGAAGGCATTATAAAAGAAAGTCATACTCCACTGGCAAGAGGGCTAGCAAACAAGAGGAAAAAAGGGTAGAGCGATTGGTCATTGGATCGGGGGTTCGGTTGGTTGGTGAGAGAAGAACAAGAAGAGAGGCCAGTCGAAGAGAAGAGAAGCTCCATCCCCCCTGCGCCTGCGAGGGGAAGAAAAGAGAGGGAGTGTGAGAGAAGAGAGGTGAGCTTGGGAAAGGGGTTTAGGCTTTGCTCTCCTCCCACCATTGTATCTTTTCTCTTTCGTTCCTGCTTTCTTTTGTCATGGGGTGATCCCCCTCTGTGTATTTTGCCCCCCCCCCCTTTTTCTATCGATGAACAAAAAGAAGTGTCTTTTGCAAGCACACATAGGGTCCTACTTCACGGGTCTCTTCTCTCCTCTCCCAATTTTCTAATCACCTAGGGCTGTTAGAAGCCTGCCTCCCCGTGGCATGGCATTCGAAGGAACCCGTCAAAGGGGTGAACATTCATAGCCTTCCATGGCGAACATCTATCCCTTTGGAGCTCTTTCAAAGCTACGGCCCGTGAGTTGCTGGAACCCCTTGAAGGCTGGTCCTCGGGCTTCTGTGCTCACATGTGGGTCACCAGACCGCCGTTAGGCTACTCCGAGTTTTGGGGGTCGTCTCGGAATACTCCATTTGACAACCCTCAATCCGGGGGAGATGCTGCCCAATTTTCGCCAGGAATGCGAGCAATAAGAACAAAGAACATATGCACATAAGGGGGAATGAACGAACTGAGCTCTCTTAAGAAATGTCTGAAATACTGTGAACCTGACGAAATACTGAACTCCTAAGTCTCAGTACTTTCACCTAGAGAACGTCCGAATAGAACACATAAACCTGTTAGTGAATAAGACATTCAAGCCTTCTCACTGAATCAATGAACAAGAGAACATAGTGTCTAAACCTTCTTATCAACCTAATCTTCTAAATGAATAAACACATTAACCGTCTGCTAATCTGCGTGTGAATGAAAAGAATAACAAAAAATTTGAAACAAACACCTTCTCAATCCGGTGCGGCCTAATCCGGCGCCCTGGGGTATCGCGCCGGTTTAACTCCCCTCTCAAAACTCATTTTCGCAAACTCTTCTGAAACCTGCATGCCCCATCTTTGCAGCCTTGAACTAGCGCGCCCCTGCTTGACTCCCAAAACCAGTGCACTTTTTCATCCCTCTGAAACTGCCGCGCCCCAATCAACCTCTTGAATCGGTGCGCACTCTCTACTTATAGCTTGAACCGGCGCACCCATGTTCGGTCATCAAACTGGCATGCCTTCAGAAAGAAATCAACCCAATAAAGGAAAAGATGCAAAACAAACAAACTAAATGAACCACCCATGTGTGTGAATAAACAAAAAAATTAACAACTAGAACAATGATAATAAAAAAATGATATAACAACGCATACCTCGGGACCCTCGCTCCCCCCGGACTGAGTGTGAAGAGAAAAGCAATGATGCCCCGCTGAATTGGACGTGGACCTCGGGAGCCTCTCCCGACATGGCCATAATCTGAAGTCATTTCGGGCCAACAGTCCATTAACTTGACCCGTTCTTGCCGGGATCTGATCCCGCATCCACATTAAACATGCCGCATATGCAGCAGACATTTGTACGGTTTTATCGCTGTCCCTTTTCTCCCTACGAATGCGGACTCCTGTCCGAACAAGAAATGGTCCGCAAGTGACCGACATATATGTATCTATGAACGTTTACGCCCTAATGCGGGGTTTGTTTGAACGCAATCCGAGACTTCACTCTTGCTTCGTTATTATGAATTTCAGGCTGTATGGCCCCTTTTTTCGGCGATCAATCAAGGGTTTTCCCCTCTCCGAGGGAATATAATTAATGTCGTGACCTTTATGGCACGGCGGGTTCTCAATCCCGAAACGACGCACATAATCATCTGACTAGTTAGATCGAGCGCACCTCGGGCTTCTTTAAAGCCCAAATAAATCATCACCCAGGTGACTGGCACGCCCCCGCACGAATAAATTGAATAAATGAACAAAGAAATGAATAACAAATCGAAGAAAAGAATTGCCCCCGAAAGTGCGTCCACAAGTCTGGCATGCCCGGTGGGACAAAACTTCCCTTCATCTCCTCGTCGGGACTAGGGGCCCTATGGCCACCTTATGAAATTCTAAACTTTTTTACTTGCAATTACAGGGATTATTCTCCGACGATCATAATGGCCGTCAACTTCGGACCGCTAGTCATCGCGAGCCATGCCAACCATGGCTACCTCGCAGTGCTGATCAAGTTCGGCGACTTTCCTCCTATGGTGAGCTTCCCCAACTTCTTGGGGGTGGGCTTCGTCAACCTGCTAGAGATCGAGGGGCCCAAGCCCGTTGAAGCCGGCATACCCGCCACGGGGATTTCCACCACCCGACCAGCTGCAGTCAGGTCGCCAACAACTATCGCCGATCGCACGCCAGTCAACACCGTGGGCTGTTTTGTCCACCACGCCCGTTTCTACACGGGCTCAGCTACCAGGAAGATGGCATCCCGCCAAAGAAGGAGCTGAAGAAATGTTGCTGCTGTCGCACACAGGCGCCGGCCATCCAACACCGGCAAGTCTGTTCTGGTCAGAGGCGTTAGAGTCTACCTTAATGGCCGAAGTGATCCATGAATGGATCGTTCAAAACATCCCTGTGCGCAACTCTTTCCAAGTGCTAGGGAGAATAAATAAGAAGAATGGTGGAACCGGCCGCCGGCTGGAGAATGAACCAGCCCCAAGGCCATACAAGACCAAGCAAGTCTGAGTGCCCAAGCCAACTCGGGTCCCAGTGACAACACAGCCAGAGTCTAGCGAGGTTGACAGGCCCAGGAAGGTGGAGAAGAAAAAGATGAAGAAGAATGAGATGTCAACAAGGGCATCTCGCCAACCAACCACTTGCCCGAGTGATGTAAAACCAACCTTGGACCTATTTAGCAAGCATTCAAGTTTGAGCAGCGGACTCACACTAGCGAGCTCACCCGTATGGCGCACACTAGTGCCCGATGGTGACTAGGCGATGTTGGAGAGGGTCCGAGGCGGGACCTTGAGGCTCCAATGGTTGGCTAGCTTGGGGAGAACCCCAAATGGGCCTAGGATGCCCAAATCATGGGTGGCCAACACACCAAGGGTGTGGGTTAAGTGTATGCTCTCACAACTCGCCCGCGGTGGTCACTCAATTTGGGTAGCAATTTAAAATCGGACACTCTCTTACCGCCGACGGAGTAACTATAGCAATACTAAGCTAAGCAAGTCCATTACAGCAATGAGAGATGTTCAGGAGCTCATCTAGCCGGCGTGAAGACGCCGACTCCGGCCGGAGACGGGGGCGAGCGGGGAGGTGAGGGTATGCACCCGCACGCCGCGTCGGTGTCGCTTCAACCTGAAATGGAAAGATTACACCACTACACCTCTCGCAGGAGGGGTGATCTTGGGGTGGGGATTAATCTTATTACATCCAATACTACCTCCACGCAGGGAGGGGCCTTCAGCCGGCCAAGCAGGGTGGGGACTTATGCTAAGGAAACCCGATTTGCCGATCCCCGCCGGTTTTGCCAACCTTCAGAATTGTTGGACAGGGGGCCGGTGATGTCACTGCCACAAATTCCACAGAGCTCAGATCTTGACAAAACCTGCGCCAAAAGTTTCCCAACTAACAGAGGATGATGCCTGAATTTTTTGGGAAGCTCTGGATCTAGGGGCTGATCGGACCGGCGACTGGAGCAGGACAGCAACACTCTGCTTTGGACTGATGCAGAACTGATGCAGTGGATTGCAGAAGGCGCTGCGGTCGCTCCCGAAATTCAAATTGAACGAAACTGACGGTGACGCGATCATGGTCGGAGTAGCGTCGAGCAAAAGTTTACGGGTCCACAATCCGAGGTCGGAGATGAGAATGGTGGCCAGATAAATGAAGACAGGTCAAACCTGAGTCCACTGGTGGCAGACTGCACACTCTGACGAAATAATTCAGAACAAATAGCTCGGGCAGGCAATTGGCATAGTTCTTTCTGCTACTGATGGAGGACTAGACGAAGAAGAATTTTGTAGAAGGAAGTGTGCTCGAATTCCTCCACGGTTGACCGCAGAACAGCTTCCAAGATCGCTCTGGTCTTCAGTCTGGGACAGATTGTGCAGTCGTTGAAGATGACGCTCCTCCGGACAGCTCCGAACTCGGAAGCCGGCGAAACCACCACCGTTGGAAAGCTATCTCGATGAAGATTCCAGAAATGTAGGCCTTGCCACCTGAATCTTTGAGAGACGGTCGTGGCTGCCTCTGAAACTCACTGCAACTCTGCTGCCTGAAACAGAGGCTGAATGAGAAGAAGATGAGGGGGTGGGGAAGGGGATGGCCAAGAGAGTAAGAGGTGGAGGGTGTACTTGGCTGGTATGGGGAAGGGGGGCTGTGACTTTGGGTGGTTTGGGAGGTGGGGAGATGGAAGGGCACTACCCTAGGGAGAGGGAAATTTGAATTTGGGCTTAGGGAAGAGCCCCTTCAACCTTGGGGAGAGGAAGGGGTGCTTAGGAAGTGGTGTTGGGTAGTTGGGGGTTGGGAGGTGGGGTGTGGATTGGAGGATGCCACCTTGGGTTGGGGGGGAGTTAAATGGGTGTATGGGGAAGGGGAGAGGTCTTAATGAGGGGTGAATGGGGAGGAGAGAGAAAATTCCGAAAATTGGGGTGGAGGGAGAGAGAGAGAGAGAGAGGGGGACCCCTTAGAGAGAGAGAGAGTGAGAGAGAGAGAGATCTAGTGGGATTTGGAAGTGGATTTCAATTTTCATTCAATTGTTCATTACTTCAAAATGAGGGGAATGGGGTCCTATATATAGGCAACCCACATTTCTACAAAAGTCCCTGATATTTGACTCAATGACAAATAACCGAAGGGATAGGGGTGCCCTTGGGCCAAGTCCAATGAATTGGGCCCACTAGCCTAACAAACCAACCTAATGACACAATACTTAGGAAAATGACTCACTAACCTAGGTACATGACTCAAATAAAGGGAAAATTACATGATATTGACTCAAATAAAATGTGAAGATTACATGACTAGACTCAAAAATACATGACTAACATAATGGCGCTTGTCGACGAACAATCCGAGTCCAGAGAAAATGTGGAGGGGCAAGGGATGCCCTCATCACCGAGCCCACAGGCGATAGGCGAACACCTCTTTACATGTCGAAAGGCATGGCAAGACTGTCAGAGAGGGTCAGCCCACCCATGGGCCCCCAGCACAGGCAAGGGTACCATCACCCACGGTTCACCCCAATTATGAACAAGAAGACATCACCCAGGTTGTGTGCGGATACCTCTGTGGGATCGAAAATACCTCTCTAGGGAGGCAACGACTACTGCAAGCCATCACCACTGCTGAAGGGGGTCAAGAATATCCAACCGACCTGGCTGAAATAGAAGATGCGGAATCAGGATGCTATGAGCTGCCCCGCCATGAAGAAGATGCACTAAGAGTCTCGGTGTTTGAAAGATTGACCTTCACTGGTCACCTGACCAGACGTGCAAGGAGAAGAAATGAAAGGATACAAGTCTACACTTGTCACATGGCCAGAGTGACTGGTCACTATGGGACTCTACCTAATAAGCCTGAAGAAGTTGCTAAGATTGCTGAGAGGCGGGACCCTCTCACAAGAAGAGGAAAGGCCGCTAATGAGGCGTTGCAAACCCTCGCAGGGACAACAGATCCAGAAGAGACTACGGCTGCCTTAACTGCCAATGTAATTACAACTGAGGATGACAGTGGGGTGCCATCCACCTCATCCGAAGAGACGCCATCTGAGGAGCGGGGAAGCCTCCCCATCCCTTCTGTCAACTATCCGGTCTTGCTGATGTTACTGCAAAGATGTCAACAAGAAATTGAAGTATTAAAAAAGTAGCGGAGCGAGAGGGATACTCATACCTCGGCACCCAGGCAGCTCGAAGTCCCCCTTGGGACATCAGGGTGCAGTGGCCAGGCATTTGAAGCTTCACCGCAGGCGATTGCCTCGCAACCAGTGCTCGACTATGCTGGGGGCATTCCTCCCCCGCAACAACAAACTACAGCTGCGCCGCAACCTCCAATCTTCCAATTCCAGGGAGGGCCAGCCACGCCCCACGCGGCCGTGTTAACAACACCGCACATGCAACAAGCTCATTTTTACCCAAGCCCAGTTGACCCGGCGGTGATGAATAAGCTCATGGTCGAGCAGATGATAGAAATGAAGCTGGTAGAAAGGAGCGGTGGCAACTCTGCCTCATTTGATGTATACAGTGTACCATACCCATCTCATCATGCTGCCAAGAGGCTGCCCCCTAACATCACTAAGCCTCCGAAGTTCGAGAAGTTCAACAGGTAGGGGTCTCCGCGGGAGCACATTGCCTACTACACTAATGTGATGGGCGACTTGGTGGCTGACGAGTCATACCTGCTAAAATTCTTTGAGTCCACATTAACGGGGCTCGCCTTTGAGTGGTACTCAAGCTTACAGCTCGGGTCTATCATTGATTGGCCCAATATGCAGAGAAAGTTCAAAGAAAGGTTCCACATTGCCGAAAGGGAGGTGACAGTAACCGAATTATATGAAACTAGGAAAATGAAAGATGAGTCCACCCTGGAATACATCAAAAGATGGAGGAACATCAACATGAGGTGCAGACGCCCGCCGCATCAGGAGGACGCTGTCCAAATATGTAAGTAAAACTTGAAAAGAGAGGTCCTGGAAAGAATGATAGGCACCAAAATTAAGTCATTTGACCGACTGAATAATGTTGTGGCAAAAGTCGAGGCATTCCTCTCAACGTACTCCACCGCTCCTGCCACTTCAAGCCAGAAGGCCAGATCGGCTGACAAATGACCGGCATCTCAAGAAGTGCACACGATCGACTTCAAGACCTTTGAACAATAGAAGGAAAAGGACAATGGGGTAGCTGAGTCTCCCCCGTCCAAGCCCGCCGATCGGTGAGAAGGTCCATCCCTACGGGATAAGATGAAGAAGCTATATTCATTCCCTCGAGATAAGACTCGACTCTTGTTTGAATGGGCTACGAAATTCAACAAGATCACCCTCCCAGAGCCAAAGAGGCCGGGTGATCTCAGAAGAAAAGATGATCCTCGTTTCTGTCTGTATCATTAAATGATCGGGCATCCCATCTAGGATTGCTATATCTTTAAAGAGACTATTGAGTCTTTGATCAACAAGGGATAATTACAAATGGGGGAGCACAAAGTCGATCCTCCACGCCTGCATGAAATGCCCACTCTAGGGGTAACAATCAATATGATATTTCTATATCAGCAACAACCTGAAGAAGTGGTGGAAGCCTGCACCCAACATACCTATGAGGCCTATATCCTAGCGCCAACAGAAGATGAAGGAAATTGGCACACCGTGCTGTCTAAAATAAGAAGAAAGGCAGCGCTTCGTCGTGGCCCAGAAATTCATATACGAGGCATCACACCTCAGTCGGAACCTCGACTATGACCCCCATCTAGCATGAGACAGCTCCTCAACTGGTCTTCAGAAGATTCACCAATAATAAGAAGAAACACAACCCTATGCGGGTGCACAAAGAGGCCAATATGGTAGTGGAACGGCTTCAAGAAATCCTTAATGGGCTACATGAATATGAACAGCCTAAAATTCAGCTCATCCAGCTGAAAGAGTATGTCCCTTGGGAACATTTTGAGTCCTTGGAATTAGTAGAAAAAGCCAAACCTGAAGTTGAAGCTGAAGCTAAAGAACCCGGCATATGGGATAAACCTCCAAAGGAGCAGCCGTTGACTGTGAAGAAAACGAAAAAGAAATCCAAGAACAAAAGAAAAGGCCTTGTTGTATCTTGCAACACCCTTGCGGCCCTATTTGAAATGGTACGAATCTCTTAAGAAGAGGATGAAGAGATATGCCTCGCACTAGTAGAGGCAAACCAAGCTGAAGCTTCCACCTCCTAGCATGCTACTAGGTCCGAAAGAAAATGGGATCATCTCGCTCAGGCTAACCACAACATCATGTTACGTGGTGAACAACCATACCAGGTTCCCCAGCCTGAAGTCAAAGGTGCAGAAATTCCTTCTCCACTAGGGCTTTACCCGGAGTGTGCAAGTAGCCAGGGGGTCCCCTCCTTTGCTGAATTTATATCCTCTCAAGAGGGTTAGCGGCCATGCCTGCGGCAACAATGGAGAGTCAAGGGTGCTCCTACCTTACCCTCAGTAGCCTCGCCTCTAGCAAATAAAGATTACGTGAGCATTCCAAGCTTCGCCGAATTTGTGCAAGGGAAGGAGCCAGCCGGACCGACACAACAAGTTCAGGTGCCACCTGAAGAAAAAGATGAACTGCCTCCCGAGCCAGCTCCTCAAGAGCACTGCGAGGGCAGGCATAAAAGGTCCGAACAACTGAGGCTAACAAACGTCAGAACCACCGGTAGAATAGTGAAGTAGTTGAAGAGAATCCCCACATGCTTTTCTATCTGGGATATACTCTCCCTCAACGAAGAAACAAGACAAGCAGTCATCACGGCCCTACAAACCCCAGCATACTTCGAGAGCTATTTTGCCGAGGCGAAGTCAAGGGTGACTATGACATTCATGGAGGGTGACATGCTTCTACCCTCTGTCAACCACAACAGACCGCTCTACATGTGGGGGCAGCTAAATGGCAAGCCAATGGGCAGAATCTTGATTGACCCAGGGGATGCAGTAAACATACTCCCCTATCGGGTATATCAAAAGTACTACTTTGATGTGCACCTGATCGAGGTCAGGGATATGAGAATTGCTGGCTTCAACCAAAAATTTGAAGTCCCCATGGGCGTGGTAGAGTTTGAACTCTCACTCGGTGACTTTATTACTAATGTGTAATTTCATGTGATAAACTCTGATACGTCATACAAGGCGCTATTGGGCCGGCCATGGCCGCATAAAAATCAGGTGGTGGCCTCCACCCTCCACCAATGGATAAAGTACCCTCGGAACGGGAAGGAAGAAAGAGTGTTCGGTGACTTTCACCCTTTTGAGGTGTTCGAGTGCCACTTGTCAGATGCATCTCTGTATCTGGAGAAGTCGAAGAAGCCTAACCCTCCAGCTCAGGATAAGGGGAAGAAGAAAGTAGAATCCGGCGACTAGTTTCCCCCGCCGTCACCCAGTTACGTGGCTCCCCCAGAGGTGTCACTCATATCTGAGGAAGAAGGAGACCTCATAGCACTCCAACTCAACATTTACCCTGAACCGGGGGCACTAAAACTCGAAGAGCTACTTGGGGATGTCAAGGTCCCACCAGGGGTCACCCAACCCATAGCTGATGCAGACTGTCAAACAGTCAAAGTATTAAAGACCCTGAAGGTCCCTAATCCTGATGGCCAACCCACCATGTTTTATGTGGCCAAGGAGTAGCCCGCAAAGGGGGACGATGATTGTAGATTCCCCAAAGAGATGCATGATCCACCGGTCCTAATTATGGGACTCCCTTACATCACTGGCCGTGCGGTCAAGCTAGCTAGAAAATAGCAAATCTCCTTTTGTCAACCTTCCAGTCAAAAGAAGATGTTCAAGGAATTATGGGAGCCACCAAATATGGTCAGAAGTTTGCTACAAGTTACTCAACACTTGGGGCTAGGTTTCTCTATTGAAGACTACCAAGAAATCGACATGATTTCCATCTGCACTGTAACAAGTGAAGACGGCCCCCGGGGGCAATTTATGATGAATACATAAGAGACTATGAAATAGCCGAACCATCGGTTGAATTGAAGGGCTCGGGCCCGCCTCAGCCATGAGCGCATTAAATGCAAGCAACTACAATTCCCAGCAATAACTCACAAGAGTCAAAAGCTTAAGAAAGTCATCCCGCCCTTGAGGGCGCTCCACCCATAAGTCGGCGTCCAAGCCTCATAGAGCATACACTGCTGACACCAGAGCTAATCATCCAGCCTAATTAGCTGGCAAATGGCTTAGAAAAAGGCAAATCTGAAGTCCCGACGTTAGGCGAAATAAGACAAGAATACATCTGCGAGGCCCTCGAAGCTGAAGAAGATGATGGAGGCTTTGTAGACTATACAACTGCTCCTCTGAAAATAGAAGATGGCAGCCAAGCCACTATCGATGAATTGGTCGAAATAAATCTCGGTGCAAAGGATGATCCCATGCCGACTTTCCTAAGTGCTCTCTTATCACTCGAAGAAAGGGGAGAATATAGGAGGTTGCTTCAGGAATTCTGAGATTGCTTTGCTTGGAATTATAAAGAAATGCCAGGCCTTCGCCCTGCAGTTGCCCATCATATCCAGGCCATTAACCCTAAAGCCGAGCTGGTGAAGCAATCACCCTGGTGAATGAGGCCTGAATTGATAAGTCAAGTCTGCAAGGAGGTCGACAAGCTGATAGATGTTGACTTCATGGCAAAGAACCAATATACTATCTGGCTGGCCAACATTGTGCCTGTCAAGAAGAAAAATGGCCAGATCCGAATTTGTGTGGATTTCTGGGACCTGAATAAAGCATGTCCGAAAGATGATTTTTCGGTGCCAATCACCGAAGTAATGATCGACGCCGCTAACGGCCACGAGGCCTTGTCGTTCATGGACGGATCGTCCGGCTACAATCATATCTTGATAGCTGAGCATGATAGAATACACATAGCTTTTCGGTCACCTAAAGGGATTTTCCATTACAAACGGATGCCCTTCGGCCTCAAGAATGCTAGCGCCACCTACCAAAGGGCGATGATAAAAATATTCGACGAGTTGCTCTACAGCAAAGTTGAATGCTATATTGACGACTTGGTCGTCAAGACAAAGAAGAGGAAGGACCATCTGGCTAACCTCAGAATTATATTTAAAAGGCTACGGCTGCATGAGATGAAAATGAATCCGATGAAGTGCGCTTTTGGTGTCTCCAGCGGAAAATTTTTGGGCTTCATCGTCAGATACCAGGGGATTGAGATAGACCCCGCAAAAATTAAAGCTATTCAGGAGCTGCCTCCTCCTAGGAGCCTGACAGAATTACGGTCATTGCAAGGCCTACTGGCCTACATCCGTAGGTTAATCTCCAACTTGTCTGGGCGGTGCCATCTGTTCCATAAATTAATGACGAAGGATACTCCGTTCCACTAGGGCGAAGAATGTCAAAAGGCTTTCAGTCAATTGAAACAATACCTGAACACCCCACCAGTCCTGGGGGCACCAGTCAAAGGTCGGCCGCTGATCCTATACATAGCCGCCACTGAATACTCTTTGGGGGCAATGCTGGCCCAAAGCAATGAAGAAGGAAAAGAACAAGCCCTCTACTACCTCAGTCGAAGACTGGTCGGGGTTGAAGTAAAATATACACCTATTGAAAAGATCTACCTTGTTATAATAGGTGGTACACAGAAATAGATCCAGAGGGGGGGTGAATGGATCTTTTGGAAATATCGCCCAATTAAAAACTCAAACACCACTCAAAGAACCAAGTGAGAACAGCTCCACTCAAGACACGTAGACATGAAGACTTCTACTTAGACCAGTGGGAAAACATTTGTCATGCCACCAATGTACCAGCGAGAGACTAGATGTAATCTCCAACATTCATAGCTCATGCAAAACAGATATCAAATAAATAGCGCTGTAAATAACAATCAACAGAAGGGGGCAAGAGACAAGGACAATCACACCAAGGCAAACCACTATGCACGGGATTTTTTAGGTGGTTCGATCTCAGACCCGAGATCTACGTCCAACCCCCACTCCAACCGAGTGAGGCTTCCACTAGCAGAAGCTAGAAACCAAAGCAAACTCAGTCTGCAATAAAGCACTGCCTAACAGCTTGCACTGAGGGAGATAAATCCCTCACACCGATCCTGCAACCCACAAGATCTGAACCCTGACCTTGCAACCCACAAGATCAGAACCGGAGGACCAATCCTCCCTTCCTCCAAACCGGAGGGGAACCACTAGTGACACCCAGTCACTAGCAACCGGAGACCACAATCTCCCTTCTTCTGTAAGCGTAGAAGGGACGTGAACAGCAACCCACTGCTCACCAAAACCCAGAGGATTAAATCCTCTCTTCCTCTGAATCCACAGAGGGAAACTGTGAGTGATACCCAATCACTCACAACCGGAGAGTCCAACTCTCTCTTCTCCTGAACGCACAGGAGGAAACCTGATCCCAAACCAAGGAATAAGAAAACTCTAGGAAATGGAAAGTGATAAACGAAAAACAAAAGAAGAGACAAAAACAATTGTAGCTCCAACTGGAGCAGGACTGCAAATCTACAGATCTTCAATATCGCAACTAGTTACTCTGACTTGAGCTCGCTCTTCTTCTCTCTATCCTCTTCTCAGCTCTTCACTTTTTCTTTCTCTTTCTTTTCTGATGCTCACTCTCTGACGGCTTCTTCTTTCTACTCTCTGGTTCTTCTCTCAGACGTCCACTCTCTTTTCCTTCTATTGGCTTACAGTTGCTTTCTTCTAGAGGCTCTCTTTTCTTCTCAACTTTCTGTAGCCTCCTGCTTTTTTGTGCGATCAGGCCTCTATATATAGGCTCACGAGAGGTTGGCGTGTGGAGGCCACATTCACGCCAAGGAACTAGGAAAAGGGCACTCCTTTGGAGGTCCACATGTCAGGATCTGAACGTGCGCTATCCACGTGTCTAAATATCCACATGAGGAATGTCTTAGATCACGAGCCTCTACTTTGAGTTCACGTGACTTTAAGTTCCTGTCAGTAGTTTGAGAAGCATTCCATCAAATACTTGGCTTACATAGTAAAAAAATCAATATGCATTGTCATTGTATGTAGATATGTCATAGAAAGAGAGAATTATTCAATGGTCATGCCCATAATGAATGTTCAGATCAAACAGATAAAATATGCAGGGAATTCTATGGAATTGGGCATGAACTTAATGCTAACAACGACCTGACATTGATTATATATGAGAGATGTAAGAACTAACTCCGATCTCATACTCAAACCTCAACCAACTAGCACAAATCAAACCAACTAACACAGACTCTAAGTATGAATCAAGTCCAACTAACATCGACCTGGATGCAGGGTGATGCATAGTAACACCAACCCTGGAATGCAAGACACAGCATGCTAACGATGACCTTGATACATGACACAACATACTAACGTCGAGTTAGATGCATGAGACACAGTTCCCTTACTAGCATCGACCTTGATGCAAATGACTTAATCAGGTAACACAAACTTCATCCATGAAGCAAGGCCAGCTAGCATCTCCCTTAAGTACGAAGCAAGGCTAACTAGCATCGACCTCATTGAACACTAGCATTGACCTAATTGTATGCAAGCAAAAACTAGCATCGACCTATGTATGAGTTTATGCAAACTCACATCGACCTTATATGCATGCAAGCCAAACTAGCATCAACCTCAACATGTGGTAGAGAAAAGTTGCACTGACCTTATATGTGATCCTGCAATAGTGTACCGACCTGGGTTAGTGCAGGGGGAAAGTTGCACCGACCTTCTTAATTCTAAATGCAGATGTGCTCGGACCTTGTATGTATAAGGTGAAAGTTGCACTGACTTGATAAGCAATTGAACAGGGAATGCACTTACCATCTACATAGGAAGGACATGATATGCACCGATGTTGTATGCATACGGCTAAAATCTGCACCGACCACTGTAGGCAGGGTGCGAAATATGCACCGACGTTAATCATGCGTAAGAGACACTTGCACCGACCTTAGTCATGTAGAATGAAAATATGCACCGACCTTATTTCAACTAGCACAGACATTGTATGCAAAACATGCTATACTAGCATCGACCACATCGAGCTGGCATTGACCTTATGCAAGAACTAGCATCGACTACATCGAGCTAGCATCGACCTTATGCAAGAACTAGCATCGACCTTGTCGAGCTAGCATCGACTTTACTTCATCAAACACAGAAGCTGCATCGACCTTTATGTCAGCTTGCACTGTCTCGGACTTTGACTGGCCAAACAAGACTATTGATAATTCTCATTAACTGTGCATTGACTTCATTGACCATGTTGACTTTTCTTGTTGACTGAGCGTTGACTTTTGATTTTAACTGGCTTTCAACCTATTCTTTTGAGCATACAGTCACAGATTTTTACACATGAATCAAATGTAATATAAGCAATGGGAACAAGCAATTGCATTAGGTTGATTAACATCGAAAGTAGTGCACCAATGCAACATCAACAGTGTTTGGCATCATTAAACCATAATGATATCATGACATCATCAAACCATATAACTGCGACATCAACACATATGACATCATGCTTAGATGACTTATAGTGTTTGTCATCATCAAAATCACAGGGGTACAATAATCTCCCCCTTTTTGATGATGGCAACACTATGAGTCATAAAGCAACATAAAACAGCATGTTGACTCATATCAAACTATTCTCTCCCTTTGACTTCATCAAAAAGGAAATAATAGTTTGATAAAAACAGTAGAGAGAAATAGAAAGCATGCATGATGTGGTTGAGTCAGAAGCTATTCTCCCCGTTACTAAAAGAACCGAAACTGCCAGACAGTGCAAATTATGTAACCTACTCCCCCTTAATGTGTGAGATGAGTTGAGGTGAGGATAGGGTTATGACAAAGGACTGGCATGAAAAAAATTTAGCAAAAATTGCAGGGACAACCAAGAGAGTATCAACCATGGCAGAAATAGCAAAGAGAGCATGCAGAAATCAAAGCCAGAATGATGCTAATGAGATAATCTTCCCATTATCGGAAGTGGAGTGGAAAATCATTATCAGACATATAGAGTTCAGTCTGATACCAATTGTAAGGATCAGAGATGGTATCAACAAAATCACAAGGTTTAAAGATAAGTTCAGGTCTTGTCCTTAAAGCATCATGAACTGAGAGCAAAATCTGAACAATTGTATGATCAAAGGCAGTGAGCAGGATCCGAGCACAAAAAATTTTGACTTAGTTTCCAATGAATAGATAAGGCAGGAAGATATTCAATAAGATACCAATTTCATAAATCTAAGTAAAGATTTCAGACTCTTCTATTATAAGAACTTATGAATGAGTCATAATCAACCAGCATGGTTTAAGCATGATGTATACAAAGTTTGTCAATAAAATTTATTACTCATATCTGAAACAAGTTTTAATAAAAATGAACCAATTTCTCATATGATATTCTTGTTTAACCTCCTTCTTGTTGACACCCGTTTTATGACCGATAAGTCGGGTCATCTCCTTGTTCACTCTATATGATGCTCCAAATTATTCAATCCTTCGTTGAGTCTCCTTCATCAGTTTGAAGTTTATTTCATGGGTCTTCTCCTTGGTTGAGTATGGTTCCGCGATTTCTCATTTGATGAAACTTAGCAAGATCTTATCATTTGGATCCTCATTGTTTCTAACGATCTGCACCTGGGACGTTATGTTCATCTAACGCATTGTCCCTGGACCGTTACATCTTGAAGAATCCTATGACTTAAGGCTTTGTTTCAATCCTTATCCTTTGGCCTATCCATTGATTATAACGGTCTGTCGTGCAGCCGTTACTTTTCTATAACGCGTTCACCTATGGCCATTACTTTCATTCAAGAGTCCTATTGTTTTGATCTGCTTCCATTGATCTTATCTCTTTTGAGATAAGGTTGAATGTGACGATATCCCTCTAACGCGTTATTTACCTGTGATGGTCTGTCGAGCAGCCGTTACATCCAACAGAGAGTCCTGGCAGTTTAGGCCTTTTCTCTGCTACTCCGTGGTCGAGATAAGAGTTTGATCTTGTGATTTCTCTTCCAAATATGATCCTCAGAACCTTCTTTTTGTTTCTATGGACTCTTGGTGATGTTATCTTCAAGAGTTTGCTAAGAGTTATCCTCTTTTCTTGCTGGGTTATCCTCTGTTCGACCAGAGATTTTGAGGGCCTATAAATAGCACCCTTGACTTCATGGCCCGAGAGAGGAAGATCTGGAGTTTACGTCGAAGTGCTGCCACATCCTGGAGCCACATCCAACCAAGGAGAATTGTTCCTCAAGTCCATCTGCTTCACGGTGAAGGGAGTATTCATTTCATTGTGTTTGAATTTCCATCATTGTCACACTTGTGTTCTTCTTCCTCTTGTTCTCAAAGCATTGTCCCACTTCCTTATTCCATGTTCTTCATCTATTATCATCATCTCAACATATTCCCATCTTTTAAAACACCCAGAGGGGTTAAAAACCAAAACTTTCTCTGTACATCCCTTTTCTTTTGAATGATCTTAATTTCCTTAAGAATTGATACTACGCTTGTCTAAAGGGCTGATCTGGGTTTGTTTTCTTGTGTTTCACGTTCATTGGTAGGTTTACAGGTTCATCAAACGAGGCCCAAGTCTTCTGGCCAGCTGGAAGATTTGGAGTTCAAAGAGTTCACAAGCTGCTTCTGCAGGTGCTCTAACGGTCTTGAGAAGACGTGTCAGGTTCATATAACGGTGCCTCGGGAGACCGTCACACTCCTGTGACGCACAGGGTCTGGACTATTACATTCAAGGCTGATATGCAGATTTCACTGGTTTTTCTCTCCCGTGGGCGGGTGCTTCATCCACCTATTTCCAAGGTATTTTCAAGTCCTTGACTTGTGTTTACTTTGGTGGCGATCACGTTCTTTCCTTAGTATTGGGCATTGATTTCTCTTTCCCACCTCATATTCCTTTGTTTGTTCCACCCACGCGGTGTGTTTTATTTACTCTTGCTCCATGCTCTGGCGTGTGTTTTTCTTTATTTCCTTAGATTAGTTTGGTTGAGATAGCATTGCCCATGCTAGAGCTTGTTTGGATTGCCTAGGTTCATGGTTCACATGTCCTTGGGTTGATTGAGATCATTGATTTTTGCTTATCATCTTTATCATACATCATAAATCCACAAAAAGAAGGAAGCAAATAAATCAACAGATAATTTTTTGGCGATCACGGAGGGACAACTTGTGCCAATCGTACTTTTTGATCTCTGTTATACCTGCCATCATTTCCTTGTCTAGTTTTCCCCGGATTTCCCTTCTATTTTCCTACTATTTTTGGTTCTCTGGCTCATCTGACGGTCATGGTTCCCTGCGTTATATTGCTTCTGGCGGTCTGGCATTCGACCGTTACATACTTCTTACGCGGGTCTCATAGACCGTTATATACTCTAGACAGGTACGCATCCCCAGGTGCATTTTCTTTCCGCATTTTCTGCTGTGATATTCTTGCTTGGGTGTTATCTGACTTCCTCCTTGGTTGGTTTACATATCTACATCATTGTGCGCATAATTGCTTGCTAGATTCTAGGTTAGGATTTGCATGCACCCCGGTGCACATAGGTTCATGCATATTATCACACATTAGATTGTATTTTCCTACCTTGGTGTGCGGACCTCTCGTCTCCATATTCCTTGGGGCCGACTAGGAAATTGCACCAGGGACCTCCATAAGTCCCCGCGAGCCGTGGATTCCCACACGGACGCCGGGCCGGTTGTACCTTTCCCACCCCATGTCTAGGGTTGCATAAGTGAAGGAGTGATCACACTTAGAGTCAAATCAAGCTTTACACCCTCTCCTATCAGGAACCTATTGTTGAGAGCTCACATCACTCAATCCACTAAAGTTCCAAAGGAGAAATCATAAGAATCTTGAAGCGTCATCTTAAACAGCTTGGTTGACTTGGAGTGTTTTCATCTCTTGTCACTTACATCTTTGTTAGAAATAATCTAAGTTTGGTTGCTCATGGTTTGCGTTGTGTTGTTTGCATCTTGTCAAGGTTGTCCGTTGCATGTGGAGTTATTTTCGTCAGTTGGAAGCACCTCCTAGGGTCAATTCCTTCTCCAAGGTCTACTCAAATCCGCTTTTCGAATCCACCATGGCTTCTTTCAATCCTCCCCGTTCCCAAGAGGATTCCCTTCCTCAAGGACTTCTTGAGAACCCTGCTAGGGTTACTTCGTTCTCTTCTGGAGAGGGGACAGCCCCTCTTCCATCCTCCACCTCCATGGAGGGTGGTCAAGCCACCCCTTCTTTCTCTTCTCCTTCGGCGGGCTCCATTCTCCAAATGATGGCCCAATTGGATCCGGCCCAACTCCAAGCTATCTATTAGGCCATGCAAGGATCCAATATCTCCCCTCCCACGATTATGCGGGGTCAACCTAATCCTTCCATCCAGCCCACTCCGATCGATCTTACTCCGGTCCAACCCCGGACCATCACCTTTGCTGGCATGGAGACGCGCCAATCCTCTACTTCGTCCCAACAATCTTTTGACAAAGGGGAGTCTGCCGTCCCTTCTTTCATTCAGTTGGATCATCATATGTCCAGCCCTATGGCTCCACAAGTCCTTATGGGCCCTTCAGATTTCTTGCGCCATCAGCCAGGGGTTGTCCAAGCCCACTCTAATCTGGGTCAGTCTCCGACCCAATGTCCTTCTTATGGCCCCCCTGCTTTGGCCGTTTATCCTTCTGCTCCTTCTTATGGGCTCCCACCTTCTGCTGCGGTTCACCCTTCTGCTCCTCAACTTCAATCATCACCTCTCACTACCCCTGCTCCCTCTAGAGAGCATGAATTACTTGATAAATGGGCCACCATGCAACAGCAACTCGACTTCCTCCAGAAATGGGTGGGCCCACAGTCCTTGGCAGATGTTCCAGTTCCTAGCTTTCAGTACATCCGGTTCCCTCCGCAGTCTGAGCTCCCCAATTATAGAAAGTACGATTGGAACGGCAATCCCTTTATTCACGTGAGGGATTTCTTGTATGAATCGGCCCAATTCCAATATGACGATCGCCTTATGGCGTATTTGTTCCGCCGATCATTGGACGACGTTGCATTGGAATGGTTCTACTCTCTGCCATTGGAAGACGCCGAAAGCTTCAAGGTAGTGAAAGATAAGTTTATCCAGCGGTTTCAAGACAGGGTCAGCCCGGAGTACTCATTTATAGATTTGGTGGCCGAAAAGATGAAACCAGATGAGGAGTTTTCTACTTATGCAGATAGATGGAGTCAAATGGCTGCTAGAGTGCCCGGCCATATCCCGGAGGAAGAGAAGGTCAAGTTACTTATTTCCAATGCTACTCTGACCTTCCAAAACATTCTGGCCATGAATGACAAAGCCAACATGCACCAACTCTACAGCCGAGTGCGCTTCATTGAGACTCAGTTCAAGGATTCCCCCATACACTCACTATTTGAAAACGAAAAGCCCAAGTACCACAAGAAACCTCAAGGGCCGGTCACTGAGGGGGTCCAAACAAACGAGCAAGTTCAAGCCATTGCTTTCCCATTCCAAGCCGCACCTTTCCGCTTCCCTCAAAACCCCCGCACTCCACAGAATCCCTCTCCCCAAAACTACCAGGCCACTCTGTAAAGCCTTCCGCCCACCTTCGCCATTCCACAAAACACCTTCACCGCACCGCAACAACCACCACCACCTCCACAATACCACAACGTTCCTCCACCCAACGGCTACAACAACAACCCTAACAACAAGCGCCCGGCTCCTAAAAGAGCTCAGTACCCACCCTTGCCAGAAACACTCACAGACATCTTCTCGGCTCTCATGTCGGTGAATGCCATACAGCTCCCTCCGGAACGGCCCAACTGGAACCCAGCCATTGATCAGATGAAGTATTGTATGTTCCACAGGCAGCCGGGGCATACCATTGAAGGGTGTTTTCAATTCTGGGACCTAGTCTATGACCTCCATGAAGGGCAAAGAATTGATTGGGCCGAGATGCACAGGGCCATCACAGAAATCAAGGAAAAGAGAAGGTAACCGCCGAGGTAGCAAGTACAGCAGCAACATGTACCGCAGCCACAGCAGCAGCCGCATCATCAACAGCAACCGATTTAAGACCTGGGTATTCATCAAAACCCAATGCCAAACCATCCTCCTGCTCCACAGCCTCCGCCGCCGACACCAGCTCAGGTCAATGTCGTCCAACCCCCGGCTCCTAGCCCCGAGTGGTTCTTCGACGACGATAACTCCACGCCACAGGTCATGGCCCTTCACCACAACTACCATAATCCTCCCGCTTCCCCCATCCTCATACCTACACACCAAACCCCTACTCCACTCGTCCTCCCATTTACCCCTATTCTATCATACGCACCATCACCCGCGCCTCCGTCGCACTCACCATTGCTCACATCCGCTACCATTACCCCCTCCCCGCTCGCACTTACACCCACTATCACCATACCTCCATTTAACCCTCCACTCACCATGCCTCCGTCCACTTTTATATCCCCACTCCCGCTCGCGCACACTGCCACTAACCCCTCGCCTATTAGCCTTTCCACCACACCCTCTTCTGCACCGCTCATCCATCCCACTGGGCCTACTAAATCACCTATCCTGAGCCCATCTGAGGCCGCAACAGCTTATAACTTCGCCCTTCGGAGCGGGCGCATGTTCCACCGAAACTATCCTTCCATTTCCAATCCCCAGTCATCCCAACCGGCTGCCGAGCAAGAAGAGGCCGAGCCACTACCCGGGACCCAATATGATTTGTTACATCATTTGGATAGGGTGCCCGCCAAGATATCTATGCTGGAACTGATTAAGAGATCTACCCTTCACCAAGATGCATTAAGAGACTTTCTTCAAAAGGTGATGGTTAGTGAAGACATGGCAGTTGATAGCTTACCTACCGCACTGGCAACAATCTCCAAGGGGCCAGCCATTACTTTCTCTGAAACTGAGCTAGCACCACCAGAAGCTTGGCAAATGCCACTGTGCATTACTATCATTCCAAACAAAGTCAGCATTGACGCAACATTGGTTGACACAGGGGCGTCTATCAACGTATGCCCGCTCAGCACTCTAAGGGCTTGTAATTTATCAGAAGAACTTCTACACCCAACTCCCACTACCATAGCTGCTTATGACAACTCTCGGCGGGCATGTCATGGGATTGTCACCATTCAAGCTGAGCTTGGGCCTCTTACTATGCCCATTGAGTTTTACATGCTGGATATCGACCCTATGTTCAAGGCTATCTTGGGTCGTCCGTGGATTGATACCATCAACGCCGTACCCTCCACTGCACATCAATGCATTAAATTCCCTTTCCAAGGGAGGGTCATCAAAGTTAAAAGCTTATCCACGGTCCAATCAGTGGAGGCTATTTCAGAGAAAGTTCTTCCCACATTATGGCCAAGCAGTCGGCCCGTTATGTCAGTGCTAGATCTCGACTTTACTTGGGCTTACGCACCTTGCAAGCCCGTCACTGCAGCAGTTGACATCAAGGTGAAGCCCCAGATCTGAGATTCCAAGGGCTGGGACATTATACTGAAGCTAGGCTACCAACCGGGGAGAGGCCTTGGTGCTCAATTGTAGGGATGAACTAAGCCCATCCCCAAGGGCAGGAAAATGAACAGAAGAGGTCTCGGCTACCGAGAGAGTGCATTGTCCATGACGGGTGATTCTGGGCCACTCACCTGGGACTACCGTCAACACTTCGTTAGAGGGCCTCCATGATGCGCTCGACAGTCGTCGTTTAAAAATGCCGTGCCACACAAATTTCAAAATTTATAACCGCACTCACTCACTCAAATGATTTTGAAAATACGAGTACAGTGGTGAATACGGGTCGATCCCACGGGGAGAGAATATTTGATTTTAGCTCAAGTTGGAAATACCCTTATGCTTGAAAACACAAATTTTGTTCATGGAGTGCGATTATCACTAAGTGGAATGAAATTACAACTTTAAATATCAAGAGAAAAGTAAAGGAATAATTAGCCAATTGAAGAACGCCGTCGTTTCCTTGCCGAGCCTTTGATGAAGACCGCTCTGCCTTGGAAGTCGACGCCGTGAGATGATTCGAAGATGACTTACCGCTTCGGGTGTGATTGAAGAACTTATGAAGAAATGTAAATAGAAACAAACATAACTTGAAAATACATCAGAATTTTGTTGAAAACATGGGGTTGGAAGGAAAAGAATAACGTGAAATCTAGATGGAATTAGAAGAAATGGAAAATATGAAAGTTGTAGAGAATGAAAATATGAAGAACTTTGATGAAGAATGTAGACACAGAAAATAAGAGGAAGATAGTGAAAAATGAGAAAAACTAAAGAACTATCAATTCGGATGAACAGTAAAATGGCAGAAAACAGCACCTTGAAAAATTAATTCTAACTCTAAAAATACGCAGAATTAGATAAAGTAATAGAGGAATAAAATTTAATTCTACAAGAGAGGAACAACTTTGATGAAGAAGTCAGATTGAAAAGAGGTCTAGAAACGCTTCAAAACATAAGAATACTAGAAGGCCTCACTACGGATGAATAGTAATCACACAAAATAGCACTTAAGAAAATGGGTAATAACTCTATGAATTAGGACGAATTGGAAGAAATGCTAAGCATGGAAGTTGAAGAACACTTGAAAACTAACAACTTTCGTGAAGAACTCAAATTGAAATGAAGATCACAACAATGAGAAATGAGGTTAAGAAAAGACTGAATTCCAAAACCATGTATTGAAATAACTTCAACTTACAATCTTGACATCAAAAGCTTACAAAACACCACTCCTACAATCACCAACTTCAGAAATACAAAGAGCAAACTTACATTACAAATGACCCATAGCTTCCTACTCTCCTAACATCTCTTCCTTCACTTCCTCCTTAGCCTCTTACATTGGAAATGAAGCCCTTTATATAGGGTACAAAACACCCCTTAGGAAATGTGAACATTCATACCAATGTGAACACTCAATTGTTGCAATTGTTGACCCAAAATGGTAGGCTGGCATGTGCTGCACACTTTGCCATTTTTTTCTGATTTTTTTAGATTTTTCTGGCATTTTTTTGGCCTTCTTTTCCTTCTCTTTCTCTCTTTCTCTCTCATTTTCTCTCTCCTCCTGGCCGGCGGCCCGTTGCGAAAAAGCATTTATTAGCCTTTATAATAAATGTGAAAACTGAAAAACAAACACACTAAAACAAGAAATCAAATCATAAAATATTGGGTCGCCTCCCAAAAAGCATTTATTAGCACACCAAACTATGAAAACGTTGGGTTGTCTCCCAAAAAGCATTTATTAGCACACCAAACTATGAAAACGTTGGGCTGCCTCCCAAAAAGCGCTAAGTTTACCGTCTTCAGCCAGACGCAGGAAAGCTTAAAAGAAAGTTACTCTTGATCACGTAATGTTATGGAATCCTTAGGTGACAACAGCTCATTTTCCAAGTAGGGTTTCAACCTTTGACCGTTAACAGTAAATATATGACCATTTTGGGGATTCAAAAGTTTGACGGCTCCATGGTCAAATGCCTTAACAACTATGAACGGTCCATCCCATCTTGATTTCAATTTACCAGGGAACAAACGGAGCCGTGAGTTAAAAAGCCAAACCTTTTGATTTTCATGAAAAGTTTTTCTATGAATATGCTGATGGTGAAAAGCCTTGGTTTTAGCTTTATAGATCTTGGAATTTTCATAGGCTTCATTTCTTAGCTCCTCCAGTTCATTGAGTTGAAGAACCCGTTGGGCGCTAGCGTGAGTTAAGTCAAAATTGACTTGCTTAATTGCCAAGTAAGCTCTATGTTCGAGCTCGACAGGTAGGTGGCAGGCTTTACCAAAGATAAGGCGGTAGGGTGACATACCAATAGGGGTTTTGAACGCAGTTCTGTAGGCCCATAGTGCATCATCTAGTCGCTCAGACCAGTCTTTCCTATCCGGCCGAACTATCTTGTGTAGAATGTTCTTAATCTCCCTGTTGGATACTTCCACCTGGCCACTAATTTGGGGATGATAGGGGGTGGCAATTTTATGGGTGATCCTATATTTCTTGAGCAAAACTCAAAATTGGGAGTGAGTGAAATGCGAACCCCCATCACTAATGATAGCCCTCAGACAACCAAATCTAGAAAAAATGTTCTTGCGAACAAATTTCATGACCACCTTATGATTATTGGTCCTTGTGGCTATTGCTTCAATCCACTTTGAAACATAATCGACCGCCACCAAAATGTATTCATTGCCAGAGGATGGTGGAAACGGTCCCATGAAATCAATACCCCAAACATCAAAGATTTCCACTACAAGAATGGGATTTAGCGGCATCATATCTCTCTTCAAAATATTGCCCACAGCTTGACACCTCAGACATGTTTTGGAAAATTCATAAGCATCCTTGAATAAGGTGGGCCAATAAAATCCACTTTGTAACACCTTAGCCGTAGTTTTCTTTCCTGAAAAGTGTCCCCCACAAGCAAGAGTGTGACAAAAATTCAGGACAGATTGTTGCTCATCCTCGGGGACACATCTTCGGATGATCTGATCTGGACCAATATGAAACAATTCCGGGTCCTCCCAAAAATAGTGTTTGAGTTTGGCAAAGAAGTGGTCCTTTTCCTGCTTAGACTACCCAACTGGGATCTGTCGTACTGCCAAGAAGTTGACAATTTGAGCATACCAGGGGGTAGAGGTGATAGACAATAATTGTTCGTCAGGAAAAGAATCAGACATTGGAGCACTCTCAGGTATCACTATTCGGGATAAATGATCAGCCACAACATTTTCTAACCCCTTCTTATCTTTGATTTCTAGATCAAACTCTTGCAATAACAGAATCCATCTAATCAGCCGGGGTTTAGCATCTTTCTTGGTGAGCAAGTACCTCAAAGCGGCGTGATCAGAATACACAATAACTTTGGCCCCCAAAAGATATGATCGGAATTTCTCTAGGGCAAGAACAACTGCCAAAAGTTCCTTTTCTGTGGTGGTGTAATTCATTTGAGCATCTCCGAGAGTGCGACTCGCATAATATATCACCACAGGTTTCTTATCAATTCGTTGCCCCAGGACAGCTCCTATGGCGTAGTCCGAGGGATCACACATGATTTCGAAAGGCAGTGACCAATCTGGGGATTGAAGAATCGGAGCTTGGGTCAGAGTTGCCTTCAAAGAATGGAAGGCCTCAAGACACGATTCATCTAGATGGAAGGGAGTGTCCTTGGCTAGCAACTTTGTGAGCGGGCGAGTGATGGAAGAGAAGTTCTGAATGAATCTTCTATAAAAACCCGCATGGCCAAGGAAAGATCGGATTTGCCTGACAGATGAAGGGGGAGGAAGATTGGAAATCAGATCGACCTTAGCCTTGTCTACTTCTATCCCCCTTTCAGAAATAACATGGCCTAACACAATCCCTTCTTGGACCATAAAATGGCTTTTCTCCCAGCTAAGCACCAGATTGGAGTCAATACATCGTGCCAACACTTTCTGCAAATTCTTCAAACAATTATCAAATGAATCTCCGAAAATGGAGAAATCATCCATAAAAATTTCTAAAAATTCTCCCACCATTTCAGAAAATATGGCCATCATGCATCGTTGAAAGGTGGCAGGGGCATTGCAAAGCCCGAATGGCATTCTCCTGAAAGCAAACGTGCCATAAGGACACGTGAACGTAGTTTTCTCTTGATCCTCCGGGTAAATAGCAACTTGATTACACCCGGAGTATCCATCCAAAAAGCAAAAATATTTTTGCCCAGCCAACTTCTCCAAAATTTGATCAAGAAACGGGAGAGGGAAATGATCCTTCTTTGTCATGGAGTTCAGTTTTCTGTAATCAATATAGATTCTCCATCCCGTTTGTAATCTTATGGCTACCTCCTCACCTTTCTCATTTTTAGTAACGGTCAGCCCAGATTTCTTAGGAACAACTTATGTAGGGCTAACCCACTTACTATCAGAAATGAGATATATAATCCCAACATCCAGCCACTTCACTACCTCCTGCTTGACTACTTCTTTCATGTTCGGATTCAGCCGGCGTTGCATCTCCCTACTCGGCTTAGCATTGTCCTCCAAATAGATGTGGTGCATACAAACGTCCGGACTAATGCCCTTGAGATCTGCCACCGACCAACCTATGGCCCCCCTATGTTCCTTAAGGACATCTAAAAGTTTAGATTCCTGATCGGAAGTGAGGTTGAAGGATATAATGACAGGCAAAGTTTGGTCAGGACCCAGATAAGCATACTTAAGAGAGTCCGGCAGAGGCTTCAATTCAGGAGTAGGTGGCTGATCCAGGGATGGAAGTGCAGGTTCAGATTGCAGTGGAGGGAGTGACTCTACCCTAGACCAGGGTGTGAGAGAGAGAGGAGAATCCTGCAGCATACTACCCTCTTCTAGGGTGTCCTTGATTGCATCCGGACTTTCATCACTCAACTCAAAAATATCAACAACATGACATTCTTCTTCAAGGTCCGGGTATTGAGAAGCTTTGAAAACATTCAATGCAATTTTCTCTCCTCCAAATGATATGTCCATCATTCCCGTGGCATAATTTATATTGGCCTTAGCCGTAGCTAAAAAGGGGCGTCCCAAAATAATAGGTGTATGTTTAAGATCCTGGGACGAGGCCATATCCAAAATGAGAAAATCCACCGGGAAGTAACAATCATGCACTTTCACAATTACATCCTCCAACAGACCTCTTGGTATTTTCACTGATCTATCAGCCAATTGAAGGATGATAGATGTTGGTTTCAACTCACCCAGATCAAATTGCTCATAGATAAAGGTGGGTAAAAGATTTACGCTAGCACCTATGTCGAGCAAAGCTCGATCAAAGGTGACTCCACCTATATCACATGAGATCAAGGGGGCTCCGGGGTCCTTCAACTTTCTCGGCAAATGATTCATTACAACGGCACTCACATCCTCCGACAAACGGACCTTTTGAGTTGTCGCCCTTGGCTCCCTCCTTGGAGTGCAAAGCTCTTTCAAAAACTTTGCATATGTCGGCACATGCTTGATGGCATCTAAAAGTGGAATATTGATATTCACTTGTTTGAACAATTCCACTAATTCTTCCTGATGTACTGGTGGTTTCTTGGGAGCTTTCGGCTTTAAAGCATCAGGAAAAGGGGCCTTAGGCTCATAATCTAGGGGTCCTTCATCAAGTTTTGCCTTTCCTTTATCTAGCCTCTTCTCTTCATCCATCGGCTTCTCTTTAACAATCATGGGTTCTTCTTCCTCCTCATTCTCCTCTCGGGCCTCTTGGCCCGAACTACTACCAATGACCTTAGCCTTGTAAGGGTCATCTAAAACTTTCCCGCTCCTAAGAGAAGAGATTGCCTTAGCATTCTCCAATTGGGGGCCCATACGAGGAGGAGGCTGAGATTGGTTTGGCTGAGGGAGAATAGGAGCTCTTTGAGGGAAGCCTGGAGGTTGGCTCCTCGGATTAGCCACTGGCTAGGTAGGAAGCTGACCCACCTCTCTCCGAACATTTCCTACTGCTATTTGCCCGATTTGACCTTCCAACTTAGCAATGGATTGCTGCTGAGAAAAAATGAGTTGTTAGAGTCGGTCAAACTTTTCATCAAAATTTGACTGCGGAAATTGAGGAGGAGGTTGGAAGGGGACTTGATTGGATCTGTTGGATGGATAGTGATGGTACTGCCCCTGAGAAAATTGAGATTGCTGGTACGGAGCCTGAGAATAATGTGATGAGTGTTGGGATTGTTGTGAAAAAGGTGCACTGGTTTGTGAGAAATTTTGATGAGTTTGGTGAAAAGGATATTGATACTGTTGGTGAGATTGGACTGGAGCTTGGAATTGCTATTTTTGGAAGGAGGGATTAGTGTGGGAAGATGAACCTTGTTGGGATTTCCAAAAGAAATTTGGGTGATTTCTCTAGCCTGGATTATAGGTGTTTGAGTAAGGATCATAAGGTGGCTTAGAAACACCCTGAGCAGCGAAGATTTGTTCTTGAATGAATGGGGGAAGTTAGGCCGCAGTAGGGCAATCAGTTACCACATGATCAGTGCTAGAGCAAAGAGCACAGATCTCGTCATAATTGGGAGCTGAGAATGGTTGAGGTCGAGGACCTGAAGAAGAAGTTTCTTGCCTTGATAGAAATTGATCTAGCTTTTGGGCAACAAGATCAACATTTTCTATCTTTTGTGCCAACAATTCCATTTTGTTCAGTTTCTGAGTTAAGGCATTGATATCCATCCTATTCTCATGCTCACTGTGGCTCTTCACTTCATACAGCCCACCCTTCTTAGCTGGTCCCACCATTCTCTCATAGGATGAAAGTGAGGCATGACTGATTGAATTTTCACTCAACATTTCAAACAGGTCATAAACCTCATCCTCGCTTTTACTCATAAAAGCTCCCCCACAAGACGCATCCACCATTTGACGGTAACTATCCGTCAATCCCTCATAGAATGCTTGAACTATTTGCCATCTAGACAAACCATGATGAGGGCATTTCCGTAACAAATCATTCAACCTATCCCATGCCTCATGGATTTGTTCTCTAGGGTTTTGTGAAAATCCAGTTATAGCTCTCCTCATGGTATTGGTTCGCCCTATGGGGTAGAATTTCTTTAGGAATTCCTTTTGCATTTCTGCCCATGTTTTGAAGGGTTTACTCAAGGCTCCTAACCAATACTTGGCTTTGTTTTAAGAGAGAATGGGAAAAGGGTTAGCCTGAGAGCATCATCTGAAAAATTGGGGATTTTCACAGTTGAACATATCTGGAGGAACTCATCCAGATGCCTATAGGGATCCTCATTGGTATTGCCATAGAAAGATGGCAACATTTGTATGGTGTTGGACTTGATTTCGTATTGGGCTGCTTGATTTTGAGGTGCTTGAGTATAAAAGAAAGGTTGGTATTGGTTTGGAAGAAAGTATTCCTTCATTTGCTTGGGAGCAGCTTGTGGAATTAGTTGATTTTGATTTTGGTCCGCCATGAGGTTAGGTTGATGGTGGGTTTTAGAATGCACTAACCTCTCAATCTCCTCTATAGGTCCTAGCAATGATGGTTTTAGAGATCTCCTACCGTGCATAAACTAGGCCAAAATGAGAGAGAAAATTATTTTATGATGATTTTTTTTGTGTTTTATATTGACATACTATGACGAAGAAAGAGAAGAAAATGCTTTTGTTTTTGTTTTGTTTTGTATTTAGGCAAACACAAATAATTTTTCACACAAATGACCCTAATGACTTAAATGTGTCCTAAATCTATAAATGGGGTTTCACAAAATGATTAAAGTGAAACTGAAGTTCACCCTCAATATGTCCACCAGCCAGGTAAGGGGTGGGGAAGTGGGAGGTACCCCCTACTTTCGTAGGGACCTAATTATGCCAAACCACTAACCCGCTTAAGGCGTTTGCCGTCCGACCGTCTTGCCTTAGGCACCGGTTTTCATAAGAGGGTAAACTCAGATAACACAAGAACCACAGTGTGATCCTAGGGCCAACGTCTACTGACTTTTATTAAGGCCTAGGTAATGCAGAGATGCAAGGGAACTGTGGTTTGCGGGCTAAGGAAGGGTGATGAAATCTCCACCTTATGTTATTAGAGGTGTTGCCCTTCAAATATTTTGAAATAAAAATGCACACCACAATTTCAAACAAGGGGTTCTTTATGCAAAATGAATGCCAGAATATAGTGAGTAGAACATACCTTGCCCCTCGCAATCTTCAATATGCAATTGACAGGAATTAAATAAAGAAAAGTTCTATGCTAAATGATGTATGTCCTCAAACATGATGTGTGGTTTCTAATCTTGAAATGAATTTTTTTTTTGATTTTGGTGCAAGTATTTTTTTATTTTTTAATTAATGAACCTATCTAGCCAACACAAAATTTTCTTTTGTTTTTGATTATTTTTGGATTTTTATTGAGTTTTGAAGAATTTTTCAAATTTTGTAGAGATTTTTCAGAAATTGAAAAAGTAGAACATGTTTCTTAATTTCAGTCCTTTAGGGATGCTTCCGGGCTTTCAACAATGTTTCATATCCTTGGAATTTCAGGTTGCTTTTCCCTCTTTCTTTGAGTTTTTGATTTCTTTTCTTTTTTCTGCAAAATAAAATAACAAAATCAAAATATAAATATACAAATCAAACACAAGAATATCCAACTTTCAAAAATTCCAGATCCCTGGCAGCGGCGCCAAAAATTTGATGCGCTCGACAGTCATCGTTTAAAAATGCCGTGCCATACAAATTTTAAATTTTATAACCGCACTCACTCACTCGAATGATTTTGAAAATACGAGTATAGTGGTGAATACGGGTCGATCCCACGTGGAGAGAATATTTGATTTTAGCTCAAGTTGGAAATACCCTTATGCTTGAAAACACAAATTTTATTCATGGAGTGCGATTATCACTAAGTGGAATGAAATTACAACTTTAAATATCAAGAGAAAAGTAAAGGAATAATTAGCCAATTGAAGAACGCCGTCGTTTCCTTGCCGAGCCTTTGATGAAGACCGCTCTGCCTTGGAAGTCGACGCCGTGAGATGATTCGAAGATGACTTACCACTTCGGGTGTGATTGAAAAACTTATGAAGAAATGTAAATAGAAACAAACATAACTTGAAAATACATCAGAATTTTGATGAAAACATGGGGTTGGAAGGAAAAGAATAACGTGAAATCTAGATGGCATTAGAAGAAATGGAAAACATGAAAGTTGTAGAGAATGAAAATATGAAGAACTTTGATGAAGAATATAGACACAGAAAATAAGAGGAAGATAGTGAAAAATGAGAAAAACTAAAGAACTATCAATTCGGATGAACAGTAAAATGGCAAAAAATAGCACCTTGAAAAATTAATTCTAACTCTAAAAATACTCAGAATTAGACAAAGTGGTAGAAGAATGAAATTTAGTTCTACAAGAGAGGAACAACTTTGATGAAGAACTCAGATTGAAAAAAAGTCTAGAAAGGCTTTAAAACATAAGAATACTAGAAGGTCTCACTACGGATGAATAGTAATCACACAAAACAGCACTTAAGAAAATGGGTAATAACTCTATGAATTAGGATGAATTTGAAGAAATGCCAAGCATGGAAGTTTAAGAACGCTTGAAAACTAACAACTTTTGTGAAGAACCAAAATTGAAATGAAGATCACAACAATGAGAAATGAGGTTAAGAAAAGACTAAATTCCAAAACCAAACTTGTATTGAAATAACTTCAACTTACAATCTTGACATCAAAAGCTTACAAAACATCACTCCTACAATCATCAACTTCAGAAATACAAAGAATAAACTTACATTACAAATGACCCATAGCTTCCTACTCTCCTAACATCTCTTCCTTCACTTCCTCCTTAGCCTCTTACATTAGAAATGAAGCCCCTTTATATAGGGTACAAAACACCCCTTAGGAAATGTGAACATTCATACCAATGTGAACACTCAATTGTTGCAATTGTTGACCCAAAATGGTAGGCTGGCATGTGCTGCACACTTTGCCATTTTTTTCTGATTTGTTTGGATGTTTCTGGCATTTTTTTGGCCTTCTTTTCCTTCTCGTTCTCTCTTTCTCTCTCATTTTCTCTCTCCTCCTGGCCGGCGGCCCGTTGCGCCGACCGGCCTTCCGCGTTAGGCCGCCCGCCTGTGGGCCCTCCATGTGCCCACCGTCTCCTGCCGACCCGTGTGTCGCACGCGGGCGCGTGCGCCCGCACCTCCTGCCGACCGCGTAACGCGGTTGTGCCGCGTCCACGATCCCCCCGCCCTCCGTCGCCCGCCCTCGCCTCGTCGCCCGTGCCATTGGCGTAGGCGGCGAAGGCGGGAAGGGGGGGGGGGGGCAGTTTTAAACCTTTTTTATGTTATTTTATTATATATATATAATATATATATCTATATATCTATATATATATATATCTAGTATATATATTGTTAGAAAATTCTAAAAAATATCAAATAATTTTATTTTTTTTTCTATTTTTTTTATTTTCTTTTGAACAACTTCCTGGGCTTTTGGCCCATTTTCACATATAACTTTATTTTCTTTTTTTCTTTTTCTTGGAGTTTTTCTCGTATTACGTGCCTGCATAAATAAGTAAAAATTATGATTAAAATTTATTTAATTTTATAAAATTAAACATTTGAGTCTAAATCAACAATAAGTGTGAGAAGTGTATATTTATCATAATTTAAGCTCATATAATTATGAATTAAGAAGGAAAAATACACACTTATCACTCCCCAGCCTGACACATTAACTCCACAGCCAGCTCCGCCAAGGGAAGATACAGCCTGTCCGATTGCCAGTCCACCTGTCATGCCCCGTACTCTATACCGTCGAGGTATTGTCCGCTTTGGCCTACCGGCCTCACAGTTTTGTCCCTTTATAACAGTGATCGGCTCCAGAATGGAGGACTTCCCGGGAAGGTCACCCATCCCAGTACTACTCCCCATTAAGCACGCTTAACTTCGGAGTTCTTTCCAATAACTGAGCCGATACTTGAAAAGGCGCCTCGATGATATAGAGTACAACTTAGCTATATTTGAGGGTGTTACAATCTACCCCTCTTATATAGGCGACGTCCTCGTCGCTGGGCACATATAGCACGCAATCATGCAATCAAGCCCCCAGGCAGGTAGGACTCTAGAGGTGGCCCCTACAGGCTCAAGAGGTGGCTCCCACTATGTAGCACTTTGCTCCATTATGGACTCAAGAGGTGGCTCCCATAGCGTAGCACTTTGCCCTGCATGGCACTTAGTTCCCACACTTCCGGCTGGGGTATAGCTCTGATACCATTCTGTCATGCCCCGTACTCTATACCGTCGAGGTATTGTCCGCTTTGGCCTACCGGCCTCACAGTTTTGTCCCTTTATAACAGTGATCGGCTCCAGAATGGAGGACTTCCCGAGAAGGTCACCCATCCCAGTACTACTCCCCATTAAGCACGCTTAACTTCGGAGTTCTTTCCAATAACTGAGCCGATACTTGAAAAGGCGCCTCGATGATATAGAGTACAACTTAGCTATATTTGAGGGTGTTACACCACCCCCAGTGCTAAGGGGGATAGTTTGTCATGCCCCGAGCGCGGAAGATACTCGGATATGCGCGACGAGTTTATATCAATCATGTCAATCAGAGTGGTCGTGTATTCGACACAAAGATAGAGATGCGCAAAAGTAAAGATAACCCAATCCTTATTATTAATAGGCTATTACAAATCTAATACTCTATCAAAAAAATAAAAAGGAAAAGTACATAGTTGACTCAAGAAAAATAGGAAAAAGAAAAAAAACTAATTGACACTTGAGAAGTTCTAGCTCTTTCACTCTTGACTTTCCCCATCCGTTTGAGTCTCGTCATCGGACTTACCTGAAAAGTAAGGGACAAACACGGAGTGAGCGAACGCTCAGTAGGAAATTATATCTCAAGCACTAGCAAGGGTTTAAGTAGTTACATCTTTCATGAATGTATTAAAGCTATGCATGCTCGTATAAAACGACAAGATAGAGAGAGGGTGTAATATCAAGAGAACAAGATGAACTAGTCATGAACAAGATAACAAGATAACAAGATATTCAAGCAAGTATGTTTAACACGTCATGTCAAGAATTGGCTATTATGTTTCAAACAACAAGTAATTACCCTTTTTCGGGTCATGCAAGTCATGTCAAGTCAAGTACGAGTCAAGTACAAGATTTGTGTGGAATGTCCAATCAAGCTAGTCATGCACTCGGTATAATGCCAGATACCTTATCATTAAAACTCCCATGGGCACAAGTACTTTCGGGTGCTCCTCCCAGGACCAGATCGGGCCCTATATGCGCAGGCATTTATCATGTATTTTGACATCCACTCTTGTATATTTATATAGCCAATATGGAATTTCAATAATTAAGCTTGTAGACAAGTATGACAACTTTAGAGAGAAGAGAGAGGCAATAATATGATTCTTGACAAAGATAGGCGATAATAACGGTATAATCACGACATCGATAAAACTAGGTGGAATTAGGTTCCCTTAATGCGGGTACCATGACAAGTATAGACTATCATTCTTTTCATAGAATTGAGGTCCACATGAACAGTATATCAAAGTAAGATACCCTCATTCTTATCATAGAATTGAGGTTTACATGAACAATAGATCAATGGTATGATATCATCATGCCATTTAGAGAATTCTTATGATATACACATTGTATAATCATAAGGGCCGGTATACCATGTATCTTTAGAGTGACATAGTAATCAATAGGGTAATGGGTTTTTTTTTTAGGGTACAACCAGCTCAGTCGACCTTGAGGGAATCCAAGGTTCGAGGAGTCTTACGGAGGTCTCTATGACTAACTCGCTAGTCCAAAGGAACGGAATGTCCAATGGAGAGCTTGTATGTCAATGAGAATTGAGTGTGATCGATGAAACATCGTGAAAACGTGGGACTATACTCACGGAGTGGAGATATAGTGCCGATATATTATATAACATATAAAACCATCGGTTAACAGTAGCAATAAAAATATTAGTTTTCAGGAAAATAACGACTTAAGATAAGTCTTCTCTTAAGTAAATAACGCCTCAGATAAGGGCGTTATATAGGTATTTTCTATTTCCAGAAATTTCATATTTCAGTATTTTATGTAAAACACGCCTCCTTCAGGGGCGTTTTATTAAAATTTGACGACATACACTATGGTCGTCCATTCTTTTAATTCCATCTTTGCAGGAAACCTATTTTCTGTATTTTTCAAAAACGCGCCCTGTCAAGGGGCGTTATTTATATACTCACGCCCTAGTTCAGGGCGTTAGTTCACAAGTCACGACCCAACTCAGGTCGTTAATTCTTCAAGGGTCATGAACATTAGCGAAAATATATGTGTCAAGCAATTTTCAGGGATGAAATTTCATGGACAGGACAGGAACAATTATCAAATTTTCATGGATGGACAGGCAAACTAACAGGTAGAGACATGCTTTATTATAGAATCAGGATTTCATATAAACCATATTTTTATGTGGGTATTTAATAATTTCACGAAATTAACGCCTAAGTTCAGGGCGTCTATTATGAAATTGACGACCTCTGAGGTGGTCGTTTCTTTTTAAAGTAGCGCCCTAGTCCAGGGCGTTTCTTTTAAAATTTACAGAAAAATCATTTTAGAATCACAAGAAAACTTATCTAACATGCATGTCATGTTGGTATATTTATTAACTATTGCTTTGGGCTACGTTGCTTGAGAAAACCTACCTTATGATAATCTGAAGATTGAACCGTGAAAGTTTTGGGAAGAGGATCGATGCTCTGTTTATAACAGACTCTTAAGATGGCAGCTACTGGCTGATGGCTTTGATGAAGAGGACGTAGAAGAAGAACCTTTGTTTCTTCAGGAAGTTAGGAAAACCTTTGTTCTTCAATAAATCAAAAGATGCAGATCCTACAGAAGAAACCAATATTAATTTCTTCCTCGTGTCTGACCAGAGGGGAAGGAAAAGAACAATACCTTGTTCTTTCTCGTATGCAGAACTCCCTTAACCTGTATTAGAGGAAAAGAAGATGAAGAACCATTAGTTCTTCATGTAACCGAAGCAAAAAACATAATAAGAAGAACAGATGTTCTTCACGTACCGTAGCAGCAGTAGGTCGTCCAAATAGATTCTAGGGTTCGAGGGGCATGGGCTTTTATAGGATTTTGGGAATCCCATTAGGGCTAGAGTTTGATTAGAAGTAACACTTCCATGATAGAGTCCTTACCCTCGTAGGCACTTACTGGATTATCACGAGTTTCCCTGGATAAGATCCTGGGTCGAACGGAACATAAACTGGAATTGACGCCTTATATCAGGGCGTTACTTAAAGACACGCCCTGTGGAGAGGCGTTTCTTGTTTAAAACATGGCCATGTAAAAGGGCGTTTTCGTGCCTTGCCTTTTATTAATTCCGTCCTGCTAAAATTAACGCTGTGAACTATGTCGTGGCTTAGGTAAAACGCGCCCATGTCTGGGGCGTCTCATTTACTTGCCCTATTTGGTGTTTGAGATTTGACGCCGTGTGGTGAGGGCGTCCTTTTCTTGAATCACGCCTTTCTTAAGGGCGTTTTTAATGTAAATAGCGCCTTTATCCGAGGCGTTATTTCATTTTGGTTTATTTATCTATTTATTTGATTTATCTAAAATCTTTATTATTATTTAGTGTTTTATCAGGGTTGCTACACCCTCCCCCACTTAAAAGAATTTGGTCCGCAAATTCAATTGCATATTATGTATACACGCGGATAGTGTAGAGTATATACCTCTTAGAACAACTCGGGAAATCGTTTCTTCATAGATTCCTCGGTCTCCTATGTCGCTTCGTGTTCAGTATTCTTATTCCATTGCACCTTGAGCATGGGAATAACCTTATTCCTTAGAGCTCGTATTTCTCGATCTAAGATCTTCATAGGCTTCTGTTCATAGGTGAGATCTTTCTGGATCACCAGATCTCCATGTTCAGTAATATGAGATGGATCGTGTACATACTTCTTCAACATAGATATGTGAAATACATTATGTACCTCGGACAATTGAGGAGGCAATGTGATGCGATAAGCAACCTCGCCAACTCTTTCTAGAATTTCAAAAGGTCCAATGTATCTTGGTGTAAGCTTGCCCTTAACACCAAATCTCCGTATTCCATGTCCAGGTGATATCTTGAGAAATACATGATCTCCAACTTAGAATTCAAGATCTCTCCTTCTTGTATCAGCATAAGCCTTTTGCCTTGTCTGAGCTATTTGTAACCTTTCTCTGATTACTCGTATCTTCTCGGTGGTATCCCTTACCATATCTGGACCTAGTAGTTGTTTCTCTCCAACTTCATTCCAGCATAAGAGTGATCGATAACTCCTTCCGTATAAGGCTTCGAAAGGTGCCATCTGGATACTAGCCTGGTAGCTATTGTTGTATGCAAATTCTACCAGAGGCAAATGATCATGCCAGCTTCCACCAAAATCAATGATGCAAGCTCTTAGCATATCTTCCACTACTTGATTTGTTCTTTCGGTCTGACCATCCGTTTGCGGGTGAAAAGCAGTACTAAAGTTAAGCCTTGTTCCCAACGAATGTTGTAATCCCTTCCAAAAATGAGAAGTGAAACGGGGATCTCTGTCAGACACGATCGAGACAGGAATTCCATGTAACCTGACTACTTCCTTGATGTATAGTGTAGCCAATACATCTACTGACCACCGGCTCTTTATTGGTAAGAAATGCGTCGATTTAGTCAAGCGGTCAATAATAACCCATATTCCATCATGTCCTCCTTTTGATTTAGATAAACCCATGATGAATTCCATACCAATATCCTCCCACTTCCACTTTGGAATATCTAGAGGATGTAGCTTTCCAGCAGGCTTTTGGTGTTCTACCTTGACCTGTTGGCATGTGAGACAGCGAGATACATAGTCTGCTATTTCTCTTTTCATATTAGGCCACCAAAAGTTCCTCTTTACATCTTGATACATTTTGGTTGATCCTGGATGAATAGTTTACCTTGATCGGTGAGCTTCGTCTAAGATCTTCTTCTTTAATTCCGGACAGTCGGGTATACAAGTTCTACCTTTGAATAATAATCTTCCATCAGAAGTTAGTTGAAAATCAGATTGTCCTTCTAATCTGCCTTTGATTTCCACTAATATAGGATCATCATCCTGAAGTGCTTGTATCTCAGATAATAAATCTGACTGTATGCTTACATGAGATAAGGTGACAAATTTGGCTTCCTTGTCCAAGCTTATATTGAGCTCGGAGAATTGTTCTAGCAACCTCCATTCTTGTATCATACAATTGGCTATCATTGCTCTCGGCTTTCGACTAAGGGCATCAGCAACATAATTATCCTTTCCGGGATGGTATTGTATATTGAAGTCGAAGTCCTTGAGATATTCTAGCCAGCGTCTTTGTCTCATGTTTAGCTCCTTTTGTGAAAATAGATATTTGAGACTTTTGTGATCGGAGTATACAGTAAACTGCACTCCATATAAGTAGTGTCTCCATATCTTTAGGGCAAATACCACCGCGACCAGTTCTAAGTCATGGACGGGGTAATTCTCCTCATGCTCTTCCTTAGTCTTGGAATATATCAATATGTCATCAATGAAAAACCACCACGAATTGATCTAGATAGGGCCTAAATATGCTATTCATTAACTGTATAAAGGCAGTAGGGGCATTTGTTAGTCCAAAAGGCATAACAACGAATTCATAATGGCCATACCTGCTTCTGAATGCGGTCTTATGAATGTCATCATCTTTGATCCTTAACTGATGATATCCTGATCTGAGGTCAATCTTCGAAAAATATTTGGATCCAAAAATTTGATCAAATAATTCATCGATTCTCGGCAGTGGATACTTATTCTTGATAGTGAGATGATTCAACTGTCGATAGTCGATGCATAGCCTCATGGATCAATCTTTCTTCTTTACAAACAGTACAGGTGCTCCCCACGGGGAAGTACTTGGTCTAATGAACCCTTTTCGAATTAGTCCCATCAATTGTTCCTTCAACTCTTTGAGTTCAGCAGGTGACATCCTATAGGGTACCCTTGAAACAGGACCAGCACCAGGGACTAAGTCAATGGTGAAGGCCACATCCCTTTGAGGGGGTAATCCCGACAACTCTTCCGAAAACACGTCCAGGAATTCTTGTACTACTGGAATGTCTTTTAGCTTAGTGTCCTTTGTTTCCTTAACTGTGACAAATGCAAGGAAAGCTACACATCCCTTCCTGACGAGCTTGCTAGCTAGGAGGGCCGAAATAAGAGGGGATTTGCTCCGACTCTTGGGGCGAGTAAAGACTAATTCTGGAAAATCTTTGAAAGCAATTTGGCTATTGCGGCAATCAACCATTGCCTGGTATTTGGATAACCAGTCCGCTCCCAGTATAACATCATACTCCTTTAGATCGAGGCATATGAGATCTATAGGTAAATTCCTACCTTGAACCATTACCTCACAGTTTTGGTAGTGATGAGTAATATCATTTTCACTTCCAAGAGGAGTAGTTAGAACTATTTTTATCCATTCTGGTTCTAACGGTAACGGGTCAGCAAACTTCTTAGAAATAATGGAATGCGATGCACCCGTATCAAATAAGACATAAGCACTTTTGGAACAAACTGTTAATGTACCTTCTACCAGTCCGCCTTCTTCTTGCTCGGTCTCCTTTATTGCATGAAGTCGAGCGTTCTTTGTCACCGGACGCTTACCGTCTCCGGCTTGGTCATTAAGTAACGGACAGTCGGGAATCCGATGTTCGCGGCTCCCACAACGGAGACATGCTCCTAATTTCCTCCAACATTCTTCGGTCTTGTGACCAGCCTTGTCACAATGCTTGCATACTACGTTTGAAGGTGTAGTGGGGATAGAGAAGGGCTTGGTCTTCTTGAATTTGGAATCTTGAGAGGATGAACCTCCATTATTGGGTCTCTTCTTAAAGTTGGGTTTAAAAGAACCCGAACTTGTGACTTGCTCCTTCTTGTCCTTTCCACGGATCCTATCAGATAGTTCCGTGGCATCTTCAAGTAATTGAGCTCAACGCACTATTTCAGAATAAACTTGGATGTCCATAGGCGCCAGTTGAGTAATATAGTGGGGCCTAAGCCCATTAAGAAATCTACGGGCTTTCATCTTCTCCGTGATAATAAGATGCTTAGCATATCTAGACAACCTGGAGAACTGAGCTTCATAATCTGCTAATGATAAAGATCGTTGCTTTAATGCAGCGAATTCTGCAGCCTTCTTTTCTTGGACCCGGTCCGAGAAATATTTAGCATTGAAGTATTCCACAAATTCTTCCCATGTTACTTGAGTAGGATCGATGGTTGCTTCAAAAGACTCCCACCAGCATCTAGCATCTTTCTCTAACTGGAATGTAGCTAATAGAACTTTGTCCTGATCCGTGCATTGCATGACACGGAATATGCGTTCGGTTTCCCGAACCCAATGCTCGGCATCATCCGAATCGGTCGATCCTATGAACTTCAGGGGATTCATACTCTTAAATGCTTGGTGTAAGCTTCCAGCTCGTGGAGCACCACCTTGTGCTACCTGTTGTAGCACTTGAGTCATTCCTTGAAGGGTACGCTGCATGTTGCGCCATTGAGCACGTTCGGTAGCCATTAACCTACAATTACAATAACTAAATTAGTACATACTTATGTGAAAACGTTTTAAACACTTAGCTTAACCCTTGGGTTCTACCCAACCTCACGGTGAATGGTTTAACCTATCCTTGGACTTGGGTTTTTCCTAGGAATTGAATACCCTAGGCTCTGATACCACAAAAACTGTCACGCCCCGAGCGCGGAAGATACTCGGATATGCGCGACGAGTTTATATCAATCATGTCAATCAGAGTGGTCGTGTATTCGACACAAAGACAGAGATGCGTAAAAGTAAAGATAACCCAATTCTTATTATTAATAGGCTATTACAAATCCAATACTCTATCAAAAAAATAAAAAGGAAAAGTACATAGTTGACTCAAGAAAAATAGGAAAAAGAAAAAAAAACTAATTGACACTTGAGAAGTTCTAGCTCTTTCACTCTTGACTTTCCCCATCCGTTTGAGTCTCGTCATCGGACTTACCTGAAAAGTAAGGGACAAACACGGAGTGAGCGAACGCTCAGTAGGAAATTATATCTCAAGCACTAGCAAGGGTTTAAGTAGTTACATCTTTCATGAATGTACTAAAGCTATGCATGCTCGTATAAAACGACAAGATAGAGAGAGGGTGTAATATCAAGAGAACAAGATGAACTAGTCATGAACAAGATAACAAGATAACAAGATATTCAAGCAAGTATGTTTAACACGTCATGTCAAGAATTGGCTATTATGTTTCAAACAACAAGTAATTACCCTTTTTCGGGTCACGCAAGTCATGTCAAGTCAAGTACGAGTCAAGTATAAGATTTGTGTGGAATGTCCAATCAAGCTAGTCATGCACTCGGTATAATGCCAGATACCTTATCATTAAAACTTCCATGGGCACAAGTACTTTCGGGTGCTCCTCCCAAGACCAGATCGGGCCCTATATGCGCAGGCATTTATCATGTATTTTGACATCCACTCTTGTATATTTATATAGCCAATATGGAATTTCAATAATTAAGCTTGTAGACAAGTATGACAATTTTAGAGAGAAGAGAGAGGCAATAATATGATTCTTGACAAAGATAGGCGATAATAACGGTATAATCACGACATCGATAAAACTAGGTGGAATTAGGTTCCCTTAATGCGGGTACCATGACAAGTATGGACTATCATTCTTTTCATAGAATTGAGGTCCACATGAACAGTATATCAAAGTAAGATACCCTCATTCTTATCATAGAATTGAGGTTTACATGAACAATAGATCAATGGTATGATATCATCATGCCATTTAGAGAATTCTTATGATATACACATTGTATAATCGTAAGGGCCGGTATACCATGTATCTTTAGAGTGACATAGTAATCAATAGGGTAATGGATTTTTTTTTAGGGTACAACCAGCTCAGTCGACCTTGAGGGAATCCAAGGTTCGAGGAGTCTTACGGAGGTCTCTATGACTAACTCGCTAGTCCAAAGGAACGGAATGTCCAATGGAGAGCTTGTATGTCAATGAGAATTGAGTGTGATCGATGAAACATCGTGAAAACGTGGGACTATACTCACAGAGTGGAGATATAGTGCCGATATATTATATAACATATAAAACCATCGGTTAACAGTAGCAATAAAAATATCAGTTTTCAGGAAAATAACGACTTAAGATAAGTCTTCTCTTAAGTAAATAACGCCTCAGATAAGGGCGTTATATAGGTATTTTCTATTTCCAGAAATTTCATATTTCAGTATTTTATGTAAAACACGCCTCCTTCAGGGGCGTTTTATTAAAATTTGACGACATACACTATGGTCGTCCATTCTTTTAATTCCATCTTTGCAGGAAACCTATTTTCTGTATTTTTCAAAAACGCGCCCTGTCAAGGGGCGTTATTTATATACTCACGCCCTAGTTCAGGGCGTTAGTTCACAAGTCACGACCCAACTCAGGTCGTTAATTCTTCAAGGGTCATGAACATTAGCGAAAATATATGTGTCAAGCAATTTTTAGGGATGAAATTTCTTGGACAGGACAGGAACAATTATCAAATTTTCATGGATGGACAGGCAAACTAACAGGTAGAGACATGCTTTATTATAGAATCAGGATTTCATATAAACCATATTTTTATGTGGGTTTTTAATAATTTCATGAAATTAACGCCTAAGTTCAGGGTGTCTATTATGAAATTGACGACCTCTGAGGTGGTCGTTTCTTTTAAAATTTACAGAAAAATCATTTTAGAATCACAAGAAAACTTATCTAACATGCATGTCATGTTGGTATATTTATTAACTATTGCTTTGGGCTACGTTGCTTGAGAAAACCTACCTTATGATAATCTGAAGATTGAACCGTGAAAGTTTTGGGAAGAGGATCGATGCTTTGTTTATAACAGACTCTTAAGATGGCAGCTACTAGCTGATGGCTTTGATGAAGAGGAGGCAGAAGAAGAACCTTTGTTTCTTCAGGAAGTTAGGAAAACCTTCGTTCTTCAATAAATCAAAAGATGCAGATCCTACAGAATAAACCAATATTAATTTCTTCCTCGTGTCTGACCAGAGGGGAAGGAAAAGAACAATACCTTGTTCTTTCTCGTATGCAGAACTCCCTTAACCTGTATTAGAGGAAAAGAAGATGAAGAACCATTAGTTCTTCATGTAACCGAAGCAGAAAACATAATAAGAAGAACAGATGTTCTTCACGTACCGTAGCAGCGGTAGGTCGTCCAAATAGATTCTAGGGTTCGAGGGGCATGGGCTTTTATAGGATTTTGGGAATCCCATTAGGGCTAGAGTTTGATTAGAAGTAACACTTCCATGATAGAGTCCTTACCCTCGTAGGCACTTACTGGATTATCACGAGTTTCCCTGGATAAGATCCTGGGTCGAACAGAACATAAACTGGAATTGACGCCTTATATCAGGGCGTTACTTAAAGACACGCCCTGTGGAGAGGCGTTTCTTGTTTAAAACATGGCCATGTAAAAGGGCATTTTCGTGCCTTGCCTTTTATTAATTCTGTCCTTCTAAAATTAACGCCGTGAACTATGTCGTGGCTTAGGTAAAACGCGCCCATGTCTGGGGCGTCTCATTTACTTGCCCTATTTGGTGTTTGAGATTTGACGCCGTGTGGTGAGGGCGTCCTTTTCTTCAATCACGCCTTTCTTAAGGGCGTTTTTAATGTAAATAGCACCTTTATCCGAGGCGTTATTTCATTTTGGTTTATTTATCTATTTATTTGATTTATCTAAAATCTTTATTATTATTTAGTGTTTTATCAGGGTTGCTACATAGTTTATGATGTGATTGACTATGGTCCAGCCCTTCAGGGGCTATTTCATGAAGAAGACTAAAAGATACGGCAAGAAGTTCGGCTTGTTCAGTGGAGGCCGAAGAAGCAGCCAGACCGGCATCTACAGGAGAAGGGGAGTTCACCAATTGTCTTTTCTTGGTCTCCCTCCCGCTTTCAATCTCTCCTCTAGCAATGGGAATTCTTACCCCGTCTTCCTCCTATCATGATAAATCCATCCTTCATTGATCCGCCTGAAATTCTGTTTGTTCCTTGTGCTTGCGGGCATTGCCCGCCCATTGATCTATCCACTATATTCACTCCTCCTCCTCCCAACGCCCAACTCCACGAGATGTGGTTCTCCTCCTCGGATCCCTTCTTCGCTTGCATCTTCCCGAGCTATTCCCCATGCAGCTCCCGCCTCCTCCATCTTGTTGTGTGGTCTCCACTGATCCCCCAAAAAAAACGTCAAATTTGAAACAGAGATTTCAGTGGAAGATTACGCTACCATGTCTCCTCCCAGGGGCACGAGTCCCCTACTCCTTCCCATCCACTAGGTCTTCTTTCTCCTAGGTTAAGATTAGGGTCTATCGAGTCTAGGGAAGTAGAGTCAGGTAGGTCTAGAGAAGTAGGGTCTTGTTCTAGGTCGTCCAACCCTTCCTCCTCTGAGCCGCGCTCGCTTGCACGTCCTCCTAAATCCGTCCCTAATAGGTTCTTGCAAGACCTAGCTCAGCGTTGTCATGCTCTCCTGAAATGTCCAAAATTTGTTGCTATGGCAATTGTGATTGAAGATGAAGAGGAATTAGAAGGGGTGTGGAGCGATGACGGACTCGGTGTCTATGAAATCCTCGATGAGAAAGATCTGATTAATGAGGACATCAACGTAGATGACACTTTCGATTTGTATGCATAAGGACTTAAGAAATTCGACGAGCCATCGTCGGCAGTGGATGAACCTACGAAAGAATTTAATTTGGGAACTGAATAAGACCCAAGGCCCATCATTATTACCGCTAATCTCCCTTCGCAAGTAGAAGAAGATTTAATTAAGGTTCTGAGGGAGTATAGTGATTCTTTCACTTGGTCTTATGAGGACATGCCAGGTCTTGACCCCTCTTTAGTGGAACATCGACTTGTGCTTAAACAAGGGGCAACACCTGTGAAACAACGGTCAAGAAGATTTCACCCCCACATGGCCTTGAGGATTAAGGAAGAGGTCGACAAATTATACAAGGCCAGGTTCATTAGAGTTGTTCTATATCCTCAGTGGGTGGCAAACATAGTCCGTGTTATCAAGAAAGATGGAAAGGTGCGCATCTGCATCAATTTCAGGGATCTCAATAAAGCATGTTCCAAAGACGATTTCCCACTACCTCATATAGACGTCCTGGTCGATAGCACCGCTGGGTACGAATCTTTATCGTTCATGGATGGTTACTCAGGATACAATCAAATCCGTCTCGCTCCGAAAGATCAAGAGAAAACTTCCTTTACCACGCCCTGGGGCACGTACTGTTATGTGGTTATGCCGTTCGGTCTGAAGAACGCAGGTGCCACCTATCAAAGGGCGATGATGGCCATCTTCCACGACATGATGCATATCTATATGGAAGCCTACGTGGATGACATTCTGGTGAAGTCAAGGACCAAAGAAGAACACCCCTCTATTCTGGCTAAGGTGCTGCAAAGAGCCAGGGAGTACAAGCTTAAGATGAATCCAAAGAAGTGTGTATTCGGAGTCTCTTCAGGGAAGCTGTTAGGTTTCATAGTGAGCAAACGGGGGATCTAGATTGATCCTAAGAAAGCACATACCGTCATGGATATGCCTCCGCCGAAGAACATTATGGAACTTCGAGGATTGATCGGTCGATTGTAATTCATTAGAAGATTCATATCCCAAGATTCTCAAAGGTGCCGTCCGTTTTATGAATTGCTTAAGGCGGGGATCAAGTTTGAATGGAATCAAGACTTTTAGAAGGCATATGATGATCTAAATGAATATCTATCTAATCCCCCGGTTTTGGAACCTCCTGTCCTTGGGAAACCCCTGATCCTATACATCTCGGTTATTGAGGACTCCCTAGGGGCGGTCTTAGCACAAGTAGACTATGAAGGGAAAGAGCGGGCTGCTTATTACCGCTCTCGGTTGTTTAACCCAACTGAGTCCAGATACACCGCTATGGAAAAGACTTGTGCCGCCTTAGTGTGGGTATCTCAGAAGCTTAAACATTACTTCCTTGCCCACCCAGTTAAGTTGATCTCTAGAATGGACCCGATTTGCTATCTCTTAGAAAAGCCCGTCCTTTCTAGTAGGTTAGCTCGCTGGCAGAGCTTCCTCTCCCAATTCGATATCACGTTTGTCGTTCAGAAGGCAGTCAAAGGGTACGCCATCGCTGAGCATCTTGCCCATCTTCCCATTCCTCACACCGACTCTATTCAGGACGACTTCCCAGATGAGCATCTCTCTATCCTTACCCATCATCCCTTTTGGTCTCTACACTTCGATGGTGCACTCAATTCTCAAGGCCGAGGGATCGGCACTATCCTGCTCACTCCAGAGGGAGTGACTATTCCCTTTGCTTATCATTTTCGATTCCCTGCTACCAACAACATCACCGAGTATGAAGCTCTCCTAGCTGGACTGAAGCATGCCTATCTCTTAGGTGCCCGCTATTTGAATATCATAGGAGACTCTCAACTCGTCCTTCGGCAAGTTCTGTCCACTTACCGCACTCGTGACCCCAAACTCAAGCCGTATCAAGATTTGGTCACGCTCCTGGCGAGGCAATTCCGTAAGCTAATCTATATCCATACTCCCCGTTCTTAGAACATTCTAGCTGATGCCTTAGCATCACTCGCTTCCTCTCTATCTTTTCCTCTCAGTCGGAGCATTGAGACTATCGTCGTTCAGAGATTGTACGCACCCTCTCTCTAGGATCCTTGGTTCATCAACCTTAGGAAAACTGTAGAGGCGAGGGCTGAGAAGGAAGATCTCAAGGAAGTATCTCTGATGGAGCTAGAAGAAATCCTAGAAGAAGAAGAATTGCCCTGGTATCATGAAATTGAGTTGTTTTACAAAGAAGAATCATTCCCAGAAGGGGCAAACGCCGAGCAACGTAAGTCAATAAGAAGAGCCGCCTCAAGGTATACCATTGTTGAAGGAGAACTATACAGGAGCACTACTAATGGAATGCTCATGAGATGCTTGGATGATAATGAAGCTTGGAAGGTGGCTAAAGCAGCCCATTCTAGTGAGTGTGGAGGTCATGTCAATGGCCAGGCTCTAGCGAAGAAAATCCTTGGGCAGGGCTACTATTGGCCCACTCTAGAGGAAGATTGCTCCCTCTATGTCCGGAGGTGTCTTAAATGCCAACTCCATGCCGACAAAATTCCTGCTCCAGCTTCATCTCTCCATCCTCTTTCTGCTCCTTGGACATTCTCTATGTGGGCTTTCGACGTTGTTGGCCCCCTCGGTGATCCCAATTATCAGATCAAGCAGAAATCATTTATCCTTGCCGCCACTGAGTACTTCACCAAATGGGCCGAAGCAGAAGCGTACGCGGAGATCAAAGCTTCAACGGTGTGCCGCTTTATCATGATGAATATCATTTCACGGTTCAGAGTGCCAAGCAGCATCATCATCGACAACGGACTCCAGTTTGTATCTCAGGAGCTCAAGGACCTATGTAAGAAGTTCAATATTGCATTGCATCATTCATCTCCATACTATCCTCAAGGCAACGGTCAAGTTGAGGCTACTAATAAAACCCTTCTTAAAATCATCAAGAAAACATGCAAATCTCATAAGTTTTCCGATTGGCCAGAACGATTAGTGGAAGCTCTATGGGCTTACCGCATCTCCGTCCGTACTCCCACGGGACAAAGTCCTTATACTCTTACCTACGGGATGGAGGCGGTGCTCCCATTTGAGATCTTGATCCCTTCCCTTAGAGTGCAGCTCAATAAGGAACTTAATCTCGATGAACGTCGAGAGGCGTTGCTCGTCCAGTTGGAACTCTTAGATGAGAAGAGGATGAACGCGGCCGATCACGTATCCGTTTATCAAAAGAGAGTTTCGCGTTATTTTCAAAAGAAGGTAATCGAGCGGAAATTTCAAAAAAGTGATATGGTTTTGAAACGTAAATTCATTCGGTCTGCAGGTCCTAGGTCTAAATTACAACCTAACTGGGAAGGGCCGTTTATTGTAAAAGAGGCTTATCCAGGGAATGCTTATCACTTAGTAAACGCAGAAGGTGAGGAGCTCTCTCACGCTTGGAATGGGTTGTATCTTAAGCGTTTCTTTCCTTAGAGTCTAATCAGTGCCACCCCGGTAGCGAGGTGTTCCCTCCCTTTTACAATAAAGGGTCCCGAGTACGGCAATCACACACTATACGACGTCCCTGGTCAGGTTTTCCGCTTTAAAAGACACCGTTTCTCCTTGGCCATGCTTTGGGGGAAAAGTCGAAGTCCCTATCCGTTTCTTCCTTCGGCTGAATCCAGGGGCAGGAGGTGAATAAAGGAGGTGATGACCAACCCAGGCACCTTAACGAGAGGAGGTCTCAAATAGGGGCAGTCTGTTATGACCTGACGCCACAAGAAAGAAAGAAAAAGAAAGCAAATGAGCGATCTCCATGATAAAAATCAAAAGCAACATCTCAGAATTCCATTGAATTATGATTCCAAAGCTCCAGAAAGGTAAGAAAAATAATCTAAGCATGACAAGAGTGGCAGTACAGTTCCCCGCGGGACGAATGAGCCCGGTCACACGCATGCCTAGAGTGGACTAAGGTTCGATGACGGACACAAAGCCCCAGTGCAACAGACCAAATTTCTAATGGGTTGTCTGGAGAGGAACCCAAGTTCTAAAGAGCTTCTAGATCTGGCCTAAGCTTACCCCCCCATTCTAGTTTCCTTTTCAGGATTGAAACTAGTACCCTGGGTATGGCCCTGGTAGAAACACCGTCATGAAAATCTGGGCCTTGGCCAGGGTTTGTCACCTCATTGCACGCCAACCTCGGGACTCTCAACACGATACGGAGGGCTCACGTTGCTAGGAGAAAGCAACATATATTTCAAAATCCAAAAACAACATATATTTCAAAAAAAAAAATCCAAAAACAACATATATTTCAAAATCCAAAAACAACATATATTTCAAAATCCAAAAACAACATATATTTTAAAAATCCAAAAAGAACATATATTTCAAAATCCAAAAACAACATATATTTCAAAATCCAAAAACAACATATATTTCAAAATCTAAAAACAACACATATTTAAAACACCAAAAACATCAAAAGTCCAAAATCAAACAAAAAAATCACATATTTCAAAACCCAAAAACATCAACTATTTTCCAAAATCTCACAAAAATTCAAATATATTTTCCAAAATCCAAAAAAATACCATCATATGCATTGCATGCATCACATTATTTCTATTTTGTTTCCCGCCTATTTAATAAGGCTCCACCCCTTGACCAAATATCAAGAAACGGCCGTTATCTAACTTGCTTCAAGGCAAGGGGTTGAGTCTAAGAACAGATCTAACTTGTTCCATGTTTAAGTATGTGCAGAATGCAAGATCAAGACCAAAGCTTAAATTTCACAACTATGTAGGTTCAAGACTGTGACGCGCCAGGTGCAGGCTGTCAAACTCATCTAACAGTCCATGCTAGACCGTTACATCTCCTCAGGCCTTCGCTTCGATTCTTTCAGCAGCTCTCTCTTTAACTGCCTGGGGCGCGACCGTTATTCTTCCTAACGGTCTATCGTTGAACCGTTACTTCTTCCAAAAATTCAAACCCTCAGAGCATACACTCTGACGGCCTATCTCCCCACCGTTATATCCTTCTAACGGCCCTTCTCAGATCCGTTACACTCTCCAGAGGCTCTGTTTTCCAGGCCGTTCTAAGCCAAGTCAAGCCACAACTCATGCTCATTCAATTAAGGCAATCCCATCTCATTTAATTAAACTTAATGAAACAAAAGATTAATAAGATTCCAACTCTGATTGTCAAATACATCTTTCATGAAAAGCAAAATCAAGTTACATTCGGCTTCTTATCCGCAAGAGGGCAGATCTTCCTCAAATCTTTGACGTAGCCACGGCGCGCTTCGTCGTTCTCTTCCACTACCTCTTTCCACGGACGCACCTTGCTGATCTCCCACATGGTCAGTGCGTTCCGGATCGCTCTTTCATCTTCCTCGGTCCCCATCTTCCTAGGTAGAAGGGGAGGGTAGTGTGATAGTGCAGGACCTTCAATCCGAGGTAGTTCGATCTGAAGATGGCACCGGTGCGGGTTGTAGATCGCCAGGGTAATATTTCCCACTAGCTGGAGGTCCAAGCCTTGACGCCGCGGTATTCTAAGAAGAGTGCTCTGAAGGATTCTTGGTCGCATGATGAATTTCTCCATTGGCAAGGTATTGAAGAAGAGGCGCCATTCATCCCGAGTTTTCTTTTCCGCCGTCTTGCATTCAACTTGTGGAGAGAATCCAGATGCCCCTCCAATGAAGAAGAGAGGGTGGCTCCCAAAGATACGGCTAGAAGAAGTAATATCCTCCTTTTGTTGGAATTTGATTCTCACTCCCATCCAACACTCGAGGAGTATCATGGAGCCAAACAAAGGTCCTCCTAGGCAAGCCGAGCTTAGTCCTTCATAGAGGTATGAGAGGATCGCTTGAGAGATGGACATTCCCCGCCACAACCCACTAATAAGGCTGAGATTTTGGATATTTAAGAGGTGGTCGGTTGTAGTGAAAAGGAAGACTCCACATAAGCAAACCGCCACCGCCTTGGCTTTTGCTTCGTGTCTCTCCCACTTGTTTTTACAATAAGAGACTATCCATTGTGCCAAGGGTATCAAATGAATGTGGTGTGGGCTGATCATGGTCCCCACGTCCTTTGGATTATGGATGAAATCACTCAAGATCAAGGACGGGTCAATAGGCTCAACGGTGTAGCAAACTAGGTCTTCATCCCCCACCTTAGTCTTAGGAACGGCTAGGTAGGTTTCTACCTCCTCTAATAGGACTGTTGCTTTGAAGGATGGGAAGATGAAGGTATGTGTTTGTGGATGCCACAATTCTATGAGGGCTGAAATACTAGGCCAATCTAATGCCAATTTCTGGAAATTCTTGCCTAAAACCAAGAGAGGTTGAAGGTGCCATGCTTTAAGAATTGATGTAACCTCTAAAGGGAGTGCCTTTACCATGGGAGCCACCCACTTCAGATTAGAATAGCATCTTGGGCCAAGAAGAGACTAAGAAGAAGAAAAAGATCATGAGAAGGAATTGAAGTGCATAAATTTCTGAACTTGGTTAAGTCATAGAGCTTACCACTCTTTGAGCATTGGAGCTTAGATGTTTGGGAATTGAGGTCAGTCTTTACAGCTCTCCATACTCCTTTCTTGCAGCTTTGGGTCCGGTATAGATCTTCCCCTCCATAGCCATCGCCTCGAAGCTTCTCTTCATCTTGTTTCCTGCCCTTTAGGAGAGGTTTTCCAGCCCTTCTAGCAGAGAAATTTAGAAAGATATGATTTTGGCTAAGTTTCCAAGTTTTAAAAGTCTTGATTTTGACTTTAAAGAGATAAGATTGGGATTGGAAGGCTTTATCTTAAGTTTGGGAGAAGTCTAGAATGGATTGGAGGCTTCTTATCTCGGGATTTTGCCCCTTGCGGCTCAATCTGTCTCGAAGTACAATTGATTCTCTAACGGTCTAACGTCGGACCGTCACTTTCCTCTGACGCGCCAGCTCTGGGCCGTCACATTACCTGTGGGTTTAATTTGGTCCAACCTTGTTCTGTCAAGCTTAACGGTCTAGCATCAGACCGTTATATTCTTATGACGCGTTCTCTCTGAGCCGTTACATTCTCTACTGATCAGTTTTGGCTTCTTCTTGGTCAATCATTCTCAACGGTCTTGCTCATGACCGATATCTATCTCTGACGCACTGTGCTTGAGCCATCACATTTCCTGCATATTTTGTTAAGTCTATACATCTCATTCATCATCCCAGTCTGTACAGTATTTTGAAGTCTGCACATTCATTCTTCATGTTGAAGTCTATACATCATTTTGAAGCCTATACGTCATTTTGAAGTCTACACATCATGTTGAAGTCTGCACATTCATTCTTCATGTTGAAGTCTATACATCATTTTGAAGTCTACACATCATTGTTGAAGTCTATACAGCATGTTGAAGTCTATACATCATTTTGAAGTCTGTACAGCATTTTGAAGTCTGAACATCATGTTGAAGTCTAAAGTCCATACATTGTACAAGTCCACACGTCACTCAAGTCTATACATTCTTGATCCAAAGTCCATACATTCTTCAAGTCTGTACATTCTTGATCCAAAGTCCATACATTCTTCAAGTCTGTACATTCTTGATCCAAGTCCATACCTTCTCCAAGTCTGTACATACTTGATCCAAGTCCATACATTGCCCAGGTGTGCACAACCCCAAGTCTGTACATTTCTCGTCTGAAGTCTATACGTTCTTCAAGTCTGAGCACCCTTTTCTAAGAAAGAAGTCTATACATCGTTTTGGTCAAGTCTATACATCACTTTGGCAAGGTCTGTACACTCATGAGTTTAGTCAGTGCATTTATAGTTCAATCCTGCTCTGCCATCTCTAACGGTCTAGCATTTGGCCGTTACTTATATATGACGCACCAGCTCTGGGCCGTTACTCTTCCTGCTGCTCAGTTCTGTAAATTTGGACTCTGTCCTCTCTGACGGCCTCTATCTGATGCGTTACTTGATCCTGACAGTCTGGACCTCGACCGTTACTTTGTCTGTTGCTGAGATTGTGCTATTCCTTTCTGCCTCTGTTCAGACCTAGCGGTCTCACACACTTTCCATTCCATTCCTCATGTCCATCATTTCATCCACACATCATCTCATCCACACTTTTTTCATACACACGTGTCCACATGCATTTCCTACATTTTCAATCACATTCTCACATGCATTTTTTGGCATTTTCCATTCATTTCTGCATTTACCACATACACACATCCATTCATTCACAAGAACAAACAAAAGACCAAAAAGAAATTCTCATTCCATTTTCATCATAAGTTATGTACAAGTAAAGTTATAACCAAAGAAGAAAACCGAAAAAAATGCATCACTCGGCCGGCTTATCCGCCGGGCCGCCATCATCATCTCCGCCCTCGGGTCTCCGCGTGGGTAGCGCTATGGAGGCACTCTCCTCCTTCTATCCTCTCTCTGCCCTCTCAATCCTCCGCTGGCCAAAGGAGCTAGCGAGGAAGTCCCCTATCGAGCCGCTCGGGGCAACGCTCCTTCGTGCCCCACTCTGGGAGGCACTCCGCTCCGGTCCCTGGCCCATCATTCTGACCATGCGCTCAATTGTCCGTAGCTCGATCTTCAGCTCGAAGATCTAACGTCGCGTGTCCCGGGCCTCGTTCCGGTAGCGATCCAAGTCCGCGGTCCCAGTTCGGAGTCACTTCACCTCGGCTTGTGACCGAGTCAGCTCTGCCCGGAGTCGCTCTGCCTCCGTCCGAGCCGATTTCGCCTCGGCCGCTGCTGTGGCTAGCTCTCTCGCCTATAGATTGCATTTCATATAGTTAGTTACATAAGCATTTTAATTCGCATAAACAAAAGCATTTAAGTTAACACATTTAGCATCTTACCCGCTCCGCGAGGGTGGCCTCCGCATCCTCGGCCCGGGCAACCGCTCGGGCGAACTCGGCATCCCGCTCAGCTCTGTCCCCGACAGGCTGTGAGGAAGACGATGGGGCATCCGGTCCGGCTCTTTGGGCTCCCTCGGCCCGCTGCATTTAGAAGTCATAGTCAGTCATTATAATCATCATCATAATCATTTTAATCATTTTAAATCTGGGAATTTTACCAGAAGCTCGAAAGCGGTCCGGTACTCGTCCCGCTGCTGGACGGTGGCGTGAAGTAGCCCCTCGAGCTCGGCTATCCTTCCCTCGGGGTCTAGCTGCATTTAGAAGCATGAGTCATTGCATATGGTATATAGCATTGTGTCATATAGAAAGAGTTTAGGGTTTAGAAGTTGCATACCGGTTATCGGGTACCTCGGTACACCCGGTCCCCGTATAGTTGAGCAAAGGCTTTCAAGTACGCCTCGTCGCTCTTGTCCCGCTCCTTCACTGCTCTGCCCCGCTTGTTCCAATCGTGGATGAACTTCGCCTTCCAGGCGCACCAATCTATGTCACCACAAATTCCTTTCGTTGACTTGCCTGGGCGCTCGTCACTGCGGCGTGGAAAGGTCACCTCGGGCTGGTGTAGTCCCCGAGTCCTTAGAATCAACCGGTAGTGGAGTGGCTCGATGATATGGATGCAGTGCAACCATATGTCTCGTCCCCGGTACGAAAGGGCTGCCTCCACCCATGGCTGTCCCTCGTAACTCTCACCTCTGTACGGGGTCCATCTCACCTGAAAGCATGTTAGTCCATTCATATTAGTCCATTTATCATCATTTTACAAACATTTAAAGCATTTAGAAAGCATTTTGAAGTTTCGGGCTTACCCCCGTGTGTGGGAAGGAATCCAAATCATCCTGGATCGCCCGAGTCAATCTGATGATCGACCCCGGGTCCCTCGCGACAACCCATCGCCTCGCGATCGGGATGCGGCCGGTGTGGAGTAGTGTGCCTCTGCCGATGCCCGGGAGGTACATGTAGCTCCAGATCTGCATTTAGAAGTCAAGTCAGTCAACTGCATAATCATTTTCATAAGCATAATCATAATCATATAGAAGGCATTTTTAATTGCATTTACCTGTAGAAAAGGTGAGAAGCCGCCCAGCATCGTCTATCGGTCCATCGTGCTAAGGGACTCGAACAGGAAGGCTAGTACCGCCGCTCCCCAGGCATATTTCCCGACTCTGCCCAAATCCTGGATCATCGATAGCAGCCTGCAGTTGATGACATCTGCCTGAGTCGCGAATAGGAGCTTCCAGAACAGTAGCATCAGGAATCATCTCAGGACGCGATCTCCCTCTAGTCCCGCCTCTGCCGCCACTCGTGGGCGCACCTGGTCAATCACTCTGCCCAGATGCTCCTCTGGTAGCTCTCCCATGGCTATGGCTGCTCCTCTCAGTCGTAGGCTCTCCTGCAGTACTGATCTCGAGAGCTGGAATGACGTCTACCCCGGTCTGATCAAGTCTAGCCCCAGCAGCTCATGGGCCATCCCAACGTCTACCCCGGTAAGTCCATCCTGTCACTGCAGCTCCGTGCACCCGCTGTCCGGCAATCCTCGCCATGTCTTCCAACGTTGGGATCATGTGACCCCACGGAAAGATGAATGCCCTGCTGACTGGATCCCATCTCTCGTGTAAAGCGTATAGCAGTGGCGTATCCATCCGGATCACCTCGATGCTCAGCACCTCGGCGAACCCCATGCCGGCCAATCTCTCTCTCTGGTCATCGGGCAGTGCCTGGTACACCGCCCGGATCTGAAGCCAAGAGATCCTCGTCCGTCTCTTTCCCTGCATTCATTTAGAGCATAAGTCAGTCAATTGCATCATAAAATCATTGCATAAGCATTTAAAATGAAAAACAAAACAAAAATTTGAATAATTGAAAACCCAAAAATTAGTTCTGGCCTCTGGTGACTGTAACGGCCCTGGGATGGGGAGTTACTTGTCTCTAACGCACCAAGCGTGGTGCGTTAGGCTTGTGACGGTTCCTGGAAGGACCGTCACATTCTCTGCTAGAGGGCGTTTTTCCCTTGCATTCCGTGGTTTTCCCACTTTGGCCAAAAGGCCTACAATGGATTTTAATGGGTTCATACACCCATTTTATACCACCCAATCATACATACATGCACATAAAAACACAAAAAAAATTAAAAATTTGAAAATTAGGGCGAAGGCCTACCTCTCGGTCTTGGCCCCTCTTCCTCTTCTTCTCTTGTTCCTTGGGTTCTACCTCGGCCAGTGGAACCTCCCCTTGGTCTTCTTCAGCCATGGAGGCATCCTCCTCCACCCTTGGCTCTCTCCTCGCCCTAGTTTCTTCCTCCACGGGCGGGATGGTCTCTCGCTCTATCCGGCGGTGAAGGTGACGAATCACCTTCTTCTTTGTCCCTCTCTCCCTCTTCTTCAGTGGCTGTGGGGACTCGTCGCCGGCCATCTTGGGTGGATGACGGAGGTCGCCGGTCATTGCTCTCGATTGAGGTTTTGAGGATTTAGGTTGAGTGTTGAATGAATGAATGAAGATTGTGACCGTTCGGTTTATTTTTTTGAACGCTCAGGAAATATGACGGTCTGTCGTCCGACCGTTACAGTCTCTAACGCGTACTCCTGAGACCGTTACATGGATTTGAACTGTTTTATTGCAGAATGTGAACCGCCCAATCTCTAAAAGGCCCTTCCCTGGTCCGTTAATTTATGTAACACCCTCTCCACAGACCGTTACAGCTTGCAAGTTTCTTGATGAAAAAATTGGTCTATTTTAATGCTTGAATGATCACATTTTCTGCCATGATGTATATTATTGATGTTTCTCATGCGTACAAATGGTTATGCCCTGTTTCATACTCATATCTATTGTTAGATAACCTCTTTATTCATGAATGAAGTTATGAACATCATCATTCTTTGACATTCGTCAGAAAGGTAAGTCAGGTATTGTATCTCGATTCCTTATCCCTTTAATACATTACTATATGTTATCTATGATATATTATCTCGAGAATCGGCTGGGCATTCATGTGTTCGGGGATCTGATGTTCCCCTTAAACAAAAATGATGATGATCTAAGTTCACATGTTTAATCATTGGATAGGCCGTTAGGTTGGAAAAATTTGGGGACGATGGTTCTTTCTTGCACGCCGTGGTTGCAGATAGTGTCCTGACCCATGATTTCTCCGGTCTAGCAATACTATTCTCGAGTATCTTGTTATTTAATTCTTTCTTTGCATTTGTTTTAATGATTTCTTTTCATTTAGTCGAGCATGCATCATACACATATTTGAGCATTCATGGTCCTTCATCTGTTCAAGGTATCTCAATGATGGTGAATAGCTGTGTTTTTGATTTCGAATAAGGAGAGACATTCCACTCTGAATTCGAAGGTTTTCTTCAATCTGTCGCTTGATCTGGTTGGCTGAAGATTCCTGTCTGGAGTTTAGTCAGTTCTTTTTCCTTTCCGTTGCCTCCGGCGGCTAGCCGTGTTTCCTTTCCTTAGTTGTTAGTTTCTCTAGACTTGCATCCTTTGGTTAGCTATTTTCTTGTGATCAGTTTGAAGTTTTCCAAAAAATTCCTATCACTTGTTGGTAAAGAACGGGTGTCGTTTACCTTAATGCCCACTTTTTGGTCGACTCCGCTTCATTTCCGCTCCATCTCCATGTTCCATTTCGCATTCGCTTCACCTCCGCTCATTCCCCTGCAAAGAGGACGTTAAGGAGGGGCATCTGTTGACACCCGTTTTATGACCGATAAGTCGGGTCATCTCCTTGTTCACTCTATATGATGCTCCAAGTTATTCATTCCTTCGTTGAGTCTCCTTCATCAGTTTGAAGTTTATTTCATGGGTCTTCTCCTTGGTTGAGTATGGTTCCACGATTTCTCGTTTGATGAAACTTAGCAAGATCTTATCACATGGATCCTCATTGTTTCTAACGGTCTGCACCTGGGGTGTTATGTTCATCTAACGCATTGTCCCTGGATCGTTACATCTTGAAGAATCCTACGACTTAAGGCTTTGTTTCAATCCTTATCCTTTGGCCTATCCATTGAATATAACGGTCTGTCGTGCAGCCGTTACTTTTCTATAATGCGTCCACCCATGGCCGTTACTTTCATTCAAGAGTCCTATTATTTTGATCAGCTTCCGTTGATCTTATCTCTTTTGAGATAAGGTTGAATGTGACGGTATCCCTCTATCGTGTTATTTACCTGTGACGGTCTGTCGAGCAGCCGTTACATCCAACAGAGAGTCCTGGCAGTTCAGGCCTTTTCTCTGCTACACCGTGGTCGAGATAAGAGTTTGATCTTGTGATTTCTCTTCCAAATCAGATCCTCAGAACCTTCTGTTTGTTTCTATGGACTCTTGGTGATAATATCTTTGAGAGTTTGCTAAGAGTTATTGTCACGCCCCGAGCGCGGAAGATACCCGGAGATGCGCGACGTGTCTATATCAATCATGTCAATCAGAGTGGTCGTGTATTCGACACAAAGATAGAGATGCGCAAAATAGCAAGATAACCCAATCCTTTATTTCATAACGGATAGACTATTACAAATCCAATACTCTGTTTAATAAAAAGAAAAGTACATAGTTGACTCGAGAAAACTATAGAAACAACTAGACGACACTTGTAGAAGCTCTATCACTTTCACTCTTGACTATTCCCATCCGATTGACTTCCATCGTCGTCGGACTTACCTGAAAAGTACAAAGGGACAAACGGAATGAGCGAACGCTCAGTAGGAAATTATATCTCAAGTACTAGCAAGGGGTTTAAGTAATTACATTTTCATGAATGCAATAAAGCTATGCATGCTCGCATAAAACGACAAGATAGAGAGAATGTAATATCAAGAAATAAGATGAACTTAGTCATGAACTTCCAACAAGATAACAAGTTTATTCGAGATATTCAAGCAAGTACATTTAACAAGTCATGTCAAGAACTTTGGCTATCATGTATCAAGCAAGTAAATTACCCTTTTTCGGGCCACGCATTTCATTTCATGTCAAGTACGAGTCAAGTACAAGATGTGTGTGGAATGTCCAATCAAGCAAGTCAAGTACTCGGTATAATGCCAGATACCTTATCATTTTAACTCCCATGGGCACAAGTACTTTCGGGTGCTCCTCCCAGGACCAGATCGGGCCCTATATGCGCAGGCATTTATCATGTGTTTTGACATCCACTCTTGTTTATATAGCCAATATAGAATTTCAATAATCAAGCTTGTAGACACGTATGACAACTTTGATAGAATAGAGTCAAAAATATGACAAAGGACATAGAATGGCGATAATAACGGTATAATCACGATATCGATAAAACTAGGTAGAATATGGTTCCCTTAACTTAGGTACCATGACAAATCAATATGGACATTCTTTATATAGAATTGAGGTCCACATGAACATTAGATCAAGCAAGATACCCTCATTCTTATCATAGAATTGGGGTTTACAAGAATGACACGATATGGCATGATATCATCATCCCATAAGAATTTCTTATGATATACTCTTTGTATAATCATAAGGGCCGGTATACCATGTTTCTTTAGATTGACATGGCAAAAACTGTGTAATGGGTTTTTAGGGTACAACCAGCTCAGTCGGCCTTGAGGGAATCCAAGGCTACGAGGAGTCTTACGGAGGTCTCTATGACTAACTCGCTAGTCCAAAGGAACGGAATGTCCAATGGAGAGCTTGTATGTCAATGAGAGTTGAGTGTGATCGATAAAACAACGTGAAAAGTGGGACTATACTCACGGAATGGAGAATAGTGCCGATATATATATGTATATGTATAATATGAAACCATCGGTAATAGAATCAGGATAAAAACAGTTTACAGTAAAATAACGACTTAAGTAAAGTCGTGTATTGAATAATTAACGCCTAACAGAAGGGCGTTTACATATATTGCCAATTTGCAGAATTTCCATTATTTCATTAATTTATCAAAAACACGCCTTTCCTGGGGGCGTTTCTTCAAAGTTGACGACTGCAGAGGCAGGCGTCTCATATTCGACAGGATATAATTATTCTCAGAAATTTATCAAAAACGCGCCCTTGGAAGGGGCGTTACTTTCTAATTCCATTTTACAGAACATGTGAATTTCAGGATTTTAACAGATACACGCCCTAGGAAGGGGCGTTACTTTTCCGATTCACGCCTTGTTCTGGGGCGTTAGAATATGGAAAACGACTTTGTCCAAGTCGTGAATTTCAAGGAATTTACGATATTTTAATAAATAATATTTCGAGAGACAGGAGACATGTCATGGCAGTAAAATTTAACAGGAATTCACAGAGTCATGCAAGATATTAAAAATCATTATTTCATATGTATTGTAATTTTTTTAAACAGGATCAATTATTAATCACATGCGATTCTTATGAAATTAACGCCTGCGTAGAGGGCGTCAAATATTAAATTGACGACCACTAGCATGGTCGTTCCTTTTAAATTAGCGCCCTAATCAAGGGCGTTTCTTTCAAAATTTTGCAGAAAACGTAATAAAACCTTATAAACAGTATGCATGCCATGCTCATATACGTATGTATAGATATCTTGCATTAATTCTTATTTGGGCTACAATAACTTGAGAAAATCCTACCTTTTGATTCGAAGACAACCGTGAGGGGTTTTGACTAGAAGAAGATGATGCTTTGCTACGCTCCTGAAGACAACGGCTACTGGATGATGGAAGAAGATGTTGGCTTCGATTGTAGAAGAAGAACTCTGAAGGTTATAGATGAGTCCCGATTGCAAAACCTATAGCGGGCACGTCAAAGGTATCAACATCTTTGTACTTAGTCGTTGGAGGCCAAGGAAGAATACTTACTGTTGTTCTTCACGACGTCCAAGCCTCTTAAACTGTAGAAAAGAAGAAGAAGAATAATCAATATTCTTCATGCATCATGGAAGAAGATTATCAGAAGAAAAAAAACTCACTGTTCGTCAACTTACCGTAGCAGGCGAATGATCAAATAGGTTTAGGGTTGGATCGAACAGGCTTATTTATAGGATATTGAAGTCCTAACAAGAGTAGGGTTTGATTGAGGGTATTATATCCCTAATAGAGTCCTTACTCTAATAGACACTTACTAGATTAGGTTGATCTTCCCTGGATAAGCTCTGGGTTCGAACGGTTCACGAACTGAATTAACGCCTTAGGTCAGGGCGTGTATTCTTTAATTGACGCCTTACTTTAGGGCGTTTCTTAAAAAGCGCCTTGAAAAAGGGCGTTTCGTGTTTTAAAACACGCCCAAGATAGGGGCGTTTCTTTTACTTACCCATTTGGTCGCATGAGAACTGACGACCGCATGTGTGGGCGTCCTTTCTTTAATCACGCCATGGATAGAGGCGTTTCTTTATAAATTAACGCCTTAATAAGAGGCGTTATTTTTAATTTGTTTTATTTCGTCCAATTAACCCTATTCCTTTTATATATATATTACTTCTGTAATATATATGTTTTAATTCATTTCAATTATTCATTTATTAGGGTTGCTACACCCTCCCCCACTTAAAAAGAATTTGGTCCCCAAATTCAATATATATATATAATTATACGTGGAGAGTGTAGGACATATACCTCTTAGAATAACTCGGGAAATCGTTTCTTCATAGATTCCTCGGTCTCCCATGTCGCTTCGTGTTCAGGATTCTTATTCCATTGCACCTTAAGCATGGGAATAACCTTATTCCTTAGAGCTCGTATTTCTCGATCTAATATCTTTAAAGGCCTCTGTTCATATGTGAGATCTTTCTGGATCACCAGATCTCCATGCTCAATAATATGTGACGGATCGTGCACATACTTCTTCAACATAGATATGTGAAATACATTGTGTACCTCGGACAACTGAGGAGGCAACGCGATGCGATAAGCAACCTCGCCAACTCTTTCGAGTACCTCAAATGGTCCGATGAATCTTGGCGTAAGCTTGCCCTTAACACCAAATCTTCGTATGCCACGTCCAGGCGATATCTTGAGAAATACATGATCTCCGATTTGGAATTCAAGATCTCTCCTTCTTGTATCAGCATAAGCTTTTTGTCTCGTCTGAGCAACTTGCAATCTTTCTCTGATTACTTGTATCTTCTCAGTTGTATCCCTTACCATGTCTGGACCTAATAGTTGTTTCTCTCCAACTTCGTTCCAACATATGGGAGATCGGCAACTCCTTCCGTATAAGGCTTCGAAAGGTGCCATTTGGATACTAGCTTGGTAGCTATTATTATATGCAAATTCAACTAAAGGTAAGTGGTCATGCCAGCTTCCTCCAAAGTCAATAATGCATGCTCTCAGCATATCTTCAACAACTTGATTAGCTCTCTCGGTCTGACCATCCGTTTGTGGGTGGAAAGCTGTACTAAAGTTGAGCCTTGTTCCCAACGAATGTTGTAATCCCTTCCAAAAATGAGAAGTAAAACGGGGATCTCTGTCAGACACGATTGAGACAGGAATTCATGTATCCTGACTATTTCCTTGATGTACAGTGCAGCTAGCACATCAATTGACCATCGGCTTTTTATTGGCAAGAAATGTGCCGATTTAGTTAATCGGTCAATGATAACCCAGATTCCATCATGTCCTCCTTTAGATTTAGACAAACCCATGATGAAGTCCATACCAATATCCTCCCATTTCCACTTAGGAATATCTAGAGGATGTAGTTTTCCCGCAGGCTTTTGGTGTTCCGCCTTGACCTGTTGGCATGTGAGACAGCGTGATACATAGTCCGCTATTTCTCTTTTCATATTGGGCCACCAAAAGTTCCTCTTTACATCTTGGTACATTTTAGTTGATCCAGGATGAATAGTGTATCTTGATCTGTGAGCTTCATCTAAGATCTTCTTCTTTAATTCCGGACAATCAGGTATACAAGTTCTATCTTTGAACGATAATCTTCCATCAGAAGTTAGTTGAAAATCAGATTGTCCTTCTAATCTGCCTTTGATTTCCACTAATATAGGATCATCATCCTGAAGCGCTTGTATCTCAGATAATAAGTCTGACTGTATGCTTACATGAGATAGTGTGACAAATTTGGATTCCGTGTCCAAGCTTATATTGAGCTCGGAGAATTGTTCAAGTAACCTCCATTCTTGCATCATACAATTTGCTATCATTGCTCTCGGTTTTCGACTAAGGGCATCAGCAACATAATTACCCTTTCCGGGATGGTATTGGATATTGAAGTCGAAGTCCTTGAGATATTCTAGCCAGCGTCTTTGTCTCATGTTTAGCTCCTTTTGTGAAAATAGATATTTGAGACTTTTGTGATCGGAGTATACAGTAAACTGTGCTCCATATAAGTAGTGTCTCCATATCTTTAGGGCAAATACTACCGCGGCCAGTTCTAAGTCATGGACGGGGTAATTCTCCTCATGCTTCTTCAGCTGACGTGAAGAGTATGCTATGACCTTTCCTTGTTGCATTAGGACACATCCGAGGCCAATGCCAGAAGCATCAGTGTAGACCTTGAATTTCTCTCCTTCTATCGGTAGAGCTAAGACCGGAGCTGTGGTGAGATGATTTTTGAGAGTTTGAAAACTTCTTTCACATTCCTCACTCCATTCGTATCGGATCTCCTTGCGAGTTAACCTTGTAAGGGGCACGGCGATCTTAGAGAAATCTTTGATGAATCGCCGATAATAGCCTGCAAGACCTAAGAAGCTTCTGATCTCGCTTGCATTAGTGGGTCTTTCCCAGTTTCTTACAGCTTCAACCTTTGACGGATCTACAGATAAACCGTCCTTGGATATGACATGTCCGAGAAAAGCCACTTCTTCAAGCCAGAACTCGCATTTGCTGAGTTTAGCATATAATTGATTTGTCCTCAAGACTTGCAATGCAATCCTCAAATGCTCCTCATGTTCTTCCTTAGTCTTAGAATATATCAATATATCGTCAATGAAGACTACTATGAATTGATCCAAGTAAGGCCTGAATATGTTATTCATTAACTGCATAAAGGCAGCAGGGGCATTTGTTAGTCCAAAAGGCATAACAACAAATTCGTAATGGCCATACCTGCTTCTGAATGCGGTCTTGTGAATGTCATCATCCTTGATTCTTAATTGATGATATCCCGACCTGAGATCAATCTTGGAGAAATATTTGGATCCTGAAATCTGATCAAATAACTCATCGATTCTCGGCAGTGGATACTTGTTCTTGATAGTAAGATGATTCAACTGTCGATAGTCGATACACAATCTCATGGATCCATCCTTCTTCTTTACAAATAAGACTGGTGCTCCCCACGGGGAAGTACTTGGTCTAATAAACCCTTTTCGGATTAGTTCCATCAACTGCTCCTTCAACTCCTTGAGTTCAGCAGGGGACATTCTATATGGTGCCTTTGAAACAGGACCAGCACCAGGGACTAAGTCAATGGTGAAGGCCACTTCTCTTTGAGGGGGTAATCCCGGCAATTCTTCCGGAAATACGTCTGAAATTCTCGCACTACCTGAATGTCCTCTATCTTGGTTTCTTTAGCTTCTTTAATAGTGACAAAAGCAAGGAAGGATACACATCCTTTCTTGACGAGCTTGCTTGCTCGAAGAGCCGAAATAAGAGGGGATTTGCTTCGACTCTTAGGACTAGTATAAGTCAGTTCTGGAAATTCCTTGAAAACAATCTTGCTATCACGGCAATCAACCGTTGCCTGGTATTTGGATAACCAATCTGCTCCTAGTATAACATCATACTCTTTTAGATCTAAGCAGATAAGATCAATAGGAAAATTCTTTCCTCGAACCAATACCTCACAGTTTTGGTAATGATGTGTGATATCCGTCTCGTTTCCGAGAGGAGTAGACAATATTAACTTCATCCATTCTGGTTCTAGAGGTAATGGGTCAACAAACTTCTTGGAAATAATGGAATGCGATGCACCCGTATCAAATAAAACATGTGCATATTTGGAACAAATTTTTAATGTACCTTCCACCAATCCGCCTTCTTCTTCTGGTTCGGTCTCTTGGATTGCATGAAGACGAGCATTCTTTGTCACTGGACGTTTACCCTCACCGGCTTGGTCATTCATTAATGGACAATCGGGAATCCGATGTTCACGACTCCCACAACGGAGACATGCTCCTAATTTCCTCCAGCATTCTTCTGTTTTGTGACCAGCCTTGTCGCAATGCTTGCATACTACGTTTGAAGGTGTAGTGGTGATAGAGAAAGGCTTGGATTTCTTGAACTTCTGATCTTGAGAGGAAGAACCTCCATTATTGGGCCTCTTCTTAAAGTTGGGTTTAAAAGAACCCGAACTTGTGACTTGCTCCTTTTTGTCCTTCCCACGGATCCTATCAGATAGTTCCGTGGCATCTTCAAGCAACTGAGCTCGGCGCACTATTTCAGTATAAACTTGAATATCCATAGGCGCCAGTTGAGTAATGTAGTGGGGCCTAAGCCCATTAAGAAATCTACGGGCTTTCATCTTTTCCGTGCTAATTAAATGCTTAGCATATCTAGACAGTCTAGAAAACTGTGCTTCATAATCAGCCACCGATAAAGATCTTTGCTTTAATGCGGCAAATTCGGCGGCCTTCTTTTCCTGGACCCTATCAGAGAAATATTTGGCGTTGAAATATTCAACGAATTCACCCCATGTAACTTGAGTTGGGTCAATAGTAGCTTCAATCGACTCCCACCAGCATCTAGCATCCTTTTCTAACTGGAAAGTAGCTAATAAGACTTTGTCCTGATCCGTGCATTGCATAACACGGAATATACGTTCAATCTCCCGAACCCAATGCTCGGCATCGTCTGGATCGGTCGATCCCATGAACTTCGGGGGATTCATATTCTTGAATGCTTGGTGTAAGCTTCCAGCTCGTGGAGCACCACCTTGTGCTACTTGTTGTAGCACTTGGGTCATCCCTTGAAGGGTACGCTGCATGTTGCGCCATTGAGCACGTTCGGCAGCCATTATCCTACAATTACAATAGCTATGTTAGTATTATATCACTATGATCTTATAAAGGACTCATTGATCATTTAACCCTTGGTTCTACCCACTCTCACTTGGTTAAAGGTTTTGAAACCTATCCTTGGACTTGGGTTTCCTAGGAATTGAATACCTTAGGCTCTGATACCACAAAGACTGTCACGCCCCGAGCGCGGAAGATACCCGGAGATGCGCGACGTGTCTATATCAATCATGTCAATCAGAGTGGTCGTGTATTCGACACAAAGACAGAGATGCGCAAAATAGCAAGATAACCCAATCCTTTATTTCATAATGGATAGACTATTACAAATCAAATACTCTGTTTAATAAAAAGAAAAGTACATAGTTGACTCGAGAAAACTATAGAAACAACTAGACGACACTTGTAGAAGCTCTATCACTTTCACTCTTGACTATTCCCATCCGATTGACTTCCATCGTCGTCGGACTTACCTGAAAAGTACAAAGGGACAAACGGAATGAGCGAACGCTCAGTAGGAAATTATATCTCAAGTACTAGCAAGGGGTTTAAGTAATTACATTTTCATGAATGCAATAAAGCTATGCATGCTCGCATAAAACGACAAGATAGAGAGAATGTAATATCAAGAAATAAGATGAACTTAGTCATGAACTTCCAACAAGATAACAAGTTTATTCGAGATATTCAAGCAAGTACATTTAACAAGTCATGTCAAGAACTTTGGCTATCATGTATCAAGCAAGTAAATTACCCTTTTTCGGGCCACGCATTTCATTTCATGTCAAGTACGAGTCAAGTACAAGATGTGTGTGGAATGTCCAATCAAGCAAGTCAAGTACTCGGTATAATGCCAGATACCTTATCATTTTAACTCCCATGGGCACAAGTACTTTCGGGTGCTCCTCCCAGGACCAGATCGGGCCCTATATGCGCAGGCATTTATCATGCGTTTTGACATCCACTCTTGTTTATAGCCAACATAGAATTTCGATAATCAAGCTTGTAGACACGTATGACAACTTTGATAGAATAGAGTCAAAAATATGACAAAGGACATAGAATGGCGATAATAACGGTATAATCACGATATCGATAAAACTAGGTAGAATATGGTTCCCTTAACTTAGGTACCATGACAAATCAATATAGACATTCTTTATATAGAATTGAGGTCCACATGAACATTAGATCAAGCAAGATACCGTCATTCTTATCATAGAATTGGGGTTTACAAGAATGACACGATATGGCATGATATCATCATCCCATCAAGAATTTCTTATGATATACTCTTTGTATAATCATAAGGGCCGGTATACCATGTTTCTTTAGATTGACATGGCAAAAACTGTGTAATGGGTTTTTAGGGTACAACCAGCTCAGTCGGCCTTGAGGGAATCCAAGGCTACGAGGAGTCTTACGGAGGTCTCTATGACTAACTCGCTAGTCCAAAGGAACGGAATGTCCAATGGAGAGCTTGTATGTCAATGAGAGTTGAGTGTGATCGATAAAACAACGTGAAAAGTGGGACTATACTCACGGAATGGAGAATAGTGCCGATATATATATGTATATGTATAATATGAAACCATCGGTAATAGAATCAGGATAAAAACAGTTTACAGTAAAATAACGACTTAAGTAAAGTCGTGTATTGAATAATTAACGCCTAACAGAAGGGCGTTTACATATATTGCCAATTTGTAGAATTTCTATTATTTCATTAATTTATCAAAAACACGCCTTTCCTGGGGGCGTTTCTTCAAAGTTGACGACTGCAGAGGCAGGCGTCTCATATTCGACAGGATATAATTATTCTCAGAAATTTATCAAAAACGCGCCCTTGGAAGGGGCGTTACTTTCTAATTCCATTTTACAGAACATGTGAATTTCAGGATTTTAACAGATACACGCCCTAGGAAGGGGCGTTACTTTTCCGATTCACGCCTTGTTCTGGGGCGTTAGAATATGGAAAATGACTTTGTCCAAGTCATGAATTTCAAGGAATTTATGATATTTTAATAAATAATATTTCGAGAGACAGGAGACATGTCATGGCAGTAAAATTTAACAGGAATTCACAGAGTCATGCAAGATATTAAAAATCATTATTTCATATGTATTGTAATTTTTTTTAAACAGGATCAATTATTAATCACATGCGATTCTTATGAAATTAACGCCTGCGTAGAGGGCGTCAAATATTAAATTGACGACCACTAGCATGGTCGTTCCTTTTAAATTAGCGCCCTAATCAAGGGCGTTTCTTTCAAAATTTTGCAGAAAACGTAATAAAACCTTATAAACAGTATGCATGCCATGCTCATATACGTATGTATAGATATCTTGCATTAATTTTTATTTGGGCTACAATAACTTGAGAAAATCCTACCTTTTAATTCGAAGACAACCGTGAGGGGTTTTGACTAGAAGAAGATGATGCTTTGCTACGCTCCTGAAGACAACGGCTACTGGATGATGGAAGAAGATGTTGGCTTCGATTGTAGAAGAAGAACTCTGAAGGTTATAGATGAGTCCCGATTGCAAAACCTATAGCGGGCACGTCAAAGGTATCAACATCTTTGTACTTAGTCGTTGGAGGCGAAGGAAGAATACTTACTGTTGTTCTTCACGACGTCCAAGCCTCTTAAACTGTAGAAAAGAAGAAGAAGAATAATCAATATTCTTCATGCATCATGGAAGAAGATTATCAGAAAAAAAAACTCACTGTTCGTTAACTTACCGTAGCAGGCGAATGATCAAATAGGTTTAGGGTTGGATCGAACAGGCTTATTTATAGGATATTGAAGTCCTAACAAGAGTAGGGTTTGATTGAGGGTAGTATATCCCTAATAGAGTCCTTACTCTAATAGACACTTACTAGATTAGGTTGATCTTCCCTGGATAAGCTCTGGGTTTGAACGGTTCATGAACTGAATTAACGCCTTAGGTCAGGGCGTGTATTCTTTAATTGACGCCTTACTTTAGGGCGTTTCTTAAAAAGCGCCTTGAAAAAGGGCGTTTCGTGTTTTAAAACACGCCCAAGATAGGGGCGTTTCTTTTACTTACCCATTTGGTCGCATGAGAACTGACGACCGCATGTGTGGGCATCCTTTCTTTAATCACGCCATGGATAGAGGCGTTTCTTTATAAATTAACGCCTTAATAAGAGGCGTTATTTTTAATTTGTTTTATTTCATCCAATTAACCCTATTCCTTTTATATATATATTACTTCTGTAATATATATGTTATAATTCATTTCAATTATTCATTTATTAGGGTTGCTACAGTTATCCTCTTTTCTTGCTGGGTTATCCTCTGTTCGACCAGAGATTTTGAGGGCCTATAAATAGCACCCTTGACTTCATGGCCCGAGAGAGGAAGATCTAGAGTTTACGTGATGTCACACCACCTTGGGGTGATAGTCACACAATCAAATGACCCTTGGACCTAGCAAGCAACCAACGCGTGAATCGGTGACTTCACTCGGACGTACTCACCCGCTAAGCGCACTCTCGTGCCCGTAGGCAAACCGGTGATAGTGGTGAGGGTCCGGGACGGGCCCTAGCTGCTCCGGGGTTGGCTAGCTTTGGATTGGACCCCTCAAAGGTCTTAGGATGCCCACTCTCATAGGCGGTCAGCACGCCGAGGGCGTGGGTGTTAATGGCTCTCTCGCAACTCACCAGCGGTAGTCACTCAATCATAAGCAAAATTCGGGTTCGGGCGCTCCACTTACCACTGACGGCACTAAGATGCGATACTAATTAAGCAAGGGAATTTAAGCAAAGAGGAGTGTGCAGTGGCTCACCTGATCGGTGTGAAGACACCGATCCCCGCCGGAGACGAGGGCGAGCGAGGAAGCGTGGGCTTACCCGCACGCCACGCCAGAGAAGCTTCGACCTGAAATTTTAAATGACATGCACTACACCCCATGCAAGGGGGGGGATCTCGAGGAAGGGAAACCAAAGAATACACCCAATTACTACCTCCACACAGGGAGGGGCCTTCAGCCGGCCAAGCGGGGAGGGGAGAAAGCGATGAAAACACAAGAGAAGAATCTGATGCCGAATCTGTCCAGTTCTGTGAGTGCTGATAGGGGACTGAAGAATTGACTGCTGCAACTGCTACCGAATTTTTTTGGGGACGAAACCACTTGGAAAATCTTCGTAGGAGGCTGGGGAAGTTGTCCATACTTTGTTAATTTCTTCTTTCGCCGATGCTGGTCTGGGTGGAGGCCCGAACAGGGAGGTAGAGTCTCTGACTGGCAGCTCCTGGTTTCCAATAGCAGGTTGCAGAGGATGCCCCGACAGCTCCCGAACTCAGAATCAACCACCGTCAGAGTCGTTGGAACCGTGGATCAGTCCTCTTTGCATAAACACTGATGGGAAAGCAAAACAATGTCGGAGGAGACCAGGGGACTCTGAAAAATGATGATAGGTCGGTGCAGATTGTGGGTAGCAGACCCACGTAGCTGAGGGAGAAAATTGATAACTCTGGATCACAAACGCCGATCGAAGTTCTGCTTCTTGATTCTGAAAGTAGATAGGGCGAGGAAGAATTTTACAGAAGAGCTCTTGAACTGATTCTTCCAAGGTTCGTCGTGGTGAAGCTTCTACTCCGGTTCTGGTACTCAGCAGGGGCAGCTCTGCGCAGTTGTGGGAGAACGGAGCTCCCGGGCAGCACACAGCTCGGATGAAAATGAAACCACTTCCGTTGCAAAGAAGACAGGAAGATGCTTCCATGGATAGCTCTTGGGTCTTCAAAATCACTAGGATGTGGTCGAAATCGCTGCTGCAAGTTGTTGGTGTTCTGCAGGTCTTCAACTGCGAACTAGGGCTGAGAGGTGATGGAGAGGAGCAAGGAAGAATGGTGGAGATGAGAGAGGGGGGGCGACCCTAACCAAAGGGGGAGGGGCTTGGGCGACCTAGGGCTGTGGAGGGAAGGAGAAACTTGAATTCAAATGGCCTAGGGAGGTGGAGTGGTGCTTGGGGTAGTGGGAAGGGTGCTTGGGAAAGTGGGAGGGGTAGTTGGGGGTTGGGAGGTGAGGTGAGGATTGGTGGAGGGGGTATTGGGAAGGGGTGGGGTATTGATGAGGGTTGTGGGAAAGGGAAGAGACTTTATTGGGTTAGGTGGGGAGTGGAGGTGGTTGGGAAGGGAGGAGAGAGAGGAGGGGGGCGAATTCCCCTTGGAGGGAGAGAGAGAGAAGAGAGGGGGGGGGAAAGAGAGGGCTTCTCACCCAATAATGGTTTCTCACCAAAAGGAAAATGGGGACACTAGAAAACTCAAATTTCATTAATTGATTGACTCCTTGATTGATTACAAATGGGGGAAATGGGGTCCTATATATAGGCAACCCACATTTTCACAAAAGACTCTGACATTTAACACACTAAAAAATAACCGAAGGAAGGGGGGGCACCCATGGGCCTAGCCCAAAGAAATAGGCCCAATAGCAAACTCATTAGCCTAATGAGACTCAAACTTAGAGAAATGACTCATTAACCTAGGTATGAGACTCAAATAAAAGGAAAATTACATGATTATGACTCAAAGAAAATATGAAAATTACATGACTCGACTTAGAGAAATATGACGGACACAATGGAGCTATGCTAGCAAGCAATCGAAGTTGTAAAAAATATGAAGGGCGAGAGATGCCCCCATCATATCCCCGGGGTGAGAAGAACTCGACTCCGTCAAGTATGAGTCTGTCGGGGAAGAGGTCCTCCAACGCAACTCTGGGCAAGCTACAACCTCCAAACTCAACCTCGCGTTCGCAACCAGGGGACATCGCTTCAACTCCTCAAGATGTCTTGGACACACCCTCTTGCCGATGATAGTACCTTGCTTGCCCAGTATTGCCTCCGTGTGCGCACGTCAGACTCTCAAGCTGTTATGTGGAAGCTCTCCGAGGGTGTCGCTCAAAAAGATGGGGGTGGGCTCAAGGTGCTCACTAGGATCTACCGCGGTGCCCTTAGAGGGTGCTAGATCCGTTACGTGAAAAGTGAGGTATATCCCAAAATCTCATGAGTAAATCCAACCCGTAAGCCAGGTTGCCAAAGCCACTTGGAACATGGAAGGTCCAAGTCCTCGTGCCCTCGATTTGGAGGTGGCCCTAAGGTAGAGCCATTCCAAAGCCACCATCGTGAGGTTGCCTTCTTGGAATTCAAAGTGCCACTCGTGAGTTTTTGCCCGCTCATTACGATCCTCACCGCCCATTGCTAGATGCTTGCTTGAATGAGTATGCCTTGAGCTACGGTGCGGTGTGGGTGGGAAGTGTGTGGTATGCAAAGGGGGACCGGGGCAACCAAAAGTAGACCTATCATGTAATGACGCAGTGTAGACTTCGGTCAACCTAAGTGGGTCGGGGCACCCGTAGGTGGCCCTATCATGCAAAGTGGTGGTAAATATCGGGTGACCCGGACATCCGTAGATGCCTTTGACATGTGTATGACCAATGTGAAGTGAGGGAGGGCCGGGACATCCATAGGTGTCCCTTTCATGTGTGGGTGTGATGAGTGCCGGGGGACCTGGACATCCGTGAATGCTCCTAACATGTTTAAGACTTATGATGAATGACGGTGGCCCATTACATCCGAATATGGACCACTCATGCTTTCCACTTGACATGTGGGTGATATGGATGAATGGACCCAACATAGTGTTCATGCCAAGTTGTGTGGTAAGCCTAGACACATGCATGTTTTTCCTAAAGGTGACTTTCATGTGTATAGATGTGGGACAACCCTTTAACTGCCATTGGAAAGGATCGAATGGATCTAAGAAGGTGGTCATCATGGGGTGGGGCACAAACTTATTACCTAGGGGTATGTGGCCCAAGGTCATGGTTCCCAAGGTGCAACCCGGATCTATGATGGGGTGAATTAGGTCTAACATGGTGGGTTGGGATAGGGAATGGTGGGTGGTGGATAAGGTGGTTGGGTCACATGGGGAACTAGACTCCCATAGGAAGGGATCAAAGGGGTCGTGGAAAGGTCTTCCTAGAGGGAGGCACTCTATGTCTTCAAGGTTCCCAAATTGTGAGTCATCCTCCTCCAAGTTAATTGGGCCAAGTTTTCTAGTGGGTTGGCCGATCAAAGTATTTGGGATCTCAATGGTAGGGGAGTGGATCGAGATGGGTTCTTCTACCATAGGGAGAAGAAAATGGAGGTCGCTAGTGTAGCAACCAATGGTATAGACCGAGGTGATTGACCCGATGCATGGGTGTAGGAGGCCAAGGCTCCTAGGTTGTTCGGCCATAGGGGTCAACATGCTAGTGAACTCAATTTGCCATGCTAAGCCTCTAAGAAAATCCTCTAAGGTCTCTACTTGATAAGATACTTGGATTGTGGTGTGATAAGAGGAGATGGGCACTATGGGATAGTTTTCCTTCATGGGTGGGAAATCGTGGGCCGTGATCTCTTTTATTGGGCTCTCCTTTAGCCAACTAACAAGGGGTTCCCCTAAGATGAGATTGACTCCAACTAAAGATGGTGATGTAAGGTGAAGACCCTCGCATGTTGTTTCTTCTTCAACTTGGACTTGGGTTTCCTCCAAGGTGGAGAGTGGGTTTGGAGTGTTCACCACTATGGGGTGGGGTATGGGTTCTTCTTCCAAGGAGGTGAGAGGGGCTTTTGAGGGTGTGGTGATAATTGGGGCATAGTGTATCCGGGGTGGTAGGTAGTGGAAAACTTGGGTTAGGATAGGTAAGGGTAGTAGTGGCGGCTTTGGTGGGAGTTGGATTGGGGTAGGGAGAGGAAGATGGGTGGGTTGAAGGGGTTTGGGTTGATTGGTTTTGGGAGGAGTGTCCCCTTTTGGGGGTGATGGAGAGGTAGTGGTGGGGGTTACCACGGGCCTAGGTGGAGAGTTGGCCATGGGGCCCAATTGGGTATGGGGACCTATGGTTGTGGAGTAGACTTGGAGGTGGGGTGTAAATGTAGTGGTTGGGGTAGGAGAGATGGGAAGTGGTGGGGAATGTGTGATTGGGGTCTTGGATTGACCGGGTGGGGATGATGGAGTTGAAGTGCTTCTTGGACTTTGGTGATTTGAGTAGGAGGGAGAGGGTTGGAGGGTGTATGTTTTTCTAAGCTCGGTCTTCATCTCATCCCAAGTGCTAATTGGGGCCTCCCTGCGGATCTTTCTCAAACCTTCCACAACTAACCAATGAGTTTTAGCTTATTTGGAGAGGTGTGCCTTGGCTAGCCTCATTCTTCTTCCTTCGTTCAAGGGGCAACTTTAAAAGAATTGGTCTATGGAAATCTCCCAATCTAGGTAAAGGCTTGGGCTGTTGGATCCATCCAAGGCGGGGGTTTTGATTTTCAAGTGTTCTAAAAATATGGTTTCTAGATTTCCCCAAATGTCACTCTCATTCACTCTTGGTACACGGCTATTTCCTTCAAGTCGGTCGAGTCGAGACATGATATCTTCAAGCCGATTGAGGACATTAGGTAGGGCTTCTATGATAGAGGTGTTGCTACCCACTTTGTTGGCAATAGAACTTCCATGAGGATTTGGGCTTCTCGAGAAAGTTGATGGGGATGGATATGACGGGTATGAAGTGGCCATTCTAGTGGACATGGGAGATGCAACTGAGGACTCTAAATGCATAAACATGCCCTAGGACCAACTTGTGGAGAGATAAGTTGTGAACTTGCTCTGATACCACTTGATGTGACACGACCTTGGGGTGATAGTCACACAATCAAATGACCCTTGGACCTAGCAAGCAACCAACGAGCGAACCGGTGACTTCACTCGGGCGGACTCACTCGCTAAGCGCACTCTCGTGCCCGTAGGCAAACCGGTGATAGTGGTGAGGGTCCGGGACGGGCCCTAGCTGCTCCGGGGTTGGCTAGCTTTGGATTGGACCCCTCAAAGGTCTTAGGATGCCCACTCTCATAGGCAGCCAGCACGCCGAGGGCGTGGGTGTTAATGGCTCTCTCGCAACTCACCAGCAGTAGTCACTCAATCATAAGCAAAATTCGGGTTCGGGCGCTCCACTTACCACCGACGGTACTAAGATGCGATACTAATTAAGCAAGGGAATTTAAGCAAAGAGGAGTGTGCAGTGGCTCACCTGATCGGTGTGAAGACACCGATCCCGGTCGGAGACGAGGGCGAGCGAGGAAGCGTGGGCTTACCCGCACGCCACGCCGGAGAAGCTTCGACCTGAAATTTTAAATGACATGCACTACACCCCATGCAAGGGGGGGGGGATCTTGGGGAAGGGAAACCAAAGAATACACCCAATTACTACCTCCACACAGGGAGGGGCCTTCAGCCGGCCAAGCGGGGAGGGGAGAAAGTGATGAAAACACAAGAGAAGAAGCCGATGCGGAATCTGTCCAGTTCTGTGAGTGCTGACAGGGGACTGAAGAATTGACTGCTGCAACTGCTACCAAATTTTGTTGGGGATGAAACAACCTGGAAAATCTTTGTAGGAGGCCGGGGAAGTCGTGCAAATTTTGTTAATTTCTTCTGTCGCCGATGGTGGTCTGGGTGGAGGCCTGAACAGGGAGGCAGAGTCTCAGACTGGCAGCTCCTGGTTTGCAATAGCAGGTTGCAGAGGATGCCCCGACAGCTCCCGAACTCGGAATCAAGCACCGTCAGAGTCGTTGGAACCATGGATGAGTCCTCTTCGCATCAAAACTGATGGGGAAGCCAAACAATGCCGAAGGAGACTAGGGGACTCTGAACAATGATGATAGGTCGGTGCAGACTGTGGGTAGCAGACCCACGTAGCTGAGGGAGCAAATTGATAACTCCGGATCACGAATGCCGATCGAAGTTCCTCTTCTTGATTATGAAAGTAGATAGGGCGAGGAAGAACTTTGCAGAAGAGCTCTTGAACGATTCTTCCAAGGTTCGTCGTGGTGAAGCTTCTACTCCGGTTCTGGTACTCAGCAGGGGCAGCTCTGCGCAGTTGTGGGAGAACGGAGCTCCCGGGCAGCACACAGCTCGGATGAAAATGAAACCACTTCCGTTGCAAAGAAGACAGGAAGATGCTTCCGTGGATAGCTCTTGGGTCTTCAAAATCACTAGGATGTGGTCGAAATCACTGCTGCAAGTTGTTGGTTTTCTGCAGGTCTTCAACTGCGAACTAGGGCTGAGAGGTGATGGAGAGGAGCAAGGAAGAATGGTGGAGATGAGAGAGGGGGGGGCGACCCTAACCAAAGGGGGAGGGGCTTGGGCGACCTAGGGCTGTGGAGGGAAGGAGAAACTTGAATTCAAATGGCCTAGGGAGGTGGAGTGGTGCTTGGGGTAGTGGGAAGGGTGCTTGGGAAAGTGGGAGGGGTAGTTGGGGGTTGGGAGGTGAGGTGAGGATTGGTGGAGGGGGTATTGGGAAGGGGTGGGGTATTGATGAGGGTTGTGGGGAAGGGAAGAGACTTTATTGGGTTAGGTGGGGAGTGGAGGTGGTTGGGAAGGGAGGAGAGAGAGGAGGGGGGCGAATTCCCCTTGGAGGGAGAGAGAGAGAGAAAAGAGAGGGGGGGGAAAGAGAGGGCTTCTCACCCAATAATGGTTTCTCACCAAATGGAAAATGGGGACACTAGAAAACTCAAATTTCATTGATTGATTGACTCCTTGATTGATTACAAATGGGGGAAATGGGGCCCTATATATAGGCAACCCACATTTTCACAAAAGACCCTGACATTTAACACACTAACAAATAACCGAACGAAGGGGGGGCGCCCATGGGCCTAGCCCAAAGAAATAGGCCCAATAGCAAACTCATTAGCCTAATGAGACTCAAACTTAGGGAAATGACTCATTAACCTAGGTACGAGACTCAAATAAAAGGAAAATTACATGATTATGACTCAAAGAAAATATGAAAATTACATGACTCGACTTAGAGAAATATGACGGACACAATGGAGCTATGCTAGCAAGCAATCGAAGTTGTAAAAAATATGAAGGGCGAGAGATGCCCCCATCATTACGTCGAAGTGCTTCCGCATCCTGGAGCCACATCCAACCAAGGAGAATTGTTCCTCAAGTCCATCTGCTTCACGGTGAAGGGAGTATTCGTTTCATTGTGTTTGAATTTCCATCATTGTCACACTTGTATTCTTCTTCCTCTTGTTCTCAAAGCATTGTCCCACTTCCTTATTCCACGTTCTTCATCTATTTTCATCATCTCAACATATTCCCATCTTTTAAAACGCCCAGAGGGGTTAAAAAACCAAAACTTTCCCGGTACTTCCCTTTTCTTTTGAATGATCTTAATTTCCTTAAGAATTGATACTACGCTTGTCTAAAGGGCTGATCTGTGTTTGTTTTCTTGTGTTTCACGTTCATTGGCAGGTTTACAGGTTCATCAAACGAGGCCCAAGTCTTCTTGCCGGCTGGAAGATTTGGAGTTCAAAGAGTTCACAAGCTGCTTCTGCAGGTGCTCTGACGATCTTGAGAAGACGCATCAGGTTCATATAACGGTGCATCGGGAGACCGTCACACTCCTGTGACGCACCGGGTCTGGACCGTTACATTTAAGGCTGATCTATAGATTTCACTGGTTTTTCTCTACTGTGGGCGGGTGCTTCATCCACCTATTTCCAAGGTATTTTCAAGTCCTTGACTTGTGTTTACTTTGGTGGCGATCACGTTCTTTCCTTAGTATTGGGCATTGATTTCTCTTTTCCACCTCATATTCCTTTGTTTGTTCCACCCACGCGGTGTGTTTTATTTGCTCTTGCTCCACACTCCGGCGTGTGTTTTTCTTTATTTCCTTAGATTAGTTTGGTTGAGATAGCATTGCCCATGCTAGAGCTTGTTTGGATTGCCTAGGTTCATGGTTCACATGTCCTTTGGTTGATTGAGATCATTGATTTTTGCTTATCATCTTTATCATACATCATAAACCCACAAAAAGAAAGAAGCAAATAAATCAACACTTCTATCTTACTCATTTAATTTTTCAATGACTCCTCTAGGAATTACAAGAGGTAGTGTTGAGGTTAAAGAACTATGAAATAATTTGACTATCTAGGGTTATAGCAATTTATCCTTTGTAACAATTTTCAGATATTCATTTGATCAAATAGGAAATTTTATGCACTCAAACTTTTAACAGCAATCTAGTTCAGTACACACCTTGTCACTAGAGGATATACGTTGATCAGACGCCAATATCACTAAGCACTTAGTGTGACTAACAGTCATGCCTTATAATGTACAGAGTTAACTTGACACCTCATGACATACCTCAAGTCATTTCCTTGATGAGTGAGATGTATTTCTCAGTGTGCAAGCCATTGCTCTGCCTAATTTTTAATCATTGTTTCAGCAGAGTTAACTATGGCACTTCATGACTCAGTCCTTTGGACATAGTTTCTCAGTGACCAAGGTCATTGCTCTGACAACTTTTAACCCCTTAGACATTTCAGAAAACTCAGATGTTTAAAAACAACACTTACATCATGTATCTTAACTAAAGATAGTCATGAATTTAAAATTTTTGGATTTCAAAAAATTTTGTGAGAAATAGTATGAGATAGTCGATTAAAATTTATTAAAAAGTGATTCAGATATTTTCAAGTTTTCCACATCCAAACTTAATGAATACATTAATTTTAAACCACCTGAAACTTTTAGACATTCATAAAACCATATAATAGATGATTCCGTTAAAAATTTCTCAGATTTATGATCAAGGTACACAAATTGAAGTCTTCTCAAGTTTAAGAATTTTTCAACAAGGTTCAGTAGCAGTCAAATTGTGAATTGAAAACACAAGCATCAAGGAGTATGCATGTATGTGAAGACACATGAATTTCAAGCATGTAGTAAAGATGACCAGGATTATGCAATACAACTGCAGATTTTAATGAAATGATAATGAGATTTCAACAAGATTTGTTTGGAGAGCAGCAAGATTAATGTCAGGTTTGACAAAGACTTTCCAAGTTATGTGAAGCACAGAATGTGCAGTGAGTATGAGAGTCACTTGAAATTAGTTGGCTGAAGTTATGACATGTGTGTTCAAGGTTCAGAAACAGGGAGGTTTCTGACAGACCGACTCCCCTCAGATAATGTAGAAACACTACACAGAATATACCAAGAACATGAGAATAACTGATGCCAATAGATACAAGTGAAAATCATATGAGTAGTTAACAGTTGGAGACAGAATGACAGGCATTAAAGACCACTGAGTTCAAGGAGTTGAGAAGAAATTCACTATAGGCATCAGTCAAATAGATCATTTTCAAGGGTGTAGTTCAATCTGAAGATGGCAGCTTCAGTTGACCGGAGTAGATAGTGATGAAGTGCATAGATCGAATATATATATATATATAGCTATGTAGTTCAAAATCTTGTTAAATGCTCCCCCTGACTGAATGCATTCAATCTTTTGGGATTTTCAAAATGAATGACAACCAATTTGAAATCAGTGGTTGCATAAGAGCAGAACAAATGCACATCATTGAGTGATGAAAAGCATGAACGTCCCATTCAGGATGCATTCCAACATGTCATGAAGACTATGTAGGATGACAACTTTAAACAAATATGCATGAGCCACAAAAACAAATTACCTAGGCGGACTCCCCCTATCAGTATGCATATATTAACTGGATTCTGAATGTAGCATATGTAGAACATTAAAACAATGAGAGAATATGCTCATGAAACTTCCATACTGCTCTAATATGCAATTTGACCTATGGTACTAGGCATATGACTTGGTTTAAAGACCACCTCACACATAGTAAGAACCTCCAGATAAATTGCATTTGCCCTTTAGTAACTTACCATTAGATATACCATGACAATGAAGTGTAAATGCAGTCCTATATGCAACAGATTTTAGTGAACTATGCAACATATGAGCAGTACCATTCAGACAGACTTCAGGCATTTATGAATGTGCAGTTCAGCTTTTCAGACAACTTCAATTAAATGATGCACAGATGCGATAATGAATTCAGTTATGACACTATAGAATGTCATATAAGAATGCAAACATGTATTTTGACAAATCAAAAACATGCAACTATAAAGACAGAATTAAAGGAAATTCAAATAGCTAACCTAAAGAAGTGCAGGAATGAGGTTTTACCAAATCAGGTGCCATGGCTTATTACCCCTTTTATTCTCAGCCCAAAGGCAGTCCTGCAAATGGAAATTTTGTTTTGCCATTTTAAGTACCCAAGCATTCTTGGATCCCGAAGGGTTAGCAGTAATTCGGACTGGTGCTTTCCACATCTTCCTAGCAGTTTGATCATCAAACTTAATCACCAAGCAATCATTCATAGAATGTCCAAACCGTCAATAGTAATGATGTGACGACCCGGATCCCAGATATCGCATATACCCGATAGAACTACCGAGTAGACCCGATACCACTTGGAACCCGCGAGGCCTCCCAAGAGCGGTAAAGCTCCGAAGGGATAAAAGACATGTGTAGAGTACATTGAATTCGCAGATATAAAAGTAAGCAATAATATTTCATTAGATCGGTTTGCTAAAGTAGCAGAAATAAAATTACTTTTTATTTAACAGTTTCAATTTGACATTTATACCAGAGTCCAATCCAAAGAAAAGACAAGCAGTACAGTCAACAGAAAAGAAAGACGTACACTGAGGTCGGGGGAAGCCCGACGCAGGTACCGGTGGCAGCTACAGACAAGCCACACCAGGAACCGCGGAAGCAGAACGACGCCACCCACCTGAAAAGTAGGGGTGAGCCTCATGTCACTAGCCCAGTAGGGGTCACGCGGATCCCCACTGAAAAATAACGCAGTAACACGAAACAACAAAATAGCAGTAGTAGCAAAGCAGGAAAACTACCACTAGAAAGCTGTAAAAGAAAATCGGAAACGGAAGGAGTAGGGACAGCTAAGAGAAAAGGGAAAAACCGTAACTGAACGAAAGCACGGCTGTCGAACTAACCTTAGCTCCCCACACTACTCCAGGCAGCAACAGGAAGGCAAACTCTGATTTGACCAAGTCAGGAGTTGCCGATCTGTCGGGCCTACAAAGACATAGATAAAAAGCACACATGACTCGATTACCATGCACGCTCTTCTAGACACGACCACATACACATGACTGGAACGTCATGCACACAACACAACACTGACCTCGGGCAAGACCACGAGAGGGCTAACCCGGAAAGGTCACGACGTGCGAGAAACACGAGAGTCACGTGTCATGTGACAGAAGCACCCCCTCACTAGAAGAATAGCCAGCTGCGACCACTGACGTCTTATGCTGCGCCTACAAGTGTCTCATCTACTATGCCGTCGGAAGCCGGACAGAGACTAAGACACGCTCAAAATCAGAATAGGAACTACAATAGCGAGTAACTAGACAGGGTAACGCCCGTCGACGTCAGTCCAACACCCCTGACCAAGTGTGCACACACCGACACTTGCTGGAGAGCCAGGCCTCTAGCTAGTTTTTCCCACCCAGCAGGATGCCACTGTATAGCAGGGGCCCACGGAAACTAGCTTACAAACTGTATCATGGGAACTACCCCACCACATGGGCTGACACGCCTTAATGTGTCATAAGGCTACGACTAGTGGAGGCTCACTAGACACAGACACTCTGAAACAAGAGTGTTGTAGTACAGACAGGTAAGGAAGCACTATCACACGTACTATGAAGCACCAATGGCAACACAGGAAACTACCGACAAACTGAGGATAAGGCAACTAGACCTACTACTACAACAATCCTTGAGTCTCACAACTCTGAGTCAAGATCATCGTGTAACGGCAGAGACACGCCGCCAATCGATCTAATCCTAAGCCAGAGGAAACGACACGATTGAAGGAAACGACTCACGACGACCTGAAAGAACACCGAAAACCCTCAGCACCTCTGGACACACAAACTGAGGTAAGACGATACCCCGAGGCATCTGGAACTATGTCTCAGACTGGGCGAAATCGTCGAGACACACAAGGTTACCTGTCAACCACTAGGTCATCCCGGGTTGACCAGAACTAGGCAATGCCGATTGAATAGTAGGAAAGAGAATCCTAATTCAAGCAAGAAAACTCCTGGCTGTCTCACAACGTGGCCATAGCCCTCATAGGACATAAAAAGATATCCACGGGAACGGCAAACCACATGGTCAGGCAAAGATATACGAAAATCGAAACGACGGGAAACGACACTCTGGGCATAAGTGATCCATCACTCGGCCGCTAGGTAAACCAAACAGTCTATCATAGATCCGCCACACAGACTAGGCGGTCCAAGAGACGACCGCTACACTGACTGCCCTAAGACAAAGACCTGGGACAAGCGATATGTAGCGGCCCAAGTAAGGCACACTACAACGAAGAAACGCATGAAGGTTGGACCGCCAAGGCCAACCGACTTAAATTCTAGACTAGGTCTAAAACCATGATAACACGAATACCGAGGGAGATCACAAGCCACCGAGACCATTCTCTCAAGACAAGAATGCAAGGGAGGCCACACACATGTGGGGGAATCCCACCGCACTAACACTGACACACGGTGACTCGATCGAGCGTAATACAAAGCCCGAGACACATGAACTTATGGGCACGCTAATCAAAGTAAGACGACACTTCCCAACACCGCAGAAACACGGACACGGAACCCACAGGGTGTCCGAGACACTCGTGAGACCATAGGTCGGTCATTAGGTCTCATCCGAACTGACCGAGACTCAAAACGGTCAAAAACACTAAATTTTGGTTGACCTGACCCCTGGGGCGGTCAACCTAACAGGGTCGGTCGACTGGCCCTTGGCGGTCGGTCGACCGGACCGACAGGGCCACCAGCCCACGGCCACAAGCGCAGGCCAGTCGACCGGTCACGGCGGAAAACTGGCCGGACCAAGCCTTAAAACTCGAATCCACGCCCCGTTCGATCCCGATCGAAGGGGAAACATCCATGACGTCGCTAATCAACGATACACAACATTTAGACTCCAACGGGAGTCGAATCGGCCAAGAAACGGAGAGAAACGAGCAATTTCTTGAAATCGACCCAAATAGAGTCACCGGACTTCCCGGGCTCCTAACGGTCCCAGGAGACCACCAATCGTGACCAAATCAGTGACTATGGAACGCAGACGTTCTAGGGAGTCCATTGACACTAACTGATCTAAAAATTGTCATCATTTTTCGGTGAACCCTGTGAACTCCCAAAACCATGGTTTTACCTAAATGAGCCCAAACTCGCATGTTCTAGCATCGAACGATGTGAAACTGTAGGGAAAATGTGCAGGAGAAGTAGGCGATCTGTATCCCTACCTCCACCGAAGAAACCGTGCACCAAAGCGACTAATCCACGCTGAAAACGCCAAAACATGAACCGCGTCAATCTCGGAATCCACTGAGAGATCGCGTCTCGCCACGCTCAAACCGTCGCCCCCTCCCGCGTCCCGATCACTCCATCGCGTCCCCGCCTCGGCCAGCTCTCCACGGTCGCGCGCCTCGCGTCGAATGGCCCAGAGATGAGAGAGAATGAGAGAGAGAAAGAGATGAGAGAAATGAGGGAGGAGAGAGGGGATTGAGGGTTTAAATAGAAAAAAAATTTAGAAATTTTCCTAATTTTTAAAAATTTGATTTTGACTCGAAAATAGAGTAATTCATAAAAATACGTAAAAATAGTCTAAACGATCGTCTCGAAGAGTACATCGCAACTGCGACGTCCACGAGTCGATGAATTAAGAAATAAACTCACCGCAGGCTTCCGTAACTAGTACGAGAGAAAAACCCACACGGATCGTAAAACTCAACTCAGGACCCACAAAAGCGATCCAAAACTCTCTGAAAAGGACCCGAAAGATCTAATAAGAATCCAGGAAAGATCCAAGGCATGACAAATGACATGATGAACCAGATTTTAAATTCTTTTTATGCACATTATCATTAACATGGAATCTATGTGCATGTTCATGAAGGTTTATGTATTTATCATGGAAATTTTTCCTTTTATTGCCACCAAACACATCCTCATTTACAGGGAATCTAGGATATCTAGAATTCACATTCCTTCCCTGGACATGCCAACAGTCCTTGACTGTATGACCATACTTCTCACAATGAGAGCATACAGTGTGGATGTGTCTCGAACCAACCACATCTTTATCCAGAACATTCTTCTTAATAGGAAATTTAACAGAATTTGTATGAATATTCTCCCTAAACCAGCAGTGAGAAGCAATGTGGCCCATCTTGCCACAACAAAAGCATTGAACACCCTTTTTCTGAAATAAATGATTTTTGACATGAGCTTTCCTATCATGCATTTTTCTACCATTTAAATCATCTAGTTCATTAATCTACATTCATGCATTTGATGACCACCCTTGTGACAGTAATAACATGTCATGAGTTTCTTTTTGAGTGCATGTATAGGTGTGTTAGTGTTTTTTACAACAGCACATTCTCAATATAAGTGTGATTCAGTCTTTTCTGCAAGTGACTGGTCTTTTTCATTTTTTCAGTTTGTTTGTGAGTTTTCTGATTCACAGTATCCTCAGGATACTTTTGAGCTGTAAATTGAAAAACTAGAGGGTTTTTGGTGCTGGTTTGATTACAGCTGCACACAAATGATGTATGAATTTTATTTCCAACTCTCTTCTTATTTATTGGATGTGGAACGACATTTTATTTATTTATTTATTTAATGATTATTCATTATTTATGGATTTATTTATTTATTAGTTATTCTTATTAGGCGTGCCAGTCACCGGAGTGACAATTTGTTATGCGCTCGATCTGACTTGGTCAGTCGATTGTGATGTTCGTGTCAGGACCCGGAGTCTGTCATACCATAAAGGTTATGACGTTAATTACGTCATCTAAGAAAGAGGACAACCCTTGATTAATTGCCAAAAGAGGATGCCCCAGGGGAAAGACTAGATAAGACTATGATGCTGACTCCATTTGCAGGACGTGAAACATGTGCGGACAATCATGCGATGCAAGATATGATAATGATATACGGAATAAATCCGGCAGCATATCCTCTTATCTTGGTCTATGCCAAGTGGGAATATAGGTCATCCATCCACGGAGTGCCGAGATGGAAGCCAGAGGAAAGATGGGCGTAGCCTGAGATCCAGGAGGATCTAAGTGTGACGGGACAATGTCCATTATCATGGTATTTGTTGATATCCCCTTAAGAAACCATTGGAGTACATGCAGTGGCAGGACTCCAAGGGTCAGTAGGGTTAGCAGAAAACATTACAGTCAAACGGTATAATGTGAGAGGGGGGTAAAACCCCGTTGATTTAGCTCCCTTAGAATTAGATAGAGAATGATTCCCCCACGATATGATGAAGGTTGGCAGGGAGGCTGATGAGGTTAGGACATTGGGTTTAGACTGAGTTTAAGGCTCATTAAAGTTGCTGGGAAGTTTGGTGTTTGAGTGATAGTTGGCACTGAGATGAACCGGCACGGATGGGAATCGGCGTGAAGATGAATCAGCGCGATGGGGTCCCGGTGCGACAATGAACACAGGGGGGCGTCGGCACGATGCTTCAGTCAGCGCGATTAGCGTCTCGGCACGCCTATCACTCAGCGTAGATCTCGCGCTGAGAGAAGGCCACGCCGGGAGGGCATCTGGCGCCAATGAGAGTAGCTTCTTTAGGTATTCTGAGAGTTTTGTGAGGTTATGGGTCTGATGGGTTCTATTGAGGGGATTTCTTATGTTCAATGGGTTTCATGGGCTTGTCAATGGTGATATTTAGGTAGGGTGGAAGGTGAGGGTGAACTCATCCACAGAAGGTCTAGGGAGACCATGTAACCATAATAATTATGTTCCCCTTTTACAGTGACCAAAGAGCCGTAAGATAGTCTTTCTCAAGGCTTTTGCCACACCCAATGGGGGTTGATTCATCGGTTTAATGAAAACATCACACGATACTATAAAGTAAAGATCGCGAATGAATTTCGACAGCATCTCCTCTTATTTTGGACTGTGCCAAAAGGAGAGTATAGGTCATCCATCCACGGAGTGCCGAGATGGAAGCCAAAGGAGAAATGGGCGTAGCCTGAGATCCAAAAGGATCACAATCCGATGGGACAATATCCACTCATCATGGTATTTATTAATATTTTCCTAAAAGAACCAACGGGAACATGCAGTGGCAGAACTCCGTGCCCTGACGGGGTGACGGAATGTAGGGGGGAAAGCCCCATCGATTTAGCTCCCATGAATGTTGAATGAAAGCTATTGCTCCTCCTCGGGGTGATGAGGTTTTGTACTGATGGATCATAGGGCTCAGAACTCTTGAGGGCATCGGCATGAGACTATCGGCATGGATGGAGGTCGGCGCGATAGGGAAGATGGGTCTCGGCGCGATGGGAAAATCATCAATCGGCACGGGCGGCTCTCAGCGCGGCACCCGCGCCGAGAGAGGGCCGCGCCGGGAGGCTTTAAGGAATTTTCTAAAGATGAGGGTTTCAGGGGTTTGAAGAGTTTTTTGAGCTGAGAATGTCAGAGACTTCTTTGAGGGTTCAAGGGGGGTTCTAGTCATAGATTTTGAAGTGCTTTACTCAAAGTTTCGGGGAGCTTTAGCCTGAGGATTCTGGGAGGTTTTATCCGAAGGTTCAAGAGGCTTTACACAGGGTTTCAAGGGGTTTTGTTCAGGGTTCTAGGACGGCCACTGGGGATGGTTCTGGGGGAAATCATCAGAGGAGGAAATGGCTTTCACTCTAGGGCTTCATTGGGAGCCAGGTTATCGATTGACTCGTGTGAGCCTTGACGTAAACATATCCCTCGCTATTTCACGAATGAGAAGCCATGAGATGGACTGTCTTAGGCTCTCATCGTGATTGCAAGGTTGAAACTACAGAGACTATGTGATAGAAATCACCCAAATGATATGAGGGACATACATACAGCATAATCAAATCCATTCACACCGACTATTGACTACATCATATTTTAGAGAGGCAAAGAGGAAGAGAGATAACTCTAGAGCCTCATACTTCGTTTCATTGCAGAGAACACATATACATTGGGCATAGAAGGGAGAATCAGACTAAAAAAAAAGTCTAAATACAGACGATGTCCCTTGACAACAGAGTTATACTGGCATTTGATGCCATCGAAATAACAACGCTCGGAAGCAGACCAAAAGAGAAGAAAACAGATCCATATAGAAAATGGGGAAGGGGATAATATAGCCCCTTAGGCCATTTGACAAACTACCCCACCTTGAATCTTCTTCCCTGGGCTTCTGCAACTCTTTCTCTCTTCAGACCCCTTAGCAGGCTCTCATGCTCTCCTTCTTTCAATGGTTTCTTCTGCTTCAATTGTCCCTCTCTTCTATTTCTATCTCCCCCCTTTTTTTGTTCTGTTCTCTTCTTCTCTATTGTCGAAGGCAACAGATTTTATAGAGGGGTGGCCAAGCAGCTTATGGCACGAGCTCCTTGGCACGCTCAACGTGCAGCACTTCGGCGCGCCTGGCATGCAGCACCTCAGTGCGTCTCACCCTGTGTTGGGCTTGGCCCATTTGCTTAGCATTCGGCGCCGGACAGGGGCTCATCTAATGGGCTTTTCTTTATTGTTCTTATGGACTTCCTGGTATATATATTTGTTCTTCCTGAGGCTTGCTTAACACCTTGCATTCACGAACATGTGTGAGGCAATGTAAATCCCATTTTTATGAGTATCAGAATTGTCTCAGGCTCCTCTTTAGTAGGCAGATGATTGCCTGGAGTTTGTCATGGTCTTTATCAGCCTGACTATCTGAATGACAGCCGTGCTGGACAGCGACCTAGGAAGAGATGGCTTCAACCGAACAGAGTGTCAGGGGTAGTGGACCTTTTCTATTCTAATTCTCAAAACCCCCAGGGATGGCACAGAAGCCGCACTCTTGATTGCTTTGTATATTTTAGGTGTCAACAAATGCCCCCCACCCGCAGCTGGCGTAAGTGAAGAATGAGCGGCACGGGACCTGCGAGTGTACATTGCACCATACTTTATACTTTTCTTCAGGCTTGCTCCTGTTCATAGTGCGTTTTCACAGCTTGGAATCTTCATTCTGCTTGTATAATCCCAGTACTTTGTAAGCACGTTCGGACAGACACCAGCTTTTTAGGTTTAATTTCCTAGTTGTAGCATCCCAGGGTGAACAAGCCGGCGTGGTTGACGGTCTCGGCACGTTCATCTCGGCGCGGCATACAACCGACATGGGCTTCATATCGACGCAACACTAGTCTCGGCGCGTCTTTTCATTTGGTGCCCTCGGCGTGGTGACGTCGACGCGCCTTTTCTATATCTGGTATTCTCGGCGCGACCAACATCGGCGTGCCTTTTCTCTTCTGCCGCTCTTGACGCGGAGGTGCTCTCGACGTGCCTTAGGGTTTCACCCTATTTAACGCCGAGAGCATCACACGAAGCTCATTTTCTCTTGAGCTTTCTCTTTCTTCATCTTCTACGGTGGTGGCGATTGGCGTGAGCCTTCTAGGAGTGTTTTCTCTCTCTTCCTTGTCTTCTTTCCACCGTAAGGCTTCTTCTTTGCTCTCATACGGGACTACGTCCCTCTTTTCTAATGAGTCATCCCCTCTTGGTGGATGTTCATCCTATTTGACTTCTGGGAATACCCTAGACATAGGGAGGTGCTGTCAAAATTTTCTTAGGATTCCCTCCTCTGTTTCTATCTTCATATTGTCTTATTCTCTTTGATTTTTATCTACAGTTGCTGAAATGGCCATCACTTCTAGCCGTTCTGCTTCTGGAACTGCTGATGTTGGTGCCTCTTCCCAGGGCAGAGTTTTTGGCCCTACCGTGACTTAGAGGAACATCGGACAGCTGGACCGAGGTCTTGGGAGGATCGCCATAGTTGACGAATATTTTGACTCAGAAATGGACACAGTGTCTGCATCTTGCATCCTGACCACTAAGGATTGGTTGAACTAAAATCCTGATGGAGGCTATCATCTGGACTTTCCGAAGGATCGTCATCTCGCACCATTCATCTGCACCTTCAATGTAGCGGGGAAGAGAGATGTCATGCTGGCTCGGATGGTGGAACGGGCCATGTTGGTGGATAGGGACAACTTGAAAGGCTCTGTATATCGTGGAGAAACCATCTATCTCTCGGGAGAGTGGCGTAAGTGGAACGCCATCTTGGGAATAACCGAGCTGGAGGCGGAGCAGAAGATGCTGACGCGGGCTCCTGAATTCACACCGGCCAGGTGGGACACTACTGCAGGTCGGGTCAACAGAGAGAAGCCCGGCTATGGTTTGTTCTTGGCGCCCATCAAGTGGGGCTATAGAGATGAGCCATTTGTTCTGAATTGCCTGGCTGTTCAATTTAAGTTTCAGTTGGCTGCTGGATGGTTTGCAGACACCAAAGTGACTGATGCTCATCTTTTCCGCGTGGGAGTGATAGAGTTTACAGAGTATGTTCTGAAGGAATATGCTCCTTTACTGGTCAGGGCCGGGCTGTATCATAGTGTATATGCATCCCGTTTCAGGTACCCCATTTCCAAAGGATTGTGCTACGGCATGTTTGAAGTGTTCTGCCCACAATTTAATACTTTTTACACAGTAGAGGGTGAAACTTCTTTGGACCTCTAGAGTTTGTCACAGCTGTCAGGACTGCCGATTGAGGGAGAACCTTATGAAGAGGTCTACCTTCATGACTTCATCAAGGATGAAACTGATGGTGAGGGTAAATATTACTTTGGCTTTTCATATCGGTATTTGATGAAAGCATACCGCTCCCTCTGCTTGGCACATAACAGGGGATCATCTAGGGGATATCACACCAGGGAGAAGAGTAGCAAGCTGAGAGTCTGAGTAGGACATTGGATTTAATATTTCTTTGGCGGCCCTCTGAGTATAATGAGTTCCCTCATGTGGCTCCTGTTGCGGGTAAGCCTAGTAAGCCTCCTAAATTTAAGTCAGAGTTGCCTGCTTCACTTCGGCCAGCCAGCCGTGGAGGACCGAATCCGATTGGGGTGGACCCCCTTACCCATTGTGCTGCTTACCTCACTTGTTGGTTGTGCACTTTTGCTCACCCCCAGGGAGATGAGACAGCCATTAGGCCGGAGGCAATATACTCGGCATGTCAGATGGCTTGGGGCATGCGGCTCGCTCTATGTCCGGCCGCACTTTGCCTGGTTTACAAATCTCTAGGAGACATTCATAGGCATCGGATCCCTCGCTCTTTCATAATAGTGGGGCCATTTCATTTCTTCAACGCCTGGGTATGCAATTTGTTCCCAGAACTTGCTCCCACGACCTTGCAAACAACTACATTATACCCCAGGATGCCGGAATTTGCAAGTGTCGAACCTGGCTCAGTGTCTCAATAGCTTTTCTCTATCAGAGGCCGACTAAGAAGGGTCCCGATGGGCTCAGCGGGGACCATTCATTTCTGGAATTTAGCAGCACATTCTGCCCTATTGGTGAACCACCAGCGTGAGTGCAAGCTTGAGGCAGTGGAGACTTTTACACATTTCATTTCGGGTAACACAGTGACCCGGCCAATCCTAGAGCCTGAGCTCATTGATTGGGCTCTATCAATTCGCCCCAGTGTTTTAGTGTTCAGAAAGGCGGGAGTGGTTCATCTAGAACGCTATTACCTGTTTAGATTTGACCAAAATTTCGGCCATGATCAGCACATCCCACCCTCAGCTGCTCAGTTTCCCTTGGACAGCAGGTCAAAGCATAGCTCGGTCGTTGCAAGCGAGGGTAGCACCTGGTGGGATTACTTCCACCGTCGGGATGCCAATGTTTTCAGAATACCGGTGCCAAACCGTGTACCCCGGGTCACTCCAGATAATGTGAAATGGTGGAATGCCCGAACCGGTTTTACCATAATGCCAGGATGACATGCTGGGACGTGGCCGAGCGCACCTTTCTAAGCCAGCAGCCTGGGTCAATTTTTGATATTGATGAAGCCCATTTGAAGAGGCTATTCTCCCAACATCTGAGGGAGGTAGATGCATATATAGCACGCAGGAAGGCCGCGAAAGAGGATGCGACTACACAGCTGGTGCCTGTGCTGGCTGACATAGATGAAGATACTTTCACGAAGAATTTAGAACATATGTGCCAGATTGGTGATTCCCGCTTGGAGCTTTAGCAATATTCCTTTCCCATTGAAGAGCCACTCTCTAAAAAAGTTTCATGGAGATGTAAGGTCGATCGCTTTTGCCCGTACCGGGCATTCGTTAACAGAGAAGATAGAACCCCGACATACTATCAACATACATCTTGGCTGTTCATCTTGATGAATGTCCATGGGCTGACCCTTGACAGTCCTGTAACAAGTGTCCTGGACAAACCTTTGTTTGTGTCTTTTCATTATACCGATGGCTGGGGTCTTGACCACCTTGGTTTGTATTATTGCATTGCTTTCCACAGTCATGCGGACGTGGCTGACCTAGCCGAGAAGTGTAGGAAAATTGGCGACATCTGCTGGCTTGTTCGGGAGGCTGCATCCCACAACAAGGAGGTGGCTTATCAGTATTGGCCCCTCTCATCTTTTTACAATGGCCCAGCAGGTAAAGTCTTCTTCAGTTGGCATGTAGCCTAGCTTGTTGCTCAATTCTCTTTATAATAGCATGCGCCTCATTTGACATATCACCCAGACATAAAGCAGTAGGGCCTTTATAGGAAGATCATCTCACAGGCCCAGAAGCTAGAATATTTTGACGCTCCTGCACCAGTGCCGACCACTACTCCACTGCCGCCAGGTAGAAAGAGAGCAGCCTCTTTGCTAAAGGTTGCCTTAGGCCGAGCGAAGAGAGCTCAGAAAACTTCATTGAAGCAGTCTTCGACTGATGCAACTGAGGCTCCTTTGCCTATTGTGCCATCATTTGAATAGTTTTCCGCTCAGAAGGAGGCCACTCAGTAAGCATCTGAAGGTGACATTACTTTTCTTTGTGGCCTGTAGGAATGTTCTTTTCATGGCGTCCTCATTCTTTTGACACCTTCTTTGTTGAATTTTAGCTCATGGGGAAACTGCCACCACTACGAGTGCTGAGGAGGTCACGCAGAGACGGAGGATATGGGATCTTCTACCGTGGCCATAGTTGAGACGACTGGGATAGTTGAAGTTATAGGGGAGAGTCTCCCTATTATTATAGAGGACATCAGACTCCCTTCACCCACGCCTGCCAGTGAGGCCGAGGGTGAGCCAAGTGACTGTGATCCTTCTAAATCTTCTTTTTCTTAGTGATCTTCTTACCCTACCTTATGCATGTCTTTGTGCTGTAGTGGCAAGAGTAGTTAGTATTGTGGTTGAGATGCCTGCTGTGGACACCCCTTTGCAGCAAGAAGGACACAAAACTGTGTTAAAGAAGGGTGCCATCCCATTGCGGCATGTAATCACCCACTCAGCAGCTCGTAAGGCAACAGAGGAGGCGAGCCAACCCAAGCCTAGCATAGATATTTCTTCCAGCAGCTCTACCACCCCTTCTGATGAAGAAGTTGATTATGGTTCTTCAGAAGGTGACGAACAAGCACCTGCGGCAGCCAGCGAAGGGGCAGTGGCACCCTCCATGTTGTTGAGCGTTCCTTTAATATTTAGTCCCCCAAGGTTGCTGGCACCATCATCTGAGGGAATGTTGCAGAAACAATTTGCCGGAATAGACATGAAGGTGGAGATAACTCCCCCTTTTGTTGCTTCATCTGTAGAGTTAGTGTCTTCTATACAGGCACTCAAAGAGATGGATGCGGTGGCCATAGTAAGTTCTGCCCACCCTTCTACCGAGCTGCATAACTTTTTATTCTTCCCTGCCCTCTTGGTGCTTATTGAAACCTTGTTCCAGGAATCTGACACAGCCGATCACCTTTTGGTATCGTCTTCCGACGTCATCATTTCATCGGGGGCTCTAAATATACTGCCTCCTGTCACTATATCTTCTCCAGAGGTGGTTACTGTACTTCATCCTGTGTCAATGAGAATACAACCGGCCGCTGAAGCATCATCAATAGAGTTGAGCTCACTGGGAGAAAGTTCTGCTCTGAAGTCGATCCATCGAGAGGTTCTGCCTTCATTCCGGAGGCCATAATGACTATTGCGCCCGACCCTGCGACTCCATCTGTGCCAGTAGTAGGGTCGGAGCCTTTGCCTCCTCCAGCACTTGTAGAAGAGAGCTCTTTAAAGAGCCCAACGGAGCATGAGCAAGCTATCGTGGTGCCCGCTTCTTCAGCTTTGGTGGCTATCCCATCTTCTTCTTCTGACACAGACACTGGTTTATGGGCTTCCATAGATAAGGAGGTCACTTTTGATGTGGTGCCGGTAGCTTCCCTCGGCTTCACTTTGTCAGAGGACTTTGTCTGGCAGCATTTAGAGATGTTGCGTCGGGTCGTAGAATCTCAGCCAACATTGTCTTACCTCCAGCAGAAGGAAGTGGTTGAGCGATTGACGGTCGGTCTGCAAGCACTGGGCTGTCCCTTGGATATCTGGACCCAGCGGGTGTTGTTCTTGCTAAAATTTGTGAATCACCGAGACTTTCTCGGGCAGACAATGAATGACTGACTGACGGCCCTCAAATTGCAGAAAGCTGACTGTCAGACGGAGTTGGAGTCTCTGAATTCTGATCTTCATAGGAACAAGGCCCAGGTTGAAGCTTCAGCCGCTCGGGCGCAATTCCTACGTAGCCGACGGGAAGAACTCCAGGCTGAATTAGATGCTGTCGAAGCTGAGATACCATTGCTGGAGGCGGCAGAAGACCAGGGTATCGGGGAGACTACCTTGCTAGAGGGTCGAGTTGCATCCCTACAGACTGAGATGACTCACGTTCAGGAGGAGGAAATGCAACTTCGTGAACTAGGAGCAGCTCCACATGTCGGGCTTCTCGACTTTGAAGATATCTTCAGGCGATCTTAGCTTATCTGCCTTTTGTAATCCGTCCCCCTTGAAGGGCTCCTATTGTCTTCCTCTTTTCTTTTTTGCAATGAAATACGAGTTTCTCTTAATGCTTTAAGGTGTCCTCCTTCGCACTTGTATTCTATCATATCTTGTGACAATTTTGGCGACCTGTATGGAAGCATATCCATGTCTGTACCGCAGGAGAGCGTCACCCTATCAAGGAAAGGATGGGGGCCTCGCTCCACCACGTGCCAGGGTTCCAGAGGTTGCTAAGTTGGCACGAATGTGAGTCTCTTTGGCCAGAAGTGCCACTTGTGACTGCTTGCTGATATATGTGTACGAAGGGTCCACATGTCTCGTTGAAATGGACGGAAGGTCCATCTTAGACAGGTTCTAGCATTGACCAAGGTGAGATGCCGTATGATCATAAAAAGCTTCATTATCAGTATTAGGTTTTTGCTGATGCAAAGGATTGATACGTTTCATCAGAACGGACGAAAGGTCTATTCTGGATAGGTTTTATTACTGGTGGGACAACCGATGGAAGTGTCACTAGGAGGTATGGCATATGTTTTCATGCTATAGTAACCACATTACTGACCCAAGCACCCTTTCGGGTTTTTACCGGAGCCAGCCTCCTCTTGCTTTTGCCCACGCGCCCTTCCGAGTTTTCATGTGGCGGGGTACCCGATTTTCCCTGTGGTGCCCTTTCGGGTCATCACTACAGCTGGGTTAGAGCCATTTTTGCCCATGTCATGGTATAGGATCAAGACTGGCGAGGCACCTATATTTTAAGCCTCTTTTTTATTCATCAGTTTGTCTCTCATTTTTTTATTCTCATCATTTTTGAACTCAATTCTCGGGGCCAAGCCGGGCATGAGGAGATGTTGGCCGACCTTGCCGATGATGGCAAGGGTTGCAAGGAAGTCGACCGATCTTGCCGATGACAACAAGGGTCGCAAGGAGGTTGACCGATCTTGCCGACAGTGACAAGGGTCGCAAGGAGGTCGACCGATCTTGCCGATGATGACAAGGGTCGCAAGGAGGCTGACCGATCTTGCCGATGGTGACAAGGGTCAGAAGTAGGTCGACCGATCTTGTCGATGATGACAAGGGTCGCAAGGAGGCTGATTGATCTTGCCGACGGTGACAAGGGTCAGAAGTAGGTCGACCGATCATGCCGATGATGACAAGGGTCACAAGGAGGCTTACCGATCTTGCCGATGGTGACAAGGGTTAAAAGGGAGTTGACCGATCTTGCCGATGATGGCAAGGGTCACAAGGACGTTGACCAATCTTACCGATGGTGACAAGGGTTGCAAGGGAGTCGACCGATCTTGCCGATGATGACAAGGGTCGCAAGGAGGTGGACCGATCTTGCTGATGATGACAAGGGTCGCATGGAGGCTGACCGATCTCGCCGATGATGACAAGGGTCAGAAGTAGGTCGACCGATCTTGCCGATGATGACAAGGGTCGCAAGGAGGCTGACTGATCTTGCCGATGGTGACAAGGGTCAGAAGTAGGTCGATCGATCTTACCGATGATGACAAGGGTCGCAAGGAGGTTGATTGATCTTGCTGATGGTGACAAGGGTCAGAAGTAGGTTGACCGATCTTGCCGATGATGACAAGGGTCGCAAGGAGGCTGACCGATCTTGCCGATGGTGACAAGGCTCAGAAGTAGGTCGATCGATCTTGCCGATGATGACAAGGGTCGCAAGGAGGCTGACCGATCTTGCCGATAGTGACAAGGGTCAGAAGTAGGTCGATCGATCTTGCCGATGATGACAAGGATCGCAAGGAGGCTAACCGATCTTGCCGATGGTGACAAGGGTCAGAAGTAGGTCGACCGATCTTGCCGATGATGAAAAGGGTCGCAAAGAGGCTGACCGATCTTGCTGATGGTGACAAGGGTCAGAAGGAAGTTGAGAAAGATCTCTGATGGGGATCGAGGTGATCACCCTTTTCAGAGTTTCACTAGAATGAGGGCGAGGCAGAACATAAATTACTACATTACTGACTTAAGCGCTCTTTCTGGTTTTCACCAAAGTCAGCCCCCTCTTGCTTTTGCCCACGCGCCCTTTTGGGTATTCACGTGGCGGGGTATCCGATTTTGCCTACGACGCCCTTTCGGGTTTTTGCCACAGTCGGGTTATAGCCATTTTTGCCCTTTTCCTAGTGTAGGAACAAGGCCGGCGGGGCACCTCTATTTTGAGCCCCATTTTTTATGATCATTTTATTCTCATATTTTTTTTTGAACTCATATAACAGAAGGACGTTGAGAGAGTCGACTAGGACACGAAGTCTTGCGCCGAGAAGAAGGGTTTATTCGTCAGCAAGACGGTGATGCTGACGCAAGGGATAGATTTGTGCCGATTCGGGTGGAAGGCCCGCGATGGCAATGCTGTAGAAGGGTCGGCTAGGACACGAAGTCTTGCGCCGAGAAAAGGGGTTTATTCGTCAGCAAGAAGGTAATGCTAACGCATGGGATAGATTGGCGCCGATTTGGGCGTAAGGCCCGCAATGGCAATGCCATATAAGGGTCGGCTAGGACACAAAGTCTTGCACCGAGAAAAGGGGTTTATTCGTCAGCAAGAATGTAATACTAACGCAAGGGATAGATTGGCACTGATTCGGGCGTAAGGCCTGCAATGGCAATGCTGTAGAAGGGTCGGCTAGGACACGAAGTCTTGCGTCGAGAAAAAGGGATTTATTCGTCAGCAAGTAGGTAATGCTAACGCAAGGGATAGATTGGCGCCGATTCGGGCGTAAGGCCCGCAATGGCAATGCTGTAGAAGGGTCGGCTAGGACACGAAGTCTTGCACCAAGAAGGGTTTATTCATTAGCAAGAAGGTAATGCTAACGCAAAGGATAGACTCCATGCCGATTCGAGTGTAGGGCCCGTAATGGCAATGTTGTAGATGGGTCGGTTAGGGCATAAGGCCTTGCATCGAGAAGGGTTTATTCGTTAGCAAGAAGGTAATGCTAACGCAAGGGAGAGATTTGAGCTGATTCGGGCATAAGGCCTGTAATGGCAATGTTGTAGAAGGGTCGGCTAGGGCACGAGGCATTGCGTCGAGAAGGGTTTATTCGTTAGCAAGAAGGTAATGCTAATGCAAGGGATATATTTGAGCCGATTCGGGCATAAGGCCCGTAATGGCAATGTTATTTTTTATATGTCATTATATGTATATATATATATATATATATATATATATTAGAGCTCGGCCAGGACAGAGTGCCACTAGGCCAAGGTGGATAGAGCTCGGCCAGGATGGAGTGCCACTAGGCCAAGGTGGATAGAGCTCTGCCAGGGCGGAGTGCCACTAGACTAAGGTAGGTAGAACTTAGTTAGGGCGGGGTGCCACTAGACTAAGGTAGGTAGAACTTAGCTAGGGCAGAGTGCCACTAAACTAAGGTAGGTAAAACTTAGCTAGGGTAGAGTGACACTAGACTAAGGCAGGTAAAACTTAGCTAGGGCGGAGTGCCACTAGACTAAGGTGCTAGGGTAGAGTGCCACTAGACTAAGGCAGGTGGAACTTAGCTAGGGCGGAGTGCCACTAGACTAAGGTAGGTAAAACTTATCTAGGGCTGAGTGCCACTAGACTAAGGTAGGTAAAACTTAGTTAGGGCAGACTGCCACTAGACTATGGCAGGTAAAACTTAGCTAGGGCGGAGTGCCACTAGACTAAGGTAGGTGGAACTTAGCTAGGGCAGAGTGTCACTAGACTAAGGTAGGTGGAACTTAGCTAGGGCAGAGTGCCACTAGACTAAGGCAGGTGGAACTTAGCTAGGGCGGAGTGCCACTAGACTAAGGTATGTGGAACTTAGCCAGGGCGGAGTGCCGCTAGACTAAGGTGGATAGAGCTCGGTCAGGGTGGAATGCCACTAGACCAAGGTAGGTATAGGTCATTATGGGAATGCCAATTGAACTGTGTGATACAGCTTCATATGTTTTCCATTAAGGGGAGAGAACTTGATGACTCCTTTGTGATCTACAAGGACGTACGCACCCCCTTCATATACTCGGTGGATGACATATGGTCCGACCCAGTTTTCAACCAACTTCCCTTTGGGGTTGGAGGCCATCACTTCTCTTCTTTTAACCATTACCAGGTCACCTTTCTTGAATTTTCGTCCTTTGACCAGCTTATCGAAAGCACAGGCCATGCGGGCTTGGTAGAGTTGGATATTTTGTTGCGCACGAAGACGCTTTCCTTCGAGCTCGGTGAGCTCCTCCAGTCTTCTTTATATGTTGGTCTGCTCGCTGCTTACCACTCCATGCTGGATGGCGATTCGCAACGAGGGGACCTCTAATTCGATTGGCACCACAGCCTCCGACCCGTACATGAGGGAGTAAGGTGAGCAGCCAGTCGGGGTTTTATAGACTGTACGGTAAGCCCAGAGTGCTTCGTACATCCATTCTTCCCAATCTATTTTGTTAGCCTTGACAGTCTTTGCTAGTAGAGTGCATAGCGTCTTATTGAAGGCTTCTGCAAGTTCGTTGGCTTGAGGGTAGTAGGGAGATGATGCCCTCCAATCAATCTTGTACTTGTCGACTAGTCGGTACACCTTCTGATTCTGGAAGTGACTTCCATTGTCAGAGATGATTCGGCTAGGTACTCCAAACCAGCATATTATATTTTGTCGAAAGAATCTGGCGACCAGTTCTCCCGTCACTTCTCTCAATGTTACTGCCTCTGCCCATCTGGAGAAGTAGTCTGTAGCAGCTAAGATATATTTGCATCCTGATGAAGATGCTGGTAGTGGTCCTACCACGTCCGTACCCCATTGAGTAAACGGCCAGCTTGGGATGGTAGGATGCAGTGACACAGGTGGCCTTCTTGACACAGTGGCATGTTCTTGACACTTCTGACAGGCTTTGGCGAACTTGCAACAATCGTCAAACATAGAGGGCCAATAGTAGCCTAGTTTCTTTATTTAAATTTTCATTTTCGGATCGGCCTGGTGTGCCCCGGCTGACCCGACATGGACTTCGTGCATTACCTTCCCGGCCTCCCCTGGGGATAAGCAGCGAAGTAAGATCTTCTTTTGGGCATCTGCCATTATCCGGAACAACGTTCCATTCCTCATCTCATAAAAGTCTTTGACTCTAAGGAGTTTCATTCTTTGTTCTTTCTCCTTTGGGAGTTGCTTGTGCTGAAACCAATGCAGGAGGTGCTCCCGCCAATCGGACTGCTGGATTCCTTCTACAGCCGCCACTTCATTTGCTTGTTCATCGGCTAGAGCTTCTGTCACACTGGGGACCTACCACCAGTTGATTACTGTTATATTCAGGCTTGTATCAGGCCGGACTGCCAAAGAACTGGCCAGCTTTACGAGGGCATCAACTTGAGCATTATGTCCTCGGCTGATGTACTTGATGCTAATGAAATAGAATCTTGTCATTAGGCGGAGAGCCAGATGGTAATAAGGAATGAGTTCTTGCTTCCGTACATCGAACTCCCCTTCCAGCTGTTTTATAACTAGCATGGAGTCTCCAAATGCTTCCAACATTTGAATCTCCATGGATAGAGCAATCTGTAACCCGATTATGAGGGCTTCATATTCTGCTTCATTGTTTGTGCAAGGCTTGTTTATTGAACAAGATGTATGTATGACTTCTCCTTCTGGAGATTTCAGGACTATGCATTCCCCCGCCCCGACTCTGGCTGATCCAGTTGTTGAGGTGTCAATTCTAGAAGTGCCGTCAAAATATAGCTGTCATAGAGAGGGATGCACCTGGCTGACCTCTAAGGTTTCATCTTCAGGAAGCTCCGATTCCAGGGGGCAGTCTTCAGGTACTGGATGCTCAGCAAAGAAGCCTGCAATAGCTTGGCCTTTGACGGCATTTTGCGGTACGTAGGAGATATCATACTCCATAAAAATCACCGCCCATTTTCATAGGCGGCCTTTGAGGGCCGGTTGAGACATGATATATTTAAGCGGATCCTCCTTGGAAATCAGCTTAACTTCATGTGACAGCATGTAGTGTCGGAGCTTTTTGACCGCGAAGACCAGTGCTAGGCAGATTTTCTCGATGTAGGTGTACCTCTTCTCAGTTCTGACCATTCTTCGACTGAGGTAATAGAGGGCTTGTTTCTTCCCTTCTTCATTATTCTGGGCTAACATTGCCCCCAGGGAGTTATATGTGGCTGCTATGTAGAGGATTAGCGGCCGTCCCTTCACCGGCGCACCCAGCACAAGAGGAGTGTTCATATAATCCTTCAGCTTGTCAAAGGCTATCTGGCATTCTTCATCCCAGTAGAAGGGAACATCTTTCATCATTAGCTTATGAAAGGGGTGACATCGCCCTGAAAAGTTGGATAGAAACCGCTGGATGTATGCCAGGCAGCCTTGAATAGATCTCAGCTCAGAGAAGTTCCTTGGGGAGGGTAACTCCTAAATCACTTTGATCTTTGCGGGGTCTATTTCAATTACCCGATATCTGACAATGAAACCCAAGAACTTTCCGCTCGATACTCCGAACGCACACTTCATAGGGTTCATCTTCAATTCATACTATCTTAGCCTCTGGAAGAAACCTTGGAGGTCTTACAGATGGTCTTCTTTCTTTCTGGTCTTGACTACCAGGTCATCTATGTAGCACTCGACCTTATGGTAGAGTAGCTCATCGAATATTCTAGTCATCGCCCGCTGATAAGTTGCACCGGTGTTCTTTAATCCGAACGGCATTCTCTTGTAATGATAAATGCCTTTCGGTGTTCGGAAGGCGGTGTGGACCTAGTCATGTTCCGTGATCTATATCTGGTTGTAGCCGGATGACCCATCCATGAATGATAAAGCCTCATTACCGGTTGTTGCATCTATAATGACCTCCATTATTGGCACTGGGAAGTCATCTTTGGGGCATGCTTTATTCAGATCTCGGAAGTCAACACATATCCGGATCTGTCCATTCTTTTCCTTCACGGGCACAATATTGGCTAGCCACATGGTATATTGATTTTCCTCGACGAAACCCACATCAATGAGCTTGTCGACTTCCTTGCATATTTGAGTGATGAGCTCTGGCCTCATGCGCGGCGGCGGCTACTTCACTGGTTCGGCTTCAGGGTTTATGGTCAGCTCATGCTGTGAGATTGCGGGGCTCAGTCCTGGCATTTCCTTGTACGTCCAAGCAAAGCAATCCTGATATTCCTGCAGCAGATGGATATATAGCCCCTGTTCTTCAGTAGATAACTGGGCACTGAAGATGGTTGGCCTGGGGTCGCCCTCGTCTCCCAACTTGACTTCTATCAATTCATCGACTATTGCTTGGCCTCCGTCTTCTATCTCTGGGGGTATAGGCTGCAGGTCGACAAAGTCTGGTATATCATCTTCGGGGTTGAGGACCTCGATCTCTTCATTTTGCCTTATCTGAGGTTCATCAAGAATCTCTGGTTCGGCCGATAATGGCTGCATGCATTGTTATGCTAGCAAATCTACATCAATAGCAGTTCCAAGGGATGAGTTGATTGCCTCATCCCTGGCTGAGGGGGTTGCAGTCGCTAGGGACAGGTAATTATTTGTTATTGAGTCAGAGTAGCACTGTAGCTCCATGATACAGGGTGAGAAGGTCTCGCTCCCTTGGATAACCATATCTTCAGTGGAGGTAGCTTTTTCTTTTTTAACAGCGTCCATCTCTCGATCAGGCTTGGGAGAAGCTTCCTTGACTGGTTCAAGAAGTGCTGGCATCAGCATCAGAGGAGGGCTGCTGGAGGGAGCCAGCCCCACTTCTTCAACATCTTTAGCTTCACTACTGCTAGCTGTGTCAAATTTGGCTTGAAGAGCTGCTTCTTCAGGGTAGACCTGTTCCTAGCACCGACATGGGAATATGGCCTCTAATTCTAGACTTCTTGGTTGAGCTGGCTTAGTGTATTCAGCTTTTGCTGGGTGTTCATCAAAAGTTGCCCCCAGTGAGTTATCCTCAGCTGGGTAGAAAGTGGAAATGGTATCCACTTCATATCGTCCACTGTAATAATATTCCTCGAGGGTGAAGCCCAACCCTAGGTGTTGAGAGACACATCTCATTTCTTTATCTAGGCTCGGGGGATACCATAGCCTCTGAAATGCTTCTTTCTTCTTGCAAGGCTGGCCAGACGGGATGTGCTACTTCTGGATCATCTTGGTCATTCGACTCGTTATAAATGTCAACCCCTGTATGGGTACTGACGGGTCTTCTATATCTTCAGGCAGATGACAATCAGTATCCTCCTGTGTAGGGTGCTCCTCAGCTGTGTAGAACAAGCTACTGGGGACAGCTATCTGCGCCACTTCCCAAGCTTTGAAAGGCTCGACAGTGACATTATCGAGACAGAGAATTGGCTTGGTAAGGCCCTCCGGGATCCCGATGTGGTCGTGCTGCTGGTCGACCCTAACTTCATTAGCTTCGGGGTAGATGGCGGGAGGTGCTACCCGGCCCACATTCTCAGTGACAGTGATGTGTGAGACCGTCCTGGGATTAACATATCCACGCGGCGGCGAAGGGAACCATTCGGCTCCGGAGGTGATTTTTGTTGTGCTGGAAGAGGTATTGGCTTTAGGGGACTTCTGCGACCGTTCTGCATATAGAGGGGCATCCGCCAAGTGGCACTCGAGCACTTCAAACGGGTGGAGATCAGCAAATACTCTTTCCTCCTTCCCTTTCAGGTTATATTTGATGCATTGGTGGAGTGTGGAAGGCACCACCATATTCTCGTGTGACCAGGGGTGGCCAAGCAGCGCCTTGTACGAGGTGCGAGAATCGATGACATGAAACTGCACCTTCATGACAAAGTCTGCTAGAGTGAATGTGAACTCCGCTACTCCTAGCGACACCTCACACTTTTGGTTGAAGCCGAAAATACGCATATCTCTGACTTTTTGGAGACGCACGTTGAAATAGTGCCTCTCATATATCCTGTAGGGTAGGATGTTGATAGTCTCCCTGGGATCCACTAGGATTCTGTTCAACACCCGGCCATTTAGATGCCCCCTCATATACAGAGGTCTGTTGTGGCTGGTAGTGGGGAGCAACATGTCCTCCTATGTGAAGGTCATGCTGGCCTCCGGTAGTGCCTCAGCTAGGCAGGCTTCATATTGAGCAAGCGTCTGCAAAGCAGTAATAATCTCATGTCGGGTCTCTTCACTCAGAGAGAGGATTTCCCAGACAGTGAATCTTGCCGTGAGCTTTTTCAACAGCTTGACCACCCGACTTCCTACCCGGACATTGGATTCCTTCATTTCTTCTGCCCACCTAGGTTTGGAAGAGTCTTGGAATGTGGCCCCTGATGGGCCTGCTTCATCGGACTCGGAAGTTGCACCCTTCTGCTTGGGGTCGTGTCCTTGCTGTCTTTCACTGGCTGCCGCCGGGCGAGCTTCTGCTCCCTCCGGCAATTCAGAAGATTGCTGGAGTTGCGATTGAATGCCCCCAGTTGCTGGTTCGACCTCCCAGCATAGCTGCTTCCCCTTTGACATCTTTACAAATTCTAGGAAGGAAGGAGCGGGAGTGCTGCCTCCATTTTGGTTGTATAGGCCTGACAGAGGAGGGATATGGACTCCCCTAACCTCTGGAGGGGGGTATTTTAGAGGGTTGTTCCCCCTTGAAGATAATGTTGTGGTTGGCGGGCGGTTGACGCCCCCATCGTCGGCCTGACCAGGTTACATGTGCAGCATTTGCGGCTTCAGCCTGACTTTCCTTGGCGACGGGTGTGAAGCATATCTCTTCTTCATCCTCCTCACCAGGCAAATTGAATAGAGCAGAGAGGGTGTTGCAAGAAAGGATTATACCCTTTGTATCCTTGCTGGCCCTTCTCTTCTTTCTTCATCTTCTTTTCTTTTCTTCGGCTGGCGCTTACCCCCAGAACAGGCTGCCATCCTTGTCTGATGCTTTGTCAGCTTCCTCTTCCTGCTTCAGTGAAAGCTGTTCTAGCTCCTGCCATGGGACATGATCCCGTACTAGTAAAGGTTCTAGCTCGGGCTATACATACTCATGTAGCCCATTCATGTAGTCCTGTAGCCGCCGGGCTTCTAGACTAATTTCCTTGACTGCCTGCAACGGAGTTTGTCTCCTCCGATTGTGGGTAGGTATTCTGATGACTACAGGTGGGTTGGTCCACACAGGTGTTGCCACTGGCAAAGGGGGTCGTGGTGTGATGCCACGAATATGTGCCCCCACTGTTGGGTGAGACGTGCCCTTCTTCTTGGCTCTTGCAGGGACTTGCTGCCATCCCTCTTGTTCTTTCATTAGGGCTAGAGAGCAAGCTTCATAGGTGTGCTGAGTACTGGCTTCTGCGGTCTCCTCAGGCAATGCTTGATATAGAGAGACCATGTTGACGGCGGCTCTTCTTAGAGGGGCCTTATGTGGTTGTGGAGGGTCAACCTTGTACTCCCCCAAATCTATTTCCTCTTTCCTCACCATGCCTTCGATAATATCCTTGAAAACATAACAGTCTTCAATCGAATGTCCCAGCATTTGATGGTAAGGGCAAAATCTTGGGCTGTCTCTTCTCTTCAGGTCCTCCAGCCTTTTGGCTCAGGCAGGGTGATCTTATCATACTAGGTAACCCAGTCAAACAAGATCCTGGTCTTCTCCTTCGGGAAAGAATAGGCCTTCTTCATCTTGTCCCGGAGTGATGGGCCTTCTTTGCCATCTTCGGTCTTAGCAGGCTGAGGAGCAGCTGCCTTCTTGCCTTTGTCTTTTTGTTGTTCAAACGCCTTGATATCAAGGGCGTTCGCTTCTTTAGGTGTCTGGCGTTGTTCTGCTGCCTTGCCCTTTTATGCAGTGGCAATATTTGATGTCGGGACAGGTTTCGCCATGAAGGCTTCTACCTCGGCCACAACATTATTTAGGCAGTTGAATGACCGAATTTTCATGCCAATCATCTTTTCCAGCACCTCTCTCTGAGATTCTGCTTGTAGATCTGTATAGCGTCCTCCTGATGCGGGGGCCGCTTCCATCTCATTCTAAGGTTCCTCCACCTCTTGATGTAGTTAAGGGCTATCTCATCTGCCCTCTGCCTTGTTGAATAGAGTTCAGCCACTGTGACCTCCCTCTCTGTGACATGAAATCTTTCTCTGAACCTCCTCTGCATGTCCGACCAGTCGCTGATCAACCCGGCCGGGAGGCTGGAGTACCATTCAAATGCGAGCCCCGTGAGTGAGGACCCAAAAAATTTCAGCAAATATGACTCGTCGGTGGCCAGGTCACCCATGACGGTCATGTAGTAGGTGACATGTTCTTTTGGGGATCCCTTCCCGTTGAACTTGTCAAATTTTGGCGGCCTGCTAATCCCAGGAGGGAGCCGCTTGGCAGCATGGTGCGACGGGTATGGAACCCTGTATACATCGAATGCGACATAGTCGCCTTCACTTATTTCAGCGAGCTTCAGCTCGATCATTATTTCCACCATCATCTTGCTCATGACGGTTGGATCAACCGATTCTGGGTAGAAATTTATCGGTTGCAAGTAGGGGGTGACCAGGGTGGTCGCCTGCGGAGGAGGATGCAGTAGTGGAGGTGTCTGGTGCACCTATGGTAGTACCGACGGCATCAATGGCTGTGGTGGGCGTTGCTGAGTTGTGACCAAGCTCGGTTCTGCCGGCTGAGGCGGGGTGTAGAGTGGTGGGAAGTCATTTTGGTTGACGGCTCCCCGTGATGACTCAGCCTACATATCAGGCTGCTTGGATGCCGAAGACTACTCTGTCTTCTCCATCAATTGCTTCTTCAGCTGCTCTATCTCTTGGCGGTACCTTTGGAGTATCATCAGTACAGCCGGATCCATAGCGATAGTGTTGGGGATAGTCTATGTCGTCTCGCCAGGTGCACCCTCGGGTAGGATGTCAAGCAAGACATCTTCTTCTTCTTCTGCCGTCACCACATTTGCAGTGAGAATAACAACCTCGTCATGTTGTCGGAGGTGAGCCAGGGTTTGCTTTCCCTTGGTTGCCGCCAGCTTTTCTTTTGCGGCTTCCGTTCTTCTAGTACTCGGCCCCGGCCTTCTGGCCAACCGAGCCAGCTCTTGAGGCTCCTCAGGCAGTCTTCCATAGTGGCCAAACATGCCAGCCATGTTGCAGGTGAAAATATGCACCCTTCTTCTCTGTCTGCAAGTTCTTACATTATCTGGGAAGGTGAGCCTTTCAAACACAGAGACTCTTCTCCTTTCCTCTCGATGGGGAGTAGCTTCATCGGCTTGAATATCCAAGCCGTCTTCATACCCATTGTCATTGACCGATGACGTCATTCTTCTGTCTTCTTCTTCTCTCACTACCATTGATGAGCAGTGATCTTCTTCAGCCACGACTGCTTGTAACAACCGTTGTTGGCCCAAGGAGGGGTTGCCTAATCCCCTAAAATAGCTTCTGACCATATTGGTCATCTCTTCTTGCCCTCGGCCCGGGTGTAGGGTCGGGGATAGTTGTCGACCTCCCATCGAAGGGATGTAAGCGAGCCGGGCTCTTCCGGAAACTTGTTGACGTCTTCCTCCCACAATGGGGACATTGGCCTGTCGGGCACAGGCCCTAAAGCTTTCATGGCGTGGAGAGTCCACGGCCGTTTCTTCCTTCTTCGGGGCAAGGCCCCTCTGCTTGTTCTCATCTACTCCGGTAAATCTGGAGTGGTGTTGGACTGGTGCATCTTGGTAGGCAGGCTGGACCTTCTTGGGGACCCAAACCTGCTTAAATCTCCTTGGCTCGGGAGCCAACCATGGTGGCCGGCTTCTTCCTACTCGGCTCTCCTTCCAGAAAGAGCCTGATAAGAGTTGTGGACAGACACTGCGGGATCACCTGATCTGGGCTTACTCGAGCTTTGTGTCCATCTAGAAAAATGCGAACTCCCCCGATCTACATAGACTTGCCGACATGGAGAGACGTCTGGTCACAGCAGCAGCAACCTTCCTCTGGTGGTTCCGGTCTCTGCGCCTCCCGAAATTCTTGGTAGGGACGGGGAGAGCCCCATGAGCGATATGGTGCACCATGTAGTTGGCGACTTGTATTGGGATCATGGGCGAGCCAGCACAGCGTCGAGCCTCCGGGGCCTCGACCTTCTCTACAATCTTCTCCTCTGTAGGCTCTGAGGGTTCCGTCTGTAGCATGTCGGCAAAGGCCAACCCCAAGAAGTTGGAGAAGCCTACAGCTGGTGGGAAGGAGCCGAAAACCATGGGTACCGCCAGTGATGAGGACATCACCAGCAATTTCATATGATCGAGGATCCCGATACTCGCCGCCTAAGCTACATCTTGTTCACCACGTTATTTCGAGTCCTATGATGTAATTTTCATTTTCTACTCATGTAATTTGCCTTTTATTTGAGTCTTGTACCTAGGTTATTAAGTCATTTCCCTAAGTTCGAGTCTCATTAGGCTATGGTGCTTGCTATTGGGCCTATTTCTTTGGGCTAGGCCCATGGGCGCACCCCCCCTTCCTTGGTTATCTGTTAGTATGGTAAAAGTCTGGGTCTTATATGTAAAAGTGGGTTTCCTATAAATAGGACCCCAATCCCTCAGTTGTAAGCTAATGAAAGTTTGAATGAATTTTGAGCATTAGTGCACCTCTCTCTCTCTCTATCTCTAGCTCTCTCTCTCTCTCTCTCTCTACTTCTCTCTCTCTCTCTAAAGGGGGCGAACCCCATTCTCTTGAGGGTGCAAAAACTGGTTTGGCTTCCAAGCTGATTCAGCAAGAATGTTTCTGGAGACAGAAGTCCAGGATCAAATGGCTAGCTGAAGGGGACAAAAACACAAAATACTTCTACATGACTACAGTTGCAAACAGGAAAAGGAACATGATCACCCATCTGCGAACAGCTAATGGCACACTAACCTCCAATCATGAAGAAATGAAGGCTATTGCAGTTGATCATTTCAAAAAAGCTTTTCCATCTCAGATTCACCAGATTGATGAGGACTTTCTTAGTAACATTACCCAGGTGGTAACCACTGCTGAAAATGATAGTCTTTGTGCTATTCCTTCAGATTCTGAAATCAAAGATGCAGTCTTCCATATGTCTCCAGACAGTGCCCCTGGCCCAGATGGTTTCTTGGGAGCTTTCTATCAAAAAACTTGGCCAATCACTGCTGGTGTGATTACCAAGGCTGTGTAGGAATTCTTCACTGTCAAGAACATGTTACCTCGTTTTATGACAGCTACACTTATAGCTCTCATTCCCAAAGTCCCCAATGCTACTGATATCTCTGATTACAGGCCGATCAGTCTTTGTAATTTTGTGTACAAGGTTATATCTAAAATTATCAGCAACAGACTTGCAAGTATTCTCCCTAATATTATTTCTCCAGAACAATCTGCTTTTGTGAAAGATAGATCAATTGTTGAGAACATTGCCCTTGCCCAAGAAATGATACATGAGCTGGGTAGAAAGACAAGGGGGAGTAATGTTGTATTTAAACTGGACATGGCCAAGGCTTATGATCGAATAGAGTGGGATTTCATTTACCTAATACTCTCCAAGTTTGGATTTAGGACTGAATTTATTAATCTTATCAAAGCTATGATGGGAAACTGCTGGTTTTCGGTCCTTCTGAATGGTGACTCAGCGGGCTTTTTCCAATCCACAAGGGGTGTCCGCCAAGGAGATCCGTTGGCTCCTGCTCTATTCATTATAGCAGAGGAAGCTTTCAGCAGGGCTATCTGCAAGTCACAAGATGAAGGCAGGGTGGACTGGTATGCAACTCCTAATCGTTGCCCGACCATATCTCATTTACTGTTTGCTGATGACACCTTAGTATTCAGCAGGGCTAATATCTCCTCTATTAGAAATTTGATGGGTATTATCAAAGTTTATGAAAGAGTTTCCGGACAGTTAGTAAATGTGGGAAAGAGTTGTTTCTTCACTCATCCCAAAGCTAAGGCAACAACTATACAGTGGATACGGGACATCACCGGATTCACTCACCACTCCTTACCCCACAAATACCTGGGATTCCCTCTCATTTATGGCAGATCAAAGAAGGTGTATTTCTCTGGTATTGTTTCTTCCATCCAGAAGAGAATAGAAGGCTGGACTGCTAAGTATCTTTCACAAGGAGCCAGAGTGGTGCTGCTGAAACACATCCTCACCTCCATTCCAATCTACTCTTTAGCATCATCTCCTCTGCATGTTGGCACCCACCAGAACCTAGAACGTGCATTCTCTAACCTCTTCTGGGGTTCTTCCACTCAAGGAAACAAAAGACATTGGTTAAGTTGGAACAATATATGCAAGCCTGTCAGCAAGGGTGGACTCGGCCTCCTTTCCTTGAGGCAACTGGAGTTAGCCTTAAGGGTCAAAATGTTATGGAAAGTAATTCATTCAAATTCCCTTTGGGCAGTATATTTCAGGGCTAAATATATTAGGGGCAGGCATCTTTCAGAGGTTCACTTCAAGGAAATGAGGGGTCACTCTAAGAGCAGCTGGACAAAGGCAAAGGAAATGATTCTTCAATATAAAAAAGTCATTGTGGGGGATGGCTACTCAACTGATTTCTGGAAGGATATATGGCTAGGGGACAAACCTTTAATATCTTACATCACAACTGCTCAAGCCCATCAACCGAAGGCCACTGTTAATGAGGTTCTTCTGCACCTAGCACCGGAGGACATCCAATCCCTCCCACCTGGAATTATAACAGCTATAAAGCACACCAAGTTGAACCACCACAGGGATAAGGAGATATGGAGCCCTGCCTCCTCAGGAAAGTGTATAACTTCTTCAATATACAAAGCCACCATTTGCAGACAAGTCTCTGATCAGAACAGGCTTCCTTATGACCGACTATGGGGTAAATGGGTCCCCACCAAAATTTCCATACACATGTGGAAAATCTTACACAATTGTATCCCTACTGACACAAGAGTGAAAGCTATTGGAATACCCCTCCCTTCGAAATGCCACTGCTGTAAGATTCACAAAGTGGAAGATGCCAATCATTTATTTCTGAACAGTGATTGGGCAAGGTCTCTTTGGGCTTCCTTCCAAAGGAATGGCTGTGATATTAGAGGCCACACTACTAAATCCATGATTCTCAACACCATCCAGAACTCCAATGCCCACTCCTTGTTCAGTCTCTTCAAAATAGCAGCCGTTGGATTTGGTCTCTGGGAGCTTTGGCTTGCTAGAAATGCAGCCAGGTATGACAGCAAACACACTTCACCTCAAGGCTTATATCACAAATTGGTCTATCAAATTAAACAGGTGATCAGATTATCCAACCTTTGGGAAGATCAAAAGCACAGCCGCACCATCCTTGAACAATTTGGCATTTCTGCTACTCCTCGAGCATCTCCTCAGATTAAACTTGTTAAATGGGCATGCCCCCCATGGCCCTTCCTCAAGGTGAATACTGATGGTGCTCACAAACAGGCTGGTCATTCCGGTGGAGGCGGCATCATCAGAAACAGTCAAGGGGAAATTCTGCTGGCTTTCTCCCATTATTATATGAGCTGCTCAAGCCTAGTGGCTGAAGCTAGAGCGATGGCTGATGGAATTAAATACTTCACTGCGATCTCCTCTCACTCTGCTCTGGTTGAAAGTGACTCCCTTATTCTTATACAAGTTCTAAACAAGATGATGGACTGCCCTTGGGAGATCTTACCATTTGTCAGAGAAATCTGGAATTATTCTCCTCAAATCAAGAGCTTCTCCCACATATTCAGAGAAGCCAACAAGGCAGCGGACACATTAGCAAATTTTGCTTGTCTATCTCATTGTAATTCTATTTTTACTTCACAGCACGACCTCCCCAGTGTTACCAAGGGTGCTGCTAGATTAGACAAGCTAGGCATTCCTAGCATTAGAGTGATGTAATCCCTTTTCATTTTATGATCAATAAAATACCCCCTGGTAGTGATATAGACTGTGGGTAATCCACACTCTAGATCACCACTAGGCAGGGCTTTATATAAAAAAAAAAGAACCCCATTCTCTCTCCTCCCCACCCCAAATTCGAAATTCACTCTCTCTCCTCCCTATTCACCTCTAATTAAGACCCCTCCCCCTTCCCCATACCTCCCATTTAAGTCCCCTCCAACCCCTAGGTGGAATCCTTTTCTCCTAGGCACCTCTCCCTCCTCCCAAGCAACCTTTCCCCTTCCCCATACAACCTTTCATTTTCCCAAGGGAGAATTCCTTCTCCCAAGCACCCCTTCCTCTCCCCAACACAACCCTTCCCCTTCCCAAAGCAACATTAAACCCCATTAACCTCTCATTCAAACAAAGGAGAGAGATCTCCCTCTCTCTCTCTATCCCAACCCAAATTCGCAGCTCCCCCTTCCTCCACCTGCTAGACCATCTTCCAGCCCCCATTCTGCCCCTTCCACACCTTAGATCACCCTATACCAGACCCCCACACAGCCCGGGGTCGCCCCCCACACACATCCACCCCATCTCCCACCCCATCTACCCCATTTTCTATATACCAGTGAGCAGCTGCAGTTCTACAGAACCGCCCCCCCTGTTGCAGCGTCGCCCACGACCTCATCCCGAATCTTCTGAGGGCGTGGCCTACATCAACGGAAAGCTCTGTCAGTCTGCTTCGCCACCGCGTTGGTCTCGTCCTCATCCGAGGTCCGTGCTGCCTGGGAGGGCCAATCTCCCCCAACTGCGCAGAGTTCCTCATACCAAGCTCCTGAACCAGAAGAGAAGCTGTATCCCGAAGAATCGCAGAAGAATCAGGCCAAGAGCTCTTCAACAAAGTTCTTCCTCGCCCAGTCCTCGTTCAGAATCAAAAAGCGGAACTGCGTTCGGTGTCCGGAGGCCGGAGTTCTCATTTTTCTCCCTCGGCTGGTCGGGTCTGCCTCCCACAACCTGCAGCGACCTGCCTCCACTCTTCTGAGTCTCCCTATCCTCACCGACATCAGAAGGCTGCCCCGTCTATTTTGCTGCGAAGAGGGCTCGACCACGGTTCCAAAAACTCTGGCAGCTCATGATTCAGAGGTCAGGAGCAGCCGGGGCAACTTCTGCAAGTCACTGTTCGTATCAAGTAGCTGCTGCCGAGTTACTGTCACCAAGTACCTGAACCTGAAAGGAAGCTGTGCCACGGCGAACCCTAGCAGAACCAGGCCGAGACCTCTTCATCAAAGTTCTTCCACATCTTGTCCTCTTCCAGGATCAGGAAGCGGAACTGCGTTCGGGTTCCGTGAGACAGAGTTATAGAGATTCTCCTCCGACTGCTCCAAGCGGCCTCCCCAAGTCTGCTATGACCTGTCAGTACCTTCTTGGGTCCCCCGGTCTCCTCCGACCTCATCTGGCTTCCCTGTCGATTCTGCTACGAAGGAGACTCGACCACGATACCATAAACTCTGACGGCTCATGATTCAGGGTTTGGGAGCGGCCGGGGTAGCTTCTGCAAGTGGCTGTTCATATCTGGTAGCTGCTGCGGCCAGAATCTGCCACCCTGTTCGTCGCTCGACCCGGACCAGCAGCTGCAGCAGAAGAAATCGGGAAAATTTTGAGCCATCCGCGTGCCAGATACGAAGAACCGAACGCTGGTCTCGCCTCCAGCAAAATTCAATAATGTGATCTACAGCCCCGGGACCGTCTGGCTGTCAGCCACCACAGCCTGCAAGTGGAAACAACTTCGGCTTCCTTCTTCCGTTCTCCGACGGTTTTCCCGTCCCCGCCTGGCCGGCTTACCGCCCCTCCCTGTGTGGAGGTAGTGTTTGATTGTATTTGATCATCCCTTCCCCGAGGTCACCCTCCTGCACGAGGTGTAGTGATTGTATTAAGTTGAACAGGTTGAAGCTTCAGCGGCGCGGCGTGCGGGTAGCCCACGCTTCCCCGCTCGCCCTCGTCTCCGGCCGGGATCGGCATCCCCACGCTGATCAGGTGAGCTTCTGGCCACTCATCGTTGCTGGTTTATTACCATTGCTTAGCTTAGTATCGTTCTTAGTTGCCCGTCGGTGGTGAGGCGAGCGCCCGACCCAAATCAATCAATTCGAGTGTCCGCCGCGGAGCGAGTTGTGAGAGAGCCGCTACATCCCACGCCCTTGGCGTGCTGACCGCCCATGGAATTGGGGCATCCCTGGCCCATTGGGGTCCAACCTTAGCTGGCCATACCCTTGGAACATTGAGGTCCAACCTCGGACCCTCACCGCCGTCGCCGGTCCTCCTATGGACCCGAGTGTGCCAACGCGAGTGAGTCCGCTTGTGTCACGTTGCCTAAATTGTTGTGTTGCTTGCTATTCTAGGTCCGAGAGGTCGTTTCACATCAAATGGTATCAGAGCAAGTTCTAGACTTGTTTCTACTAAGTCTATCCTAGGGCACATTGCATTGAGGTCATCCGATCATCCAAACCATGTACCTCACCAGGCACTCTGATGACTACTTCATTATCGGGCCTGAGTTGCCCCGCTTCGATGGGTCCCGAAACCCTCACACATATAGGAAATGGGAGACCTCCATGGATAGATACTTCCACCACTACTACATGACCGAGGAAAGAAAAGTGCACCTCGCCAAGACGACCCTTGGTCCCTTTGGCGAGACAGAATGGAGAAAGCTTGAGATTCGAAGGGGGATTGAGAGACAAGAGCCCATTCACTCATGGGAAGAGATGAAGGTAGAACTTAGGAAGATCCTCATTCCAAAACCTTCCCACTCTTCCAACTCAAGCACCCATAGCCCAATGAGCACTCCCACTCCACCTTTCCCTTCCCGTCAACCCAAGACCTCCCTTAGGGTCCAATCTCCACCACCCCAAATGATTCCAATCCCGATCACCACCACCATTAAAACCAAATTGGCCACCACCCAACCCAACATTCCCCATCAAACCCACACCCCACAAGCTTCCACAAATCCTCATCCCACCCATTTCCAAAGGGAACTTACGGAGGTGACCGAAGACTATGAGGCTCCCCTAGATTGGGAAGAAGAATATGAGGCCCAAATAGGTCAAGAGAACTCATTCCTACCCAAAGAAGACACATTGAGCCAAATGGGGTGCACCCTCCCCCATGAGTTACAAGATGCCCAACCTAGGCCTCCACTTCTACCCCTCCCCATCCTATCCCAAGTCCCCCATTACCCACCACCCCAAAAGAGCCATATGCCAGTCATCATCACCCCACAAACAATGGACTTACTCACCTCCTTGGTAGAGGAAACCATGATCCCCATACCCGACCCCATAGTGGTGAATACTCCGGACCCAACCCCCGCCATGGAGATCACCCATGTCCAGGAAGAAGAAGAAACTTCACATGGTGGTCTTCACCTTACACCACCCTCCCTAGTAGGGGCCGAGCTCATCTTAGGAGAACCCCTTTCACGTTGGCTAAAGGAGAACCCATTTAGAGATCTCATGGCTCATGTTTGCCCTCCTATGGAACAAAACCTTCCTATAGTACCCTTACCCACCTATCACACCACAATCCAACCATCCTATCAAGTGGAAATATTAGGGGATTTTCTTAAGGGGCTATCTTGGCAAATGGAGTTAACTGGCATGTTGAGCACTGTAGCCGACCAACCTAGGAGCCTTGACCTCCTACACCTATGTGTCGGGTCCATCTCCTCGATATACACTGTGGGTTGCTACACTAGCGACCTTCTTTTATTCCTCCCAACACCTGAAGAGCCCGATGCTATCCGCGAAATAGAGTTGCTTATTTCGGGTAGGATGCCAAGCCCTCCATTCATGGCCAACCAACCCGCCAAGGACTTCGGTTCAATTACTTCATTTGAGGAGGAGGACTCACCATCATTTGAAGACCTTGAGGAGATAGAATACCCCTTCCTTGGTAACACATTCCATGACCCCTTTGATCCCTCCCTATGGAAGACATTGAACCCTTGGGACCTAGCCGCCTTACCCACCACCCACTCCCTCCTACCCTCACCCACCATGTTGAACCCAACCCACCCATTCCACTACTTAGTTCACACTATGAGAGCCATGACCGAGGGTGACATCCACCTAGGAAATGAGGAAGTGACCTATCCCAAAATGTCCACCTTCTTGGACCCCTTCGACCCATATGAGTGGAAACCCCCAAATCCACCCCCACCTAAAGATGGGGCCATCTTGATTGTAATGCATGTGCCACAACATTTTGCCCCACCTGGTAGGGCTAGTCATCTCATTTGTGTCACATACACACTAGGTCCAGTGCATGACAGGTTCACATTTGGACATGCTGGTCCTCCCCCACTCTTCATCCACCTCAGGCATGATAGGGCCATTTGTGGCTGCCCCGGTCCACCTAAGTGCATCAAGGTCCGCATGGCATCACAACATGATAGGTCAATTTACGGTTGCCCCGGTCCACCTTTACACACCAAGCTTTTCACACCCACACCACATCATAGTACATGGCATACGCATACACGCAAGCAATTCGCAATGAGCGGTGAGGTTCACAAAGAGCGGATAAGAGCTCGCAAGCACCACTTGGAACTCCAAGTAGGCAATCTGGTGATGATGGCATTGGAGTGGCTCTACCCTAGGGTCACCTCCAATTTGAGGGCACGTGGACTTGGACCTTCCCAAGTTCCAAGTGATTTTGGCAACCCGGCCATCGGGTTGGACTTACTAATGGGTTTTGGGATTCACCCCATTATCCACATGGCGGATCCGGCACCCTATATGGGCACCGCGGTGGATCCTAGTGAGTGCCTCGAGCCTTTATCTTCCTTTGAGAGGGACACCCTCGGAGAGCCACCAAAAAAATGGCCTGAGAGTCCGACGTGTGCACACGAAGGCAATACTAGGCAAGCAGGGTCCCATCACCAGCAAGAGGGTGCGCCTGAGCCACCTCGAGAGGATGAGGGACCGTCCCCTGGTTGCGGACGCAGGGTTGAGTTTGGAAGTTGAGGCTCACTCTGAGTTTTTGGAGAGGACCACTTCCCCGGTGGGCCCATACTCGACAGAGTCGAGTTTTTCGCACCCCGAGGGTATGATGAGGACATCACCAGCAATTTCATATGATCGAGGATCCCGATACTCGCCGCCTAAGCTACATCTTGTTCACCACGTTATTTCGAGTCCTATGATGTAATTTTCATTTTCTACTCATGTAATTTGCCTTTTATTTGAGTCTTGTACCTAGGTTATTAAGTCATTTCCTTAAGTTCGAGTCTCATTAGGCTATGGTGCTTGCTATTGGGCCTATTTCTTTGGGCTAGGCCCATGGGCGCCCCCCCCCTTCCTTGGTTATCTGTTAGTATGGTAAAAGTCAGGGTCTTATATGTAAAAGTGGGTTTCCTATAAATAGGACCCCAATCCCTCAGTTGTAAGCTAATGAAAGTTTGAATGAATTTTGAGCATTAGTGCACCTCTCTCTCTCTCTCTAGCTCTCTCTCTCTCTACTTCTCTCTCTCTCTAAAGGGGGCGAACCCCATTCTCTCTCCTCCCCACCCCAAATTCAAAAATTCACTCTCTCTCCTCCCTATTCACCTCTAATTAAGACCCCTCCCCCTTCCCCATACCACCCATTTAAGTCCCCTCCAACCCCTAGGTGGAATCCCTTTCTCCTAGGCACCTCTCCCTCCTCCCAAGCAACCTTTCCCCTTCCCCATACAACCTTTCATTTTACCAAGGGAGAATCCCTTCTCCCAAGCACCCCTTCCTCTCCCCAACACAACCCTTCCCCTTCCCAAAGCAACATTAAACCCCATTAACCTCTCATTCAAACCAAAGGAGAGAGATCTCCCTCTCTCTCTCTATCCCAACCTAAATTCGCAGCTCCCCCTTCCTCCACCTGCTAGACCATCTTCCAGCCCCCATTCTGCCCCTCCCACACCTTAGATCACCCTATACCAGACCCCCACACAGCCCGGGGTCGCCCCCCACACACATCCACCCCATCTACCCCATTTTCTATATACTAGTGAGCAGCTGCAGTTCTGCAGAACCACCCCCCCTGTTGCAGCATCGCCCACGACCTCATCCCGGATCTTCTGAGGGCGTGGCCTACATCAACGGAAAGCTCTGCCAGTCTGCTTCGCCACCGTGTTGGTCTCGTTCTCATCCGAGGTCCGTGCTGCCCGGGAGGGCCAATCTCCCCCAACTGCGCAGAGTTCCTCATACCAAGCTCCTGAACCGGAAGAGAAGCTGTACCCCGAAGAATCGCAGAAGAATCAGGCCAAGAGCTCTTCAACAAAGTTCTTCCTCGCCCAATCCTCGTTCAGAATCAAAAAGTGGAACTGCGTTCGGTGTCCGGCGGCCGGAGTTCTCATTTTTCTCCCTCGGCTGGTCGGCTCTGCCTCCCACAACTTGCAGCGACCTGCCTCCACTCTTCTGAGTCTCCCTGTCCGCACCGACATCAGACGGCTGCCCCGTTAGCTTTTCTACGAAGAGGGCTCGACCACGGTTCCAGAAACTCTGGCGGCTCATGATTCAGAGCTTGGGAGCAGCCGGGGCAACTTCTGCAAGTCACTGTTCATATCAAGTAGCTGCTGCCAAGTTACTGTCACCAAGTACCTGAACCTGAAAGGAAGCTATGCCACGGTGAACCCTAGCAGAACCAGGCCGAGGCCTCTTCATCAAAGTTCTTCCATGTCCTGTCCTCTTCCAGGATCAGGAAGCAGAACTGCGTTCGGGTTCCGTGAGACAGAGTTATAGAGATTCTCCTCCGACTGCTCCAAGCGGCCTCCCCAAGTCTGCTACGACCTGTCAGCACCTTCTTGGGTCCCTCGGTCTCCTCCGACCTCATCTGGCTTCCCCGTCGATTCTGATGCAAAGGAGACTCGACCACGATTCCAGAAACTCTGACAGCTCGTGATTCAGGGTTCGGGAGCGGCCGAGGTAGCTTCTGCAAGTGGCTGTTCATATCTGGTAGCTGCTGCGGCCAGAATCTGCCACCCTGTTCGTCGCTCGACCCGGACCAGCAGCTGCAGCAGAAGAAATCGGGAAAATTCTGAGCCATCCGCGTGCCAGATACGAAGAACCCCACACTGGTCTCGCCTCCAGCAAAATTCAGGAACGTGATCTACAGCCCCGGGACCGTCTGGCTGTCAGCCACCACAGCCTACAAGTGGAAACAACTTCGGCTTCCTTCTTCCGTTCTCCGACGGTTTTCCCATCCCCGCCTGGCCGGCTTACCGCCCCTCCCTGTGTGGAGGTAGTTTTTGATTGTATTTGATCATCCCTTCCCCGAGGTCACCCTCCTGCGCGAGGTGTAGTGATTGTATTAAGTTGAACAGGTTGAAGCTTCATCGGCGCAGCGTGCGGGTAGCCCACGCTTCCCCGCTCGCCCTCGTCTCCGGCCGGGATCGGCGTCCCCACGCTGATCAGGTGAGCTTCTGGCCACTCATCGTTGCTGGTTTATTACCATTACATAGCTTAGTATCGTTCTTAGTTGCTTGTCGGTGGTGAGGCGAGCGCCCGACCCAAATCAATCAATTCGAGTGTCCGCCGCGGAGCGAGTTGTGAGAGAGCCGCTACATCCCACGCCCTTGGCGTGCTGGCCGCCCACGGAATTGGGGCATCCCTGGCCCATTGGGGTCCAACCTTAGCTGGCCATACCCTTGGAACATTGAGGTCCAACCTCGGACCCTCACCGCCATCGCCGGTCCTCCTACGGACCCGAGTGTGCCAACGCGAGTGAGTCCGCTTGTGTCACGTTGCCTAAATTGTTGTGTTGCTTGCTATTCTAGGTCCGAGGGGTCGTTTCACATCAGCCAAGTACCCGTGTTTAGCGTGACCGGCGACGATCGCGGGGCTGAAGTCAAGACCGGTGAGTCTCGATGACGTCATCGTTTACCTGAGATAAATAAACAAACAGTCAGTATTCTTGGGAGAAGCCTCCAAAGGCATCCCCTCTTGGCAAAGAGATGAAGGGAGACTCAAGTCCTACTGGGCGTGCCAGACTTGTGGAACGATATTTTATTTTTTATTTATTTATTGATTATTTATGGATTTATTTATTTATTAGTTATTTTTATTAGGCGTGCCAGTCACTGGAGTGACAATTTGTTATGCGCTCGATCTGACTTGGTCAGTCGATTGTGATGTTCGTGTCGGGACCCGGAGTCCATCATACCATAAAGGTTATGACGTTAATTACGTCCTCTAAGAAAGAGGACAACCCTTGATTAATTGCCAAGAGAGGATGCCCCAGGGGCAAGACAAGATAAGACTATGATGCTGACTCCATTTGCAGGACATGAAATACGTGCGGACAATCATGCGATGCAAGATATGATAATGATGTGCGGAATAAATCCGACAACATATCCCCTTATCTTGGTCTATGCCAAGTGAGAATATAGGTCATCCATCCACGGAGTGCCGAGAGGGAAGCCAGAGGAAAGATGGGAGTAGCCCGAGATCCAGGAGGATCTATGTGTGACGGGACAATGTCCATTATCATGGTATTTGTTGATATCCCCTTAAGAAACCATTGGAGTACATGCAGTGGCAGGACTCCAAGGGTCAGCAGGGTTAGCAGAAAACATGGCACTCAAACGGTATAATGTGAGGGGGGTAAAACCCCGCTGATTTAGCTCCCTTAGACTTGGATAGAGAAACATGATTCCCCATGATATGATGAAGGTTGGTAGGGAGGCTGATGATGTTAGAACATTAGGTTAAGACTGAGTTTAAAGCTCATTAAAGTTGCTGGGAAGTTGGGTGTTTGAGTGACAGTTGGCACAGAGATGAACCGGCGGGATGGGAATCGGCGTGAAGACGAATCGGCGCGGTGGGGTCCCGGCGCGACAATGAACACAGGGGGGCATCGGCACGGTGCTTTAGTCGGCGCGATTAGCGTCTCGGCGTGCCTATTACTCAGCGTAGAACTCGCACCGAGAGAAGGCCGCGCTGGGAGGGCATCTGGCGCCGATGAGAGTAGCTTCTTTAGGTATTCTAAGAGTTTTGTGAGGTTATGGGTCTGATGGGTTCTATTGAGAAGATTTCTTATGTTCGATGGGGTTTCATGGGCTTGTCAACAGTGATATTTAGGTAGGGTGGAAGGTGAGGGTGAACTCATCCACAGAAGGTCTAGGGAGACCATGTAACCATAATAATTATGTTCCCCTTTTACATTGACCAAAGAGCCGTAAGATAGTCTTTCTGAGGGATTTTGCCACACCCGATGGGGGTTGATTCATCGGTTTAATGAAAACATCACACGATACTATAAAGTAAAGATCGCGAATGAATTTTGACAGCATCTCCTCTTGTTTTGGACTGTGCCAAAAGGAGAGTATAGGTCATCCATCCACGGAGTGCCGAGATAGAAGCCAAAGGAGAAATGGGCGTAGCCCGAGATCCAAATAGATCACAATCCGATGGGACAATGTCCACTCATCGTGGTTGGAGAGGGGGATTTCTGCAGCCCATTCAAAGAGCAGCCCAACAAGACCCAACAGGGTCCCACAAGGCAAGCTCACCTGAGTGACAGCCCATAGGGCCCACTTAGAAAATAAAAGCCCGATGAACAAACACTCGAGGAACCAACTCTCCCCGGCGGCCCCTAGGCTCGGAGGGCCCGAGTAATGGTCAGGTCACAAGGAGGGTCCGGCCCGAGCCATTTCCCCGCCCGGGAGAGGACAGGCATTCGCCGACCTATCCAACCCCTCCTCCGCCGAGCTATGCTCATCGCCCGGACAGGGCTGGCATTTCGGAAGCTCGGCCAGACCGGATATTATCCGTTCGTGCTGCTGTTAAGAGTCCCCAACGGACAGGGGAATCCAGAAACCGCCGGACTTCGAGGCGATAACGTTCCCACGATAAGGCCATGAAAGCCCACGTTGAGGACGTAACTCCCGCCGGAAACCCCTCAGCTTGCAGGACTCCTGAAGGCGGCGTACTATTTAAACCAGGGATACCCTCCGGTGGAAGGTAAGAAGAAAAAGAGGAAGAAAAAGAGCCATTAAGGCACTCATACTCAAAAACTCCTGAGCAATCCACTTCACTCCTCTAGTGGAGAGGAATCTCGCGCACCAGCTTTTCTCCTCCCCATTATTGCTTCCACCACAACTCTACTGACTTAATCATCGGAGGGTTTTTCCCCAGGGAAACCCCCTGGGCCCTCTGATACGTTTCCCTGTCTTGCAGTTCATCTTCTGGTGATCCACAGCCCGCTCAGGACAAAGCGCGAGATTTCACCTCTTTATCTGGCGCCGTCTGTGGGAAACGCACGAAGAGCCAAGATGGTGAGAAGAAGCTCAGGGAGGAGGTCCGCCGACGAGAAGGGTAAGGCCGTGGTGACGGCAGGAGATGGCCCCTCTATGGCCTCACAGAACCCTCCCTCCAACGCCAGTGTCCCCACCAACAGGCCACCGCCCCCTCCGCCGGCGACTGGGGCACCCCCCAACGGTGGCGATGAGGTCTTCCAGGCCCTCAATAAGAAGCTCGACGTCCTCGTGGAGCTCATGAGGGCCCAGGCGGCAAGGGATGCCAAGTCCCGCGCCCCGTCCGGGAGCCCCCCCCGTCGAAGTGCGTCCCAGCATACCGCTGGGGGCCGCTTCACCCTCCGCGGTCAACAGCTCATCCGCAACAACGTGGGAGGACCCTCGCAAGCTCCGCCCCCGGAGCAAGAGGCTTCCTCCACGCCCAGAAAAGGGAAACAGGGGGCGAGGCCTCCGCGCCCGGGCGCTGACGTTCCTGAGGATCGCCACGACGCTCCCCCCAGTCCCACGGCACGACCGCAGCCGGAACTATCCCTCCGATTGAGGGATTTCGAAAGACGTTTTGCAGAGCAAGAGCGCGCCCTCCGCGCCCTGCAGAAAACCTCTTTCCCGGAGGACGAGGAGAAATCCCCTTTCTCCGAATACATCTTGAAGGCAGAGGTGTCTCCCAGAACCTCCATTCTGACCTTCAAGCTCTATGATGGCCAGCCGACCACTACGACAGCTTCGACGCCCTGGTAACTCTGCATGGAACGCCGGATCCTATCAAATGCCGAGCCTTTGCGGCCACCCTGGTCCAAGGCGCCCAGGCATGGTTCCGGGCCCTCGCCCCTGGGTCCATCCGGGACTTCAGGCAATTCGGGCGAGTCTTCAAGGAGAGCTTCACCGGAAGCGCCCCCCCAAGGTCAGTAGCGGGGCTCCTGGCCCTCAAACAGGCGCAAGGGGAAAGGCTCCGGGCTTATGTCCACCGATTTAAATCGGAAGCCCTCAGAATTCCCCGCCTGGATGTGGCCTCGGCCACGACCGCTCTGACCGGGGGCACCCGGGACGAGAATCTCCGCCGCGAACTGGTCCTCCACCCTCCCTCGACCCTTGCCGAGCTAGTGACTCTGGCACTACGCCACGCCGAGTGCGAAGAAGTACTCAGCGCTTGCCGAGACACAACCGGCTCGGGTCGGGAGGGGGACAAGAAGCGGGCCTCCGAGCCAAATCCTGGCTCGGGCAAGAAGCGCGATCGGGAAGGAGAGCGCAAACGGAAGTATGAGCGATACACCCCGCTGACCGCGCCAGTCTACGAGATCTATGAAGACATCAAAGACTCGGGACTCCTCCGCCAGCCCGAACCAATGAGATCGAAGAACCGCAAGCGCGACAGGCATTGCCTGTTCCACGGCGACCACGGGCACCACACCGGCGACTGTCACCAGCTCCAAGACGAGATCGAGCGTCTCATCCGTCAGGGGCACCTGGCCCGGTTTGCAGCCGGGCGCAAAGAAAACCGAGACGCCGCCGAGGAGATCGACAATGCCCCCCGAGGGGTCCACATCAACGTCATCTCCGGAGGAACGGCATCGGGCGGCGACACCAGCCGAGGAAGGAAGCGTCATGCCGAGCGGGCCAGCCGGGTCTTAGAGCCCTCAGGGGGCCCGCCGAGGGAGCCCCAGGTCATAGTCTTCTCCGACCAAGACCTGGAAGGGCTGAACACCCCGCATGATGATGCCCTCGTTATCTCGGCCACAATAAACCATTGTAACGTAGATAGAATTCTGGTTGACAATGGGAGCGCCCCCGATGTATTATCTTATGACTGTTTCCTCAAGATGGGGGAAGACTCATCCAAGCTCCGCCCGATCCGAACACCCCTTTGCGGGTTTAACGGCCTGGCCACCTACCCCGAGGGAGCCCTAAGCTTGCCGGTCACCATCGGCACCCCACCCAAAACCGTTACGGTCATGGTGGACTTCATAGTGATCAAGGGTATGATAGCGTACAATGCCATTTTCGGCCGGAGAATCCTCAGCTGAATAAAGGCCGTACCGTCTACCTATCACCAGAAAATGAAGTTTCTCACCAAAAATGGGTTGGGGGAAGTCCGAGGTAACCAGGCCACGGCTAGAAGGTGCTACAACATCTCGGTGGAAGCCTCAAGGCCGGACGGGGAGGATAAGGGCCCCAAGGGAATCGAAGGAAAGACCGTAACCACCGAGCCCGGTGGTGATTTGCTAACGGTATTCCTAAACGATGACCCGGCCCTCGGAGTAAGGATCGGAGCCGACCTGCCACCCAAGGAACAGCAGCAATACAAGAAATTTCTTTCTGAGTACGTTCGGGTCTTTGCTTGGTCCGATGATCAACTCCCTGGCATACCAGAGGAGACCGTGATGCACAAGCTCAACCTCGACCCCACCGTGCGGCCCATACAGCAACGGAGAAGGAAGCATGCGCCCGAGAAGTAGGCGATCATCAAGGCACAGGTCACCGAGGGACAAGGGACTGGCCTCTTCAGACCAGTCCGCTACCCAACGTGGCTAGCCAACGTCGTCCTGGTGCCAAAAACCGCAGGCAAATGGCGGATGTGCGTGGACTTCACCGATCTGAATAAGGCTACCCCCAAGGACTGCTATCCGCTACCGAGCATCGACCAATTGGTTGATTCAACCTCGGGCAACGAGATACTCAGCTTCCTAGATGCCTATTCGGGTTATCACCAGATCAGAATGCATCCAGAAGACATCGAGAAGACCGCCTTCATCACCGACTGCGGCGTGTACTGCTATACCCGGATGCCCTTCGGGTTGAAGAACGCTGGAGCCACATATCAGCGACTGGTAAATCACATGTTCGAGGGACAGCTAGGTCGGAACGTCGAGGCTTACATCGACGACATGCTCGTCAAGACCCCCAAGGCCCAAGACCACTTCACCGACCTTGCCGAGACCTTCGGCACCCTCCTGAAGTACAACATGAAGCACAACCCCGCCAAGTGTGCCTTTGGAGTAAAATCTAGGAAGTTCCTGGGTTTCCTGGTCACTCAGCGCGGGATCGAAGCCAACCCCGACAAAGTCCAGGCCATCCTGGACATGCGCCCGCCCACGTGCGTTAAAGACGTCCAGCGTCTGACAGGGCGTGTCGCCGCTCTCAGCCGTTTCCTGTCCCGTGCGGCCGAACGATGCTTGCCCTTCTTCAAACTGATGAGGGGACCCAAGCTAGCATCTGCTACGTTCGCATGGGATGAGGAGTGCCAGACAGCATTCGCCGAGCTTAAGAAGTTCCTGGCTTCGCCACCGGTGCTCTCCAAGCCCGTCCCAGGAGAAGTCTTGCTGCTCTACCTCTCGGCGACGCCATCCACGGTCAGCTCGGTCCTAGTCAGGAATGACTCGGGGATCGAAAGACCGGTCTACTACACCAGCAAGGTGCTCAATGAGGCCGAACGGAGGTACCCCGCAATCGAGAAACTCGTGCTAGCGTTGGTCACCTCCGCAAGGCGCCTCCGACCCTACTTCCAGGGGCACCCCATCACCGTGCTAACCGGCGAGCCGTTGAAGAAGATTCTGGCCCACCCCGAGGCCTCAGGGCGACTCGTCAAATGGGCCATTATGCTCGGGGCCTACGACATCTCGTACCGGCCGCGATCAGCAATCAAAGGCCAAGCGCTCGCCGACTTCATTGCCGAAAGCACCATCCCTGCCGAAGACAGGCCTCCGACCACGACCGGGCCAACCTGGGAACTGTTCGTCGATGGATCGTCCAATTCGGCAGGCAGCGGTGCGGGGATCCTCCTGAGGTCCCCCGAAGGGATAGAGCTACAGTACGCCTTGAAATTCAACTTTCAGGCATCCAACAATGCTTCCAAGTACGAGGCCCTTATCTCGGGAGCACGCATGGCTCGACGGCTGGGGGTCGAGCGAGTCAGGATCCACACAGACTCTCAACTAGTAGCAGGTCAGGTCAACGGTGAGTATGAAGCTCGGGAGGCACCCATGATCAAATACCTTCAGTTGGTCCGGAGCCTAGCCCAACAGTTCGAGGAATTTGGGGTAGTCCGGATAGCTCGGGAGCAAAACTCTCGGGCGGACGCCCTCTCTCGATTGGCCTCCTCCCTAGACCCGGAAGGTACACGATCGGTCCTCCTAGAAGAGCTAGAGCACCCGAGCATAGACATGGAGCTCCTCGCTGTTGACTCGGCCACTCCAAGTGACTGGCGCTCCCCCTACCTGTCCGGGCTACATGACTCCCAAGAGCCCTCCGACCCTCGGGAAGCCCGCCGAATGAAGTATCAAGCTCGGCGCTTCGTCATCCTCGACAACACTCTCTACCGAAGATCGTTCTCCGGTCCCCTCCTGAAGTGCCTCGGGCCCGACGAAGCAAGCCGAGCCATCCAAGAAGTTCACCAAGGCCTGTGCGGGGCGCATGCAGGAGGTCGGCCGCTAGCCAGGATCCTGCTACGGCAGGGGTACTGGTGGCCCACCCTGCAGCGCGACTGCACGGCTCACGCACGGCAGTGCGACCGTTGCCAGCGGTTCGACCATTTGGTCCATCAGCCGGCTACGGAACTTATCACCCTAACCGAGCCTTACCCTTTCGCTCGGTGGGGAATCGATATCCTTGGACCATTCCCAACGGCCCAGTCCCAGAAGAAGTTCATCATCGTCGCCATCGACTACTTCACCAAGTGGATCGAGGCCGAGGCGACGACAAAGATGACCGAGACAGTCGTTTGGGGCTTTGTTTGGAAATCGATCATTTGTCGCTTTGGCATCCCCCGAGTGATAGTAAGCGATAACGGTCGGCAATTCGACTCTCGGTATTTCCGAGACAGATGCGCCGACCTAAATATCTGCAACCACTTCACTTCGGTCGCCCACCCTCAGGCCAACGGGCTGGTTGAAAATGCCAACAAGACTATCTTAAAAGGCATAAAAACCAGACTCGGCAAGGCTAAGGGTAGCTGGCTCGAGGAATTGCCCAGCGTACTATGGTCGCACCGAACGACCCCCAGGACGGCAACCGGTGAAAGCCCTTTTCAGTTGGTATATGGCACCGAAGCCGTCGTTCCATTGGAGATCGCCAATCCGTCTCTCCGAGTGATCAGCTTCTCACTCGAGGCAAACGGGCAAAAGTTGCTCGAGAACCTCGACCTGGCAGACGAACTCCGAGAGATCGCGAACGTCCGAGCAACGGAGTACCAGCGCCGCCTCACTCGATACTACAACGCCAAGGTCCGAGACAGACGTTTCCAACCGGGGGACTTCGTCCTCAAGAAGGCCGAAGCCTCTCGACCACTAGAGGCGGCGGGCAAGCTGTCCCCTAACTGGGAAGGCCCCTACCGAGTGGTCGAGACGCTCGGAAAAGGTGCATACAGGTTAGCAACAATGGAAGGGGAACCCATTCCTCGGACATGGAACGCAGCCGCACTACGCAAATTCTATTTTTGAAATTGTACATCAAGATGAACGGAATAAATCCCCTTTCTTTTCATTCCAAACCATTGGTACATCAGATAGGCAAATGCCAGTACATGACATAGCAAAAAGTAAAAATCCGTCTAACACCGCTTCAAGGGGTCATCGCTCGACTGACTCGGTCTTGATCTCCTCGCGTCCAGCCACTGACTCTGCCTCGTGTGGAAACTGGCTTGGACAAAAGGTGGTCGAGCTAGTTGGCTCGGGTGGCCCGTGACAAAGGTGACAGAGGGACTGCAGAAGGGAGGCCACCTTTAAACGTTGAGGAAAGCTACCTCCCAAGTTGGCAACAACCAGGAAAAAGGAGCGCCGTGAAGGCCTCCCCTCTTCCAATCTGCTAACTCCTTGGAAGGAAGGAGAGAGCAAGCAGCCCCCGAAGAGTGAAAGAAAGGAAGAGCAGAAGAGGGAGAAAGAGGCTGCAGACGGAGGAAGGCTTCGGTGAGGAGGGAGCTTGATGCGCCCCCCCCCCATGCAGAGGGGGAGTGGCGGCAGGCTTCCCTGATGCCCCCATCCGTCCCCCGCCTCGGCGTCCACCCGGAAGCCTCGCCGGAGCTAAGAAGAGGCAAACGGCGTGCTTCCACACGCCGAAGCCCTCCCCAGATCCGCGCGGCGACCGTCGGACCCGTCTCGTGCACGCGCGGCGACCGTGGGATCCGTTCAACATTCCAGGACAGCGGGAGCCCGCTGCTCCCCGTCGTCGGCAGCGTCACCCTCCGCGGGACCCTCCATGCTTAGATTGCAGCGGCGCAACGCAGAGTGAAGAAGAAGGAGTAAGGACAGATCGACGGCGGGGATCCTTAGCGTTAAGGAGGAAGGAGCGCCCTTCGGTCTCTCTTATAGGCCAAGGGAGGCCGCGCGCCTTAAATGACTCCCCCCTTTAAAACACGCCAAGGGATCCCCCTGAATGGTCACCTCCAACTCCTCGATCCCCGCCCTAGCGGGATTCACGAAGCGGCCTGGCATTCAAAGCGTGAAGGAACGAAAGGACGCCCCGTCAGAAGTCTACCGAATCAGCATGCGAAAACTGCGCAGAACATATCGGCACCTCCCAACTACTCCAGATACGCCAACCAAATCACGGCAAAGATGGTACTCAAACAGAGCAAGTCATTTATTATCACACCAAAAGGAAACTCTCTAAAAAGAGGAAAGAGAGACAAAAAGGGAAAGAGGCGAAACAAGGCAAAATACATCAGGCCTCGGGCCCACTTTGACGCTCGAGAACGGCGGAAGGGGAAGCGTCATCCCCGGCACCTTCGGTGACGGCCGGCTCGGACACTGACCTCGCCTGTGCGAGAACTGTCTCGGTCGTGAGCCCTCCCGAAACGTCCGGAGCCGGTGACCCCGATGGAGGCGACCCCTCCGAATCTTCCCCGACCGACGATGAGGAGCTAGAAACCGACTCATCCGAGTCATAACGCTGGCCAAAGGGGAACTCGATCGCGGAGTTTTGCTCATCGGCGTAGTCTACCGCCCGGCGATAGCCCTGCTTGAACCCCTTTCGAGCGCCCCGGCGAAGTGCTACCTCGTAATAGGGTAGGGCGGCTTCCACCAGGTCGGCCGAGTAAGCATCCGAGCTCCTATAGCGCTCGATCGCCTCCGCCTCGATCTGCCCCGCCCTTCCGACGAGCTCAACCCGAGCCCGCTCCGCCTCGGCCGCACGCTCCTCTACCTCGACCATCCTCCGCTCGGCTTCGCTCGCACGCTCCTCCGCCCGGGCCTGGTCCACCTCAGCCTCAGCTCGGAAGCGCTCCGCCACCTCCACCCGATCTAGCAGCTCGGCGCGTTCGAGCTCCCAGCGATTGTCTAGCTCGAGGCGATGCAGACGCTCCTCCTCCAAGGATCGGCTCGTCCTCTCAAGAGACTCTCGGGTCTTGGCGAGCTGTTCGGTCAGCACCCCGGCTTCCAGACGGCTCGCCCGCGCCACCTCCCAGAACGCGGAAAACTCCTGCCGGAGCCCCTCATGCTCCCCCTTGAGTCGGGCCAGTTTCCTTTCACATCCTCCAAGGGTCCAGGCGAGTTTCGACCGCTCCGCCTCCGTCCGATCGTGCGCCTCCGACATCAAAGCCGCTGACCGAGCTATGACCAGGCCGCCCTCCGTCAGAACATCGAGAATCCCGGGGGGGGGGGGTATTACGCCTTTCTCCCCCCTTCGTCCTCACGACGATCAACCGGCAGACCCGACACAGGTCACCCGTAATACCGAGCCTTTCCAAGGTCTCCGGCAGAGGGGACCGCTCCGCCCTGGGCACCCCGCCAGAAGGCTCTGCTCGAGCGACGGAGCCGACCGCCTCGCGCGCCACGGTCGGTTGGGGTTGCGACGCCTCCCCGGGCGAACCCCCAACCTCGACCGGCGCCGCGGGACCGACCGCACCGGGAGCTTCAAGCACCTGGGGCTGCAACGCCCTCGCGGGCGAACCCCCAGCCCTGCCTGTCTCGGCCCGCACCTCGCCGACCGAGACATCATCGCCTCCGACCGATCCCCCGGTCTCGGCGTCAACTACCTCGACATCGGCCCCCTCTACCCCCGTGGGGGGGAGAGCCGACCTATCGCCGCCCTCTGAAGGGCCCCCGGTCTCCTCGGCCCCCTCTCGCCTGGCAGGTGGGGGAGCTGGCCCCGAGGGGTCGGCCCCATCTTGCCCCCGAGAGGGGAGCGCCGCCGAGCCGGAGTCACCCCCGGCGGTAGAAGGAAGACCTGCCTTCTTGGCCCGTTTTCTGGCCTTCGCGGCCTCCCGCAACTTTCCCGCCGTGGGATCCTTGCGCTTCGTACCAGCTGGTCGTGAAGATCCCTCGGGGGCCACCCCCTTGCCCTTATCTCGGGCTTGGGCGCGACCCGCAGAAGCACCTGGCTCGTCGGCCGCCGAGTCATCTCCCAGATCAATGACCTCGGCAGCTTCCTCCAGAGGTTCTCGCCTCACGTCTGCAACAAAGGAAGAAGACCCGATCAGGAGAAAGAAAGTAACTACCACCCCAGGAAAATAACCTCGAGAGTGATACCTGTCGACGTCAACCGCGTGAGAAAACACCGTTCGATGTTCTCCAGCGTCACCAGCTCCTCGGTCGACTGGCGGTTATCCAGCAGACGAGCGGCCTGCCGCTCCACGTGGGGAGGAAACTCCTCCTGGCGAGGGGGAAGATTCAGACGAAAATTGGGCGAAACCAAACATCTCCAAGACTCGTCCGTCGCCTCCGCCTTCACCCAGAAGAATTGGGTCTTCCACCACTTGTGCGAGGAGTCCTTCGTGCCAGTGAGATGCAACTCCTCTTCCTCCTCGCCTGGATAAAGTAGAAGCCTTTCCCCGCCGACGGGTGCGCTTTCAACTTGAAAAAATAGTGAAAGAGGTCCAAGGAAGGAAAAATGTCGTGCTGACGACAGAGAATCCGAAAGGCGGAGAGAAGGAGATACGAGTTGGCCACCAACTGAATAGGCGCCAACCGGAAAAACTCGAGAAGCTTAAGTACAAGAGGCTCAAAGGGAAGGCGGAACCCACTCTTCCAAGCCAGGAGGAAAGTGCAAATATGCCCCGTGCGGCTGTCCAGACTCGTCTCATACGGGGCGGCGGCAGTAAAGCTGTACATGAGAGGTAAGCGAAAACGATGCTCCAGCTTCCTCACCTCAGCTTCCCCCAACTCACTGTAATTGGGGACGGGTTCCTGCCTCACCTACTCGACATCCAGAGGCAGATCAGCCATCGAGCCGGAAGATGATCCCTCGCACGAGCTCGAACACTCCGGGGGGGAAGGAAGTTGCCGGACCGCCTCCGCGGTTATCCCCGCCAACTCCTCAAATGCCGCCGCAAGACCTTGCGTCTCCGCTGTGCTCTCACGGCGCATCAAGGAGCCCCAGAAGCAAAGAAACTAAGGAAAGCCTAAAACCCTGGGAAGCCTAGAACGATGAACAGCGCCCAACGCCTATAAAACCCTGGAGGAAAGCGGCGCGTCGTTCCGTGCTCCGAGAAAAGGGGGGGCCCTTCATTTCAAATCCGTCAGGATCATCATTACGGGCCCAGGCGACCACTACACGTGGCTCCATAACGCCAACAGAATTCCACCCACCTAAGCCACGCCGGTCCAAAGCCTCGAAAACTACTCAACCGAGCCTCCATGGCTGGGGAGTAGGAGGGGGACAAGTGGAGAGGGGGATTTCTGCAGCCCATTCAAAGAGCAGCCCAACAAGACCCAACAGGGTCCCACGAGGCAAGCTCACCTGAGTGACAGCCCACAGGGCCCACTTAGAAAAGAAAAGCCCAACGAACAAACACTCGAGGAACCAACTCTCCCCGGCGGCCCCGAGTAATGGTCAGGTCACAAGGAGGGTCCGGCCCGAGCCATTTCCCCGCCTGGGAGAGGCAGGCATTCGCCGACCTATCCAAACCTCTCCTCCGCCGAGCTATGCTCATCGCCCGGATAGGGCTGGCAGTTCGGAAGCTCGGCCAGACCGGATATTATCCGTTCGTGCTGCTGTTAAGAGTCCCCAACGGACAGGGGAATCCAGAAACCGCCGGACTTCGAGGCGATAACGTTCCCACGATAAGGCCATGAAAGCCCACGTTGAGGACGTAACTCCCGCCGGAAACCCCTCAGCTTACAGGACTCCTGAAGGCGGCGTCCTATTTAAACCAGGGCTACCCTCCGGTGGAAGGTAAGAAGAAAAAGAGGAAGAAAAAGAGCCATTAAGGAACTCATACTCAAAAACTCCTGAGCAATCCACTTCACTCCTCTGGTGGAGAGGAATCTCGCACACCAGCTTTTCTCCTCCCCATTATTGCTTCCACCACAGCTCTACTGACTTAATCATCAGAGGGTTTTTCCCCAGGGAAACCCCTTGGGCCCTCTGATACGTTTCCCTGTCTTGCAGTTCATCTTATGGTGATCCACAGCCCGCTCAGGACAAAGCGCGAGATTTCGCCTCTTCAGTGGTATTTAATAATATTCCCCTAAAAGAACCAACGGAGAACATGCAATGGCAGAACTCCGTGCCTTGACGGGGTGACGGAATGTAGGGGGGTTAGCCCCATCGATTTAGCTCCCTTGAGGGTTGAATGAAAGCTATTGCTCCTCCTCAGGGTGATGAGGTTTTGTACTGATGGATCATAGGGCTCAGAACTCTTGAGGGCATCGGCACGAGACTATCGGCAAGGATGGAGGTCGGCGCGATGGGAAAATCCCCAATCGGCTCGGGCGGTATTCGGCGCGGAACCTGTGCCGAGAGAGGGCCGCGCCGGGAGGCTTTGAGAAATTTTCTGAAGATGAGGGTTTCAGCGGGTTTGAAGAGATTTTTGAGCTGAGGATGTTAGAGACTTTTTTGAGTGTTCTAGGGGGGTTCTATTCAAAGATTTTGAAGTGCTTTACTCAAGTTTCGGGGAGCTTTAGCCTGAGGATTCTGGAGGGTTTTATCCAAAGGCTCATGAGGCTTTTCACAGGGTTTCAAGGGGTTTTGTTCAGGGTTTCAGGACGGCCACTGGGGATGGTTCTGGGGGAAATCATCAGAGGAGGAAATGGCTTTCACTCTAGGGCTTCATTGGGAGCCAGGTTATCGATTGACTCATGTGAGCCTTGACGCGAACATATCCCTCGCTATTTCACGAATGAGAAGCCAAGAGATGGACTGTCTCAGGCTCTCATTGTGATTGCAAGGTTGAAACTATAGAGACGATGCGATAGAAATCCCCCAGACGATATGAGGGACATACATTCAACAGGATCAAATCCATTCACACCGACTATTGACTATAGTAGATTTCAGAGAGGCAAAGAGGAAGAGAGATAACTCTAGAGCCTCATACTTCATTTCATTATAGAGAACACATATACATTCGGCACAGAAGGGAGAATCAAACTAAAAAAAAGTCTAAATACAGATGATGTCCCTTGACAACAGAGTTATACTAGCATTTAATGCCATCGAAATAACAACACTCGGAAGCAGACCAAAAGAGAAGAAAACAAATCCAAATATAAAATGGGGAAGGGGATAATATAGCCCCTTAGGGCATTTGATTGACTACCCCACCTTGAATCTTCTTCCCTGGGCTTCTGCGACTCTTTCTCTCTTCAGACCCCTTAGCAGGCTCTCAGGCTCTCCTTCTTTCAGTGGCTTCTTCTGCTTCGATTGCCCCTCTCTTCCGTTTCTGTCTCCCCCCTTTTTTTTGTTCTGTTCTCTTCTTCTCTGATGTCGAAGGCAACAGATTTTATAGGGGGATCGCCAAGCAGCTTCCGGCACGAGCTTCTCGGCACGCTCAACGTGCAGCACCTCGGTGCCCCTTGCATGCAGTACCTTGACGTGTCTCACCCTGTGTTGGGCTTGGCCCATTTGCTAAGCATTCGGCGCCGGAGAGGGGCTCATCTAATGGGCTTTTCTTCATTCATCTTATTGACTTCTTGGTATATATATTTGTTCTTCCTCAGGCTTGCTTAACACCTTGTTTTCACGAACATGTGTGAGGGAATGTGAATCCCATTTTTATGCGTATCAGAATTATCTGAGGCTCCTCTTTAGTAGGTAGATGATTGTCTAGATTTTGTCATGGTCTTTATCAGCCCGACTATCTGATGACAGCCGTGCTGGACAGCGACCTAGCCAGAGATGGCTTCAGTCGAACAGAGTGTCAGAGGTAGTGGACCTCTTCTATTCTGATTCTCAAAACCCCCAGGGATGGCACAGAAGCCGAACTCTTGATTGCTTTGTATATTTTAGGTGTCAACACTAGATTATACCCTAGCCCCTCTTTCTAAAAATTCACTTTCATCCCCAGCAGCTTATCTAAGTTATCTTGTCCTTTAACAAATTTAGACACGGAACTTTTTAGATCCTTAATTTCATTTTCTAGAGATGCAATATGTATCTCATAACTAGCAATTTCTTGTTCACTGCAATTCATATACTCATTTAGCACCTTGTTTGCAGTTTTATAGTTCTCAACTTCTTGTTCCAGATTGTGCAATTTTTCGGGCTCTTTTATACAAACAGATTTCCCTTTTTCTAAGGCAAGAAGCCTCTCAAACATAGCATTGTTTAACTGCTTCAGTTCTTCGTTTTCCTTTATCAATTTCTCAATTTTCTCATCATGTCTTTCAATCAATTTTCCATCCCTTTGTTCAGATTCAAGTTTTTCTTCTAACAGTCTTTTGTTTTCTTCTTTGAGAGAAGCAATTAAGTCCTTATGCCAATCTAACTCTGAGTGAAGATCTTCATTTATTTCTTTCAGAAATGGACAATCATTGCAGGCAGATTTAACAAGACATGTTGTTTCAGCTTTGGCATTTAGACATTGTTTCCTAAGGCAATCATACTCAATTTTCAGAGCACTCAATTCAGAGCTAACACAATCAAGATCTTTCAAAAGTTTTTCATCATGAACTAAATCATTGATATGAACCTAATCATCATCAATCGAGCTAAGTTTTTCTTTTAGTTCAGAAATTTCACATGCAAGTTCTTGATTCTCTTCTTTGTATACACCAATTTGTTTCTTAAGCATTTTTTTTTCAGATTTCAAATGATCTAGTTCTTAAGTAACAGAATCAAGGTTTGTCAATTGTCTTCTAAATATGTCATTTTTTGTTTTAAGAGTTACAATGTCCTCACTTCCAGAGGGATTGTTTGACTTCTTTTTCATGGTTTTATTCTTTTTTCTTAGTCTTTCATAAGACTGAAGAAAATTAGCATAAGCATCCTGCCAATCATCTAGAGTAAAATTCTCAAAGGGGCTTACCTCATCATCATCATCCTCTTCATTTTGGTTGCTGCCAGCAGCCATCATGCATCGATCTTGAATTCCACGACTGGCAGTCTTCAGTTTAGCAACTATCTCTTTTGCAGACTTATAATCATGAATACAAGAGTGGAAAGCCTTGTTATTCGTGGCCTTCATCAATTCCAGAGCTCTTTGATTTTCATCACACATCGATCTATGTCTGTCAGTCCATTTGGACTTATTCTTTTGTAACTTGTGTGGACCGTGTGCAATGAGTTTCCACATATTAGATTAACAGACTTGACAAACACGTGCAAGTTGTTAAGCCATAAGTCAAAACTAGTACCATCGAAAATTGGTGGGTGACCCATGGATCTAAACAGCAGATAATGACAAACAAAAGCGGCGACAAGAGATGTACCACACAAAAACGTGGAATCTACTATAGATCATAGGATCTGGACAATCAGAACCTGCTCTGATACCAATTGTTAGAATAGGTGGTACACGGAAACAGATCCAGAGGGGGGTGAATGGATCTTTTGAAAATATCTCCCAATTAAAAACTCGAACACCCCTCAAAAAACCAAGTGAGTACAACTCCACTCAAGAGACGTAGAAATGAAGACTTCTACTTAGACCAGTGGACAAACATTTGTCATGCCACCAATGTACCAGCAAGAGACTAGATGTACTCTCCAACATTCATAGCTCAAGCAAAACAGATATCAAATAACTAGCGCTCTAAATACCAATCAACAGAAGGGGGCAAGAGATAAGGACAATCACACCAAGGCAAACCACTATGCACGGGGTTTTTTAGGTGGTTCGATCTCAGACCCGAGATCTATGTCCACCCCCCACTCCAACCGAGTGATATTTCTACTAGCAGAAGCTAGAAACCAAAGCAGACTCAGTCTGCAACAAAGTGCTGCCTAACAGCTTGCCCTGAGGGAGACAAATCCCTCACACTGATCCTGCAACCCACAAGATCTGAACCCTGACCTTGCAACCCACAAGATCAGAACCGGAGGACCAATCCTCCCTTCCTCCAAATCGGAGGGGAACCACTAGTGACATCCAGTCACTAGCAACCGGAGACCACAATCTCCCTTCTTCTGCAAGTGCAGAAGGGACGTGAACAGCAACCCACTACTCATCAAAACCCAGAGGATTAAATCCTCTCTTCCTCTGAATCCACAGAGGGAAACCGTGAGTGATACCCAGTCACTCACAACCGGAGAGTCCAACTCTCTCTTCTCCTGAATGCACAGGAGGAAACCTGATCCCAAACCAGGGAATCAGAAAACTCTAGGAAATGGAAAGTGATAAACAAAAAACAAAAGAAGAGATAAAAACAATTGTAGCTCCAACTGGAGCAAGACTGTTCATGATTTGATCCTGGAACAGATCCATAGATCTTCAATATCGTAACCGGTTACTCTGACTTAAGCTAGCTCTTCTTCTCTCTATCCTCTTCTCTGCTCTTCACTTTTTCTTTCTCTTTCTTTTCTTATGCTCGCTCTCAGACGGCTTCTTCTTTTTGCTCCCTGGTTCTTCTCTCAGACGTCCACTCTCTTTTCTTCTACTGGCTTATAGTTACTTTCTTCTGGCGGCTCTCTTTTCTTCTCAGCTTTCTGCAGCCTCCTGCTTTTCTGTGCTATCAGGCCTCTATATATAGGCTCACGAGAGGTGGGCACGTGGAGGCCACATTCCCGCCCAAGGAACTGGGGAAAAGGCACTCCTTTGGAAGTCCACGTGTCAGGATCTAAACGTGCGCTGTCCACGTGTCTGAATCTCCACTTGAGGAATGTCTTGAATCACGAGCCTTTACTTTGAGTTCACGTGACTTTGAGTTCATGTCAGCAGTTTGAGAAGCATTCCATCAAATACTTGGCTTACATAGTAAAAAAATCAATCTGTATTGTCATTGTATGTAGATATGTCATAGAAAGAGAGAAAAATTCAATGGTCATGCCCATAATGAATGTTCAGATCAAACAGATAAAATATGCAGGGAATTCAGTGGAATTGGGCATGAACTTAATGCTAACAACGACCTGACATTGATTATATATGAGAGATGTAAGAACTAACTCCAATCTCATACTCAAACCTCAACCAACTAGCCCAAATCAAACCAACTAACACAGACTCTAAGTATGAATCAAGTCCAACTAACATTGACCTTGATGCAGGGTGATGCATATTAACACCAACCCTGGAATGCAAGACACAGCATGCTAACGATGACCTTGATGCATGACACAACATACTAACATCGACTTAGATGCATGAGACACAGTTCCCTTACTAGCATCGGCCTTGATGCAAATGACTTAATCAGGTAACACAGACTTCATCCATAAAGCAAGGCCAGCTAGCATCGCCCTTAAGTACGAAGCATCGCTAACTAGCATCGACCTCAGTGAACACTAGCATCGACCTGGTTGTATGCAAGCAAAAACTAGCATCGACCTATGTATGAGTTTATGCAAACTCACATCGACCTTATATGCATGCAAGCCAAACTAGCATCAACCTCAACATGTGGTAGAGAAAAGTTGCACTGACCTTATATGTGATCCTGCAATAGTGCACCGACCTGGGTTAGTGCAGGGTGAAAGTTGCACTGACCTTCTTAATGCTAAATGCATATGTGCTCGGACCTTGTATGTACAAGGTGAAAGTTGCACTGACTTTATAAGTAATTGAACAGGGAATGAATTGACCATCTACACATGAAAGACATGATATGCACCGATGTTATATGCATATGGCTGAAATCTGCACCGACCTCTGTAGGCAGGGTGCGAAATATGCACCGACGTTAATCATGCGTAAGAGACACTTGCACCGACCTTAGTCATGTAGGATGAAAATATGCACCGACCTTATTTCAACTAGCACAGACCTTGTATGCAAAACATGCTATAATAGCATCGACCACATCGAGCTGGCATCAACCTTATGCAAGAACTAGCATCGACTACATCGAGCTAGCATCGACCTTATGCAAGAACTAGCATCGACCTTGTCGAGCTAGCATCGACCGTACTTCATCAAACACAGAAGTTGCATCGACCTTTGTGTCAGCTTGCACTGTCTAGAACTTTGACTGGCCAAACAAGACTATTGATAATTCTCATTGACTATGCATTGACTTCATTGACCATGTTGACTTTTTCTTGTTGACTACGTGTTGACTTTTAATTTTAACTGGTTTTCAACCTGTTCTTTTGTGCATACAGTCACAGACTTTTACACATGAATCAAATGTAATATAAGCAATGGGAACAAGCAATTGCATTAGGTTGATTAACATTGAAAGTAGTGCACCAATGCAACATCAACATTGTTTGGCATCATTAAACCATAATGATATCATGACATCATCAAACCATATAACTGCAACATCAACACATATGACATCATGATTAGATGACTTATAGTGTTTATCGTCATCAAAATCACAGGGGTAAAACATGCCTCGCTCTGGTGTTCGCAGCCAAGAAGATAAGGCACTACATGCTATCGCATGAAGTCAAGCTAATATCTAGGGCCGACCCCGTCAAACATATACTCTCTCAGCTGGTCCTAAAAGGGTGACTGGTCAAATGGGCTGTCATCCACCTATGTGCCGCAAATGGCCATCAAAGGCTAGGCCATTACTGATTTCATTACGGTGCACCACGTGCCTGAAGATTCTCCTTTGATCATGGAGCTCCCCGAAGACGAGACTTTAGAAGTGGGCCAGGTTCAACAAGCCACCTGGCAGCTAAACTTTGACGGTGCTTCAAGAACAGAAACACCCCCGCAAGGGCGAACAAGAATAAGAGCATGGGCAGTTGTCGTCCTCAAATCCCCCGAAGGAGAGGTGCTGCACACCTCTTGCTCAATCAACAAGGCCTACACAAATAATGAAGCAGAATATGAAGCCCCAATTATCGGTCTCCGGGTAGCTCTCCAATTGGATATCCGAATGCTGCAAGTATTTGGGGATTCAATGCTGATCGTCAAACAAATTCAAGGACAGTTTGAAGTCCAAAAAGATGAATTACTATCCTACCACGCTAAGGCGAAGCAACTCATGGAGAAGTTTCACTTTATTGAAATAAACCACGTCGGTCGAGGTCAAAATGCATAGGCCGATGCATTAGCAAAGCAAGCAAGCTCACTGGCAATCCTGCCTTATAAATCACTGGCAGGTCCCCATCATGATAGAAGAAGAGCAAGGTCGGGAGGAGCCTGAAGTAGTAATCGTAGAAATGGTCGGATCACCCGACTGGCGTGATCCCCACATGCAATGGTTTAAACACCAGCAGCTGCCCAAGCAAAGGGAAGAAAAGATCAAGCTGATCTGAACAAAAGACTCCTATGAAGTCAGAAATGGAATTTTATTCCGAATCATGGCGGACGCCAATAAGAAAATACTCCTTCGATGCCCTCTCTGTGGAAGAAGCCTGGAGAGTCATGAAAGAAATCCATGCCGGGTCGGCTAGACCACACCAGGCCGGCCCGAAGATGAAAATCGAAATTAAAAAGTTGGGCTACTATTGACCAACAATATTTGACGACTGTTGCAAGTACGCCAAGTCGTGTCAAAAATGCCAAAAGCATGAAACGGTCCCCAGGCGACCGCCAACACAACTACATCCAACAACACGCAGTTGGCCTTTCGCCCAATGGGAAACAGACGTTGTGGGCCCATTGCCCCCATCCTCTTCGGGATGTAAATACATCCTGGCAATAACAGACTACGTCTCCCGCTGGGCGGAGGCTGTAGCCCTGAAAGAAGTCACAGGAGAAATTGTGGCCCGATTTAACCGATGAAATGTAATATTTCGGTTCGGCATCCCTAGTCGGATCGTCTTAGACAACGGAAGCCATTTTCGGAATCAAAGGGTCTACATATTGGCTGAAAAGTACAAGATTGACTGGAGGACATCCACTCCATACAACCCACAGGCAAATGGGTTGGCTGAAGCATTCAATAAAACACTCTGCACCCTCTTGGCGAAGACTATCAGTTCTAACAAAAAGGATTGGAAAGACAAGATGTATGAGGCGCTCTGGGCATACCGTACCATCTATAAAACCCCAATGGGATGTTCTCCCTTCTCCTTGGTGTACGGCTTTGAAGTAGCCGTCCCCATTGAACTAGAGGTACCCTCACTTCGGGTCGCAATCCAACATGAATTGGTCAAAGACAATCGAACAAATGCAGAACGGAGACTTGAAGAGCTCTCCGACCTAGAAGGAAAGCGACTCCAGGCTCAATAGAACATACATGTCTACCAAGCCCGGATATATCGCACCTTGGACAAGCTTGTCAAAGGGCGTGAATTCAAGAAGGATGACCTCGTGATGGTTAAAAGAAGGGAGGTCATGGCTGCCAACCATAAAGGCAAGCTGAATGAAAACTGGCTCGGGCCATATGTTGTCCAGAAAGTCTACGAAGGAGGTGCGTATGTGATTATCAACCATAGAGGGGAGACTCCATTCCCACCCCTTAATGGAAGACATTTGAAACTATATCACGCATCACTTCCCCAGTTTGACGAACAATTAAACCCCACGCCTCACGCGGAACAAGAATGTTTCTTGGACCTCCCTTGAGGCCATGCAATATCCATGCAAAAAAAATGAAAATGAAAACAAATAAAAAAAGAGAGAAGGGAAAGAAAGAAAAGAAAAAGAAAAAGAAAAAAAGAAGGAAAAAAAATCTCGCCAAAGTCACCGGGGGGATGTCAATTCATCAAGTCCCACCGGAATTTAAAATTCCTTCCTTCGGTTCAGACCATCTCGTGTCGACCAAATAACCAGACAACTGCAACCCATGAAGTGGCAGAAAACCCCATATGTGGCTCAACACCACTTTATCCTATCCCACCGATGCATAGAACTTCTAGCTTGGGTCTTCCATCCAAGCCCGTAAACAAAGACTCTTGCTTTGACCTGGACCCTCCCTCCTGGTCAATGAATAAAAAGATCTTCTTCTTCGACCCAGATCCTCCATCTAGGTCCGGTGAACAAAAAGACCCCCTTTCTTGCTTTGGCACTAACCACGTGTCAATGAATAAACCACCTCAATATTACAATTTCCAATCCCACCGATGATTAAACCCGCGGCTCAGACCTTCCGCCCGAAGCCATGAACAAAAAGACCCTTCCACTCTGGATCGAACCTTTCATCCAGCTAGAGGATAAAAAGACCCCTCATATAGTTGGCAACCCCAGCATTGTAAAGAATGAAAAGACCCCTCTTTGCTTCGGCTCAGACCTTCCGTCCAAGTCGATGAACAAAAAGAACCCTCCTTGCTTTGGCTCGGACCTTCCGCCCAAGTCAATGAATAAAAAGAACCCCCTTGCTTTGGCTCAGACCTTCCGCCCAAGTCAATGAATAAAAAGAACCCCCTTGCTTTGGCTCAGACCTTCCGCCCAAGTCAATTAATAAAAAGAACCCCCTTGCTTTGGCTCAGACCTTCCGTCAAAGTCGATGAACAAAAAGACCCCCTTTTGCTTAGATCGGACCTTCCGTCCAAGTCCATGAATAAAAAGACCCCTTTTGCTTGGCTCAGACCGTCCGTCCAAGTCCATGAATAAAAAGACCCCTTTTGCTTGGCTCGGACCTTCCGTCCAAGTCCATGAATAAAAAGACCTCTTTTGCTTGGCTCGGACCTTCCGTCCAAGTCAATGAATAAAAAGACCCCTCGTTGCTTTGGCCCGGACCTTCCGTCCAAGTCAATGAATAAAAAGACCCCCCCTTTACTATGGCTCGGACCTCCCATCCAAGTCAACGAATAAAAGGACCCCCTCTGCTTTGGCGCACACCTCGTGTCAATGAATAAACCACGCTAGCTCCCGGCACCCTATCGACAGTGGCAAATAAACCCTTTGCTTCAGCTCGGACGCCCCCATCTAAGTCGATGAATAAACAACTCCCCTTAACCCAGCACGAGTCCCCAACTCCCTCTCAGAATTGGCCCATCCGGTCGGCTTAGGTCTCTTGCCTGGTATGACGTATAAACCCTTCCTTCTTGCTTCGGTATTAACCCCATACCGATGACTAAACCCCCACTCTAACATTCCGGTCCACGTGCATACGTGGTGAAGCGGTCCCCTCATCCCTTCGCTGAAGGAGTGAGCGCTTTCCCCCGAATTCGCACCGGTCCAGCATTCCACTGGCTCGAAAGAAAAGATACCCTGCTATGGAACTTCATCTGATGGGAATCAAGCCAGCTACCAGGCCGAAGCGGATCGTGTACGTTGCCAGGCCAAAGATGAAGGCGCTATAGGTCCCTAGCGCGACCTGGCAGAAGGTGCTAGGGTCCCCTAGTGCGACATGAAGAACGCGCCAGTACACCCTAGTGTGATGACAGGCAGAAACGGGTTGCAGATGGTCCAACTTCCCGGCGCCTAACTCTTCAAAGTCTTTGATGTCTGCTGTCTTCAATGGTTGTAAATCGACGTGTTAGCGTCATTTTGTCTTCCCCTTTCCCTATATATGTATCCCATCTCGTTTGATTAAGAAATCGAAGCATGAATCTATGAGTGTTCTTGAGTGTAGCCCCATGGCTATCTTCCCCAATCTTTGGAAACCCCCTTCATCCGTCCCTCTATGGGTGCGAGGCCCAATTCTATCTCCTTGATCCTCTCTTTTCCCCTTCAACGGAGGATGATCGAAGCCTCGGATGCATCGGCTCTGAGACGGGGTCGAGTGTGAGGCTCCATTCGGAGCTTCGTTCATCTTCCACCAACGATTCCGCCACCCCACCACCGCCAACGATGCTGTTAAGGTCTGGATGGAGCTCGGCTGCACCGTACCTATGAAGGGTTCGGGTGAGAGGCCCCAGCCAAGCTTCCTCACGGCCCTAACATCATCGACGTCCACCCTCCTTCCCTTGCCGCTCACCCCACATCCACCTTCCCAAAAGTTATCCTAGATAGTATTAGGTTGGTTTGATTTCAATTTTAGCATTCCCCGTGTGTTCTCCGTCGTCCTGTGTGTTTTCCCTTGTGGTTTGAACCCTCAGAGTCATCCACGGAAGCCCCGACGTCGAGGTTCTTCGTTCTGCTACTATCTGAGAATGCGCATAAACGATATAGCGCGTTCTTCAGAACGCGTGTAAAGGGTATAGCGCGACTATGATCGGAAGGAAGAAGGAGACCCCCCACTTTCGTCCCGCATCAAATTGGTATCAGAGCTTAGGGAACCAGGCTGTTCTCACAAACTGGGATCTTTAGCTACGAGGTTCGAGGACGAACCTTCCCAAGTGGAGGGGTTTTGATGGGCATCAAGCCAGCTACAAGGCCGAAGCGGATCGTGTACATTGCCAGGCCAAAGATGAAGGCGCTATAGGTCCCTAGCGCGACCTAGCAGAAGGCGCTAGGGTCCCCTAGCGCGACATGAAGAACGCGCCAGTACACCCTAGCGTGATGACAGGCAGAAACGGGTTGCAGATGGTCCAACTTCCCGGCGCCTAACTCTTCAAAGTCTTTGATGTCTGCTGTCTTCCATGGTTGTAAATCAACGTGTTAGCGTCGTTTTGTCTTCCCATTTCCCTATATATGTATCCTATCTCATTTAATTAACCAATCGAAGCATGAATCTATGAGTGTTCTTGAGTATAGCCCCATGGCTATCTTCCCCAATCTTTGGAAACCCCCTTCATCCGTCCCTCTATGGGTGCAAGGCCCAATTCTATTCCCCTGATCCTCTCCCTTTCCCCTTCAATGGAGGACGATCGAAGCCTCGGGTGCATCGGCTCTGAGACGAGGTCGAGTGTGAGGTTCCATTCGGAGCTTCGTTCTTCTTCCAACCAACGATTCCACTTCCCCACCTCCGCCAAAGATGCTGTTACGATCAGGATGGAGCTCGGATGCACCGTACCTGTGAAGGGTTCGGGTGAGAGGCCCCAGCCAAGCTTCCTCACGGCCTAACAACATCTACGTCCACCTTTCTTCCCTTGCCGCTCACCCCACATCCACCTTCCCAAAAGTTATCCTAGCTAGTATTAGGTTGGTTTGATTTCAATTTCAGCATTCCCCATGTGTTCTCCGTCGTCCTATGTGTTTCTCCTTGTGTTTTGAACCCCCAGAGTCATCCACGGGAGCCCCAACGTCAAGGTTCTTCGTTCTACTGCTGTTTGATAACGCGCGTAAATGATATAGCGCGTTCTTCAGAACTCGGGTAAAGGGTATAGCGCGACTATGATCAGAAGGAAGAAGGAGACCCCCCACTTTCGTCCCGCATCAATGACCTTATGGTATATTAAGTGGTGTTGGTAGAAGGGTAGATTATGTCTGTCTAGAAATGCACACTATGAGTGAGGAGGTCTTCGGACCTAAGTGCTCAGCCCGGTACCATGGGTCAATCCTACACTTTAAGCATGCACATCCTTCATGAGATCCTGTTCAGCATACTCTCTTGGATGATTTTCATGTCTAATTTACACATTCAATGCATTCAGTAAGGGGGAGTAAGCAGTTCATGGTAATCTATTTTCCCCACATGCATGACTTACTTGAGATAGGAAGAGTCACTGCACGCATCCATATGCTCCTACATGAACAAGTTGCATGTCTACATTGTGTCTAAATCCTTAAGTTCATTTGAAATGCATGCACTCTCTAGTATTGTACAAATGCATTTGATCCATGTTCACTGCATATGTGTCTCCTTGAATGCTCATGCATAGCTTAAAGAATCTGCTTGGAATGCATAGCACCTTCATCTAAGGGGAGTAAGTGTCTCATGCCTTGATTTGCATTTCTTTACATGAACAATTTGCATTTAGTCAGGGGGAGTGTAACGCCCGAGAATTTTCTAGGAATTTTTAGATTTAAATATAATTATTTAAGACCATAAATGGACTTAATAGGCTATTTAATGAGAAATGGGCTTTAAATATATTTTTGGGTTAATTAAATTAAATTGGAAGACCAATTAATAACTAAGCTCCTTGGCCCACTTGAATAAGGACCATAACCCTAGTCCATTAGCTTTAAGGCCCAAACCCAACTCTAGAACCATCCTTAGGATAATTCCCCAAACTTAATTAGATAATTAGGGGATAATTATAGAAGAATTTGATTTTTATTCAAATTTGGCGCCAAAAGTAAATTGCGGTCTATCGCAAGACCGCTACCTACAAGAGGCATTCCTCAAATGACCGCAATCTTCTTCCAAAATCGTGAATGATAGAAGCGTGAAAAGACTGGATTTTCCCCATCCTAATCACTTGGTATTGAAGCTATCTGGCGTGGGAAGCTATCCAGGACTCTTAGGGCTTGAGCTGAGCCCAAAAATAGGACTTTATTTTGACCTAATCTAGTAGCCCTAACTCAACCTCTACAAATAGACCCTAACTTCGACCCATGTGAACCTTAATGTTGGCTCGTGATGTTTGAAGGTAAGGAGACACTATCTCAGGTCGTTCCTTTTAAAGATTTCATTCTCCTTTGTATTGTCTAACTTCCCTCTAAATTTTGTGTTATGAGGTCAAGCCGGTGAGAAGATAGAACCATCAGAAGTTACTGGTTTTCTGCAGTTTGCATAGGAATGATTTTTCTCCAAGAAGGAATAGGACATTAGAGGCCCTAGACGAGGTAAGTTCAAGTTGTACCTTTCAAACTATTTGTTCCCCTTTGAATCTTCTATCTATCCTCTAAGTCTCATGGATTTAGGTCAAGGGACTCAGGAGATAGAAGGCCAGGAAGTTGCAATTTCTACGCAGGAAGTACAGGAACCAGCACCGTCTTCCTGCCCAAAATTTGAAGTCTAGAGCTTTACCCAGAGGTAGGTTATCTCATGGAAGGTAAAATTAACATGATAGGGACAAAAGCCCTCTATTCCCGCCTGTTTTCATTTTTTATAGATGGAGTATTTGATGTTTCCTCATGATTGTGCTTTTAAACTATTTCTACATGCATATCCATGCACCCTTAACCAAAAAGATGATAATTTTGATTTAATTCATGCCAGTCATGCCTCTTAGTTGTTCTAAACATGTTAGTAGTTTAACCTTCTATTCCTTATGATTTCATGCATAAATTTTCCCTAGATTTGGCCTTGTACCTTGGAGGTTTCCTCTGTCTACTACAGACAAATGGCGGCCTCCACGAGACCGCCTATTCAAGATGGCGGCCCCTCGATAGACCACCAATTACCAATAAGCGGCCTTCACAGGACCACAACCAGGTTTCTGTAACCCGTTAAACATGCATTATACCCCTTATATGTCTATTGTTATACATGCCATAGTCTAGGTATTATACTCCCTGATCATGGTACGTTTTATACTGCATGTTTAAGTCAATTTCAGGTAGTGTTAGTATGTGTTAATCCAATTTTCCAAGTATATTATTTTCATGCCAAAAGCATATAGTTTTGTACTTAAATATTTTCTTTATGATTATGGAACTTGTTTTATTACTGTTTGATCGCTTTTTTTTTTCACGATTCCACTCTCATCTTTAGCCTTTCACTAGTACATAGTGCGTACTCCGGTGCGTGACTATTAGTTACACTTTGCACATGATAGGAACACTTTCTTTGATTTACGATCCTCTCCGTCGGATATCCCTTCTGCCAGACTAGGTGATCATGCTTCAAGGCCTCCGTAAGTCTCCGCGAGCCTGAGATTCTCACTAGGACGCCGAGCTGGTTCTACCCTAAAAGCCCAATGGATTAGAAAGCACCTATCTTACCGACATTTTTCTATACCCTGGATAGATAGCGGCCCTTAGGAGACCGCCACTTTCTGGTAACGGCCATCTCGTGACCTTAATCTTGTTCCCATATTCAAATGTGACGACTCTTTCCTTCTCTAAAGTCGACTCTACCTGATTACAGCCATCCCATCACGCCTTGAACCGATAGCAGCGGAACGTGTCTTTTGCTCGGAACGTGGCAGCTAAACAGTCGAGTCAATCAGAACATAGTCATTTGGCAAAGTATAATTGAACAAAGTAATAATTTTTTTTCAAATATAAGTTCATTACAATTTGGACCCAATAAAAGAAAAGACTCAATAAAGGAAAAATTACAATGAGACATAAGACGCAAGATAACCAGACTAGACGGTTCATCTAGATGTCAGAGTTCTCTTCACTCTTGCCCTTGCCCATCATGTTCGGTCTCGCCATCACTAAAGTCATTACCTGAAAAACAATGAAAAGCGCAAGGTGAGCGAACGCTCAGTAGGACTTAATATCTCATGCTCCAAGTTAGCTTTAAATCAATTACAGTTTAACAAGCTTATGCAGGTCATGCAAGATATAGAAATCGAGAACTATAATGGCACGAGATAAATTCAAGAACTATAAGAGTAGACAAGTCGTTGGACACTTTCAGGAGATATAAGAACAAGTAGATTGAAAAAAAGAATATATCAAGAACTTTCATGACGAGATAACAAGTACTTTCAATAAGATAATTCAAGAACATTCATGATGAACAATATAGAAGTAAGTCAATCAACTCTACTAGCACTGTATAGAGTTACCAAGACACTAAGGGGAAATCACGATAATATGATAGCTCCTCTAATAAGGTAATTTAAGATCTTATCATGGTGAATAATACATTGTGGAAATGTGTACTATGATGGCAATTACCCTCGATCATCACTATCACGAGAGCGTTTGCACACCTAGCACGATATAGGATTGTGCACTACGATGGCAATTACTCCTGATCATCACTATCACGAGAGCGTTTGCACACCTAGCATGATATAGGATTGGCCATTGCGCTAAGGGGAAAATCAAGAAGATATGATCACCTCTCATGAAAATAAGTTATAGACGACTATAGGTGGTGAATGCCAGCACCCGATCATCGTATACCGGCAACGTTTAGACTTTGTCTCGCCCAATATGGGTCAGATCAGGACCCGTAGCATTTAAAATGTCATTTTATTGGGACCCATAGCCCCTGACATTTAGTCTAAACTAATTCCATATTAATGGACAAGAATTTCAAGGATCAAGCATGTAAGAACATTAAGATAGATTTCATGAAACATAGAGTTCAAGGACAGATGTAAGGCCTGTGCCTTAATGGATCCTTCGTGGTATTTGTTCTATTAATTGTTCTGGAATTTTCGGCTATTTTCCTGGATTTTTAGGAATTTGTCTGGTATTTTTCCGGATTTATTTGGGGCTAATTGAGGGTTATTGAATATTAATAAGATTTATATATATATAATGATTATATTATATATATTATTTTTATTTTTATTTTTTTTATAACCTCTCCCCCTCTCTCTCTCTCTCTCTCTCCCTTCCCGTCGATCTCACTCTCACCCTCTCCCTCTCTCTCTTCTCACGATCGTCCCCTCCCTCTCCTAGGGAACTCGGGCGAAACGAGATCGGATTGAGGCGAGGTTGGCACCGTTGGATTCCTCGCGTCGAGTAGTGCACGTGGGTGTCCACTTCGGCGTGGATCGGTGATTGTGGGAGCGAGGTGGAGCGTGGAAGCTCCGTGGCTCTTCCACCTTGCATGCGGCCCGTTCGACGGTTTCGGCTTGCGAAAGGTAGGGGGATGGAATCTCGATCTTGCTAGGATCGTTTCCCTTAGCCTGCTTGATGATTAGCACCCCGTAGCATGCGTGATGTGTATATTTCCATTTTTGGGGTTTTAGCCTAAATCTTGAGTTTAATGGGTTTTAGGCCTTGCATGTGCTAGATTTAGATGTTAAATTGTTGTCTAGCATGCGTGGTTTGACAGGTTATCAGGTTTTTCGTCGATACCCGGCGTTTTCAGCCGTCCGGGAGGGCTTCGGTTTATAAATCGTACCCACCCGTAACCCAGGTGCAGTGACGGTCCTGCCAGGAACCGTCACTTGCCTGACGGTCCATAGCGGACGCGTCACTTCCAAATAGCGGCCCATTGGGGGTGCGTTACTTGGAGAGTAACGGTGGGGCTCCCATCCATTACTCATCAACTGTTTTCCGTAGTTTTGGGCAGGCGATGCGCCCGACGGCCAGTCGGCCGACCGTCGTTTCGGTCCGACGCGCCTAGACCGGGGCGTCACTTCGTCTGCTATCATTTAGAACGCTGATAGGTGGTTTGAGCCTCGGGTGGATGTGACGGCGGTGACCCCACGCGTTGCTTCGAAGTAACGCGCAGGGCCCCCACCGTTACAAGCCCTTTAGTGCCTCTTGAGCTGGAACCCTGAAGGGAGTGACGGATAGGGACTGGGGCGTCATTCTTGAAGTAACGCGCCGGCCCCCGACCATCGTTTGCATGTGGCGCGTGGGTCTTTGACCGCCGCTTCCCTGATGGTTGCAATATATTCCCAGCCCATCTGTTATGCGCTTCTTTCTATATTCATGCCATATTCGCATTATTTTAAATATATTGTGGCGTGTTTTATACCAATAGAGTAGCTTTTCTTTCCATGCAATGGAGCCACTGTCGTTGCCCTAAGGTCTGTTGAGTACCAACCCACTTGAGGATGGCGGAGGGGTATGTTTCCCATTCACGGTTTGTAAGCTAGTTCCGTGGGCTCCCAGCCAATGGTAGCGTCCTGCCAAGGGAGAAAACTAGTTAGAGGGCCTGGCTCAGGCTAGAGTCAGTGTGTGCACACGTGGTCGGAGACTGTGGACTGACACCGACGGGTGCCACTCCGACTGGTCACTTGGTTTGGTACTGTTTACGCGCTTAGCTTGTCGCTTCGTCGACTGCGAGTGCTTGAGACGCAGTGTAAGCCGTCAGTGGACGCATCTGGTTTCTGCTCCAGTGGTTGTCCTTCCTTGTTGCTTGGATTAGTTGCATCTCCTTCTATTTGGTAGCTTTAGCTTTAATCGCTTGCATTTAAGTAGTAGTGGCATGTGTTAGCTGTTATACTTGCTTAGCTAGAGTTTACAGCTTTCTTGTGATTGGTTATTCATGCCATTGCATGTGTGTTTATTTAAATGCATGCTCTACTTGCTTTATTTATGCATGTTCGCTTGTTTAGTGCGAGGTAGGGATCCGTGTGACCCCTACTGAGTCTGGCTGTGACTCACCCTTCTCCTTTCAGGTGAGCCGCGCCCGCCGTCTCCCGGACTTTAGTGTGCTGTTTCGGGACCGTTCCTAGCTGCCAGCTGTGCACGAGCTACCTTTTTGAGGCTTGTGTTGTACTTTTGCCGGGGTATGCCCCGCGTAGTTGTACCTTGAGGACTAGTGTTTGTGACTCTGGACTAGTTATACATATATCACTCTGGTTATTTTTAAATTGCTTCCGCACTGGTGTTTAAATCTTAAATACTTATTTGTATTTCGCGCCCCGATTCGCAATTATTTATGCATACTCCTCAACTAACCCCCACTAACCCTTCAGGGGCCTCATCAGCCTCTTGGGTGGCCTCCCCAGTTCTTGGTGTCGGTGTATCGATGTTATCGGTATATCGGTGTCCTAAACTCTGGGTCGTCACAGATGGTATCAGAGCGTAAGTTGAGGATTTGTGTAAAGAATTGGAATTGACGCTTTGTCCAGAGCTAGTCCTGTTGTCGTCTCTTGCTGGCATAGGATGTTTTCCGTATGATTGATGGATTTTATTGTTGATTGTGTTTTTGGCAGCATAGTTATGCCGCCTCGTCGAGGAAGACCTCCTCATGTTCCTCGAGATGCGCCCAGGGAAGATAGCGGTTCTGCACCTCCTCCTACAGTTCCCGCTGTTCCTGTCGTTCCAGTTGCTCCTCCAGTGCCGATCGTTCAAGCTGAAGTGCCTGGCAGTCGAGGCAAGGCGTTGAAGGAATTTCTGATGTTCAATCCGCCTGCTTTCGATGGCCAAGCTGATCCAGAAGTCGCGAGGCAATGGTTGGACGCGATAGAGCGTGTGTTTGTCTCGATGGAGTGTGCTGAAGATGAGAAAGTTATGCTCGCTGCTTTTCAACTCCAGGGTACATCCATTGCGTGGTGGAAAGCCGAGTGGCAGATTTCCTTTCGATCCAGACCTCTTCGGCAAATCACTTGGGCAGAGTTCGTTGCTGCTTTTGAGCGTGCCTATACTCCTGCCTGCTTGCAGATGGATAAGATGTATCAGTTTATGGAATTGACCCAGGGCTGTATGATCGTGCTTCAGTACAGGAATAAGTTCTTGGAATTGGGTCAGTATGCGCCCCATGTGCTGGCCAGTGAAGCTTTGAAGACCCAGCAATTCTTGCGTGGGTTGAGGCCAGAGTTGAAGATGCCGCTGATAGCGAGTCGTGTTGCGGATCTCGATACTGCGTGTCAGACAGCTGTAGCTTTAGAGCTGGAGATGGCGAGACCGGGTGGGTATCCCCAGGCAGGGTCAGAGCAGCCGGTAGCTCAGGTTCAGCAGTCTTACCGATAGCCCGTGCCTGGTGTTCCTTCGGTCCAGTCAGAGGTTTCCAGTGCTTCCTCTCCTTCTAAGCCCAAGTTTAAAAGGTTCAAGAAGAAGAAGAAGTTTTTTCAGCAGCCGTCCGGTATAGATTCTGTTCAGCAGCCGACAGCACCTTCTTCTCAGACTCGGCAGAGCTCAGCTGCTAGTCAGCCGTGGACGTGTCGGAGATGCGGTGGTCATCACAAGGGCCAGCCGTGTTCTCTTCCTGTTGTGTGCTTTAGGTGTGACCAGCCAGGTCATGTGGTTCGGGATTGCCCGCTGAGGCCGACTCAATTGCAAGCTCCTCAGTTGTCTCAACCTCAGCCGCAGTTTAGACCTCCTGCACCTCAAGCTCCACAACAATTTTTCTCTCAAGCGTCGGCGTCTTCTCAGCAATCTTCAGCTGGTTCCAAGAAGCAGAAAGGCAAAGTTTCTCATTTGACAAGAGCTGATGCTGCTGCGTCCCATCTTGTGGAAGGTACGATTATGCTTTATGGACATTCAGCTCATGTCTTATTTGATTCTGGTGCTTCTCACTCTTTTATTTCTGAGGATTTCATGGCTTGTATTGAGGAACCGACTTCTGAGCTGTCTTGTGAGTTATTTGTGGAATTGCCTTCTAGAGATTTCATGGTTACTCCTCTGTGTTTGGATGAGTCTCCTGTGATGATTGATAATCACCAGTTGCCGGCGAGATTGTATGCGTTGCAGCTGGCAGATTATGATGTTATTCTGGGAATGGATTGGTTGGAGCATTATGGAGCTGTAGTTGACTGCAGATCGAAGAAAGTCTATTTTCAGCCCCAGGGAAAGTCAGCCTTTTATTTTCAAGGTATTCGATCCCGATCTTCTCGTATGGTTATTTCTGCTATTCGAGCCTATAGGTTGCTTAGTGCAGGTTGTCAGGGATTCCTTGCTTCAGTGGTGGTTGTTGAAAAACCACGACGGGATGTTTGTGATATTCCGGTTGTCTGTGAGTTCCCTGATGTGTTTCCTGACGAGTTGCCAGGCTTTCCCCCAGAGCGAGAGATTGAGATGGTGATTGAACTGATTCCAGGTACTGGCCCCTTAGCAAAGCCACCGTACCATATGGCTCCAGCTGAATTGAAAGTACTGCGTGCACAGCTACTAGAGTTACTAGAGAAAGGTTATATTCGTCCCAGTTTTTCTCCGTGGAGTGCCCCAGTGCTGTTTGTGAAAAAGAAAGATGGAAACCTGAGGCTTTGTATTGATTACAGGCAGCTGAATCAGGCGACTATCAAGAATAAGTATCCGCTCCCCAGGATTGATGATTTGTTTGACCAGTTACAGTCTGCTACTGTCTTTTCGTGAATTGATCTCTGGTCTGGCTATTTTCAGTTACGGATCCGGGAATCTGATGTGGAGAAGACTGCTTTCAGTACTCGATATGGTCACTTTGAATTTTTAGTCATGCCGTTTGGTTTGACTAATGCCCCAGCAGCTTTCATGGACCTAATGCAACGTATCTTTCGTCCATTTCTGGACCAGTTTGTGGTGATCTTTGTCGATGATATCTTGATATATTATGCCTCTGTTGATGATCATGTGCAGCATTTGAGGATCGTTCTGCAGACTCTAAGAGATCACGAGCTTTATGCGAAGCTCAGTAAATGTGAATTCTGGCTTCGGGAGATTCATTTTCTTGGCCACGTGATTTCTGGTGATGGAGTGGCAGTAGACCCTGCAAAGATTAATGCCGTTTTGAATTGGCAGAGACCGAGGACCATCACGGAGATACGAAGTTTTTTAGGATTGGCTGGGTATTACCGCAGATTCATTCAGGATTTTGCGAAGATTGCAGCACCGATGACTAAATTGACACGGAAGGATGTGCCATTTTTCTGGTCGGATCAGTGTGAGGCTAGCTTTGTTGAATTGAAAAGGCTATTGACTTCTTCTCCAGTGTTGACTTTGCCTTCCGACTCGGGTGGTTTTCTTGTTTGTACAGATGTGTCTCGAGTAGGTTTGGGTGCAGTGCTGATGCAACATGGTAAGGTTATCGCATATGCATCTCGGCAATTGAAACAGCATGAAGGGAATTATCCCACTCATGATCTAGAGCTAGCTGCAGTTATTTTTGCCTTGAAGATCTGGAGACATTATCTGTATGGTGAGAAATTTCAGATTCTTACTGATCATCAGAGTTTACAGTATATTTTCTCCCAGAAAGATCTGAACCTCAGGCAGAGGCGATGGATGGAATACATAAAGATTATGACTTTACACTCTCCTATCAGCCAGGTAAGATGAATGTTGTGGCCGATGCTTTGAGCAGGAAAGTGCAGGTCAGCCATTTGTTGCTTCACGAATGGAAATTGTGGGAACAGCTTCCGAGCGAGGCATTGTGTGTAGAGATTCCTGCCGATCCGAAGATGGCAGTTTGTGCTAGCTTGGTTTTGGGTTCAGCTTTGTATCAGCGGATTTTAGAAGCCCAGCAAGCTGATTCTGATTTGGCCCGTGTTATATCAAGATATGATGTGGAATTTGATGACGAGCTGGTTGTCAGTTTCCAGGGCAGATTGTATATTCCCGTTGATAATGATTTGAGGAATGAGATTCTAAGTGAAGCCCATGGTTCCCGTTTTGCTATTCACCCTGGTGTCACTAAGATGTATCAGAATTTGAAGAAGCAGTTCTGGTGGCCCGGCATGAAGAAGGACGTAGCTATTTTTGTTTCTAAGTGCTTGACTTGTCAGTTAGTTAAAGCCGAACATCAAAAGCCAGGTGGTCTGCTTCAGCCATTAGAGATTCCGATGTGGAAATGGGACCATGTTACTACAGATTTTGTGGTGGGTTTGCCTCGAACTTCTCAATGTTTTGATGGAATCTGGCTGCTTGTCGACAGATTGACGAAAACCGCCAGATTGTTGCCAATTAAAGTTACTTGGAGTGTGCAGAGATTGGCCGAGCTCTATGTGCAGAAGATCGTGCCGCTGCATGGAATTCCTGTTTCACTTGTGTCAGATCGTGACCCACGTTTTACCTCTGGCTTCTGGCGTAGTTTCCAGAAAGCTTTGGGCACTAAGTTAGCTTTCAGTTCAGCGTATCACCCACAGTCAGATGGACAGTCAGAGAGAACTATTCAAACTTTGGAAGACATGCTGAGATCGTGTTGCCTTGATTGGCAAGGTTCGTGGGGTCAGCATTTGCCACTTGTTGAGTTTGCTTATAATAATAGTTTTCACTCCAGTATTGGCATGGCTCCTTATGAAGCGCTGTATGGTCGTCCTTGTCGTACTCCTCTGAACTGGTTTGATGTTGGGGACCGACTGTTGACAGGACCGGACATGGTACAACAGTGTTCTGATGTGGTTCGTCTGATCAGACAGAGATTGTTGACGGCTCAGAGTCGACAGAAGAGTTATGCAGATCAACGCAGACGTCCACTACAATTTGAGCCTGGAGATATGGTGTTTGTTAAAATATCTCCGATGAAAGGTGTTTCCAGGTTTGGGAAGCGTGGAAAGCTTAGTCCGCGGTATGTTGGCCCTTTTCCGATTGTTGAAGCTATTGGTTCAGTGGCTTATCGTTTGCAACTGCCAGCGGCCATGCAAGCTATTCATGACGTGTTCCACGTGTCTCAGTTGAGGAAATGTGTGCCTGATGCTTCTCATGTTCTCGATGATTCAGTGTGGCCCGAGGTGACTACTGATTTGTCCACACCAGAGTTTCCTGTTCGAATTGAAGACCGTCGTGAGCAGCGGTTGAGAAATAAGGTTATTCCTCTGGTAAGGGTTGCTTGGCAGCGTCACTCTGGTAACGAGTCTACTTGGGAGCGTGAAGATGAGATGCGTCAGCTTTTTCCTTTCTTGTTCCAGTGAGGTATAAGTCCTTTCTCAGTTTCCTCCTTTTCGGTTGTTGTATATTTCGTGGGCGAAATTTCTGTAAGGAGGGAGGGACTGTAAGGCCCGTGCCTTAATGGATCCTTCGTGGTATTTGTTCTATTAATTGTTCTGGAATTTTCGGCTATTTTGTTGGATTTTTAGGAATTTGTCTGGTATTTTTCCGGATTTATTTGGGGCTAATTGAGGGTTATTGAATATTAATAAGATTTTTATATATATAATGATTATATTATATATATATTAATTTTATTTTTATTTTTTTTATAACCTCTCCCTCTCTCTCTCTCTCTCTCTCTCCCTTCTCGTCGATCTCACTCTCACCCTCTCCCTCTCTCTCTTCTCACGATCGTCCCCTCCCTCTCCTAGGGAACTCGGGCGAAACGAGATCGGATTGAGGCGAGGTTGGCACCGTTGGATTCCTCGTGTCGAGTAGTGCGCGTGGGTGTCCACTTCGGCATGGATCGGTGATCGTGGGAGCGAGGTGGAGCGTGGAAGCTCCGTGGCTCTTCCTCCTTGCATGCGGCCCGTTCGACGGTTTCGGCTTGCGAAAGGTAGGGGGATGGAATCTCGATCTTGCTAGGATCGTTTCCCTTAGCCTGCTTGATGATTAGCACCCCGTAGCATGCGTGATGTGTATATTTCCATTTTTGGGGTTTTAGCCTAAATCTTGAGTTTAATGCGTTTTAGGCCTTGCATGTGCTAGATTTAGATGTTAAATTGTTGTCTAGCATGCGTGGTTTGACAGGTTATCAGGTTTTTCGTTGATACCTGGCGTTTTCAGCCGTCCGGGAGGGCTTCGGTTTATAAACCGTACCCGCCCGTAACCCAGGTGCAGTGACGGTCCTGCCAGGAACCGTCACTTGCCTGACGGTCCATAGCGGACGCGTCACTTCCAAATAGCGGCCCATTGGGGGTGCGTTACTTGGAGAGTAACGGTGGGGCTCCCATCCGTTACTCATCAACTGTTTTCCGTAGTTTTGGGCAGGCGATGCGCCCGACGGCCAGTCGGCCGACCGTCGTTTCGGTCCGACACGCCTAGACCGGGGCGTCACTTCGTCTGCTATCATTTAGAACGCTGATAGGTGGTTTGAGCCTCGGGTGGATGTGACGGCAGTGACCCCACGCGTTGCTTCGAAGTAACGCGCAGGGCCCCCACCGTTACAAGCCCTTTAGTGCCTCTTGAGCTGGAACCCTGAAGGGAGTGACGGATAGGGACTGGGGCGTCATTCTTGAAGTAACGCGCCGGCCCCCGACCGTCGTTTGCATGTGGCGCGTGGGTCTTTGACCGCCGCTTCCCTGATGGCTGCAATATATTCCCAGCCCATCTGTTATGCGCTTCTTTCTATATTCATGCCATATTCGCATTATTTTAAATATATTGTGGCGTGTTTTATACCAATAGAGTAGCTTTTCTTTCCATGCAATGGAGCCACTGTCGTTGCCCTAAGGTCTGTTGAGTACCGACCCGCTTGAGAATGGCGGAGGGGTATGTTTCCCATTCGCGGTTTGTAAGCTAGTTCCGTGGGCTCCCAGCCAATGGTAGCGTCCTGCCAAGGGAGAAAACGAGGCCCTGGCTCAGGCTAGAGTCAGTGTGTGCACACGTGGTCGGAGACTGTGGACTGACACCGACGGGTGCCACTCTGACTGGTCACTTGGTTTGGTACTGTTTACGCGCTTAGCTTGTCGCTTCGTCGACTGCGAGTGCTTGAGACGCAGTGTAAGCCATCAGTGGACGCATCTGGTTTCTGCTCCAGTGGTTGTCCTTCCTTGTTGCTTGGATTAGTTGCAGCTCCTTCTATTTGGTAGTTTTAGCTTTAATCGCTTGCATTTAAGTAGTAGTGGCATGTGTTAGCTGTTATACTTGCTTAGCTAGAGTTTACAGCTTTCTTGTGATTGGTTATTCATGCCATTGCCTGTGTGTTTATTTAAATGCATGCTCTACTTGCTTTATTTATGCATGTTCGCTTGTTTAGTGCGAGGTAGGGATCCGCGTGACCCCTACTGAGTCTGGCTGTGACTCACCCTTCTCCTTTCAGGTGAGCCGCGCCCGCCGTCTCCCGACTTTAGTGTGCTGTTTCGGGACCGTTCCTAGCTGCCAGCTGTGCACGAGCTGCCTTTTTGAGGCTTGTGTTGTACTTTTGCCGGGGTATGCCCCGCGTAGTTGTACCTTGAGGACTAGTGTTTGTGACTCTGGACTAGTTATACATATATCACTCTGGTTATTTTTAAATTGCTTCCGCACTGGTGTTTAAATCTTAAATACTTATTTGTATTGCGCGCCCCGATTCGCAATTATTTATGCATACTCCTCAACTAACCCCCACTAACCCTTCAGGGGCCTCATCAGCCTCTTGGGTGGCCTCCCCAGTTCTTGGTGTCGGTGTATCGATGTTATCGGTATATCGGTGTCCTGAACTCTGGGTCGTCACAACAGAACTTGTAGTAAGGATGATATATCAATAAACCATATGAAACCCATGACAATCTGGAAATCTAGACGATTAGGTGCAACCAGCTCGGCTGCCTTGAGAGAATCCAAGGTTAGTGTAGACTTACGGAGGTCCCAATGACTAACTTGCTAGACCGAAGGAACGCAATGTCCCACGGAAGGCTCGTATGTCACCGAGAGTTGAGTGTGTAAAGGAGAAAATAAAACCGGGACCAAGTCTCGGACGTGAGATAGTGGTGTCAATGATCTGCAGTACATATCAAATCTCGAGAAACATAAAATAAATAGCGTCCATGAAAGAAGGTGTCGATTCATATCTTAATTTCTATTTAATCTAATAATTTAGAAAATAGCATCTCTTTAAAAGGATGGACACTATTTTTTTTACTAATTACATGATAATTAAGGAAAATTTACAAGGATCACGACTATATATTTATTGTAATTTTTACCTATTTTGATCATAAGATATAAATTTTCTAGGATTTAAACATGATATATGATTTTTAATTTAATCAAGATGAACAATAATATTTTTCAAATAAAAGAATATTATTAGAACTCAATATATGATAATCAAGATAAAATTACAAGGATCCTGAATATATATTTTTTTATAATTTTATCTAACTTGGATTGTAAGTTATATATTTTCTCAAGATTTAAACATATTTAATTAAAAGTAAATCAATGATAAAAATAAAATAAATTAGCAACCGCTTATACGATCGCACATTCATAATATATATATATATATATATATATATATATATTTATGTATTTATATTTATATTTATATGTATATATATTTAAAAGAATCAACGACAACTCAATTGTTGTCATTTAGTTAATGAATAGTCTCTACTTTTTAAATTGCAAGGATTTTCAGGGAATAAAAGTATAGAAAAGTAAAAAAAATTACAGAGATTCTAGAAACATAAATATCATAATTTTAAGATATATGGTTCAATAGTTATTTAATTTTAAGGATAAAGTATATAACGACATAGATTACCACGTTAATTAAATAATCACAAACCAAAAGTCGTTAGGTACTTAAATAACGATATAGCATAGGTCGTTAGTTAGGTAAGATAATAAATAATATTTCTCTACTTCAAACGCTTCGTTCTTGACTTATACAAGTCGGAATTATACAATCTATATATCAAAATGAAGGGCTCGAAAAACTCTGCCTAACCGGATGTTCAAAATAATTTTTTGTTAAGAGATGGGAGATCTTGAGATAGGAGGCAAGGAAAACGGTGGTACCACCCTCACTACCTCGGTCTCCATCCCAATAACACACCCATAAAATTTCATGGCCAAAGGAGACTCCGATACCTACGAAGAAGCTATTAAGGCGAAAACTCCATAACTAATTGCTACAGTGTTAAACCAAAACAACGTAATATCATGTAGGTAATACTTAATATTGAGGCAGAACTAACGAGATCATGCTAGGTTTAATCGCTTAATAGTTTGGCTTGGGAGATTACCTATCTTTACGTTGATGCCCTGACAGACGAAGAAGAAATAGCAGGATGAAGAGAAGTAGATGTGCAGAAGAATAGCTGCAGCAGTACACTTCAACGGTAGTAGAGGATGTAGAAGGAAGAAGAACGACGACAGCAGCACAACAGCCTTGCCCTCATATGAAGAAGGACAGCACGGCAACTGCAGCAACGGCACGAATAGGAGCCAGGGAAATAACGCGAGCAGCAGCAACGGCCTAGCTCATAGAGGGTGGTTTATTTATAACGCTCCGGAGTTTAGAATCCTAATGGAACAGGGTTGCTTAAGTACGATTCCTACTTAATATTAAGTTCTCATATCTTTAGTTTTCCCCGCCAGTGGCGGGGTGGACACCCCCCCCTGCGCAGGTGGCAGGAGGGCACAGCTTCGAGCCGCTTTCCCCTCCCCCCCCCAAAAAAAAAGTCAAAAAAAAAGTTCTCATATCCTTACGTTCCTTTCCCAATTTCGTAGCCGCCTTCCATATTATCTTCCAAAACTCTTAAAGCTTTCTTTTAGTTCAAACGTGAGAAGGGTTTTGGGTTTTGAGGAAACCCTGAGGTTAATATATATATACCTCCTTATTAGATGTCTGTACGTAATTCTCTTAAGGCCCAAAAGTCCAATACTTTCTTTTTAATAGGGGATGCCATTTAGTTAAAGCCCCTTCATGTTTCTACATAACCCTCGCATAGCTCTTATAATAATAGTATATATATATAGGGGGGCGCTCACCTGGTGCCGGCACCAGGTGGTGCCGGCCCCACCCCCCTCTCACAGCGCCCCCCCCCCCCCCCATAAATGCATGGGGGGGGGGCACTGTGAGGGGGGTGGGGCTAGCACCAGGTGGTGCCGGCACCACCGGAAAGCCCCCCATATATATATACCCGTAAAAACCCATTCTTCTAGTATACATAAGGCCCATTTAGCCTATCCAAGCCCTACCAATTTTATTTTAAAGTCCATTATTCCCTCTTATTAAGGCCGCTATATATATATATAGGCTTTTATGTTTTATAAATGTGTTTTGAGCCTTTTAATTGCCTGAGGCTCTTTAGGCCCGTTGGGTTTGATTTGGAGCCCACGATCATGGCCCATACATAAATAGTCATATATGTTATACGTATGTGCCAAGCCTAAGGTTCTTAAACCCATGTATTAACTTTTGAATATTATTATATATTTATTTCCTTTTAAGGCCCATCCATATTTTGTATGTATATAGATTTATATATGTGCTTTTACATATATTCCGAACCCACTTGGTTATTTTTAGCCTTTACACCTAGGCCCACCAAATAAAATCAATGCTTATATATGGTTAAGGTGTGTGGGTATGTTAGCCCATTAATATATAAGCTTTAATTTATCTAATAGAACTTCATACATCTATAGTTCCCAATTCCCATAATTGTACCTTAACTTATTTAATTTCCGTGGGTATCTTGGATATCAGAGTCGGGTTCGATCTTATAGAAATCTTTATATGTATGTGTACTTATCTAGTCTTGAATTATACTCTTAATTTCAAACTCAAATAAGTAAAGGTTATTCTAACTTTCATTTCTCAATTTATTTACCTATACTTTTATTCACATTTAGCTAATTATTCCTTTTCTTTTATCAGAATTTAATTTTCATGATGAATATCTATAATTATTTTTATTTATTCTATATTCAAATTCCTGGAGTGCTACATCCTCCCCCACTTAAAAGAATTTGGTCCCCAAATTTACATGATTTCCTTTCTAAATTTAGTGAGGTAAGATCACCATATCCAAAACATGTTTTCCCATGATATGCTAAGCATTATGATCATCATGTTTGATTCACGTAATTATAGATGTTATAAGTTTACAGGGCTACCTTGCTGTGTTTCTTCTCCTAGGAGTGGACAACGGGCGATCTTGTGATCTCCACTTCCACAACGGACACACTTCCCGAGTTTGTATCAACACTCGTCCAGATTGTGCCTCCCTTTCTTGCAATGCTCGCACTTCTCTTTAGTCGGAATAATTTGTTGATCATCATTCCAAAGTTTCTTATTCTTACGGAAACCATTACCTCCATTGGACCTCTTCTTGCCGTTCACAGTTTCCTGGTTCTTAGCGATCCTTCCCTTGACTCGCTCCATCATATCCATGGCATCTTCCAAGAGTTGTGCTTTTCTAACCATCTCCGTGTAAGTTTGTATTTCCAGTGAGGTTAATTGAGGAATGAGCTCCACCTTCAAGCCATTCATGAATCGTTTCGCTCTCATCTTTTCCGTGCATACTAGGTGTGGTGCATACCGGGCTAATCTAGAGAATTTTGCCTCATACTCCGCCACTGAGAGACTATGTTGTTTCAGAGCCTTAAACTCCATAGCCTTCTTTTCACGTATTCGTTCCGAGAAATATTTCTCATTAAAGTGTTCCAAGAACTCATCCCATGTAACTTGCTCGTTAGGCAAGATTACTTCCACGGATCCCCACCATACTCGGGCATCCTTCTCTACTTGGTATGTTCCTAAGAGTACCTTCTCTTCGTCGGTGCATTGCATCACCTTGAAGGTCCTTTCTATTTCTTGTACCCAATTCTCTGCTTCATCCGGGTCGATAGACCCACTAAACTTCGGGGGATTCATCTTTTGAAATTTTCGATGTAGATCCCAAGCTCCACGTTGATTTCTGTCTTGGGCAACTTGTTGCAAGGCTTGGGTTAGTCCTTGGACTGTGCGTTGCATTTCTCTCCATTGGGCTCTTTTGGCGGCCATCTTAGCCTACAAGATTAAGGTTTGAATTAATGATTACTCTTATCTTGATATTATCTAACGCGAATGTGACATATTTTATTATTTCACCCATGGCTCTATCCTAAATCTCACAGGGTTCCTATAGGATACTGACAGGGACGACTCAATCTAGGACTTGAACCTGATGACCTAGGGATTTAGAAAGCCTAGGCTCTGATACCACCTTCTGTCACACCCCGAACCGATAGCAGCGGAATGTATCATCTGCTCGGAACGTGGCAGTTAACAGTCGAGTCAATCAGAGCATAGTCATTTGATAAAGTATAATTGAACAAAGTAATAATTTTATTTCAAATATAAGTTCATTATAATTTGGACCCAATAAAAGAAAAGACTTAATAAAGGAAAAATTACAATGAGACATAAGACGCAAGATAACCAGACTAGACGGTTCATCTAGATGTTAGAGTTCTCTTCACTCTTGCCCTTGCCCATCATGTTCGGTCTCGCCATCACTAAGGTCATTACCTGAAAAATAATGAAAAGCACAGGGTGAGTGAACGTTCACTAGGACTTAATATCTCCTGCTCCAAGCTAGCTTTAAGTCAATTACAGTTTAACATGCTTATGCAGGTCATGCAAGATATAGAAATCGAGAACTATAATGGCACGAGATAAATTCAAGACCTATAAGAGTAGACAAGTCGTTGGACACTTTCAAGAGATATAAGAACAAGTAGATTGAAAAAAAGAATATATCAAGAACTTTCATGATGAGATAACATGTACTTTCAATAAGATAATTCAAGAACATTCATGATGAACAATATAGAAGTAAGTCAATCACCTCTACTAGCACTATATAGAGTTACCAAGACACTAAGGGGAAATCACGATAATATGATAGCCACTCTAATAAGGTAATTTAAGATCTTATCATGATGAACAATAAGTTGTGGAAAGGTATACTATGATGGCAATTACTCCCGATCATCACTATCACGAGAGCGTTTGCACAACTAGCATGATATAGGATTGTGCACTACGATGGCAATTACTCCTGATCATCACTATCACGAGAGCGTTTGCACACCACCTAGCACGATATAGGATTGGCCAATGTGCTAAGGGGAAAATCACGAAGATATGACCACCCCTCATGGAAATAAGTTATAGACGACTATAGGTGGTGAATGCCAGCACCCGATCATCGTATACCGGTAACGTTTGGACTTTGCCTCGCCCAAGGAGGGTCAGATCAGGACCCATAGCATTTAAAATGTCATTTTATTGGGACCCATAGCCCCTGACATTTAGTCTAGACAAATTCCATATTAATGGCCAAGAATTTCAAGGATCAAGCATGTAAGAACATTAAGATAGATTTAATGAAACATAGAGTTCAAGGATAGAACTTGTAGTAAGGATGATATATCAATAAACCATATGAAAGCCATGACAATCTGGAAATCTAGGCGATTAGGTACAACCAGCTCGGTTGCCTTGAGGGAATCCAAGGCTAGCGTAGACTTACGGAGGTCCCAATGACTAACTTGCCAGTCCGAAGGAACGAAATGTCCCACGGAGGGCTCGTATGTCACCGAGAGTTGAGTGTGTAAAGGAGAAAACAAAATCGGGACCAAGTCTCAGACGTGAGACAGTGGTGTCAATGATCTGCGGTACATATCAAATCTCGAGAAAAATAGAATAAATAGCGTCTATGCAAGAAGGTGTCGATTCGTATCTTAATTTCTATTTAATCTAATAATTTAGAAAATAGCATCTCTTTAAAAGGATGGGCACTATTTTTTTTACTAATTATATGATAATTAAGGGAAATTTACAAGGATCACGACTATATATTTATTGTAATTTTTACCTATTTTGATCATAAGATATGAATTTTCTAGGATTTAAACATGATATATGATTTTTAATTTAATCATGATGAACAATAACATTTTTCAAATAAAAGAATATTTTTAGAACTCAATATATGATAATCAAGATAAAATTACAAGGATCCTGAATATATATATATTTATAATTTTATCTAACTTGGATTGTAAGATATAGATTTTCTCAAGATTTAAACATATTTAATTAAAAGTAAATCAATGATAAAAATAAAATAAATTAGCAACCGCTTATACTCGATCGCACATTCGTAATATATATATATATATATATATATATATATATATATATATATGTATGTATATATTTAAAAGAATCAACGACAACTCAATTGTCGTCATTTAGTTAATGAATAGTGTCTACTTTTTAAATTATAGTATAGAAAAATAAAGAAAATTACAGAGATTCTAGAAATTTAAATATCATAATTTTAAGATATATGGTTCAATAGTTATTTAATTTTAAAGATAAAATATTTATTATATATATAACGACATAGATTAAGATTTAATTAACGACGAACCAAAAATACTTAAATAACGACATAGCATAGGTAGTTATTTAGGTAAGATAATAAATAATATTTCTCTACTTCAAACGCTTCGTTCTTGATGCATACAAGTCAGAATTATACAATCTATATATCAAAATGAAGGGCTCGAAAAACTCTACCTAATCGGGTGTTCAAAATAATTTTTCGTTAAGAGATGGGAGATCTTGAGATAGGAGGCACGGAAAATGGTGGTACCACCCTCACTATCTCGGTCTCCACCCCAATAACACACCCATAAAATTTCATGGCCAAAGGAGACTCCGATACCCATGAACAAGCTATTAAGGTGAAAACTCCATAACTAACTCCTACAGTGTTAAACCAAAACAACGTAATATCACGTAGATAATGCCTAACGAGATCATGCTAGGTTTAATCGCTTAATAGTTTGGCTTGGGAGATTGTCTATCTTTACATTGATGCTCTGACAGACGAAGAAGAAGAAGTAGCAGGAGAAAGAGAAGTAGATGTGCAGAAGAACAGCTGCAGCAGTACACGGCAACGGCAGTAGAGGATGTAGAAGGAAGAAGAACGACGACAGCAGCACAAACAGCCTTGCCCTCGTATGAAGAAGGATAGCACGACAACTGTAGCAACGGCACGAACAGGAGCCAGGGAAATAACGCGAGCAATAGCAACGGCCGAGCTCATCGAGGGAGGTTTATTTATAACGCTCCGGAGTTTGGAATCCTAATGGAACAGGGTTGCTTAAGTATGATTCCTACTTAATATTAAGTTCTCATGTCCATACGTTCCTTTCTCAATTTCGTAGCCGCCTTCCATATTATCTTCCAAAACCCTTAAAGCTTTCTTTTAATTCAAACGTGAGAAGGGTTTTGGGTTTTGAGGAAACCCTCGGGTTAATATATATATACATATATATATATACCTCCTTATTAGATGTATGTACGTAATTCTTTTAAGGCCCAAAAGTCCATTACTTTCTTTTTAATAGGGGATGCCATTTAGTTAATTTCAGAGCCCATTAACTAAAGCCCCTTCATGTTTCTACATAACCCTCGCAGAGCTCTTATAATAATAATATATATATATATAACCGTAAAAACCCATTCTTCTAGTATTCATAAGGCCCATTTAGCCTATCCAAGCCCTACCAATTTTATTTTAAAGTCCATTATTCCCTCTTATTAAGGCCCCTCTATATATATATAGGCTTTTATGTTTTATAAATGTGTTTTGAGCCTTTTAATTGTCTGAGACTCTTTAGGCCCGTGGGGTTTGATTTGGAGCCCACGATCATGGCCCATACATAAATAGTCATATATGTTATACGTATGTGCCAAGCCTAAGGTTCTTAAACCCATGTATTAACTTTTGAATATTATTATATATTTATTTCCTTTTAAGGCCCATCCATATTTTGTATGTATATAGATTTATATATGTGCTTTTACATATATTCCGAGCCCACTTGGTTATTTTTAGCCTTTACAACAAGGCCCACCAAATAATCACTGCTTATAAGGTAGGTGTGGGTGTGTTAGCCCATTAATATATAAGCTTTAATTTATCTAATAGAACTTCATACATCTATAGTTCCCAATTCCCATAACTGTACCTTAACTTATTTAATTTCCGTGGGTATCTTGGATATCAGAGTCGGGTTCGATCTTATAGAAATCTTTATATGTATGTGTACTTATCTAGTCTTGAATTATACTCTTAATTTCAAACTCAAATAAGTAAAGGTTATTCTAACTTTCATTTCTCAATTTATTTACCTGTACTTTTATTAACATTTAGCTAATTATTCCTTTTCTTTTATCAGAATTTAATTTTCATGACGAATATCTGTAATTATTTTTATTTATTCTATATTTAAATTCCCAGAGTGCTACATCCCAGGACAGTCATCTTCAAGGTATGGTGTCACGCCCCGGGCGCGGAAGATAACCCGGTAGCGGGACGAGTTTATATAAGTCATGTCGATCAGAGCATTAAGATTTTTGACATGAAGACAGAGTGCACAAAAGGCTAAATAATAACTAAGATTCAAATTTCCAAATGATAATGTCCCCAACTAAATCATAAGATTACAGCCTTAACAAGAACTAAATTGACCTAACTTGAATATAAAGACAAGGACTCAAGAGACAAAAGACACGACTAGCTGACAGTAGATGATCGGTGACTTTAGCACTCTTCACTCGGTCTCATTCTCATTCATATGATTGTCGCTATCTGAGTTACTTGAAAAATGTTAGAATGAACTGGATGAGCGAATCGCTCAGTAGGAATTATATCTCAAGTTCGAGCAATCTTGAAGTAAATTACATATTACGTGTAATGTAGGTATAGCTATGCATGCTAGACAAGCAAGAAAATCATGAACTGTATAGAAGAATGTCACATGGTTTCAAGTACTATCAAGTGTTGACATGCAAGATATTAAGAACTTCATAAAAAGCGTATTGCATGATTTCAAGTACCATCAGGTGTTACACAATTTTCTAGGAAAGAAAGGAACAAGTTCAAGTAAGTAATTATGAAGTCACAAGAAATTAGCTATTTCATTCAAGCAACAACTTTGCCCATTCCGGGCCATGCAAGTCAAGTCTTTGCCCATTCCGGGTCACGCTAGTCAAGTCAAGCATGCAAGTAGTGTCACGAGAGAGAGTGAGTGGAATGCCTCAAGTCAAGAACGCAAGTACTTCGGTGCAATGCTAAACACCATGATCAATATAGCGCCCATGGGCACAAGCACTTTCGGGTGCTCCTCCCAGGATCAGATCGGGCCCCATTAACGGCAGCATTATGTCATGTATTTCTTTTGACATCCACTCTCGTTTATAGCCAATATAAAATTCCAAGGGTTTAACCATTGTAGGACATAAGGTAGATTTCATGAATGGAGTTCAAGGTCAGATTATTATGTAGGAAATGAACTATGATTATATCGGCACGAATGACGAGACCAGTCGGGAATCTAGGTGAAATTGGCGGCTCTCGGGCTGCCACAGACTATTGAATTTGCGCCCTTCGGGTAGCCATTAAATTCAGAATTGGTAGCCTCACTGAAGGGTGCCCATTCTGTGAACCAGACAGGCTCTGGGAAAACTGAAAATTAGCAGTGTAGAAATGGCACCCTTCTGGCTGCCATTATATAAGAAAATGGACCCTGCACCAAGGGGTGCCCAATCCTCAGGGTGAAAACTACGGGACAGGAAGCATCCTCTCAAGAATTGGCACCCTGATAGATGCCACTTATTTAGAAAATGGCGCCTGGTCACAGGGGCGCGCATTCCCATATATATATATATATATATATATGCCCTGCCATATGGGTGTTGAAGTTAGATGGAAGGCTCTATCACCACAGGATGTGGATCTAGAGGGGGGGTGAATAGATCAACTGGCTATTTAAAAATTAGGCCTAGAATCAAATGCGGAATTAGAAGAACACTAGACGAACACAGCTAATGCACCGAATGAAACACACAAGATCTGCTGAACAAGCAATCAAACACACGAGAGGCACAAAGCTTTTAGGTGGTTCGGTCAATCCGACCTACGTCCACCCCACATTCAACTCGAATGTGGATTACTGCTGATACACAGCTTCAATCTGCTAGGCTTTACAGCTTGCCAACAACGGCTGGGGCTTACAGCTTATCCCGACCAGAGGAGCATCCTCTGCAATAGCTGAGCATCACAGCTTGCTCTGCTGGGCACTACAGCTTAGCCGACCAGAGGAACACCTCTGCAACCCGCTGCCTCACAGCTTGAAAACGCTGACTAACAGCTTGATAGAACAGGAGTAATCAAAGAGAAAATAGCAAGACTGAAAATAAACAAAACACACAATCGAATGGAATAAAAACCAAAACGACTGTAGCTCAAAGTTGAGCAATATCAGCTTTGGTAACTGGACCAAGAGACTGATTCACAAACTCTCACGATAACTCTCTCAACTCATCTTCTCTCTCTTTCTTCTTCTCTCCTTTTCTTCTTCTCTACTTTTCTTCTCTCATAGTGGATCTCAGTGGCTGCTGTTTCAGACTGGATGTATAGACTTCGCCAACTTCGATCAGCCTTTTTGGAAGATGAAGACTGATATATATATATAACAGTAGCAGGTGGATAAGGGTGCGTGGCTTCCACGTTTTTCCGCCCAAGGAATTCTCCAGATTCGAGGCAATTCCATCCACGTGTCAGCATCTGGTCACCTCGTCCTCCTGGGATCACGAGCCATGTTAGCAATCTCAGTAGAGAGTCCCTATCAGACAGAGTATCGGATGATCAGATTAAATAACACTCTGTATAGACTTATCAGAAGAACTGCGTTGTATAGACTTCATATAAGTGAAAGCTATGTACAGACTTGCTGTATGATGCAACCGCTGTACAGACTTAGGTGATATGAAGACTGTCAATGTATAGACTAAGTGAAGATCAATGCAATGTGTGGACATCAGTGAGAAGATGCAATGTGTAGACTTCAGTGAGACTCAATTGAAGACAGACGATGTATGGACTTCAGAACTGATGCACGATGTACATACTTCATGAGACTCGAATGAAGACAAGCGATGTATAGACTTTGCTGCTGATGAATGCAATGTACAGACTTGCAATATGTGAAGGAGTTGAGTGTATAGACTTCACGATGTGAAGACTTATCAACAAATGACTATACAGACTTGACCAAACAGTCCAATGTATGGACTTGAGTCATGGAGGCCAATGTATAGACTTCGAACACCTCTTGAGCTCTGCATAGACTTTGCAGTCACTGGGTGATGTATAGACTTTGGAAAACAGAAGCCTATAGAGACTTGGAAGATCAAGATGCTAAGGAAGACGGTCATTGTACAGACTTCGCCTGACACCGTCCAATGTACAGACTTTCTGTAATAGTATGATGTACAGACTTCATGAGACTCTAGACAGTGAATGATGTACAGACTTAACCCATGCAATGAGACGCTAAATGAGACGCTGAATGAGACGCTGGACTCTGTACAGACTTTGCCCAATGCCTGAGACGCTAAATGAGACGGACGATGTTCAGACTTGCTGAAAGACCGATGTACAGACTTTCAAGCCTGAAGGCCAATGTGTGTAATTACGTGAGACGCTCATTGAGACGCTCAATGTACAGACTTCACCTTAGACTCTAAATGAGACGGACAGTGTATAGACTTGGCCAATGCACTATGGATGTATGGACTTTGACGCCTGCATGCTATGCAATGTACACACTTGGTGACTTCGCATGTTTGTGCAATGTACAACCAGTGTATGGACTTGTCGTGCCTACACAGGGCGTTGTACACACTTGCTGCCTGATGCTCATGTGCAGACTTTGATGCCCAACAGCGATGTATAGACATTGAGACTTTGAGTGTGTGTTCAGTGTGAAGACAAGATAAAATGCATATAACACACAGACAATCTGATAAAGTGATTTCATCAAAACATAAACAGTGTTGCCAATTCATCAAAACAATGTGTTGCCATATGAAGTAAAGTTACATGTCAACACCATCAACACATAGAGTCACAACAATCTCCCCCTTTTTGATGATGGCAACCCCCTATCATGTAGAATAGCAACATCCTGTCATACAGATGCATTTTTTGATGAAAGACATGATTTGTTATTCAGATATGAATGACATGCTGCATGTAGATGCTATGAATGACATGCTGCATGCTACAAAATATAAGCAACTCCCTGCTCACAAAATTTCTCCCTTTGCATACACTCCCCTGATTCAGAATTCTCCCCCTAAACTGAAGGAATGAATTCACACAATATTCTCCCCCTTTGCCATCAACAAATAGGAGGGAAAGTGAATGCAAGCGAAGAGAAAGAAAGTTCAGCTGACTGGCATTCTTGGCAAGTAGTTCAGAAATTAAGCAACTAAAGCGCAGAACCTTCAGTCATATGAACTGAGAAACGGCTTAGAAATTGAAATTCTGGTTTAAAGGTTATAAAAAAAAAGAGAGTTCATGCACTACATTCATTGGATAAGGTAGATGTGCATGATAAAACAATAAACCAGAGTCATATTTACATGAGAGATTCTGTTTCAGAATATCTTACTTTAATAGACTCAGTAAAATATGTTAAGAGAAACCAGGTCATGTATTGAAATTAAACAATTGACATCCATGAAATTTCTTTTAAGGAACATCATTTTCAATATTGTTTCATTTAGGGCATTTAGGTACCAAAAGTCTTTTTGCGTAAAGGTATACGTTTATCAGACGGCAATACCCCTAGATACTCAACATGATGGACCATCTTGCCTATGATCAAATTCAATAGAATTGATTGACACCTTTTTGTGTGAGGGTACACGTTTATTAGATGCCAGTTACCCCCAGGTACTCAGTGAAAACAACCTACTGTTTTGATCATTTTATACAGAGATAGCTGATACACCTCATGACATGAGTGGTGTCCACTTCTTTGATGGATCACTTAGTTTCTCAGTGATTTACCAGTCATTGCTCTGTCAATGCTATTTCTCAAATGATTTTCAATATTTTTCAATATCTTTCTTAGCTGCCCTTTATTTGTTTCAGAATGACTTGTTTAAGGATAATACACATACTTAGCTTCTCTAACATGATTTCAGATGAGTTTTCAGATTTCAGATATAAGTAGCTTTGTCTGACATGAAATAAGCTACGGTTGAGAGCTTTATCAATTTTCAGCATCCTTATTTACTGATTGTAGTCTTTCAACTCTAAAGATTATAAATTTTAAACCATTAAGTCAGTCTTTAAGCAATTAAAGTTCTTATGAAAGAAGAAATCTATTTTCTATTGCTTAATATTAGAACTGACTAAAAGATTGCCATACTGTCAGAGTCAATCATTCAGAGTCAAGGATTGAATAGACGCAACAGTTCACCTTGAAATTCTGACAAGACTCCCCCTGTCTATATGCATGCAATTTTTGCAAAAGATGACAGATTAGATGATTTTTGAAGTTCATGCTTAATCAGACTATCTTATCGTGCAGTATGACCCATGCAGAAATATAGACATATCATGCATCTAGACATATATATGCAATGATGATCATGAGTGCAATAAAAAAATATGAGAGTCATGCATTATCATAAGTCTATTGCACAATGTTTATTCAATCTATCAACAGCAAGTCCAAATCAGAAGTTTATTCAAAGCAGCTCAAAAGTGTTATTCAAGTCAACAAAGAGTTCATTCATTATGCTGAAATTTACACAAGCCAAGTTCTCTTCTAAAAAATTTAAAATTTTCATTTCCAAGTGGCTTAAGAAAGATATCAGCAACTTGTTTGTCTATTTCAATGAAGTCTAGTTCAATTTCCTTTTTGTTCACAGCATCTCTTAGAAAATGATGTTTTATTTCTATGTGCTTAGTCCTAGAATGATGAACATGATTTTTAGCAAGGCATATGGCACTAGTATTATCACATAGAATTGGAATACATTCCAATTTTATCTGATAATCATCTAGTTGGTGCTTAATCCAAAGTACTTGGGCAGCACAATTACCTGCTGCAACATATTCAGCTTCAACTATAGACAAGGCTACAGTGTGTTGCTTCTTAGATGCCCAAGATACTAGACAACCACCAAGGAATTGACAGTAGCCACTAGTGCTTTTTCTATCTACTCGACACCCAGCATAATCAGCATCAGTGTAAGCTAGAAGCTCTAACTCACACCTAGCAAGATACCATAATTCTAGCTCTTGGGTGCCTAGCAGATATCTAAAAATCCTTTTCACTGCTTTAAAATGATTTTCTTTAGGACTGGCCTGAAACCTAGCACATAATCCTACATCGAATTGAATATCAGGCCTAGATGCTGTTAAGTAGAGAAGGGATCCGATCATACCTCTGTATAATTTCTGGTCAAATGGGTAACCTTTAGTGTCTTCATCCAAGCTTGTAGAAGTACCCATTGGAGAAGCTATCTCTTTAAGGTTATCCATCTTGTATTTCTTGAGTAGATCTCTTGTGTACTTGGACTGAGTGATAAACATTCCATCCTTTGTTTGTGTAACCTGCAGTCCAAGAAATAATTTGAGCTCACCCATTGAGCATTTCAAACTCATTAGTCATTGTTTCAGAAAATTCCTCACACAATTTAGGGTTAGTTGACCCAAAAATGATATCATCCACATAAATCTGTACAATAAGAATTTTAGAATGACTCACCTTTGTAAACAAGGTCTGATCAACTACTCCTCTAGTGAAATTTTGATCAGTGAGAAACTTGCTCAACCTGTCGTACCAAGCTCTGGGAGCTTGCTTAAGACCATAGAGAGCTTTATTTAATTTGTAAACATGATTAGGGAAATCTAGACATTCAAATCCAGGGGGCTGTCTAACATAGACATCCTCATTAATTTCCCCATTCAAGAATGCAGATTTTACATCCATCTGCTGGAGGATTATACCTAGGGAACATGCATAAGCTAATAAAATTCTAACAGCTTCTAATCTGGCTACAGGGGCAAATGACTCTTCAAAGTCAATATCAAACTCCTAGTTGTACCCCTGAGCAACAAGTCTGGCTTTATTTTTAACAATATTCCCTAATTCATCAGATTTATTCCTGAAGACCCACCTAGTCCCTATGACTGTTCCATGATCAGGAGGTGGGACTAAGTGCCACACCTTGTTCCTGTCGAACTGATTAAGCTCCTCATGCATGGCATTAATCCAATGCATATCCTTGAGGGCACAATCAATGGACTTGGGTTCAATTTGAGAGACAAGAGCATATGCATTTAATTCATGTTGAATTCTCAGGTGGCCTCTAGTCCTAGGGGGGTCATGCAGATTTCCAATTACATTATCTACAGGATGATCTTTAAGATATCTAATGTTAACAATTGAATTGTCATGTGTTTGATTTACCTCCCCCTGAACTGTAGGCTCCTCTTCATTAAGTTCTGCATGTCCTTCTTCATCCTCGGATTTGTCTACAGGATCTCCTTCCTTCAAGATTTCACCATTGTCTTCATTCCTACATTGAGCAACGTTAGAATTTACCACGGATTCATCAAAAACTATGTGTGGAGATTCTTCAACAGTTTTAGAGTTCAGATTGTACACTCTATATGCTCGGGTGTTTTCAGAATAACCAAGAAAGATTCCTGGTTCACCTTTAGGTTCAAATTTATCAAGGTCTCTTTTATCATTTATATGAATAAAACATTTACAACCAAAAACCTTGAAATGAGCAATAGAAGGTTTCTTACCCTTTAAGATCTCATATGGTGTTTGCTGGGTAGAAGGTCTTACCATGACTCTGTTAATTACATAACAGGCAGTGTTCACTGCTTCAGCCCAAAATTTCCTTGGTAGACCACCTTCAACAAGAAGTGTACGACCCATCTCCACTAGGGTTCTGTTCCTTCTCTCCACAACCCCATTCTGCTCAGGTGTCCTTGGTGAGGAGTACCTATGGTTGATTCCATTTGACCTGCAGAGTTCATAAAACTGTGAGTTTTCAAACTCACCTCCATGATCAGTCAAAATGTTTTCAATTTTCTGATTTATTTTAACATAGAACTCCTGAAATTCTGAGAAGGCATCACTCTTATTAGATAAGAAATAAACCCAAGTATACCTAGAAAAGTCATCTACCATGACAAACCCAAACCTCCTTCCTGATAAGCTGACAGATCTGATTGGCCCAAAAAGATCCATGTGTATCAGCTCATAGGGTTTGGAAGACAGATTTTCAGTTCTAGACTTAAATGACTTTCTATTTATCTTTGATTGAGTGCATGCATCACATATTTTATTTTCTTTCTTTAAGAAAACTTCAGGAAGTCCTCTAACCATGCTATGCTTGATTAGTTTATGCAAAATGGTATAACTAGCATGGCCTAACCTACGATGCCATAAAAATGCTAAATCTTCTCTATTGGCAGTAAGACATAGGTTAGAATGCTGAATATCATCTAGATCTATCATGTATGTGTTATTTATTCTTTTTCCAGAGAATTTTAAAATTTCTGAATCAGGTTCAAAAACCTTGCAGCATTGAGAATTAAATAAAACCTTATGACCCTTATCACACAACTGGCTGATACTAAGTAAATTGTAAGCTAACCCTTCCACCAGCATAACATCATCAATGCAGCAGGTAGAACACTTACCTACCTTACCTAATCCAATGATCCTACCCTTTGTGTTGCTTCCAAAGGTGACAAGGCCTCCTAGCTTTTCAGTTAGCATGCAAAACTTGGCCTTATCTCTTGTCATATGCCTGGAGCAACCACTGCCCAAGTACCACAAGTTGCTCTTGGCTGCCAGGCATACCTGCACACACAATTAGGGCAAAGAGTTTGGAACCCAAGTCTGATTGGGCTCCAATGCAGATGAAGTGCAAGTAAAGAAAGAAAGCATGGTTTTGGGAATCCACATTTGTTTGAAGCAGTTCTGTTCAGTGGATTTTCCAGATTTCTTTTTGTTTTGTTTTTTCTTGTTGACTTTCTTCTTATATGCACCAACAGAGTTATTCACAGAATTTTTGTTATTGTGCCAATGCTTCGGCCAGGTTGCATTCATAAAGTTTTGGCCATGGTAGTTCCTGGGCTGGCTGTGGAAATGTTGGTAATTCCTAGGCATCCGACTACCATACCCATTTTCTCAATTTCTGACATAGGGTCTGTAAAAGTGTGTAGGTTGATGAACATACCCTGTATACATCCCTTGAGTTCTAGTCCACCCACGCCCATTAGGATAGATTGGCTGTGTGGGGTAGTAGGACTGAACTCTAGGTGGATTGAATTTGTTGGGCTGACTTCTGAAAATATTTTGTCTTCCCTGCACCCTTGACCCTGCTGACCTATTCATAGGTTTTGGTTGGGTCCTTTTCTGTGATGATGGTGGTGAAGACTTTTTGGCATTGACATGGGGTTTGTTTACCTGAACAGGCTGACCCCTAACATTGGGTTGAGCACTAGAGCTAGGTTTGGAAGTCCCAATTCTACTAGGCTCACCTACTTTCTGTTTGCCCTTCTCCTCTGCATTTAGCTTTTTCAGATTCAAATTTGTCTGTACAGCATTATTAGAATTCATGTTGATCAGAGGTCCTTTCTCCTTTTGTGCAACAAAAGAAATAGTTTTCATTCCAAAGCTTTTAGTTGCACTAGAGTTGAATCCTAGGCCCTCTCTTCTGAAATTTACCCTTGACCCCAATAATGCATCTAAATTTTCAGATCCTTGGGTCATTTTCTCAATTGTTTTTAGCTTATCCTCATTATCTTTCTGAACTTCATCAATAGATTTTTTTAACTCATTATTCACATTGAGGACAGCTTCATATTTTTCAGAAACAATCTTTATCTCATTTTCATAATTCTGAATTTTCAGTTTCCATGCATCAATTTCATTGTCTAATCTCACATTTTCTTCCTTAGAAATTTTCAGTTCTTTATTGATTTCTTCAAATTCAGAACATGTGAGTTTCAGATTACTGTTCTCAATTTCTAAGCAGGTAATTTTATCAGACAATGAAGTATCATTTTGCATGATTTTAATTTTTTTTCGTAGATGCCTGTTTTCTTTTCTGACCTCATCTACTCTATCAGTAAGTTCATCATAAGCAACCATCCAATCAGTAATAGTAAAATTTTTATAGCGAGAGGATACCTCATCAGATTCTTCCTCTCTATCTTCTAAGCTGGTTGCCATGAGACAGATTGGCTTCTCAGCTTCAACTTCACTGTCCGAAGTGACGCTCAAGGATCCCTCGTCCTCATCACTCCAGGTACTCACCATAGCTTTTCCTTTTGTGTTCTTCTTCTTGGACTTGTCCTTGAGGTTCTGATTTGTCGGACATTCAGCTTTAAAGTGACCCGCCTTCCTGCATTAATAGCAAACATTAGTTTCAGCTTTCTTTACAGGGTTTGATTTATACCTTGTGTCTCGGCGGCCACTGTTGGGATTTCTTCGGCTGAATCTTCTTCCTTCCTTCTTGAGAAATCTTCGGAATTCCCTAGTAATCATGGCAATATCAGCATTTGCCACTTCTTCTTCAGACAAGCTATCTTCAGTTGATGATCCGTTGGGGCTGGATCGACTGGATCTGCTAGCACCAGCCTTCAGAGCTATAGGCTTCCTCTTTCTGTCAGCCTCCTCTATCTTCGGCATATTCATCTCATAAGCCATTAGAGATCCGATCAGCTCATCTGCCTTAGTATTGTGCAGATCTCTTGACTCTTCCATAACTGTGGCCTTGGTGTGCCAAATTGGAGTCAAGGGTCGCAAGATCTTTCTGACTACATCATACTCAGAATATTTTTTCCCGAAGCCTCTGAGACCATTTGTGATAATAGTCAACCGAGCATACATTTCCCTGATCGTCTCATTAGGCTTCATCTTGAAACCTTCGTATTCTGAAACTAGTAGATTAGTCTTAGTCTCTCTGACTTGTGAAGTCCCCTCATAGATGACTTCAAGTGCATCCCACATTTCCTTCGCTGAGGAGCAGGCAGATATTCGTGAAAACTCGGTGGGATGCAGAGAGCACTGGATTGCATTGATTGCACTCCAGTTGAGTGTGGACCTTCTAATTTCTTCCTTGGTGCATACATCTTCATTTGGGGACAGCTCGAAAGGTCCCTTGCTAACCACCTTCCAAATTTCATAATCTTTAGCCCTCAAGAATACCTGCATACGGTGCTTCCAGTATGCGTAGTTGGTTCCATCGAAGTATGGGGGCTTGGATGTGGAGTGTCCTTCAGCTATCATCCCTCTTCCGTCCATCTGTGCTTATCCTCTTCGGGTGGTAAGTCCCTGTAGAAGAGTCTAGCTCTGATACCAAGTGTTGAAGTTAGATGGAAGGCTATATCACCACAGGATGTGAATCTAGAGGGGGGGTGAATAGATCAACTGGCTATTTAAAAATTAGGCCTAGAATCAAATGCGGAATTAGAAGAACACTAGACGAACACAGCCAATGCACCGAATGAAACACACAAGATCTGCTAAACAAGCAATCAAACACACGAGAGGCACAAAGCTTTTAGGTGGTTCGGTCAATCCGACCTACGTCCACCCCACATTCAACTCGAATGTGGATTACTGCTGATACACAGCTTCAATCTGCTAGGCTTTACAGCTTGCCAACAACGGCTGGGGCTTACAGCTTATCTCGACCAGAGGAGCATCCTCTGCAACAACTGAGCATCACAGCTTGCTCTGCTGGGCACTACAGCTTAGCCGACCAGAGGAACACCTCTGCAACCCGCTGCCTCACAGCTTGAAAACGCTGACTAACAGCTTGATAGAACAGGAGTAATCAAAGAGAAAATAGCAAGACTGAAAATAAACAAAACACACAATCGAATGGAATAAAAACCAAAACGACTGTAGCTCAAAGTTGAGCAATATCAGCTCTGGTAACTAGACCAAGAGACTGATTCACAAACTCTCACGATAACTCTCTCAACTCATCTTCTCTCTCTTTCTTCTTCTCTCCTTTTCTTCTTCTCTGCTTTTCTTCTCTCACAGTGGATCTCGGTGGCTGCTGTTTCAGACTGGATGTATAGACTTTGCCAACTTCGATCAGCCTTTTCGGAAGATGAAGACTGATATATATATATATATAACAGCAGCAGGTGGATAAGGGCGCGTGGCTTCCACGTTTTCCCACCCAAGGAATTCTCCAGATTCGAGGCAATTCCATCCACGTGTCAGCATCTGGTCACCTCGTCCTCCTGGGATCACGAGCCATGTCAGCAATCTCAGTAGAGAGTCCCTGTCAGACAGAGTATCGGATGATCAGATTAAATAACACTCTGTATAGACTTATCAGAAGAACTGCGTTGTATGGACTTCATATAAGTGAAAGCTATGTACAGACTTACTGTATGAAGCAACCAATGTACAGACTTAGGTGATATGAAGACTGTCAATGTATAGACTAAGTGAAGATCAATGCAATATGTAGACATCAGTGAGAAGATGCAATGTGTAGACTTTAGTGAGACTCAATTGAAGACAGACGATATATGGACTTAAGAACTGATGCACGATGTACATACTTCATGAGACTCGAATGAAGACAAGCGATGTATAGACTTCGCTGCTGATGAATGCAATGTACAGACTTGCAATATGTGAAGGAGTTGAGTGTATAGACTTCACGATGTGAAGACTTATCAACAAATGACTGTACAGACTTGACCAAACAGTCCAATGTATGGACTTGAGTCATGGAGGCCAATGTATAGACTTCGAACACCTCTTGAGCTCTGCATAGACTTTGCAGTCACTGGGTGATGTATAGACTCTGGAAAACAGAAGCCTGTAGAGACTTGGAAGATCAAGACGCTAAGGAAGATGGTCATTGTACAGACTTCGCCTGACACCGTCCAATGTACAGACTTTCTGTAACAGTCTGATGTACAGACTTCATGAGACTCTAGACACTGAATGTTGTACAGACTTAACCCATGCAATGAGACGCTAAATGAGACGCTGAATGAGACGCTGGACTCTATACAGACTTTGCCCAATGCCTGAGACGCTAAATGAGACGGACGATGTTCAGACTTGCTGAAAGACCGATGTACAGACTTTCAAGCCTGAAGGCCAATGTGTGTACTTGCGTGAGACGCTCATTGAGACGCTCAATGTACAGACTTCACCTTAGACTCTAAATGAGACGGACAGTGTATAGACTTGGCCAATGCACTGTGGATGTATGGACTTTGACACCTGCATGCTATGCAATGTACACACTTGGTGACTTCGCTTGTTTGTGCAATGTACAACCAGTGTATGGACTTGTCGTGCCTACACGGGGCATTGTACACACTTGCTGCCTGATGCTCATGTGCAGACTGTGATGCCGAACAGCGATGTATAGACATTGAGACTTTGAGTGTGTGTTCAGTGTGAAGACAAGATAAAATGTATATAACACACAGACAATCTGATAAAGTGATTTCATCAAAACATAAACAGTGTTGCCAATTCATCAAAACAATGTGTTGCCATATGAAGTAAAGTTACATGTCAACACCATCAACACATAGGAGTCACAACAATGGGAATTGGCCCACTCACAAGTGACATTTATTTGGTAAATGGTGCCTGTGGGAAGGGGCGCCCAATCCCCAGACCATTATTCCATTTTTTTTCTTCTGAAAGAAATGGCGCCCCTTTAGAAAGTCATCATTTAATTGATGACCCTCTGGAGGGTCACTATTCAACTAATTGGCGCCCCAAGCTTGGGCGCCCATTCCGGTGGCTATCTATGCACCGGGTAGGTACGTTTTAAGACACATAACATTATTCACAATGTCAAAAGTTCACAAAATCAGGAAATAAGGACATGGATAGACAGAGAAAATTATCAGGATTTCAAAGTCATGCTCATGCAGGAATTTTATGGTTTCATTTCATAGATATTAATTTCTTAATATGGTGATTACTAATTATAGGGAAATGAAATGGCGACTGGCTGCATGGTCTTCACTTAATGGGCGCCCATCACTGGGTCGCCCATTCAGGAATGAGCACCCAAGGGCTGGTCGCCCATTACCTGATGGCAGTAGGGTGTCTGACTTCCGTAAAATAGTGTAATAGGCTATATATGATCTCCATAAATCGTGTAACAGGCTATGTAATGCGGAAGATGGATTATATTAGTACTAATCATGCATGCTATGTTTCCCTATTAGCTATGAGTTGGGCCAGATCTTGAGAACACCTACCTTTTAGGAGTGTTTAACGAGGTAGTAGAATGATAAGAAAGAAAGCCACACGTTCTCTACCGCACAGTTTCAGTAGCAAGACGTAGAATGCAGGAAGAAGACGCCCCTTCACGTCTTCCGAAGAAAAGAAGGAAGATATTCTCTTCTATAGGCAGCAGAATAACGGCAGTAGCCTCTGGCTGCTCAATAGAGAGTATAATTGTAGGGAAAGTCTGTTGCCAATGAAAAGCAAACAGTTTATTGACTTGCGGGTTCATTGCCAGCAAAATAAGGCTATTTGTGTTTCAAACACTTCTAGAAGAATAGGTGGAAGAACAGGGTTCTGCCCTATTGGGAATTGGCGCCCAAGAGATGGGCGCCCATTAATCTATGCCCATGCAAGGGGGCGCTTATCAAGGGAATTGGAGCCCTAGAAAGGGGCGCCCATTACATTGGTTGACCAGTCAAAGTCAATTGGCGCCCTTGTGAAGGGGCACCCATTAACTGGGTTGACCCGGTCAAAAGGGAATTGGCGCCCTTGTGGAGGGGCGCCCATTAACTGGGTTAACCCAGTCAAAAGGTCATTGGCACCCAGGTAAGGGGCACCCATTCCCTTTGTGTGGAAAAATGGAAAAGCTCCTATACATATTATCTATGGGTTGGTCTGTTGGTCTTTAAGTGACATTGGGCCTTTTAAATACATGTTTATACATATAGTGGCTGTTATCAAGTATAGGGCTATGATATTTCTTTTTATTGGGCCTTCATATAGAGTTATTTATTTAGGAAAAAGTTGATTTCTCTATTATTTTTATCTGGGGTGCTACACCCTCCCCCACTTAAAATAATTTGGTCCCTAAATTCAACGGCATATACAGAGACATGGAGGGTGCGGAGTACTTACAGACTAGAATAGCTCCGAAAATCTCCTTCTTATAGACTCCTTGGTTTCCCATGTAGCTTCTTATTCTAAGCATCGATTCCATTGGATTTTCACTATAGGGATCGTCTTGTTCCACAAAATTAAGAGTTCTCGGCTGAGGATCTTCATCGGCTTTTGCTCGTAGGTAAGGTCCTTCTGTATCACTAAGTCATTGCGGTCAATGACGTGGAAAGGATCGTGCACATACTTCTTCAGCATAGAAATATGGAATACATTGTGCACTTCTGCTAGTTGTGGAGGCAAGGTAATGCGGTAAGCCACCTCGCCCACTCTTTCCAATACCTCGAATGGACCAATAAACCTCGGTGTAAGCTTACCTTTAACACCAAATCTTCTAATACCTTGGCCGAGAGATACCTTGAGAAAAATATGGTCTCTAGCTTGAAACTCTAGATCTCCTCTTCTATTGTCAGCAAATGACTTCTGCCTAGATTGTGCTATCTTGAGTCTTTCTCGAATGAGGTGTATCTTCTCGGTTGTATCTCTTACCATATCTGGACCTAGAATTTATTTTTCGCCGACTTCAACCCAGCATATTGGAGATCGCAACTCCTGCCATAAAGTGCCTCTAAAGGTGCCATTTGAATACTGGCTTGATAGCTGTTGTTATAAGCAAATTCGGCCAGGGGTAAGTGGTCATGCCAGCTTCCGCCGAAGTCTATAATACATGCCCTTAACATATCTTCAACAACTTGGTTTGACCTCTCAGTCTGACCATCTATTTGGGGATGGAAAGCAGTGCTAAAATTGAGTTTCATCCCCAGAGAGTGTTGTAAATCCTTCTAGATATGGGAAGTGAAGCGCGGGTCTCGGTCAGATACGATTGACACAGGAACTCCATGTAATCTAACGATCTCCTTGGTATATAAGGCAGCAAGGATATCAAATGACCATCGACTTTTGATAGGCAATAAATGAGCCGATTTAGTTAGACGGTCGATGATTACCCAAATTTCATCATGTCCGCCCTTAGACTTAGCCAAGCCCATGATGAAGTCCATGCGGATGTCTTCCCACTTCCACTTGGGAATATCTAGCAGTTGTAGTTTTTCGGTGGGTTTCTGATGTTCCGCCTTCACTTGTTGGCACGTCAGACAGCGAGACACGAAGTCCGCTACCTCCCTTTTCATATTAGGCCATCAGAAAGTCCATTTCAAGTCTCGGTACATCTTAGTGGCTCCAGGGTGAATTGTGTATCTTGATCGATGAGCTTCTTCAAGAACCTTATTTTTTAGCTCAGGATAGTCTGGTACACATGTCCTTTCATGAAATAGCAATCTACCATCGGATGCCAGCTTGAAATCGAGTCTCGCGTCCAGCTTGTCCCTTATCTCCACTAGTGCAGGATCTTCTTCTTATAGCTTCTTAATTTCAGGTAGCAAATCTGGATGTAGACTCATATGGGATAGAGTGATACACTCGTTCTTCTCATCCGTGCTTATATTGAGTTCTGAGAATTTCTCGCGCAACTTCCATTCTTGAATCATACAATTGGCCAAAATTGCTCTTGGCTTTCGGCTGAGGGCATCTACTACGGAATTACCCTTACCAGGATGGTATTGTATAGTGAAGTCGAAATCCTTTAGGTATTCAAGCCAACACCTTTGCCTCATGTTTAGTTCATTCTGGGAAAATAGATACTTGAGACTTTTGTGATCAGAGTATACTTTGAATTATTCTCCGTAGAGATAGTGTCCTAGATCTTTAGGGCGAATACTACTACGGCTAGCTCTACATCATGCACCGGGTACTTTTCTTTGTGTTTCTTTAATTGCCAGGGAGAGTATTCAATGACTCTCCCATTTTTCATTAATACACACCCGAGGCCAATACCAGAAGCATCGGTATATATCTCGTACTTCTCACCTTCAATCGGTAATGATAAGACTGTAGCAGCGGTCAAGAGATCTTTCAAAGCGTAGAAACTCTTCTCATAGTCTTCCTTCCACTCATAAGGCATTTCCCTGTGAGTCAACCTGATGAGAAGAACAGTAATTTTTAAGAAATCCTTGATGAAATGCCGGTAGTAACCAGCTAGCCCCTAGAAGCTTCGAATCTCTATTACATTTATTGGTCGTTCCCAATTCTTCACGGCTTCGACATTTGATGGGTCTATAAAAATTCCGTTCTTCGAGACTATAAGGCCGAAGAAGGATACTTCCTCAAGCCAGAACTTGCACTTGCTAATTTTGACATATAATTTATTTTCCCTCAATATCTGTAATGCCTTCTTCAGATGTTCTTCATGGTCTTCTTCAAACTTTGAATAAATTAAGATATCATCAATAAAGACCACAATGAATTGATCTAGATGTCGCCTAAAGATGTTGTTCATTAACTGCATAAAAGCTACGGGGGAATTTGTTAGTCTGAAAGGCATAACAGTAAATTCGTAATGTCCATACCTACTTCGGAATGTAGTTTTATGAATGTCTTCTTCTTTGATTCTCAGTTGGTGGTAACCAGACCGGAGATCAATCTTGGAGAAGTATTTAGCTCCAGATATTTGATCGAATAGCTCATCAATCCTTGGCAGCGGATACTTGTTCTTGATTGTAACGTGATTTAGCTGCCGATAATCGATACAGAGTCCCATTGATCCATCCTTTTTCTTGACGAATAGTATGGGTGCTCCCCATTGGGAAGTACTCGACCTGATGAAACCTTTTTTAATAACTCCATTAGCTGCTCTTTTAGCTCTTTCAGCTCAACAGGGGACATTCTGTAAGGTGCCTTGGAATCAGGACCAGCACCAGGGACAAGGTCGATTGTGAATGACACTTCCATCTCCAGGGGTAAGCCAGGCAATTCTTCTAGAAAAACGTTGGGAAAATCCTGAACTACACGGATGTCTTCAAGTTTAGACTCATCAACTTCCGTGGTAGTCACAAATGCTATGAAAGCCATACATTCCTTACTTATGAGTTTGTTAGCTCGAAGAGCTGAGATAAGAGGTGATCTATTCTGAGGGCCAATGTAAACCAGCTCTGGATAATCCACAAAAGTTATCGTACCATTTGGGCAATCTATAGTTGCTTGGTGTGTAGATAACCAGTCGGCACCTAGTATGACATCATACCCCTTTATATCTAAGTATATCAGGTCGGCAGGTAGATTGTTTCCTTTAACCATAACATTACAATTTGGGTAATGATGTGTGATATCGGACTCATTCTCGAGAGGTGTAGATATGACTAAGTCTAACCATTTGGGTTCCTTAGAAAATGAAGATGCAAATTTCTTGGCAACAAATGAATGAGTTGCTCCAGTATCAAAAAATTTATTAGCAGTCTTAGAACTAACAGTTAGTGTACCTTCCACAATTACTATAAAGTGTTCACAAGCAAGATATCAAGAACTTCATAAAAAGAGTATTGCATGATTTCAAGTACCATCAGGTGTTTACACAATTTTCCAGGAAAGCAAGGAACAAGTTCAAGCAAGTAATTATCAAGTACGAGTCACAAGAAATAGGCTATTTAATTCAAGCAAGTACTTCGCCCATTCCGGGCCACGCAAGTCAAGTCTTTGCACATTCCAGGCCACGCTAGTCAAGTCAAGCATGCAAGTAGTGTCACGAGAGAGAGTGAGTGGAATGTCTCAAGTCAAGAATGCAAGTACTTCGGTGCAATGCTAAACACCGTGATTAATATAGCTACCATGGGCACATGTACTTTTGGGTACTCCTCCCAAGATCAGATTGGGCCCCATTAACGCCAGTAATGTGTCATGTATTTCTTTCGACACCCACTCTCGTTTATAGCCAATATAGAATTCCAAGGGTTTAACCATTGTAGGAACATAAGGTAGATTTCATGAATGGAGTTCAAGGTCGATTATTATGCAGGAAATGAACTATGGTTATATCGGCACAAACCACGAGACCAGTCAGGAATCTGGGTGGAATTAGTGGCTCTCGGGCTGCCACAGACTACTGAATTGGCGCCCTTCAGGCAGCCATTATATTAAGAATTGGCAGCCTCACTGAAGGGCTCCCATTCTGTGAACGAGACATGCTCTGGGAAAACTGGAAATTAGCAGTGTAGAAATGGCGCCCTTTCGGCAGCCATTATATAAGAAAATGGTGCTTGCACCTAGGGGCGCCTAATCCTCAGGGTTAAAACTACGGGACATGAAGCATCCTCTCAGGAATTGGCGCCCTGACTGGTGTCACTTATTTAGGAAATGGCGCGTGGTCACAGGGGCGCCCATTCCCCTTTATATATATATATATATATATATATATATATATATATATATATATATATATATACATGCCTTGCCATATGAGAATTGGCACCCCCACAGGTGACATTTATTTGGTAAATGGCACCTATGGGAAGGGGCACCCAATCCCCAGACCATTATTCCATTTTTTCTTCTAAATGAAATGTCGCCCCTTCAGAAAGTCATCATTTAATTGATGACCCTCTGGAGGGTCACTATTCAACTAATTGGCACCCCAAGCTTGGGCGCCCATTCTTGTGGCTATCTACGGACCGGACAGGTACGTTTTAAGACACATAACACTGTTCACAATGTCAAAAGTTCCCGAAATCATGAAATAAGGGCATGAATAGATAGAGAAAATTATCAAGATTTCAAAGTCATGCTCATGCAGGAATTTTATGGTTTCATTTCATAGATATAAATTTCTGAATATGGTGATTATTAATTACAGGGAAATGAAATGGCGACTGGCTGTATGGTCTTCAATTAATGGGCGCCCATCACTGGGTTGTCCATTCAGGAATGAGCACCCAGGGGCTGGTCGCCCATTACCTGATGGCAGTAGGGTGTTTGACTTCCGTAAAATAGTGTAATAGGTATATATGATCTCCGTAAACCATGTAATAGGCTATGTAATGCGGAAGATGGATTATACTAGTACTAATCATGCATGCTATGTTTCCTTATTAGCTACGAGTTGGGCCAGATCTTGAGAACACCTACCTTTTCGGAGTGTTTAACGAGGTGGTAGAATGATAAGAAAGAAAGCCACACGCTCTCTGCCGCACAGCTTCAGCAGCAGGACGTAGAATACAGGAAGAAGATGCCCATTCATGTCTTCTGAAGAAAAGAAGGGAGATATTCTCTTCTACAGGCAGCAGGATGATGGCTGTAGCCTCTGCCTGCTCAATAGAGAGTATAATTATAGGGAAAGTCTGTTGCCAACGAAAAGCAAATAGTTTATTGCCTTGCGGGTCCATTGCCAGTGAAATAAGGCTATTTGTGTTTCAAACACTTCTAGAAGAATAGGTGGAAGAACAAGGTTTTGCCCTGTTGGGAATTGGCACCGAAGAGATGGGCGCCCATTAATCTGCGCCTGTGCAAGGGGGAGCTCACCAAGGGAATTGGCGCCCTAGAAAGGGGTGCCCATTACACTGGTTGACCAGTCAAAGTCAATTGGCACCCTTGTGGAGGGGTGCCCATTAACTGGGTTGACCCGGTCAAAAGGGAATTGGGGCCCTTGTAGAGGGGGGCCCATTAACTGGGTTGACCCAGTCAAAATGTAATTGGCGCCTAGGTAAGGGGCGCCCATTCCCTTTGTGTGGAAAAAAAGAAAAGCTCCTATACGTATTATCTATGGGTTGGTCTATTGGTCTTTAAGTGACATTTGGCCTTTTAAATACATGTGCATACATATAGTGGCCGTTATCAAGTATAGAGCGATGATATTTCTTTTTATTGGGCCTCCATATAGAGTTATTTATTTAGGAAAAAGTCAATTTCTCTATTGTTTTTATCTGGGGTGCTACATGCGGCCAGGCTATGACCGCTGCTTCATGAAACGGTCTAGTAACGACCACATTCTATCTAAGTGTTGTTTAACCCGGGGTTGGACCCAAGGGTTGATGTCCCTTTGTTCCTAAAAGGTCTATTGATTATCTAGAACTTAACTTCTAATTCCAAAAGTTATTAATAAATTATGGAAGTTAAGAAAAATATCGTTATGCTGTCAGATTCCTTCCGTATCTTAACCTTGTCATTAATTCATCCTTGAGCTCACATGTTCAAAAATTGGTGCGCTCTTTATCTTGGCTACATTATCATGAAACTATTGGTTGAAATTGTACATTATTGGCCTACTTTATATTCATGGAAGTAGCTTGATTTATAACTTGAAGATGCAAGAGCGGGCACGGACAGTGTCCAAGGGCTCGACACTAGCCCCCTCGGTAGATGGTCAGAAACATACTGAAAACCATGGGGTATGATGAACATTGGCGTCGCATTGTGCGGGGAGTACTTTTTTTATAAACGGGTGAAATCCACGAGGCTATCTTATTACATGCCTGCTAGTAAATTCTCGTTACATGACTTTCTAGTGCATAGCCTTTATGGTTATGAAAAGAACATTCTCGTTACATTCTTGTTACATGAAAGGCCACTTTATAGTCTTGCTAGATTATACCCTCATGAATCTTTACACTCATCTCAATGGTAGTTGTACAATGGTTTTATATTGCATGTTTCAATCGCATGTCTTTTCCCTTATCATTTAGATCAAAAATGTTAATTACTTTAACATTGCCTTCATGTTGATATGAAGATACCTATTGGGCAAGTGTGGTCATTCCCTACTTGTTTCCAATCTTTTCAGGAAATTCAAGTGAGTCGGATTCAGACTATGCTAGTGATGGGTCCGAGAGCGAATGATGGATCGAGAGAAGACTTAGAGTTGTCAAAGAGTCTAGTCATGGTTATGTAATTTCATTTTCTTGAGTCTAGTAATGAAAAGAGTCAACATTATGTAACCTTTTGATTATCATCAATAAAAGTTAGTTTTTGTCAATTATTGTGCATTCCTCTTTATGTGTGAATGTTAAACGCTCTGATTATCTTGATTGTGAGAGGCTTATCTTGCCAGCTGTTCATGTCCCCGATATTACTTCCGTTGTACATATATCTCGGAGCATGATAGTTAAAGTGGTATCAGAGCATAGGCATAAGTAAGTCCTAGGAAAAAGTCATGTCATAGGCTAAGTCCAAGGTTTGAGGACCCATCCCTATGAACTAGGAAAGAAAATTCGAACCCATGTGAGAATTGGGTAGAGTCGGGATGAGATAGTTAATTAAGAAGGTTTACCTAAGACAAATTCTTTAATTCCAAAGGAAATAACTAAGTGTTTATTTTCTCAGGTACCATATTCTCGCAATGGCTCACCATATAAACTAGGACCAGATACAATAAACAATTGCGGGTCTTTCCAAGGCCCTTCAAATGGTGGCCCAAGCTGGCGCGAGGGCTGGCGTGAGTACACGGGAATTTCCAGAGTTTGAATCCACCACGATTCTCGGGATCCTCCAACCCCGATGAAGCAGAAAACTGGATCGATGAGATGACCCGAATCTTTGAAGTTATGCAATGCACCGACCAAGAGAAGGTCCGTCTTGCCACTTTCCAGCTAAACAAAGATGCGCATACGTGGTGGAAGGCCACCTCGGCACAACCTAAAAATGCTCAGCCTACATGGGATGCATTTCTTACACTTTTCGAGCAAAATATTTCTCCGAGCATGTTAAGGAGAGAAAGGCTGCAGAATTTGCCTCTCTAAGGCAAGGAATGATGTCTGTGGCGGAGTATGAACTTCAATTCTCCCGTCTAGCTCCGTATGCTCCTCATCTTGTTAGCACCGACTTATTAAAAGCTAACCGGTTCATGGATGGCCTAAGGCTTGATTTCATTTCTCAGCTTGAGCATCAAAATATTCGTACTTACATGAAAATGGTCTAACGGACACATTTATGTGAAAGGACCTTGGAAAAGGTCAATAAATTCAAGGGGAAGAGCGAGGAGTCAAGCCGAAGGTTTGACAAGCAAGGACGAAAGGAAGAGAAGTTCAGCATTACAGGGTCTTACACAACCCGTGATAACAAGAAGAGATCCTATAATGGCAACGAGAGTAGCAATGGCAAAGGTAAGAAAATCAAGGAGGAAGAAAAAGTTGTCACAACTGCTTGCATAATATGTGAGAAGTTTGGCCATTCGGCTGAAGAATACTGGAAGTGTCTTGGCGCTTGTTTAAGATGCAGAAGTCGGGAGCATCGCATGCCCGATTACCCCCTAATGAAAGAACAACCGTCAAGGAATGACAGTGGACATAGGCGTCAGGCCCGTTTGAATGCCGTAATGGAAGAAGAGACTATAAAAGAAGGAGAGCTAATTGAAGGTACCATCCAAATTTATTCACATCCTGCTTTCATGTTATTTGATACTGGTGCTTCTCATTCCTTTATTTCTAGCACTTTTGCTAAAACCTTACCAATTTCACATGATCCTTTACCTTCGGATTTAACTATAGTTACACCCTTAGGTTCTGGAACGGAACTTAATACATACTACCCCGATAGTAAGGTTACCATAGAAGGCCACAACCTCCCTGCAAACCTCGTATGCCTTGACATGGAAGGATACGATGCCATATTAGGAGTAGATTGGCTTAGCGACCATTATGCCGACATAATTTATCGAAATAAGAGGATTTCTTTCCACAAACCTGATTCCACAAAGTTTTATTTCCTTGGCAATAAGTATAGGAAGCATCCTACCCTTATTTTATCTCTTCACGTCGGTAAACTCATCTCGCAAGGCTGTGAAGCTTTCCTTGCTTCCATAGTTATTATCGAGTCCAAGGCAATCCTTATAGAAGAAATCCTTGTCATAAAGAAATTCCCTGATGTCTTCCCTTCTGATTTACCCGGTCTACCACCAGAAAGGGAAGTCAATTTCTCTATTGAACTCATACCTAGAGCAGCAGCTGTGTCAAAAGCTCCCTACAGGATGTCCCCCACGGAACTCAAAGAATTGAAGAAGCAACTGTAGGAATTATTAGACAAGGGCTTTATTCGACCAAGCACATCCCCTTGGGGTGTGCCGGTCCTATTTGTTGTTGTGTCCCCTCTGGTTTTGATGCTGGCAAAACTGTATTGATCTCATTATGAGTAGAATTTTGTGTGTCTTGTTGACTTTTCTTTAAGTAAGGATAAGTCTGTCTTTAGATCAGGTCGATGCATCTTCATGCATTTAGATAGTAGGTCGATGCACCTTGTAGTCAGGTCGATGCCGTTGTACAAGGCGTGCTAGTCTTTGTACTGTCAGGTTGATGCACTTTGTAGTCAGGTCGATGCTGCGGTACAAGTTGTGCAAGCTTTTGTGTTATCAGGTCGATGCGTTAAAGGATCTCATGTTCATCAGGTCGATGCATCCATGCATTCAAAATCAATCGGTCGATGCACTACAGAAGTGCGTCAATGCAGCGGTACCTGCTATACTAGCATTTACTCATCAGGTCGATGCAGTGTTGCTGTCCTAAGGCATTTATTCATCATGCTAAATAGACAGGTCGATGCATCTTGCTTGTGCATCGACACATCTGCCAAAATTTCATGCACTCTGTCATGTGTTTAGCATGTCTTCATGAAAATGCATAAGTCTATAGTACCTCAGCTCTTCTTATAATATCTTATCTGCTACATAATAACAAGATTGATAATGAATGTCCTGACCTGTTTTGGCAGGAATTACAAAAAGAAAGCATCAATGGTTCTGAAACTTGTTCGAACACTTGGACTGTGAAATGCATTTAGAAGGTCACATGGGTTCGTAAGTGAGTTTGTCTGGCACATGATCTGAGGCAAATGTCCAGCACTTTTGGAGATTCCTATTGGAAGAATCTTCCACATGGCGTCATCTTAAAAGCCCTCATTTCTTCGTCTGACATGTGGACTCTCGGACGGCACCTTCCAGAAGCATTCCTTTGGCGGGAGTGTTCCCTCCACGTGCCCAGATGGAATCTTGTGGGGACCACAAGAATCAGTCCATGGAGAAAAAGGGCTCTCTTGTACAGGTTTCAATATAGAGAGATATATAGAAGAAGAAGGAGGAGAGCTCAGGAGCAATGAGCTATGAGGATAATAGAAAGAGAGTCTGAGATGGAGTTTCGAGAAAAAAATGAGTGAGAGAAGTGGAGAAGAAACATAAAGAAGCAGAAAGAAATAGAGTTAGAGAAGAAGAGAGTTCGAAAGGAGAGAGAGCTGAGAAGAAGCTAAGAGCATGAGTTCTTCATAGAAGTGTGAAAGAAAATAGAGCATCGGAAGAAGGAGAAGAAGTCTAAGAAGGGAGAGTTTGAGGAGAAATTGAGTGAAGTCTCGATCTCTGGATCAGATCCACAATCGATTGCTCAAGAGAGCTACATTGTTTTTTTATTTTTTATATTACTATTTCTTCGTTTATAGCTTTCATTTGAATCATTGTAAACTGTGTATCAGTGGACCAAGCTGTGAGGTAATGGTGAGGAATCGTTCCTCGGACAGCAAGCTGTGAAGCTCAGCCGTTTGTAAGCTGTGGTATCAACGGATTTTTAAGCTGTGTTTCAGCGAAAGCCTCACTCGATTGAGTGAGGGGTGGATGTAGATCTCAAGATTGAGATCAAACCACCTTAAAAATCTCTTTGTAGTGTGTGGTTGACTGTATTTCTACATCAGATCTCATAGTTGTTCATCTTAGTTTGAATTAGTAGCGTACCCTATAGCAGAATTTTATTCCGCATTTTATTTACTACTGTAGAGTGCAATTTGTGGTTGATCTATTCACCCCCCCCCCCTCTAGATCATTATTTCACCTATACTATCACGTGGTATCAGAGCCTAACTCTCCTTAAGGGCTTAACATTCCGGAGAGATTTGGTGAAATGGATGTTGGATAAATGTTGTTTTGATGATGTCTCTCTATAAGTCATTGGTTAAATTAACCTTGAAACTCATGGAACATCCTTTCTGAATGATTAGATATAAGGAGTGTCGACCTCACCACCGCCAGTGTCGACCTAACCAACTTCATCAAGCTACCGTGCGCTAGAATCACCAAGGGAAATAACAAAGGAAGTGTCGACCTCAATTCTCAGGGTGTTGACACCATTGCTATTCTAGGAACCATTGCTATCACCTAATGGTCAAGGAGTGTCGACCTCAGTCTCTCAAGTGTCGACCTCATGATCACAACAAGCATTGTGCAAAGTAGCCAGCACACGAATTGTCGACCTCACATCTCTAGGAGGTCGACCTCAGGCTTTCCCAGAATCTGTTGAACTCAGTTTTTGCAAAGACGTGTCGACCTCACATTTATAGGAGGTCAACCTCAGGGCCTTCCAGAAGCTATTATAAACTAGATTCTACGAAGAAGTGTCGACACTACTTTACAGTAGGTCGACCTCACTGAAGGAAAATCTCAAAAAACTTCTGACAGATCTATCCTTTCGAAGATAGTATAGTGGGTAGAAAAGTCTGACGTAAACCTCTGTAAACTCATTTTTTGAGGGCTGGAAGAGATTCCTAGGAACTCCCAAATGTCTCCATCATCATTAGTGTCCAAAGGATCACTTTACTCCAAGTATCTCCTAGTACAAAACCTTGGAAAACGGTCTCTCACTGCCAGTACTGCCACCTGCGACAACCAGCAGAACTTTATCTGAAAGAAGTCTTTCCCATTGGTAAAAGGACGTCCTCTCTGACTTTAGAGTTTAAGGAGATGCAGGTTTCTTTTGGTCAAATAGCATCTGAATACTCCAGCAATTTAGAAATTACAGAACTTCCTTTTGGAGGGAAATTTCTCAACTAAGCCTATATATAGATGCCTCCTCCTCTGTTGGAGTTCTTGCCTAAGCAACCATAAGCCTGGAGAAGCCTTGAACGTGAGAGAAGAAAAAGGAAAGAGAGCTTCTGTTCAGAGTCTCCAGAGAAAGAGTTGGGATATAGAGAGAAGAAGAGTGCAGCCAACCATCCATCTTAGCCCTACGGTTCCACAAGTTTTTCAGTCTTTTCTTTTGATCTTGTGTTTCTTCTTCAAACATCTTGTATGTGTGAGAGCTGTAATTGCAGTGTAAGTGTGTTTTTTCTTCCTGTTGTTGTTTCTGCTCTTTCTTGTGGGATTTTAATCTCCATGTGGTTTGGGGACTTGTCCTCATGTGTGTGTGTGTGTGTGTGTGTGTGTGTGTGTGTGTGTGTGTGTGTGTGTGTGTGTGTGTGTGTGTGTGTGTGTGTGTCTTTTGGCCAAACAGTGGAAGCCTTACCAAGTAGGTAAGGGGTGGATGTAGGTGTGCCTTGTGGCAGCCAAACCACCTTTAAAAGGCTTGTGTTGTGGTTTGCTTCCCATATCTTCTATCTCTTCCTCACAGGTGGCTTGCCTTGTCAAGTATATCTCTCATCTCCTCACTTTAATTGTTCCACTGCTTTGCTTTGCTTGTGATATCCATAGTACCATCTTCTATAGCTCATTTGTTCAAATCAAGTTGGTATAGGATCTATTCACCCCCCCTCTAGATCCTCTCATACTGTTCGTTCAATAGTTGGTATCAGAGCAGGATCCCTAGAGATGTGGTCCAATGACCCAGGGAGATCCGATGGGAATGTCCCTCGCTGCTACATAGTTGAGGGCCTGGCCATCAACAAATCACCAATTTTCGATGGAACTAATTATTTATATTGGCAGAACCGAATGGAAGTCTTTCTACGTGCCCAGGATCACATGATATGGCATGTTGTCAGTAAAGGCCCATTTGTTGTTCTAGACTTAGATGACACCTAGACACAAGACCAGGTCAAAAAATCCACAACCAATTGGAGCGCCATGAACATAATGCAATGGGCTATCCACCCCACTGAATACTCAAGAGTATCATAACTCTGTATGCACATGAGGCCAGTGCATATGTCCAAGGGTGCATCTCTAAGTAGTCTGGTGATCTGTGAAGTCTGTGTGACTCTTTTTTTTATTTTTTTTAAGTAAGATGCCAGAAAGGAGTTGGCAGGAGAGCGCTCATCCCCTCAGGGAGGGAATGAGTTGATCGCTCCACCGCCAAACCCCTAATGGCTAGATTTTATTAACCATAAGAAAAGTTACAGAATCCATCGGGGCATACCCCTGTTAAACATAGACAGCAAACAAACTGAAGCCTAATGTAAACAAAGAGAAAATAGACCAAGGCGGTCAGTGACAAGTGAAGTCCCGTGATCAATGACACCCAAGAGGGGGGTGAATTGGGTGTTTACAAATTTTACTAAAAACTTTTGGCCTTTTTGTAATATGTGATATAAAGCTAATCAATAGGATCAAAACTGTTGGTTCACAAATGAGATTTATCAAACTTAATTAGATGATGATGTAGATTATGTAGGATATACGTGGATAAATCCGGAATCACAAATACACTAACACTCACGTAGAATGAAAGTAGAGGAAATGGATCAAACCACACAATTCAAACAATACTGCACAACAATTTTTAAGGTGGTTTGGATGCAACGACGGCAATCCTACGTCCACCCCTCACCAAACCCAGTGAGGCTTCACTAGGGGATAAATCCCCAAATGGAGACAACGCTCCAATCACACACGCAGGACGACGCCTGCACACACACACTGGGACGCGCCCCAACCCACACATGGAGACAAGCTCCAACACACACACACACACACGGAGATGAACTCCAACACGATCCGACAACCGGATCAACAAGACACACACACGTTGCGACAAGTGCAGCAAACCACACACTAAAACAACTGGATCTAAGTAGATCCACACACACACACACGTAGATGTAGGAAGATCTACGTATACACGAGTCAAATAGACACACATACAACCACAGATCCAACAACGATCCACACAGACACAAGTTTTTGCAGTTTATACAAAACATGAATATGAACTTAAAACACAATAAGGCACAATTTAGAAATCCCCTGATTTGGGTTCCCTTGAAGGCATGTTGCGGGGTTGAGAATGGATAAAGAACACTTGCTGCACGGAGTACTGTTCACGGCTACAGTACCCTTCTTCTTCACTTGGACAATCCTTGTATCTCCTTGATGCTTATGAGCTTGTTCTCTACCTTTGAGATTGCTGACTTCAACCGGAGCTAGAGTACCTTCAGATGATGCTTGAATGACTCCTTCTTCCTTGTAGCATCCTTCTTCTTCTTCTCTTTATAGGCTCCTTGGTTGATAGGCTCTCCTTCGATCTCTTCTTGTTGGATGCTTGCTTCTTCAGCTCATAAGAGGATGAAGGCTTCAAGAAGGATCTTGGATCTTTAGCTGCTGGATGGAACTTGATTCATGGACTACTGTTCATGCTACAGTAGCACTACTCCTCCTTCTTCTCTTTGACAGCCTCCTCTTGATCTCCTCTTGAATCCCCTTGGATGGTTAGGGTTGTGGCTTCAATGAGATGTTTTATATCTCTTAAGTGGTCTATAGACAAGCTCCAGACCAGGTCCACAAATCATGGTGGATTGGATGTCATTAGGATTAAACAAATGGGTGGAAAGACCACTCCTCGAGCTTGAAACAAAAGACAACAAAAGGGGCAGTTCGAGGCTGGCGGTCGACCTACAGAGGCCAGCGGTCGACCGCCATTGGCCGTCCTGTAGCCATTTGGTTGCTGGGAAAATAGGTGGACCGCTAGCTCCTGGCGGTCGACCGCCAGGTTCACAGGTTGCCAATTTTCAGTTCTATGATTTCAGGTCGACCGCCAAGGGTCCACAGGTCGACCGCCAGTCTCCAAACCTGCAAAAGTCAAGTGTTAGCTCACTTGAAACTATCATTGGTTCGATACTTGAAAAAGGGCTTGTGTTATGGTTGATTACAAGTTTGTTTAGACTCGATTTAACACATGGAATGATTCATGAACACAAGTTTGAAAATGAGTGAATCTTGATGGTTCAAAGCTTGAAGCTTCGTTTTAATACAAGGTAGGAGTCTCACCAATGGTTCTTGATAGTAAATGACATATACCACCTGTTTTGGATTGTAGGGAAGTAGAGTTTTGGTTCACCAGGTGACGGCCATGAGTTTGAACCTGCATGTAAGATAGTTAGGTTAATTGCATGCTTGTTGACATTAAAGAGGTTATGAAACCTCTTGCCTCTTGTAATACCAACATGTGCAACCAGCATAAATAATAAGATGAATGAACACAATCATCAAGAACATGTGTAATCAACCATACGTTTAGTTATCATCACGTAATCACACATTAAGTTTAGTTATCATCAAAACATAACTTAACAATTACAACAATCATCAAAACCATAACTCAACAATCTCCCCCTTTTTGATGATGACTGTAACACCCTCAAATATAGCTAAGTTGTACTCTATATCACCGAGGCGTCTTTTGAAGTATCGGCTCAGTTCTTGAAAAGAACTCCGAAGTTAAGCGTGCTTAATGGGGAGTAGTACTGGGATGGGTGACCTCCCGGGAAGTCCCCCATTCTGGAGCCGATCACTATCAGAAAGGGATAAAACCGTGAGGTCGGTTGGCCAAAGCGGACAATACCTCGACGGTATAGAGTACGGGGCGTGATAGAATGGTATCAGAGCTATACCCCAGCCGGAAGTGTGGGAACTAAGTGCCATGCAGGGTAAAGTGCTACGCTATGGGAGCCACCTCTTGAGTCCGTAATGGAGCAAAGTGCTACGTAGTGGGAGCCACCTCTTGAGCCTGTAGGGGCCACCTCTAGAGTCCTACCTGCCTGGGGGCTTGATCACGTGATTGCATGCTATATGTGCCCAGCGACGAGGACGTCGCCTATATAAGAGGGGTAGATTGTAACACCCTCAAATATAGTTAAGTTGTACTCTATATCACCGAGGCGTCTTTTGAAGTATCGGCTCAGTTCTTGAAAAGAACTCCGAAGTTAAGCGTGCTTAATGGGGAGTAGTACTGGGATGGGTGACCTCCCGGGAAGTCCCCCATTCTGGAGCCGATCACTATCAGAAAGGGATAAAACCGTGAGGTCGGTTGGCCAAAGCGGACAATACCTCGACGGTATAGAGTACGGGGCGTGATAATGATAAAGTTATTGATGATGAAAAACTTAATAATGATATATTGATGATGACAAACTTAATGATGATATACAATGGAAAGGCACAGATGTTCTTCTTAGTTCTCCTCCCCCTGTCACACACAATCATCAATTTCTCTCCCCCTTTGACATAATCAAAAAGCGGAATAATACAAAACTTTATCCCCCTGTGACATGATCAACAATATCAACAGGGCTTGAAGAAGCCAAATAAGGAAGAGCAAACTGAATCAATATAAGTCCAATTAGAGGAGGCCAATTGCTTATTATTCTCAGAAATCAATATGATACCATCCAAAGCGATTACAGTCAAGCATGAGCCAGTGTAGGAAGATGATCACAAAATAAGGTGTTCAGCATGATAACATTCAAAATCTAGAGCCCATGACAGATTTTCACACAAACAAGAGCAGGAGGACATATCAAAATGATTTTCTTTGATTTTTAAATATTTGTTTTTTACATTTTCTGTTTAAATGCATGAAGTTATGTATATGTAGATGATGACTCATGAAGTGCACACAAAGTAATCAAACAGTTACATATAAACATACATGCAATCTCCCCCGTACATATATGAGAGGGGAATGGGTATATTAAGGATGCAAGAGAGTCATGCTCACCAGAATGCACATGTGTAGCACATGGGAGATCGTGCAATCATATAGGAGATTCATGTAATTACTGATGTAGTCAATCAATTTTCTGAATATATATTAAATCAAATTTCCAGATGTGTAGGTGAGGAACATGAAGGACGATAGTGACAATATGGATATTCAGATTTTCAGATAAACACAATGAGACATTTCACAGACTGCACTTCAATTTTTGAGAACAGCGTATTGGAGGCTTCACTCTACCACAATGAGTTTTCACCATCATTTTTTTAACTCAACCAGAATCCCCGGTTACTCGAGTAGTATCACATGATAGGCAGAATTTTTCAAGAGTGATCAGGTTCAAAATGATTCCTTTTTACGCGAGTAGACGCATGGAGCTCATGCCAGAATCCCCGGTTACTCAGAATACTGAACCATCTCACTTCATTTTGAACAGAGGTACTAGTCCACACTTTTCAGATATGAACCACATCATGTCTCAGGTGACATGTGCCTAGTTTACTCAGTGAGACCAAGCATTGCTCTGCCGTTCATTTACCTAAGAGATTTTTCAATAAAGATAGGTAGGCAGCTTTTTCCTCAACTGTCTCTTCTACATACATGCAACAAGTTGAACATCTCGAGAGTGTTGAAAAGAAATTCATATATCCTTATCTTTAACACTCATTTTCACATTTTGTGCATGAAGTGTGTGAATTTGATTCAGTATGTATACCGAAAATATCATGAACACATAACAAGGCAGCTCCCCCTAAATAGATGCACTTATGAAATATAAACTCCCCAGAGTGTACGACAAGAAACACTCCAACAACGACTGAAATGCAGCATTATTTATCAAGAGGACATAAGGCCATAGAAGTGCCAAGGAATGAGGGTGAATATCATATAATATCAAGCAAGCACACAAGGGGAATGTATACAACATGCAATGCAAATATGCAACTGATACCAATCAAAAGGATACCAATTGAATGAACTGAATGCGGCTAATGCATGAGTTTTAGTGCAATGCAATCCTTGATCATATAATAATGAGATGTAACATGCCAAGACAGAATGCAGTGTGGTGTGAACTTCTGGTACAAAATGAGTGAGCTAACTGCACTTAATGTATGAATTCTAATTCATGCAGTCTATTCTTATATGAGAATGGAATGCAAGATGAAAAATGACACTACATACAAGAGAGCAAATCAGATTGGAAAGATGAGCATGGGACAATTTCCATCACAAGTGGCTTATATACAAAGGGAAGCCATTTATTGTCAGAAGTTGTTAAGAGCAGATTTTCAAGGGTTTTGAAAACATTCACAAGCCATTCAGGAGTTGACATTTCCATTGCAGAACTCTTCACTTCAACAAGGATCAATTTAGTGAAAGTGCAATGTTTCTCTTATGACATGGGGCTAGCTCACAAGGAGCAAATAAAAGCATCAGAAAAATTCTTTCAAGGCCAAACAATCAATTTCTTCAGTTCTGGTACAAGGTGGAGAACTTTGGTCCAAAGACCAACTCACACATAGTGAGAGTTTCCAGGTAAAGATAATTCGCCTTTTCACTACTCAGTATTTGATATACCAGATACTCAATTAAGCTTAAATGTGCTCAAGCAATCAGATTGAAGGATGTTCAAAGGTCAACATAAAGTTCAAGATTTTCAGTTTCAATTAACCAATAAGCAAGTTAGTCACGGTAGAATGGAGGAGCAATCATTTCAGGTATGTAGAAATAATTCATGTCATCAGAATAACATCACGAAGTCCCATAGACTAATGCATGAAGTTCCATTTCCATAGCAAGAGCGTGAATTACCTTAATTCAGAAGATAATACCGTAGGCCCTCAAGCACAAAAATCACCAACCTCACGAAGGTTAGTATTTTATATTTATGTTTCATTACCTTGTCCTTGAGAATCCATTTTCTTCCAAGCCTTTCACCTGCAATCCAAAGAAGAGTGAAACTCAGTTTACTCAAGAGAGTATTTTAAAATCTCCTTGCATAGTCCCTGTAAAATCTTCACAAAAGGCATTATTAGTAGCTCAAAAATGATTACATCCACATGTACTTGAACCACTAAGAAGTCTTTTACCTGATTTACCTTGTGAGAGGTGGTTGGTCAACCTTACCTATTGAACCCATTCTTGATCAAAAGATACGGGCTTTTCATACCATGCCTTGTGTACTTGCTTCAACATGTACAAGACTTTCACCACCTTGTACTTGAGTCGATCCTGGAGGTTGCTCTACACAAAGTAGCCCTTCTTCTTATAGCAACTTGAGAGGGTTCTCATCATTTTCATCCTTGCAAGGTATTCTTCCAGTTGATTTAAGCTCGGTCATGACTAGCCCATCATCATTTGAATTTTGTGTGTGTAATCTGTATCCAAAGACAGAAAGATTTAAGTTATCAATTTTGATTCAAATTTATTGACAATGGTATGACAAATTATTTTAACAATCAACATCCCCTAGACAGCTCTAGATGCAATGCACGACTCATGCATGAACCTAAACATTAACCCCATATGACAAAAGTGGTTGCTCCCCCTTAGTGTGTGCATGAATGCAAGATATTCAGTAACAATCTAATACCATATGCAGCCTATAACTAATTGACTCATAGTACCGGGCGGAGAACTTAGATCCGAAGATCACCTCATGCGTAGTGATAGCTTTCAGATAGGCGAAACCTGCCCTTCCACATGTCACCATTTGATATACTATGTAGTCGAGGATGATGTAGGTAGAAGTATTGCTATGCATTATGATGTGAATTCATAATGTTCAACTTATGCATGACAGAGTATGAAGGTGTATACAAATTCAATATATGTAGAGAAATCATGATATGAAGAATCTTCAAGCTCTCCTACAACAAGATGTTACATGACAAGTGATATATGTACAAATATCCAAACAACCATGAATGGAATGCATGTACGGATATATGCAAGACTACATGACTATGTGACTCAAAATGAATCAAAACCTTACACAATCATTGGAGAGAGTAGGAGAGATATCACCTGAATGCTCAGATTCAATTTTTTTATTTTTCTTCCAACCTGACTTATGCCACTTGACCCGTGTGCCTTACCTTCTTGATGAAAATAGATTTCATGCATTACATTCCCAAGGCACACCTGCAAAACAGATTTCTCATTTGACATTCTTAGGTACCCAAATCCTTTTGGGTCCTTGTGGGTTAGCAGCAACATGGGAATGTTGTTTCCAACTTTTGACAACATTCAAATCATCATTTTCTTTAGAAAACATGCATGCTTAACATTCCTAGATTGACCAAAGTGATGGTAGAGGGCACGTGGCATCATATTCTTCCTTCTCATGGTTCTACTGATTTGTGTGCGTGAGCATGATGTGTTGAGTGTGAGTTCTTTCTCTTCCACAAGAACCAACAATGTGAAGTTGTATGACCCCATTTACCACAATGATTACAATGCATGGGAGATTTTGTGGTGAAAGCTTTCTTTACATTTTTCAAAAAAGCTTGGTTTCCACATGCTTTCAAGTCATCACTCTTCATAGTGAAACAATCATGCATAAAATGTCCAGATTTATCACAGTAGAAGGATAAGAGTTTCTTTCTATGTGGTTGTGTGTGTGTGGCAGAATTATGGTTAACATGCATGAAGTGCTAGCGGTATTTTTAGATTTTTGATGCAAATTAATTTTCTGTGTGGATGCATGTGTGTGTGGAACATGATTTTTCTTTTTCAGATTTTCATTTGATCTTTTTATTGTCAGTGAAGAAGATTGATTTGGGGACCCATTCGATGTGCTGGCTATATTTGAACTGTGCACAAAAGATGTATAAATTTTATTTTTAAACTTCTTTTTGTTCACATGATTAAAACCCAACCCTTCCCTTTGAAAATTCACTTTCGTCCCTAACAATTTATCTAAATTTTCTTGACCATTTACAAATCTAGACAATGAATCATTCAAGTCAAGAATTTCAGATTGAAGAGATGAAATTTGTAATTCAGAATTGGCAAGTTCTTCTTCACAAGTAGAAAGACTAATATTCAACATGGTATTGATAGTCTTAAGACATTCTACTTCTTGCCTGAATTCATCAACATTTTCACATTCTCTAACAATCACAGATTTTCCTTTTTCAAGAGTCAACAATCTTTCAGAAATGGCCTTGTTCAATTCCTTCAGTTTCTCATTTTCTTTAACAAGCTTTTCATCATGAATCAGTTCATTTATCAAGGTTTGATCATCGGCCATAGAATTCAGTTTTACAGTCATCTCCTTTTTTTCATTTCTTAAGGAACATATTTGAACTTTGTGAAATTCAATGTCAAACACATGAGCCTCAATCATTTCCTTTAGATGCAAGCATTTTTTACAAGAGGAATTACACTTGTTTTATCCGGCATCCTTTTTCAATTTTTTGTTTTCAGAATTAAGATTCTTATATTTTTCAGCAAGATCATCATATGCAATCAACAAATCTTCCTAACTAACTTCATCTTCATTATCAGAATCAGAATTTACCTTTGAGCTTGATTCAATTTGCTGATCACTCCCTTGATCGCTCGTAGCTGCCACAAGGCATTGATCTTCATGCTCTTCCCGGACTTTCGTTAAGCCATCCAGGATATCCTTTGCGGACCTGCAATGGGAGACAAAAGGAAACTGATTAGAATTGACTGCAGCAGTGAACAGCTTTAAAACAAACTGATTTTGATCATGTTTATGCTTATGATTTTCAGCCCAGACAGCTTTGTCTTTAGGCAATTCATAGGGACCACAAGAGACAAGCTTCCATAGCTTAGGGTCGTATGAATTGACTAGACTGAACATTCTTCCTAACCATAAATCGAAATTGCAACTATAAAACACCGGTGGAGAATTCAAAGTATACATAATGGTAGTCATTGATCTGGATCACTGTAGATCGTTAGATCTAAAAAAGAATTAGAGCCTTGGCTCTGATACCAATTGAAGTCCCGTGATCAATGACACCCAAGAGGGGGGTGAATTGGGTGTTTACAAATTTTACTAAATTTTTTTGGCCTTTTTGTAATATGTGATATAAAGCTAATCAATAGGATCAAAACTGTTGGTTCACAAATGAGATTTATCAAACTTAATTAGATGATGATGTAGATTATGTAGGATATACGTGGATAAATCCGGAATCACAAATACACTAACACTCACGTAGAATGAAGGTAGAGGAAATGGATCAAACCACACAATTCAAATCATACTGCACAGTGATTTTTAAGGTGGTTCGGATGCAACGACGGCAATCCTACGTCCACCCCTCACCAAACTCGGTGAGACTTCACTCGGGGATAAATCCCCAAACGGAGACAACGCTCCAACCACACACGTAGGACGACACCTGCACACACACATGGGGACGCGCCCCAACCCACACATGGAGACAAGCTCCAGCACACACACACACACGGAGATGAACTCCAACACGATCCGACAACCCGATCAACAAGACACACACACGCTGCGACAAGTGTAGCAAACCACACACTAAAACAATTGGATCTAAGTAGATCCACACACACACACACGTAGATCTAGGAAGATCTACGCACACACGAGTCAAATAGGACACACACACAACCACGGATCCAACAACGATCCACACACACACAAGTTTTTGCAGTTTATACAAAACACGAATATGAACTTAAAACACAATAAGGCACAGTTTAGAAATCTCCTGATTTGGGTTCCCTTGAATGCATGCTGCGGGGTTGAGAATGGATGAAGAACACTTGCTGCATGGAGTACTGTTCACGGCTACTGTACCCTTCTTCTTCACTTGGACAATCCTTATATCTCCTTGATGCTTGTGACCTTGTTCTCTTCTTTTGAGATTGCTGACTTCAACCGGAGCTAGAGTACCTTCAGATGATGCTTGAATGGCTCCTTCTTCCTTGTAGCATCCTTCTTCTTCTTCTCTTTATAGGCTCCTTGGTTGACAGGCTCTCCTTCGATCCCTTCTTGTTGGATGCTTGCTTCTTCAGCTCATAGGAGGATGAAGGCTTCAAGAAGGATCTTGGATCTTCAGCTGCTGGATGGAACTTGATTCACGGACTACTGTTCATGCTACAGTAGCACTACTCCTCCTTCTTCTCTTTGACAGCCTCCTCTTGATCTCCTCTTGAATCCCCTTGGATGGTTAGGGTTGTGGCTTCAATGAGATGTTTTATATCTCTTAAATGGTCCATAGACAAGCCCCAGACCAGATCCACAAATCATGGTGGATTGGGTGTCTTTAGGATTAAACAAATGGGTGGAAAGACCACTCCTCGAGCTTGAAACAAAAGTCAACAAAAGGGGCAGTTCGAGGCTGGCGGTCAACCTATAGAGGCCAGCGGTCGACCGCCATTGGCCGTCCTATAGCCATTTGGCTGCTGGGAAAATAGGTCGATCGCTAGCTCCTGGCGGTCGACCGCTAGGTTCACAGGTTGCCAATTTTCAGTTCTGTGATTTCAGGTCGACCGCCAAGGGTCCACAGGTTGACCGCCAGTCTCCAAACCTGCAAAAGTCAAGTGTTAGCTCACTTGAAACTATCCATTGGTTCGATACTTGAAAAAGGGATTGTGTTATAGTTGATTACAAGTTTGTTTAGACTCGATTTAACACATGGAATGATTCATGAACACAAGTTTGAAAAGGAGTGAATCTTGATGGTTTAAAGTATGAAGCTTCGTTTTAATACAAGGTAGGAGTCTCACCAATGGTTCTTGATAGTAAATGACATATACCACCTATTTTGGATTGTAGGGAAGTAGAGTTTTGGTTCACCAGGTGACGGCCATGAGTTTGAACCTGCATGCAAGATAGTTAGGTTAATTGCATGCTTGTTGACATTAAAGAGGTTATGAAACCTCTTGCCTCTTGTAAAACCAACATCTGCAACCAACATAAACAATAAGATGAATGAACACAATCATTAAGAACATGTGTAATCAACCATACGTTTAGTTATCATCACGTAATCACACATTAAGTTTAGTTATCATCAAAACATAACTTAACAATTACAACAATCATCAAAACCATAACTCAACAACAAGAGCCCTAAAGCATCTCGGTGGGAGGCTAGCAGTAGAAGATACATAGATATTCTCTTGTGTGTTATACGCATGGGATGCAAGGGCATCGGCTAGCTGGTTAGCCTCACGATACACATGAGAGATGGCGACTCCAAATGTTTGAACAAACTCATAGATCTCACGCCACCACCGCAAGCATCTCCAAGACGGAGATTTCTCGGTCAAGATGGAGTGAGCCAGAACTGCAGAGTCCGTTCGAAGACCAACAATAGAAATCCCATATTCAGAAATCATCCGGACCCCATCGCATAGTGCTCGGGTTTGAGCAACCAGGCTATTGCCAAAGCCGTAAAAGTGAGAAAAAGCTAGGAAAAGATTGCCTTTACTATCTCTGAAACATCCACCACCTCCACAAAAACCTAGATTTCCTTTACTCGCTCCATTAATATTGAGTACCTTTCCCTGAACCGGCGGAATCCATCTAACCAGCTTAGCTTTCTTAGTGGAGCTTCTGAAACTGAAGCCAAGGCTTGTCATGTCTCGGAGCTGTTGTGTGGTTGGGGCATGGTAGAATAAATTTTCCTGGAGAGCAGCATTGACAGTCGATTGAATGCTACGGATGATATCAGAGGCAGGGGTCTACCGACCTTCAAAGCACTTCTTACATCTAGCCTGCCAGAGTTCCCAAACGATGAGCACAGATGAGTACATCACCAGGAAGCCCGTAGGTGTATGAAGCTTACAATTAGAACAGATGTCCCACAGACGGGTGGTGACTTGCCTCTGGAGACCAATACCAGGGTCCAGCATGGGTGAAATCCAATTCCACTTGCAAATCTGCAAAAGAAATGTGGGATAGGTTTGAGCTAATCTATGAGGGTACAGCAGAAGTTAGGGCCACCAAGGCCAACATACTAACTACCGACTATGAGATGTTCAGAATGAACCCCAACGAATCTATCTCTGAAATGTATGCCAGGCTCACATAGTTAGCTAATTCCTTAAAGTCATTGGGGGAAAGAATACCCTAACAGTGAACTGATTAGGAAGATTCTTAGATCCCTCACCCTAGCATGGCACACTAAGGCCACGATGATTGAGGACTCAAAAGACTTATCTGCCATGACAGTAGATGGTTTGATAGGTTCGCTCATGACATATGAGCTCAATTTGAAGAGAAGTGAAGAAGACATCAAGCCCAAGAAGACTGTAGCTCTCAAAGTTGTTGAAAGCACAGATGGATCAGATGAGGACAACGAAGATGACCTTCTGGAGATCAGCACAGCTGACCATGCCCTGCTCACTAGGGAATGTAAGAAATTCCTAGGTAGATAAGGCAAACTCTAAAAGAGGAAGAAGGATCCGCAGGTAAGTAGAAACTCCAATCTCAGACTTACTCATGCCAAAAACTCTGACAATATCATTTGCTATCAATGTAAGAAAGCAGGACATATGTGAGGAGAATGCCCTGAACTGATCAAGCGAATGTCCAAAGCCAAGGGAAAGAAGCCCAAAGCCGTGGTCTCCACCTGGAGTGATGACGAAGAGGAAAATGAGAGTTCTTCTGCCAATGAAGATGAGGATGACTTCGGTCTCATGGCTGACGGAAGTAAGGATCAGGTGAGCAACATCTTTGAAACCTTTTCAATTGAGGATTGGGAAGATGCATATGCTGATCTTCTAGAGAAGTATGAAATGTATAAAAAGGAGAATAAGCATTTGAAGAAAAAGATCAATGCTCCTGCTCATGATAACCCTGCCAACCAAGAGTTAGAAACCTTAAAATTCAAAATGAAAAACTTAAAAAAACAAGCTGAAACCCTTAAAAACATCTGCTCGGATCTGTTAGGTTTGAAAGAAGAAAATGATGTTATCAAAACTCAGCTAAGCCAGACCAACCTGAAATGTGAAGAATGGGAGGAAGAGAACAAACTTAATCTTGAAAAATATGAGGCTGTCAACGTTGTTAATCTTGAGCTGCAGAAAAATTTGGAAAGAATTGAAGGAGAGCTAATGAACAAACATTCCACCCTAGAGAGAATGACCCAGGGTAAAACTAATTTAGATGCTATCTTAGGCACCCAGGTTAATTTTAGAAAGGAAGGTCTAGGCTTCAACTCCACTGAGAAGAGGCCTTTTGAATTAAAGACTATATCCTTCTGTCCTGAGAAATCAAAAGGGAAGTTGATTGTTAAAGAACCAATGGAGGAGAATCTTAGCTATTGTGTTGCTCAAGGCACCAATCTAAAGAGTCAAAGCAACTCTGCTAAGTCACAAGCTCAGCACAGGTACACCAGACGGGAAGGTCGACACCAAGGCCAAACAGGTCGACACTTCAGTACACAACAAGGTTCGTCAGGTCGAAGCACTAGAGACATGCCTCGACGTAGTTCATTATTCATCTCTGCAAGGAAAATCGTTTCAATGACACAAGAAGGTTCAATGGTCAGCAAAGCATGGGTACCTCTCATACTAAGTTCATCACGTTTGGAAATCCAAAAACCAGACCTCAACCTAACTCACACTCCATGAATTCCATGAAATATCCTTGTCATACATGTAACCAACCAGGACATAGCAACAATCAGTGCTGGTTCAGTCATAGAATGGGAACTTCAAACAAGTTTGAATTCCAAAAAAATTATTGCATACTGTGAATTATGATTGTGAACCCAAATTTGTTAGGGTTCCAAAAACCTCTGTTTAATGTCTTCTTTTTAGGATTACCTAGCAGCTCATCACAACCGATGGTACTTGGACAATGGCTGCACAATCATTTAATCAAAAAGGAATGAGGCCAAGTAAGGTTTGGAGGCAAAGATAAGGGAAAGGTAATTGGTGCAGGCACTGTGGGTAAGAATTCATCGAACTCCATTGATAATGTGATGCTAGTTGAAGACCTTGAGCACAATCTACTTAGCATAAGCCAATTGTGCGACAAAGGCCATAAGGAAACGTTTGATGCTAATGAATGTAGAATCCTTGAGAAAAACTCAAAATCTGTGCTTTTCATAGGTCATAGAGTTAATAATGTCTACATGGTAGACCTTGATGCATCTAACTCTGAAAGCTTGTGCTTGATTGCCAACCAGCTCAGTGATGCAGGCTTGTGGCACCGACGGCTGGGACATGTCAGCTATGGCACACTACACAAACTGTCCAAACATGGGATGGTTAAAGGCTTGCCAAGATTGGCCTATACGAAAGTTGATCAGGTCTGTGAAGCTTGCTCCCTAGGTAAGCAAACTAGAAAGTCCTTCAAATCTAGAAGTGAGGATTTGTCGTCCACTCCTTTTGAATTCTTGCATATGGACTTGTTCGGTCCAACAAGAATAGTTAGCATCAACGGAAAAAGGTTTGGATATGTGATAGTTGATGATTTCTCTTGCTTCACATGGATTATCTTTCTCACTAATAAGAATGATGCCTTCCTTGCATTTTAAATTTTTTTCAGAAAAGTAAAGCAAGAAGGTAAATTCAAAATCACCACCATCTTGTCCGATAATGGAGGATAATTCAAAAATTCATCATTTTCTAAACTATGTGATCAAGAAGGTCTAACACATAGATTCCCTTCCCCCAGGACCCCAGAGCAAAATGACATTGTGGAAAGAAGGAACCGGACAATTGTGGAAATTGCCTGGACCATGTTGATTGAGAGCAAACACTCAAGAAAGTTCTGGGCTGAAGCAGTAAACACAGCATGCCACGTAATCAATAGGGCCATGATAAGGCCAAAGTGTAAGAAAACCCCTTATGAGATGTTGAAAGGTAAGAAACCCAATTTGGCCTACTTTAAAGCATTTGGATCCAAGTGCTATGTGCATAACAATGACAAATCAGACTTGAAAAAATTTGAAGCCAACAGTGACATTGGAGTATTCTTGGGTTATGCTGAAACATCAAGGGCATATAGGGTTTTCAACGTTAAGAATCAAATTGTGGAAGAAACTCCACATGTTGTGTTTGCAGAAATTAATGACAAATCTGACAAAGATATTTGTAACAGGGAAAAGAAGGAAGAAGATGGAGGATTTCTGGAAACTAAACAAGATCAGGAAGAGGGCAGCCAACCATAGCTCATAGAGGAAGAAATAGGTCAGTCAACCGAAATCCCGAGACACACACTGTTGTCGGGTGAATCTTCTACCAATCTGCGCACGTTGAAGGATCATCCTGTGCATAACATCATAGGTAACTTGCATGACCCCCCTAGGACCAAGTCATTTCATAAAGATGACCTCATTGCATTAGTCTCTCAGTTTGAACCCAAAAGCATTGAATATCCATTGCTTGATGAAAATTGTGTTAATGCCATGCATGATGAACTCAACCAATTTGTAAGAAACCAAGTCTGGAATCTGGTTCCAAGACCCTCCGACCAGCATGTCATTGGGACTAGATGGGTTTTTAAGAACAAGCTTAATGAGGAAGGGGCTATCATTAGAAACAAGGCTAGGTTGGTAGCTAAGGGTTATAACCAAGAAATTGGCATTGACTTTGAAGAATCTTATGCCCCCGTTGCTAGACTGGAAGCCATTAGAATCCTACTAACTTTTGCATGCTCCCTAGGCATTAAACTTTATCAAATGGATGTCAAGAGTGCATTTCTGAATGGCCTAATAAAAGAAGAGGTATTCGTAGAGCAGTCCCCTGGTTTTGAACTGATTGACTTGCCTAATCATGTTTACAAATTAGACAAGGAACTATATGGACTAAAGTAGGCTCCACGGGCTTGGTATGACAAGCTAAGTGCGCATCTGACCGAGGAAGGCTACATCAGAGGTAAGATTGATCAAACACTTTTTACAAAAGTATTAAATGGCCACATCATCATTGTACATGTATATGTTGATGACATCGTGTTTTGGTCAACTGATTCTAACATGTGCAAGCAATTTGCTGAGCTAATGACAAGGGAATTCGAAATGAGCCTCATGGGAGAACTCCAATTTTTTCTTAGACTGTAGATCACACAAACAAAGGAAGGATTCTTCATAAACTAGACCAAATATGCATTGGAGGTCCTAAAAAGATTTGGGATGAAGGAAACCAAACATATATCCACGCCCATGGGAACAAATGGATCCCTAGATGCGGATGAAAATGGTAAATCTATAGACTCTAAAACATACCGTGATATGATCGGGTCTTTTTTGTATCTCACTACTTCTAGGCCTGACATTCAGTTTAGTGTATGCATGTGTGCTCGTTTTCAAGCTAATCCTAAAGAATCTCACCTCATTATTGTGAAAAGGATCTTAAGATACATTGTTAGCACACATGACTTAGGGCTATGGTATCCTGCATCATGTCATTTTAATTTAATCTCATATACGGATGCTAATTATGCCGGATGCAAACTTGATAGAAAAGGTACATGTGGCTATTGCCAATACTTGGGTGGATACCTAGTCTCTTGGGCCTCCAAGAAGCAGCATTCTGTTGCGCTTTCCACTACAGAAGCTGAATACATTGCTGCAGGTAGCTGTGGGACCCAAGTTCTATGGATTAAGCACCAACTCCAGGACTACGGAGTAGATCTTGGTTGCACACCCATCATGTGCGATAACACCAGTGCCATTAACCAAACCAAAAATCCCATTCAGCATTCCCACACATAAAACACATTGAAATCAGGTATCACTTCCTTCGGGATGAGGTAAGCAAGAAAAATTTTGAATTCCACTTTGTTGAATCTGAGAAGCAAATTGCAGATATTCTTACTAAACCTCTGAGCAATGATAGTTTTTCAACGTTAAGAAGAGAATTGGGTCTGTGTAGACCTCCCACTTGATTACATTTGCATGATCTTGCTCATCTAAGTCCAAAGCTCTTTTTTTTTGTTACAATAGTCAGGGGGAGTCCATCTTGCATGTTTAATTAGCTACATCTCATTAATTGCATCTTAGTTTATATGATACCATGTCGCTCATGTGTGCATCACCCTTTGGTATATAAAATAGTTGTTGGGTCCCGTGGTGCAGGAACACGAATCTAGAGGGGGGGTGAATAGATCCTACTACTAAAAACTATGTCCAATTAAAACACAACTAGCACACAGCGGAATATAAAAGATTGAGTAGATTGATCTAAACAGGTTTAAACTAGATTCACTCAATTCTCACCGAGCTCACGCGATTGCACAAACAGATAGGATAGTGAACATACAATCACAAGAAACAAACCACAAGACACGGGGATTTTTAAGGTGGTTCGGGACCTCGACGGGCTCCCTACGTCCACCCCTCACCAAACCGGTGAGGCTTCACTACACGCTACAAAATGTAGCAACACGGGGACGAACCCCAACACACACACACTGCTTTCGCAGCAATACACACACACGAGGCCTTGCCTCAAACTGCTGCCACAGCAGCACACACACACACACACACATACACACACGTTGGGGAACACACCCCGAACAATATACCTTACACGGAGATACAACTCCGTCCACACACACGTAGGGCAATGCCTACACAAACACACGGGAGAAAACTCCCAACAACACACACGGATATACTCCGCACAAATCGACACACATAAGACCACACACACACTCGGAGACCCCTTTCTCCGAACACCCACACAAAATATTCTGTCAAATGTATATGTAACAATCACAAATATATGCTATGACCTTCCACACAAATTCTATAGATGTAAACTAGAAGAATGCATCAAGTATAAGGCTCCCCCTTCTTCAACAAAATCTGATCCTCCTTGCTCTTTAACAGATGATCATAATCTTGACATCATCTTCTTCCTTTCCTCAAGCCGCTTCTCTTATCCTTATTCCAATCTCCTCTCTTCACCTGAAAGAGTAGATAGACATAATGAGTTCAATCTTTAAGCTAATCTCAAACAAGAATATAGACATGAATGGTTTAGAGATTCCCCTCTTCATCTTCATCCTATACAGGGATCACATGAGCATTAGGATTGTTGAATCACACAATTCGCAGCTCATATATATGTATGCAAGAGAGAGTGGATATAAGATTTATAAAACCATCCTAAGATGTCTTAAAGCAGATATTCATGCTCTATCAACAACAACGATTTCGAGAAATCAGAATGAAGAAGATGTTGCACTGATTAGAGCTCCCCCTTTCTCTCCTTTGAACATATTTGAATGCTTCTGAAGTATGAAACCCGTTCTTGAAGAAGAATGATTGATTCTTGCGTGGATGATGCTTGTAGCATGAATTTCTTCGCAGCTTGTGGCAGAGGAATGGATGAGGACGTGAAACCTTGTTCTTCCCTTCATACACAAGCTCAAAACATGGTGGAAGAAGCCTTGGAGCTGCTACCTACTACCTGCACACACAAGGGTTAGAAGAAAACGATTTTCAGATCTAGCATCCTCTTACTTAAGGTTTACAACCCAAGAGTTGTATATAAGTGTTTAGAATGGTCAAGGAACAGCTTGGAGACCAGATCCACGAATTAGGGAGACATATAGGGCATTAGGAATTGATTGGTAGGACTTTTGGGGCAAGAAAACGGCGGTCAAACATGGTGGCTGGGCGTCCAACCGGAAGGGGTCGACCCCAGGGTCGACCCTCGGGCACACAGAAGCCAAACAGAACCAAAAATTCGGTTCTGGGTTACATGGGTCGACCCCAGGGTCGACCCTTTCAATGGGTCGACCCCAGGGGTCGACCCTCATGCTTCCAGAACCCAAACAGAACCTGTTTTAAGGTTCTGGGTTACAGGGGTCGACCCCTTTCAGCAGGTTTCAAAAAAAACAGCTTTGAGTGCTCCGGCGACAGGAATTAATTCTCCTAGCTCCGAACTCCGATCGAAGCAAGACCGGAGGCGTTGGAAAGAGGACTCGCAGAGCTACAACAAATAATTTTTATGAGGAGATCCAACGGTGGGATTGAAAATGGTAAAGATTGTAAGATAGTTTGAGTTTGAAAAATAACAGAAACCTCTATCAAACCAAAGGGAAACAATTGATTAAATGTTACCATAATCCCATGAAGATCAACCACGATTTTTCAACCTAAAAAATATGATAAAGCAAGATGTTAGTTGACAATTAAGATCTTTACATCAAGCATTAATACTATGACCAAGTTCACAGTAAATTACTTTTCCAAGAGTGAATGATGAACGAGATATCCATTTAAATCCACATAACAACACTTACCTCATTGTTTTACCTGAATTCACATTTCTTGTTGATTGGTTGAATCATTCATACACATAGTCATGAAATTCAAAATCGCATTCTCCATTGACTGATGGTATGTGTGGAATTCAAAGAGTAAGGAGCCAAGCCACATAGAACAATATTGAGTCACATTCAATTTGATCATCATCCAAGCTTTCAAACCACAGATCATTACCTTGGGGGAAAACAATGATATTTGCATCTCAATCATTCATTTAGCATTATCAAAGTACACATTCATGATATGAGGCTCAATATGACATGATGCTTAATATGAGAGACTCAATATGACATGATGGTCAAAAAGACATTTATCCAAGTGTGTTTTTCAAAACAATCTCACCAAGTGTAGAGATAATGTATATGCAATTGTTTGTGCTAACCTCAAAGCATATATGCATCCACATGATGATAAGCCTTGTAGAATTACAATTCATCCACATGATGATAATCCTTTTAGAATTACAATGCATCCACATGATGATATCCCAATAGAGATAGTTTATGATCATTTCCACAACCAGTTCAAGTGAAGAGCATTCACGCACAAGGCTAAGCAACAAAGGTATTTTGTAATCATCAAAATTACATACACAACAATAGTGATGTGGGAAAAGGTAGGCTTAGTTTGCCTGGGAACACTCACTACGCGTGAGGCAAGTCCTCTACTAGGTATCAAAGATATTTTCATTACACCTTGGTGTCCATATGTTGAGGGGGAGCTGGTTGTTTCTCTTAAGAAAGATTGATATGTAAGTTTACTGCATTAGAAAGTCTCCTTCTGTCTGACCCGAGAGTGTGGACTCACTGTTAAAGACAGGTCAACACCATCACTCTATTGTTCAAACCTCTCACTATCGTCTCATTCCCTATGCTTTGCATTTCTGAAAGTGTTGCATTCACACTCTCTTTCATGTCAAAACCTTGCAACTGCTAAGGGGGAGTGTGTCCTAGCTACTTATTCACCTCACTTCCATGTGGAATGCTTCAAAGGGAGATTACCTTCTAAGACTATTCTTTCTGACTGACCTCTCTTGCAACAACCTCCTGCACTTCCTGTTATCATGGTTACTTTAATGTAATGAGGCTTAAGGTCAAAAACTTTCTGATCTGAAAATGAGCAAAGACTCCATAGGCTTACTTTTGATGATGCCTCTCATGATATAAGTTCTAATGCTCCATGGTTTGCTTATGCACTTTTAGTGACTTCCTTGGTTGATATATTTCCATTGAGTATTGTGATCAAACGACCATATCTAGTGGGATTTATTGCAAAGCACTCATGCAGAGTAATGGCCAGGATTTCTTGAGTAACCGGATACACTTCACCTGAGACGTGAGGTGGTTTGCGTCAAAAGGTAGTGTCCTGATTAACTCTGATCTGATAAGAAGTTCTATTCATTTTTTTAAAAAAGCAAAGGGGTTAAAGAGCTTACAGAGCAATGGCTCATGCCCACTGAGAAACTGTCACCCTTCACCAATGAAGTGATAGTGGGATAGGCATGAAGTGTCAAGCTATCTCTGTTCAAAATAAGGCATAATAGATAATTACACTAAGTAACTGGGGCATTTGCATCTTACACATGTGATTCCTCACATAAAAAGGTGCATGTTTATCTTGACTGTCAACTCGGGCAATGTAAAAATCAGAGGTGCTTGTTCAAAAAATTTTCTCACTATTTCCAGATTGTTTGACTTCAATACTTATGGTAGTTCTTTTTCCTGATCGGTCACTGTGATGCGGGACGGACAAGCGGACTCGACTCCAAGTTGATATGCGATCCTTGGACTCTAGACAAGCTCACGATCCCCTCTAAGCTAGGGATGCATGGGACCGTGCGTGGTTGAGAAACCAGCAGTGAGTCGGGTAGCCGGCTCTTCCGCGTGTACTTGGAATGAGTCGCGGGACGGGTCTCGCTCTCTCTCTTGCAGCGACGATATAAAAATATACGAGCTAGGAACCTATCACTCACAGTGGCATATACAAATAAATACGAGATAAGCAAAGTGCCTACGAGGAGGGTGGCGAGTGTACCTCCACGCTCGGGGCGTGGAGAAGACTTCTTGGCCAAGTACGGTAACTCCCGGTACAATGGTAAAAAGTTAATTACATCAGTGAATTATATTGCCCACTCAACGTAGGGAGGTAAAGGGCTACAAGTGGGCCCGGGAGGACCAATCTTGGGTTGACGGGCAGCAAGCGGGAGGGGTGTTCGGGCCGAGGAGGGGTTGCTGGTCCGACTCGATACTATTTCAACTCAGCTCGACTCGGTTCTACTCACCGGATAGCAAGCAATAGCCTCCAAAAGGACGTCATCCTTCTGAGAACTTCTGAAGGCAGCACTTGCCTGGGACGATGGCGGGACGTCCCTGGTCAACTCCCTGAAGTGGCGGTTCCTGAAATTGAGCTTTGATAATTTTTCAAGAATTATTTTGTTGTTGCTTCTACAGCTCTGTTCACGGAACAGATTTGCGCGACCCGGCGGCAATAATTATTGCTCTCAGATCCGGAGGCGGATTGAGGCGTGGTTGGTGTCGTTGGAAAAGGGACTCATAGATATACAACATATATGTTTTTCCCATCAATCAAGAGAAGGGATTAGAAATGACAATCTCTACAAACTACAGGTTTTTGTGTGGGTCAGGTTACCGACTGTTAGGACAGAAAGGAATTTGCCTGAAGATTATTTTTGACCGGTGGGTAAGGGAATTTTATGGGGGCGGGAAAAATTACTAATGGAAGGGGTGGATGTTAGAAACATATGGGAATTTTTATGGATTTTTTGAAAATTGATAAGGGGGTGGAAAAAAATATGAAAAGGGGACACTGTCCCACAGATCTGCAAACTGGCAGATTACTGAGGGGAAGAACAAAAATATGGGAAAAATACCAAAAGAAGGCCAAATGGCACAAAATTTGAACTGGAGATTAGGGGTGACAGGGAGAACGAACATTCAAAATTGGGGGTCAATCAGACAACAGGAGAAAAAGTTAAAAATATGGCTTTGAGATTCTGTCCTGATTTGGACAGAACTCTGGCGGGTGGCAGTGGCGGCGTGATGGCAACTCGATGGTGGCGGCGGCGGCGAGGCTGAGCGTCGCACTCAGGGAGGTGGTGGTGGAGAGGCTTCACACCTCTGAAAGGAGAGCTCTCACAACTCTAGAGGGTGAGAGAGGGGCGCCCTTGGGCCTTGATGAGCACAAATGAATTTTTCTCCCATTAATGCTAAGTAAATCACAAAATACAAGGTTTATATAGAAAGTGTAAAAAGACCTAAACTAACCTCAGATCTAAATTAGGGGAGGGGTAAAAGGGGGAGTTCACATTTAAATCTTCATGTGGTTTGGAACCAAATAAAATAAAACTACAAAATCTATTAAACAACTATAAAAGGGGGCTCACCCTTGACTTCCAAGGGTTGGAATTTTGAATTTTGTAACTCTTTGTCCCCTTGAATTGTCAAGCCATCTAGAAGCCCACCTTGGACCTTTGACTGGCCCCACATGGGCCCAAATTCTTAGGTGGACCAATGGGGAAGGAGATGGGGGCCCCTTGCTAGTCCTACTGGACTTTTACAGAAAAACCCAAAGATCCTTAAGGAATGACAAATTAGCTTATAAAGCCTTACAATTGCAAACATACTTTCCAAAGGATATAAATGAAAACTAAAAGGACACAAATGTAAACAAAATGTGGGTGTTCTTGCTCTGATGTCCCCATCAATTCTCCTCGGGTGGGAAGAACTCGACCCCATCGAGTAAGGGTGCGGATGCTCGTGACGCCGGCGGATCCGTCATCATACTAGGAAGCGCGGAGTACGCTCCACTCCAAGTACTCGACACCTGCTCATCCCGTATGGATTCAATATGCGCTCACTATTGGGGAATGAGGCTAGAGGTGGACACTCCGAGGTGGGGTCACTCTCAAAGGAGGGAGGCGGCTCAAAGACTCACTAGGAATCACCGCTGGGTCCCTATATGTGACTAGATCCGAGAATGGTCGAGCCGATCCCAAATGCCGACAAGTATACAATGTACACAATAGATCCGACTTGCCTCGCACTCGAAAGGGACTGACAACGCGAGCGTACAAAGACTGACTCGACTCGACGCATGCAGACTCACTACGCACTCAACAAGAAAGAAAAACATGGACTCACACAAGACCCTAGACGAACCTACGGTTAGTCCTACCCATACATGTGCGATGGTGGACTAGGACATCCGAATGTGTGCCATGCATGCATTTGACGTAACTGGAGGTTGACGTCATGGGGGACGCCTGGACACCCAAGTATGAACCAGTCTGGAAATGACTTCCTATTGGGTTTGGGTGTGGGAGGGCTAGGAGATCTAAAACTACCTTCTTCATCACCCCTATATATAGGTAAGGCATGCCATCCTTCCAAATCAACGGCCTCTTGGCTAGGTGGAGGTGAACTAGATCATGAGGTAGGAGTCTGATAGTGAACTCCTCAAAAGAAGTGGGGTGAATATGATAGCTCGGGAGGTTCACTAGTGAAGGGGTCAAAAGGGTCAAAGAAGGTATGACCCCATGAGATGGGTTCCCACATGACACGGTCCCATGTGTGGAATTCGTGAAGGTGTAGATGGTCACCTTCATCCATGAAGGGAGATGGGACGGTGGTCTCATATAGAAGGTATGGTTCCTCCCTTGGGATAAAAGGAATGCAATCAGGCTCATCGGGAACGGGGAGGAACAACAGAACCTCGGTGGTGATAGGACCCAAGGTGTACATCGAGGTAACAGACCCCAAAGCTAGGAGCATGAAGCTATGAGTATAGGGTTGGTCAGACCCTAAGGCCAAAGTATATGTCAGCTCCCATTGACTTTCTAAACTCCTTAGTAGATCCCTTACACTCTTTATGAAGCAAAAGGACCTGAAAGTGGTGTGAAAGGAGTTAATGGGGACTATTGGGAGGGCTGGCTCCACGGAGGGGTAGCAAGGTGGGGTAGGGACCAAGCATGTCCTAAGCCAACTAAGAAGCGGCTCGGTTATGTGTAACTTCCCCGTTAGCGGTACGGGTAGCTCTGGCTGAGGTAGGTAAGGCTGTGCGGCAAGAATGTCATGTCTCGTGGGTAGCATATGCTCATGGGTAGATGTGCGCCGAAGGGCATCATCTGCTCTCCGTATGCCAGCATCAAACCGTGACTCAAATGGCTCAACCTCTAGAGTGACCTGATAGGAGCGTCCCACAGTTTTCACATGGCGGCAAAATAATTCAAATTGGAAGTGAAGCCGTAAACCTTTCCAGAACTGAGTTCCGGCCTCAATGCTCTCCTTCCCGACTCCACATCTTGTCCAGTACACTTCGAAGTCCCTAATGTACTCGGACATGGACTGATTGCCTTGGTCGGACCTGATGTATGGGTTGGCCATAGTTGCAAAGATGGGGTTGGATCCCCCTAGGAATGGGCATGCAATGACATTTTTTTGTTTTTTGTTGTTATATGTAAAAGCTTATGCAAATTAAAACACTTAGACTTGACCAATAGACGGTACGTGGCGGAGATACAGGATCCGAAGATCTTCTCGACGCAAGTGTGCGGCCTTCCCGATAGGCGTAACCTACCGTTCGGACAACACCTTCTTATATACAGAATAAAGGTTATGCAATGCAACAACCGACTTAGACTTAGACTCCTAGACTTAAATGACTCTTTTTTTATGTTTTTGTTAAGCAATGACTAATGACTACCCTAGACTCAACTCGCTCTGATGCCAATTTGATGCGGGACGGACACGCGGACTCGACTCCAAGTTGATATGCGATCCTTGGACTCTAGACAAGCTCGCAATCATCCCTAAGTGAGGGATGCATGGGACCGTGTACGGTTGAGAAATCGGCAGTGAGTCGGGTAGTCCGCTCTTCCGCGTGTACTCGGAACGAGTTACATGACGGGTCTAGCTCTCTCTCTAACAGTGGCGATATAAAAATATACGAGCTAGGAACCTATCACTCACAGCGGCATATACAAATAAATACAAGATAAGTAAAGTGCCTACGAGGAGGGTGGCGAGTGTACCTCCACGCTCGGGGCGTGGGGAAGACTTCCCGGCCAAGTACGGTAACTCCTGGTACAATGGTAAAAAGTTAATTACAACAGTGAATTATATTACCCACTCCATGGAGGGAGGTAAAGGGCTGCAAGTGAGCCTGGGAGGACTGATCTTGGATTGATGGGCAGCAAGCCGGAGGGGTGTTCGGGCCGAGGAGGGGCTACTGCTCAGCTCGACTCGGTTCTGCTCGCCGGACAGCAAGCAATAGTCTCCAAAGGGACATCCTCCTCCTGAGAACTTCTGAAGATGGCACTTGTCTGGGACGACGGCGGGACGTCTCTGGTTGACTCCCTGAAGTGGCGGTTCTAGAAATTGAGCTTTGATAATTTTTCAAAAATTATTTTGCTGCTGCTTCTACAAGTCTGTTCACGGAACAGATTTGCGTGACCCGGCAGCAAGAATTATTGCTCTCAGATCCGGAGGCGGATTGAGACGTGGTTGGTGCCGTTGGAAAGGGGACTCACATATATACAACATATATGTTTTTCCCGTCGATGCAAAGAAGTGATTGGAAAAGGGAATCTCTGCAAACTATAGGTTTTTCTATGGGTCTGTGTTAGGGTGCTAGGCCCGGATACAGAGGGGGGGTGAATGTATCCCTCTAGGAATAATGCCCAATTTAAAAAACTTATGCTCACTAATAATGCTAGTTCGCAGACTAAACAAACTTGAAAGCTAATGAGTAGTTGCCGAACTAAATAAACACATAGTGATATCACTAGAGTGCTAATAACAGATAGCTCAACTAGAAGTTCGCTCTCTTGACAGATAAAAATACTCAGAACCAAATCTGATCAAATCATTTACTCAACCTGTAAGCAAACACTAGAAGCGCCCCTATGCAAACATCTAGCGGAAACACAAATAGCCAAATCAAACCACAGCGCACAAGGGGTTTTTAGGTGGTTCGGTCCAGCAGACCTACATCCACCCCACACTCAACCCGAGTGTGGCTTCCACTAGCTCACGCTAGAAACCGCAGACTCAGTCTGCAACAGGTGCTGCCACACAGCTTGACCAGGGGAACAACCTCCCCTCTTCCTCCAGACCAGGAGGAAACCAACCGGTGACTTCCAGTCACCAGCAAACCAGAGGTCGAAGACCTCTCTTCCTCCAACCGGAGGGACCCCTGGACTTGAATCCACAAGCCCAGAGCCGGAGACAAGTCTCCCTTCCTCCAAACCGGAGGGAACCCACAAGTAGCTCCCAGCTACTTGCAACCGGAGATCAGATCTCCCTTCTCCTGATCCACAGGAGGAACCCCGACCTCTCTACAGAGTATCGGAAAGCACAGCAAACCAGAAAACAAAGGAAAAACAATAAACAAAAATAACTTCAGCAAACAGAAAGCTGAAATACGAAATGCACAATGTGGCTCTCAACGGAGCTGACTGGCCTGGATTTGATCCACAGTCCAGTAGACAGATCTTCAGGTAAGCTTTTCTTCCTCTTCTCTTCTCTTCTTCTTCTTCTCTTTCACTCTCTCGATCTCTGCTCCTCTATACTCTTCGGCTCACACTTCTATCTCTCTCTTTCTCTTTCTTCTGCTCTCCTAATCTCTCACTCTCTGCTCTTCTCTTCTTTCTCTTTTCTTTTTCTATCTGGATCGTGGCTCTCTGTATGGACTCTTCTTCTCGCCAACTCGATCACTCTTCTTCTGTGGAAGAAGGCTCATATATATAGCAGCAGCAGCAGCTAGGGCGCGTGTGGCTTCCACAGCTCCCGCCCTAAAAATTCGGATCACGTGGCAGTCTCTCAGCAGACTTCATTCCAGCCTCGGATCACGTGCTGCCTTAAGCTTCACGATCAAAGCACCTGTAAAACAGAGTATCGGATAAGTCATCAATTTAAAGAACAACTCTGTATAGATTATCAGAAGAACAGCACTTTAGAAGAAACCTGAACGAGGTTAAAACGAAACAACACGAAGTAACAAATAGCAATGACACGGAGACAACACGAAGACACAATAGGGAAAACGACACGAAGTCAGTAAAGACTCGATGTACAACAGTAAGTAACACGAAGTAAAACACACAGACATAAACGATAACACGAGATGCAACTATAGGACAGAGAGAAGCGACACGAGGTTCACACAGAAAACGACACGAGGTATACTGTGACAGAACAGACACAATGAAGAGAACGACACAAGGTGGTGGCACAGAAAGCAACACGAGGTGCTGCAATGTTCTGCACGCAGTGGAACAAAAAACGACACGGAGTGAAAACAACACAAAGACGAAACAGTAATTGACACGGGTTGAAATCAACACGAAGACAAAAACTGAAATCGACACGGAGTGAAAAAACGACACGAAGACGAAAACAACACTAAGATGAAGTTGACACGGAGTGAAAATGACACGAGGTCTGGGAGACACGACACAAAGTCACAAGAACGACAGTAACCAACACGAAGTGTGGTTACGAAACATGAACGACACGAAGTGTGGAAACATGACACGAAAACGACACGAGGTCTGGAAACATGACACGAAGTCACAAGAAGAACAGTAACCAACACGAAGTGTGGTTACAGAACAAAAACGACACGAGGTCACAAGACAAACGACACGAAGTCCAAAGGTGACAAAACAGATACTACAAAGAGAACGACACGAGGTAGAAAGAAAACAACATGAAGTAAAACGATAACGACACGAAGTGTCACTGTAACAACAAACACTACGAAGTTACGAATACAAAAAGCAACACGGAGACATAGAGAAGTAAAACCGACACGAAGTGTGGTTACAAAAATAAAAGGACACGAGGTATAGGAAGAACAACACGATCACGGAAATAACAAAGAGTTGACACGGAGTGTGGTCAAGGCGAGAAGGACACGAAGTCTAAAGAGAAAACAGCACGAAGACAAAAACATAAAAACTAACACGAAGACATAATTGTGAAAACACCACGAGGTGATAGACAGCAAGGAGAACGACACGAAGTGAAACGACACTTGAACCTAGACCGACGTAAAGATCCAGCGAAAAATGACTCGAAGACAGAAACAGTACGGACACACGAAGTATTACCTCTTAGCAGCTTTTTCTTGTAAAGCATGGAAATCAACACGAAGTGTTGTAAGCTCAGACGACACGAGATCTTTTCGTGTTAGTGAGGGGAAACAACACGAAAACTCAAGTACAGAGACAGCACGAAGACGATGTACAGTCTGATGTACAGACTTTGAAGAACAGTCTAATGTATAGACTTGCGCGAGCGAGCTACAGTGCCAAAGTGTAGACTTCACGCTGTACAGACTTGGAAGACCACTGTTGAATGTGTAGACTTGTAGTTTAACATGAAAGAAGGCCAGTGTACAGACTTGCTGTCCTCACAGCTGACGACTCCAGTGTATAGACTTGGAGGCCTGAAGGCGATGTGAGTAACAGTCCAATGTATGGACTTTGACTCTAAATGAGACTGACAGTGTATACACTTAGCCAATGCAATGCACTGTATGGACTTCCATGAGACGCTCAATGTGGACTTACTGCCAATCAATGTATAGACTCTGTAAATGCATATGAAAGCTTTATGCAGCAGATAACAGTCTGAAACTTCAATTGCAATGATTCACAGTGATTAACATCAAACACCAGTCATCAAAACCAAATCAATCATCAAAACCACAGCAATGAATGCTTTATGCATCAGTTTAACATGTAGCATGATTGAACATCTGATTAACTCACATCAACTAACAATCATCAAAAAACCATCATCAAAACCACAGGGGCACAACAATCTCCCCCTTTTTAATGATGGGAACACTTTCAATACATTGAGTCATTCTGATGATGTGAGGCATTCTGAAGACTCAAATTATTCTCCCCCTTTGACTTCATCAAAAAGAAAATAATTTGAGAAATTAAAACATGTATAAAAGTTCAGTCAAATTCTCCCCCTTGCAAGAACATGATTCTCCCCCTTTAATAGTTTCAGCAAAAACATGAGTTAGAGAAGATCAAAAGAAATCTGCAAGCACTGATTGAATGATATTCTCTCTCTTTGGCAAACAACCTCCTCCTTTGGTACAATGCAAAAATGCAGATGCAACAAGAAATGCAATACTCTCCCCTGAGTATATGAATGCAAGGTCACAAATGATATTAACATAATTCAGCACGACAAGGAAAACTCCCCCTGAAGAGATGCCAATTGATATGCAAGTGATGCATGACATGGAAGCTCCCCCTCAATAAGTGGACTCTTATGAGATAAATGAGAAGGAGACCACAGGGGCAAACAAGGAGAAGTTCAGGTCATTGAGCCAATGACATGAGCAGAAGAAATTCAGTTAACAGATTTTTCAAGGATGCTCCAAACATAAGAAATTCAGCCAGATTTTCAAAGAGATATCAATCTCATAAATCTGAAACATAAGTTTTCAAAGTCTTCTATCATAAGGGCTTATGAATGACATTTATTGAACAGCATGGTTTAAACATGATGTATGCAGAGTTTATCAATAAAATTCTGTATTGATATCTAAAACCATGGTTTAATAAAAGTGAACCAAGCCCTCATATTTATCTTGATAAATCTCCCTCTCTCTTACACAATCAAAATTTATTGACTTCTTTCAGAATTACATGCACCAGTATTGAAATCAAGCAATTATGAAGTCATATGAATTTATCTAGGGTTGTAACAATTTGATTTTAGCATCAATATTCAGATATTTCAATTTGTTCAACAATTTTCCATGCTACAAATTTTACGAGCACTCTAGTTCAGTGCACACATTGTAACTAGAGGATATACCTTGATTAGAGGCCAATATCTCTAAGCCCTTAGTGTGACTAACTGTCATGCTATATATGAACAGAGATAGCATTTACACATCATGACACACTTGAAATCATTTCTGGATGAGTGAGTTGTATTTCTCAGTGTGCATGCCATTGCTCTGCCTGATTTTCAATGAATTCTTGTTTTACAGAGTTAACTAAGGCACCTCATGACACAGTCCTTAGGACTTGTGTTTCTCAGTGACCAATGTCATTGCTCTGACAAAATAACCCTTTAGACATTTCATAAAAATTCATTCGCTTCAAATCAATAATAGTTTCATGTACTCAACCAGTTGAAGTCATGTATTCAAAAATGCAGATTTTAGAAGTTTTCAAGATACAGCATGAAACAGATGGTTAAGGTTTATTAAACATGATTCAGATATGTTGAGAGATTTTGAAGTTAAACTCCATGAATACATTAAGCTTAAACCACATGAGTTATTTCAGTCATTTTTAAGAATGTATAATAGAAGATTTCTAGTTCAAGAGTTTTTCAGATTTATGATCGAGATAGTCCATTGAAATCTTCATGAAGGACTGATAGAATTTTGAAGCCAAACGATACCAATTGTTAGGAGAGATTTTGAAGCTTAGTGTTTTCCGAATATGATCAAGGTTTGTCGACTAAGTCAATATGAAAGGATATGCTATGAAATCTGACAAATGTATGCAATTGACAACCTATATGCAATGCATTGACTCCCCCTTACAATATGCATTCAACCTCTCTTTTGGCATTTTCAATATAAGGAGATGCAATGCACTATATGTATGCAGAGACATGCAAAGACTCAACATTGAATTGCTATGCAAGAATATGCAACTAACTCCCCCTGAAATCATGCAATGTTTGCACTGAAAACTGAACATATGATTCCAAATGATATCGTGACTTGTGCACAATCAGACTGTCCTATCAGCAAAGTGACCCATGGTACTAGGCGGAGCACTTGGTCTAAAAGACCACCTCACACATAGTAAGAACCTCCAGACAGACTTCCCTGTCTTTTGGTACCTTACCATTTATATACCATTGAGGTCATGCATGATAATTCAACATGCAGTCCTATATGCAATTCAGAATGCTCAGTGAGCTATTGCAACACACAAGTATCAAGTCACACTCATAGGCAGTTCAGATTTTTCAGAAAATTCAAAATGCAATATGTTTTCAGAGTTTATGCATTTCAACAATTATCAACCACTTACAAATGGCAGATATGCAAGAATACATCAAACCAGATATGCAATAAGTTTCAAAATGGGAAATGCAGAGAGATTACCTAAACAGTGTGGGAGTGGGGTTTTCATTCTTGAGTGCCTTGGATCATTACCCCTTTTATTCCAGCTTCCAAGGCACACCTGTAGCAGATACATCATTTTGATGTAACAAGTACCCAAGAAACCTTGGGTCCTGGTTTAGCAGTGACACTCCTAGCAGGTTTTCTCAACAGATTTTTCGCATGTTTATCATCACAACACATGATATGACAATTATACATGGAATGCCCTACCTGCCCACAATGATAACAAGAGATAACAGATTTCATGTTCTCCTTGTATACATCAGCATTGGCGTGAACATGGTGTGAGTGAACATGATTAATTCTGTTATTGACATGAAAAATTTTCTTTTCATAACCGGCCAGCCAACAGTTAACAGCTCTGTGGCCTGGCTTTCCACATTCAAAACATACAGTGTATTTTCTTCTAGGACCAAACTTCTTTCCATCAATAATGTTTTTATTAATAGGGAAATTAACAAATCCAGAGTTAGTTTTCTTTCCCTGATCATGCCAGCAGAAGGCAGCAATGTGACCAAACTTTCCACAGCAATAGCATTGAATTTTCTTTTCCTGATCAGTAAAATGTTTCCTAAGATGATTTCTAGGATACTTTCTAACAGCATTTCTTTCATCATTCATCAATGCTACACAGTTATGCATAATGTGGCCAACTTTCCCACAATAGTGACATGTTATAGCCTTTTTATTCACATTCACTTGTTTGACAAGATTGATATTCTCATGAGAGTGTGAATGTGTGTGTGAGCAGTGAGCAGCATGCACATGAAAATCAGAGACATATTTGGACTTATCCAAATCAGCATTTTCCTTTTGTTTTTGAATCTTTTCCTGTTTCTTATCTGAATTTTCAGCCTTCTTAGCAGTGAATTGAAACATAGAAGAACTAGATTGATTAGCTTGTTCAGAGCTTTTTACGAATACAGTTGACTTCTTCTTTTCATTCACTTTCTTATTAACATGCACATACCCAAGTCCTTCTTTCTGAAAATTCACTTTAGAACCAAGCAGCTTATTCAAGTTGTCTTTTCCTTTAACGAATTTTGACAAGGAATTTTTCAGATCTTCAATCTCAGAATTCAATGAAGCAATATTCGCTTCATACTTGGATAGCTCAGATTCACAAACAATCAGCTGTTGTTGCAAAGCATCATTCAGGTTCTTCAGAGTTTCATTTTCTTGTTGAACCATTATTTCAATGTTGTTCTCATTTTCCTTCACAACAGTTTTTCCTTTTTCAATTGACAACCATCTTTCAGAGAAGACAGTATTAAGAACCATTAGCTTTTTATTTTGATCTTTTAGATGAGAATTTTCTTCAATCATCTTATTTTCAAATTATTCTTTCAATTTCAGTTCAGATTTTAGATTTTCATTTTCAGCCTTTAGACTTGTGATTTCAGCATTTTTCTCTTTTCTTAATTTTCTCTTTTCTGACTTAACTCTTTCATATTTTTCAAGTAGATGCTCATGCATGGCAACTAAATCATCATGACTAATATCCTCGGTCTCAGAGTTTACCTGGGATGAGGACTCATCTGATTGATCACTCCTTCTTGCCATGAGACATTCTTCTCCCTGTTCCACGTGTGTTGTAGTCACTCTATCAAACATTTCCTTTGCAGTGCTACAATCTGAGAAAGAGGAAAAATCATCAGAACCGATTGCAGCCTTCATTAAATTTAGAGCTCTCACATTATCATCATTTTTCAACTTGTGGACATGAGTCCACTTGGACTTATCCTTTGGAAGTTCATGTGGACTGTGAGAGATAACCTTCCACAATTGTGGATTAATAGAGTTAACATGCTTGTGCATACGATATAGCCAGAATTGAATATTTGAACTACTGAATAGTGGAGGATGAGCCATGACGGCATAACAGTTTAATGCAACAGGAATATTGATGCACTAAAAGCAAATTAGCACCTAAGACCGCAAGATCGATCTGCAGGTCGCTGGACCTTGTATGCAGACACCTGCTCTGATACCAACTGTTAGGGTGCTAGGCCCGGATACAGAGGGGGGGTGAATGTATCCCTCTAGGAATAATGCCCAATTTAAAAAACTTATGCTCACTAATAATGCTAGTTCGCAGACTAAACAAACTTGAAAGCTAATGAGCAGTGGCCGAACTAAATAAACACATAGTGAGATCACTAGAGTGCTAATAACAGATAGCTCAACTAGAAGTTCGCTCTCTTGACAGATAAAAATACTCAGAACCAAATCTGATCAAATCATTTACTCAACCTGTAAGCAAACACTAGAAGCGCCCCTATGCAAACATCTAGCGGAAACACAAATAGCCAAATCAAACCACAGCGCACAAGGGGTTTTTAGGTGGTTCGGTCCAGCAGACCTACATCCACCCCACACTCAACCCGAGTGTGGCTTCCACTAGCTCACGCTAGAAACCGCAGACTCAGTCTGCAACAGGTGCTGCCACACAGCTTGACCAGGGGAACAACCTCCCCTCTTCCTCCAGACCAGGAGGAAACCAACCGGTGACTTCCAGTCACCAGCAAACCAGAGGTCGAAGACCTCTCTTCCTCCAACCGGAGGGACCCCTGGACTTGAATCCACAAGCCCAGAGCCGGAGACAAGTCTCCCTTCCTCCAAACCGGAGGGAACCCACAAGTAGCTCCCAGCTACTTGCAACCGGAGATCAGATCTCCCTTCTCTTGATCCACAGGAGGAACCCCGACCTCTCTACAGAGTATCGGAAAGCACAGCAAACCAGAAAACAAAGGAAAAACAATAAACGAAAATAACTTCAGCAAACAGAAAGCTGAAATACGAAATGCACAATGTGGCTCTCAACGGAGCTGACTGGCCTGGATTTGATCCACGGTCCAGTAGACAGATCTTCAGGTAAGCTTTTCTTCCTCTTCTCTTCTCTTCTTCTTCTTCTCTTTCACTCTCTCGATCTCTGCTCCTCTATACTCTTCGGCTCACACTTCTATCTCTCTCTTTCTCTTTCTTCTGCTCTCCTAATCTCTCACTCTCTACTCTTCTCTTCTTTCTCTTTTCTTTTTCTATCTGGATCGTGGCTCTCTGTATGGACTCTTCTTCTCGCCAACTCGATCACTCTTCTTCTGTGGAAGAAGGCTCATATATATAGCAGCAGCAGCAGCTAGGGCGCGTGTGGCTTCCACATCTCCCGCCCTAAAAATTCGGATCATGTGGCAGTCTCTCAGCAGACTTCATTCCAGCCTCGGATCACGTGCTGCCTTAAGCTTCACGATCAAAGCACCTGTAAAACAGAGTATCGGATAAGTCATCAATTTAAAGAACAACTCTGTATAGATTATCAGAAGAACAGCACTTTAGAAGAAACCTGAACGAGGTTAAAACGAAACAACACGAAGTAACAAATAGCAACGACACGGAGACAACACGAAGACACAATAGGGAAAACGACACGAAGTCAGTAAAGACTCGATGTACAACAGTAAGTAACACGAAGTAAAACACACAGACATAAACGATAACACGAGATGCAACTAGAGGACAGAGAGAAGCGACACGAGGTTCACACAGAAAATGACACGAGGTATACTGTGACAGAACAGACACAATGAAGAGAACGACACAAGGTGGTGGCACAGAAAGCAACACGAGGTGCTGCAATGTTCTGCACGCAGTGGAACAAAAAACGACACGGAGTGAAAACAACACAAAGATGAAACAGTAATTGACACGGGTTGAAATCAACACGAAGACAAAAACTGAAATCGACACGGAGTGAAAAACGACACGAAGACGAAAACAACACTAAGACGAAGTTGACACGGAGTGAAAACGACATGAGGTCTGGGAGACACGACACAAAGTCACAAGAACGACAGTAACCAACACGAAGTGTGGTTACGAAACATGAACGACACGAAGTGTGGAAACATGACACGAAAACGACACGAGGTCTGGAAACATGACACGAAGTCACAAGAAGAACAGTAACCAACACGAAGTGTGGTTACAGAACAAAAACGACACGAGGTCACAAGACAAATGACACGAAGTCCAAAGGTGACAAAACAGATACTACAAAGAGAACGACACGAGGTAGAAAGAAAACAACACGAAGTAAAACGATAACGACACGAAGTGTCACTGTAACAACAAACACTACGAAGTTACGAATACAAAAAGCAACACGGAGACATAGAGAAGTAAAATCGACACGAAGTGTGGTTACAAAAATAAAAGGACACGGGATATAGGAAGAACAACACGATCACGGAAATAACAAAGAGTTGACACGGAGTGTGGTCAAGGCGAGAAGGACACGAAGTCTAAACAGAAAACAGCACGAAGACGAAAACATAAAAACTAACACGAAGACATAATTGTGAAAACACCACGAGGTGATAGACAGCAAGGAGAACGACATGAAGTGAAACGACACTTGAACCTAGACCGACGTAAAGATCCAGCAAAAAATGACTCGAAGACAGAAACAGTACGGACACACGAAGTATTACCTCTTAGCAGCTTTTTCTTGTAAAGCATGGAAATCAACACGAAGTGTTGTAAGCTCAGACGACACGAGATCTTTTCGTGTTAGTGAGGGGAAACAACACGAAAACTCAAGTACAGAGACAGCACGAAGACGATGTACAGTCTGATGTACAGACTTTGAAGAACAGTCTAATGTATAGACTTGCGCGAGCGAGCTACAGTGCCAAAGTGTAGACTTCACGCTGTACAGACTTGGAAGACCACTGTTGAATGTGTAGACTTGTAGTTTAACATGAAAGAAGGCCAGTGTACAGACTTGCTGTCCTCACAGCTGACGACTCCAGTGTATAGACTTGGAGGCCTGAAGGCGATGTGAGTAACAGTCCAATGTATGGACTTTGACTCTAAATGAGACTGACAGTGTATACACTTAGCCAATGCAATGCACTGTATGGACTTCCATGAGACGCTCAATGTGGACTTACTGCCAATCAATGTATAGACTCTGTAAATGCATATGAAAGCTTTATGCAGCAGATAACAGTCTGAAACTTCAATTGCAATGATTCACAGTGATTAACATCAAACACCAGTCATCAAAACCAAATCAATCATCAAAACCACAGCAATGAATGCTTTATGCATCAGTTTAACATGTAGCATGATTGAACATCTGATTAACTCACATCAACTAACAATCATCAAAAAACCATCATCAAAACCACAGGGGCACAACAGTCTGGTTACAGACTTTCAGGATAGAAAGAATCTGCCTGAAGACGATTTTTGACTGGTGGGTAAGGGAATTTTTTGGGTGCGGGGAAAATTATTGGTGTAAGGAATGGATGTTAGGAACACTTGGGAATTGTTATGGATTTTCTAAAAATTGATAAGGGGGTGGAAAAAATACAAAAACGGGGCACTATCCCACAGATCTGCAAACTGGCAAATTATTGACGGGAAGAGCAAAAATATGGGAAAAATACCAAAAGAATGACAAATGGCACAAAATTTGAACTGGAGATTAGGGGTGACCGGGAGAACGAACACTCAAAATTGGTGGTCAATCAGACAACAAGAGAAAAAGATAAAAATACGGCTTTGAGGTTCTGTCCTAATTTGGACAGAACTCCGGCGGGTGGCGGTGGCGGCGTGATGGCGGCTCGATGGTGGCGGCGGCGGGGGGTCTGAGCGTCACACTCAGGGAGGTGGTGGTAGAGAGACTTCACACCTCTGAAAGGAGATCTATCACGGCTCTAGAGGGGGAGAGAGGGGCATCCTTGGGCTTGATGAGCACAAATGAATTTTTCTATCATTAACGCTAAGTAAATCACAAAATACAAGGCTTATATAGAAAGTGTAAAAAGACCTAAACTAACCTCAGATCTAAATTAGGGGAGGGATAAAAGGGGGAGTTCACGTTTAATTCCCCATGTGGTTTGGAACCAAATAAAATAAAACTACAAAATCTATTAAACAACTATAAAAGGGGGCACCCCCTTGACTTCCAAGAGTTGGAATTTTGAATTTTGTAACCCTTTGTCCCCTTGAATTGTCAAGCCATCTAAAAGCCCACCTTGGACCTTTGACTGGCCCCATATGGGCCCTAAGACTTAGGTGGACCAATGGGGAAGGAGATGGGGGCCCCTTGCTGGTCCTACTGGACTTTTACACAAAAACCCAAAGATCCTTAAGGAATGACAAATTGGCTTGTAAAGCCTTACAATTGCAAACCTACTTTCCCAAGGATATAAATGAAAACTAAAAGGACACAAATGCAAACAAAATGTGGATGGTCTTGCTTTTATGTCCCCATCACACTGGGTCTCATAAGTTAAGACGATTGGGGTTCATCTAGAACTTCTGTTCTATTATGTGCATCAGCCCTAGTAATCCTATTTTGAGTACCTCTTTAACTGCTCACTTTCTATCAAGTTATTGTCTTTAATCCAGCCATTCATACCACCATGTCATGCTTGAAAATTGGGAGTTGTCTATTTTGTGGGTTGCTCAGTCAATTGATTGAATATGTCTTAGTCCTGAATCTTTCTTCTGCGTTCTTCCACTCTTGTTTTTGCTGATGGCAAAGGGGGAGAGAAAGTTATGAGTAAGAGAGTTAATTATCAAAAAGGGGAGACAAAGTTATGTGTAAGTTCTCACTATTACATTCTGTGTCCATTGCATATCATATTGTTATCTGCATAAGTTGCTTACCCATATCTCATGTCAAAACAAGTAAACACAATGACTCATAGTATAGTTGTCATCTTCAAAAAGGGGGAGAATATTGGATAAATGTTGTTTTTATGATGTCTCTCTATAAGTCATTGGTTAAATTAACCTTGAAACTCATGGAACATCCTTTCTGAATGACTAGGTATAAGGAGTGTCGACCTCACCACCGCCAATGTTGACCTCACCAACTTCATCAAGCTGCCATGTGCTAGAATCACCAAGGGAAACAACAAAGGAAGTGTCGACCTCAATTCTCAGGGTGTCGACACCAGTGCTATTCCAGGAACCATTGATATCACATGATGGTCAAGGAGTGTCGACCTTAGTCTCTCAAGTGTCGACCTCACGATCGCAACAAGCATTCTATAAAGAAGCCAGCACAAGAAGTGTCGACCTCACATCTCTAAGAGGTCGACCTCAGGCTTTCTCAGAATCCGTTGAACTCACTTTTTGCAAAGACGTGTCGACCTCACGTTTATAGGAGGTCGACCTCAGGACCTTCCAGAAGCCGTTATAAACTAGATTCTACGAAGAAGTGTCGACACTACTTTACATCAGGTCGACCTCACTGAAGGAAAATCTCAAAAAACTTCTGACAGATCTGTCCTTTTGAAGATAGTATAGTGGGCTGAAAAGTCTGATGCAAACCTCTGTAAACTCATTTTTTGAGGGCTGGAAGAGATTCCTAGGAACTCCCAAATGTCTCCATCATCATTAATGTCCAAAGGATCACTTTACTCCAAATATCTCCTAGTACAGAACCTTGGAAAAGGGTCTCTCACTGCCAGTACTACCACCTGCGACAGCCAGCAGAACTTTGTCTGAAAGAAGTCTTTCCGACTGGTAAAAGGATGTCCTCTTTGACTTTAGAGTTTAAGGAGATGTAGGTTTCTTTTGGCCAAAGAGCATTTGAATACTCCAACAATTCAAGAAATATAGAACTTTCTTTTGGAGGGAAATTTCCCAACTGAGCCTATATATAGGACTCCTATTCTTCTGTTGGAGCTACTGCCTGAGCAACCATAAGCTGGAGATGCCTTGAATGTGAGAGAAGAAAAAGGAAAGAGAGCTTCTGTTCTAAGCCTCCAGAGAAAGAGTTGGGAGATAGAGAGAAGAGAGAGAAGAAGAGTGCAGCCAGCCATCCATCTCAGCCCTGCGGTTCCACAAGTTTTTCAGTCTTTTTTTTTTGATCTTTTGTTTCTTCTTCAAACATCTTGTATGTGTGAGAGCTACATGTTGAGTCTCTCCAAGTGATTTTAATGATAACAAAACCCTGAACTTGGTTTCCGCCTCGTGCCTTGCCTAAGCACTCTAAAGCTAGCATTGTATGTGATTAAGGCATTTGTGCATAATGACAATGCTCATCTGTTAAAAGCCTCCCAAATGCATAAACTAAGTTAATTGAATTCCAAAATGAATGGTTAAGTTGTTGGAACTCATGAATGTAACTGAAGCAAACATTTGATAAATTCTGTGAGTATATCAAACCTTGTGGGCAATGGTTCAGTACCTTCATAATTGCAAGTGCATGTGTAAGTCATTTCCAACTCAAGCTAAAGCACAAATTGATCATGTTTCAAATATCCCCAGAATAACTCAAACAACCTCAATTTGTTTGGTACAAAATGAGAACTCTAAAGTTATTGCCTCATGGATATCTTTCACTAGGCTGACAATTCATTTCTGTAGGTTTTTCCAGCCACGGTCGACCGTCGGACAGGGCCCGGTCGACCGATTTTCCCAGCGTTGAAAGGTTCAATGACTGTAAAATTCCAGTCGACCCCCCCCTCCTGCCCGGTCGACCGCCAGCTTCGAAGCCTCCATTGTTGACTTATTTTTCTCCACGAGGCTGAAGCATCTATCAATGGTTTGTTAATCCCAAAAGTCTCCAGACATCCCAGGAATTGTGGATCTGTGTCTTGGCTTATCCTTAACCATCCAAGTTATATAAAAACATCTCTTGGGGGAAAGAACCCTAATTACAAAAGAGAAATCAAAGGGGGCTGCCAAGGGAGAAAGAGTGCTGCTAATGTAGCTCCGTGAACAGTGCTGCGTCCAAGAGTAAGGTTCTCTAGATCATCTGCAAGCCATTCAAGTGAAGATCAAGTTGTGGAGCAAGCTTCATCCAACATCCTCTTCATCCACTAAGGGGGAGCCTAAATATGAAGTTCTCATTTTGTGTTTCTCCTTCCATTTCTAATTGAGCTTCAAGTGTGTGTCCTTGTAATATCTAAACACTTGTGTGTGTGGATCGACGTAGATCCGTGTGTGTGTGTGTGTGTGTGTGTGTGTGTGTGTGTGTGTGTGTGTGTGTGTGTGTGTGTGTGTGTGTGTGTGTGTGTGTGTGTGTGTGTGTGTGTGTGGTTCTTCTTCACATTTATGTGTGATTCGGTGCTTGTGCACCTTCGTGGGTGTTCCGAACTGCTCACGAGTGTGTGTGTGTGGTTTGATCTTGTAATCCTTTACAAGATAGTGTTTGAATCCTAACAGTCTGTGAGGGGTGGACGTAGGTTGCCGTTGTTGCATCCGAACCACCTAAAAATCATTGTCTCTTGTGTGGTTTGTTCCTTATCTTCTACCTCCAATTCTATTCTAGCATGTTCACATATTGCATCAGCTGATTTCTTCATTTAGATCTAGATTAATCGATCACTCTCTAATAGATCTCTAGTATATCAAAAGCTGGGTTTGAACTGACAAGGTTAGTCTTGTCGGGAAGATAACACCTTGCGTGAGAGAATCTTCGGATTCGCAAACTCCACCTAGTACCAAAGAGCTATTGTAGTGGTGATTTTGATAAGATCTATTTTGCTCTGCATCAGATCTAATTTGTAGATTGCTATTTCTTCATATAAACTTCAAATCAGTTAATATTTTCTTAAAATTTTTTATCACCCAATTCACCCCCCCTCTTGGGTGTCATTGATCGCGAGACTTCAATTGGTATCAGTGCTAAGGCTCTAATTCTTTCAGATCTAATGATCTAGAGTAAGATTCAGATCAATGGCCAACAAGGGGATGATGCCTGAGGGTCATTCCATTCACCGTCCTCCATACTTCGATGGCTCGAATTACTTCTATTGGAAAAATAGAATGCACATCTTTCTGAGAGCCCAAGAATATGAGATCTGGAGGGTTGTGGACAAGGGTCCGTATAAACTCTCAGATGATGAAGAAAAATGGACACCCGAGTAAATTAAGAAATGCACTGTAAATTTTAATGCTATGAATATTATGCAATGTGCTATACATCCTAATGAGTTTTCTCGTGTATCCATGTGCAGTTCAGCGAAGGAGATGTGGGACAAGTTGTGGCTCATATATGAGGGAACCTCAGAGGTCAAGGAAACCAAAGCCAATCTACTTGTCAGGGATTATGAGCTATTCAAAATGAAGCCTGAAGAAACCATCTCAGAGATGTTCGCGAGGTTAACTGAGATCACAAATGGTCGCAAAAGCCTTGGGAAAGAGTACACAAACTCCGATCTTGTGAGGAAGGTTTTCAGATCACTTCCACCAGCATGGCACACAAAGGCCACTATTATTGAAGACTCAAAAAATTTATCCACACTCTCTCTAGATGAACTCATAGGGTCACTCATAACCTATGAGATAAACATGAGGAGAACAGCCAAGGAAGAAATGAAGAAGAAGAAAGTGGTGGGATTGAAAGCTCACCAATCTGATGATGACTTTCAAGAAGAAGAATCCAGCGAGGGAAGCAATGAAGAAGACGACTTGGCCATGATAACTCGCCAAGTAAAGAGATTTTCAAGAAAGAAGATAAACTTCCAAGGCAATTTCAGAAAGGGGCAAAGAAGCCCGTTCAAACCAAGGGCGAGCCTAGCAAGCCCAATAATGTCATTTGTTATGAATGCAAGAAGCTCGGGCACATGAGAGGAGAGTGTCCAGATCTAAAGAGGAAATTCAAGAAGGACAAGCTCAAGAAACCCCAAGCAATGGTCGCCACATGGAGCAACGAAGAGGACGAACCGTCCGATGAGGAGCTGCAAGAGCTAGTGGAGAGCTTGTGCCTCACGGCAAATGAAGATGATTCAACGGAGGTAAATTCTGACCCTGACTTTATTTCAAATGAACAATGAGAGTCAGAATATGAAAAACTGTATACAATGTATAGAAAAATCAGATCTGAAAATAAAAGTCTTAAAAAGAAGATTGATGATTTAACACATGAGGATGTTTATGTGAAGTTTGAGAAACTGGAACAAGAATGGTTCGAGTTAACTGGAGAAAAAGAAAGTTTGTTACAAACAATCTTAGCCAGTGAGAAAAATCAAGAAGAATTCATGTGCAAATTATCTAAAATTGAAAAAGGTTTTGAAAAATTGAAAAATGAAGAAGTTCTGAAATTCACAAATTCAGAACTTGAAAATAAAAACATGAGTTTGGTTGGAGAAGTAGATGAACTTCAGTCCACTCTATCTAGGTTTGTCAAAGGCAAACAAAACTTAGACAATTATTTGGGAGTCAAGGTTAACTTACAAAAGGAAGGATTGAGATATATTCCCCAAAACAAAAAATCCTTTGAGCATAAGATCACTACATCCTATGTTCATGAAAAAGATAACAACTATGCTTCATGTTCTACCTCCAAATCAAAACATGTTCAACCTAAACCACGTCAATTCCAAAGAATATTTTCAAATGTCAATTGCTTTCATTGTGGTAGATTTGGACATTTTTTTGATAATTGTTGGTTCAAACAAAACAATCAAAGAAATCATGTCATTTGGACCAGAAAAAGATATGCACAGAATTGGACTAACTCCTATGGACCTAAACTGGTTTGGGTACCAAAAATAATTGGATGAGAATACTGTTTCTTGCAGATATGTCTTGAAGCTAGGGGAGCAAATGGTACCTGGACAGTGGCTATTCAAAACATATGACGGGGACAAGAAGGTGTTCGCTACACTGCAAGACAAGGATGGAGGTTCAGTTGCTTTTGGAGGCAAAGACAAAGGTAAAATCATTGGGTTCGACAACATAGGTAAGAATTCTGAAACCTTGATTGAAAATGTTCTGTTAGTGAAAGGCTTGAATCACAATCTGCTAAGCATAAGCCAATTATGCGGCAAGGGATTTTAAATTATTATTGATGAAATTCACTGCCTTGTTATGAATAAAATTTCTAGTGAAATCAGATTCATCGGTAAAAGGAACAATAATGTGTATACAATTGATCTTGATGATGTTGTCGGTGATGATGTGTGCTTGGTAGCAAACAACCATGATAATGCATGGCTATGGCACCGAAGGCTAGGTCATGCTAGTTTTAGAGTAATCTCCAAATTATCTAGACATGACTTGGTGAATGGGTTGCCTAAATTAAAATTTGAAAGTGATAAGATATGTGAGGCTTGCATAAAAGGTAAGCAAACACGTATCTCTTTCAAGAATAAAAATATTATTTCTACCGCTAGGCCTCTAGAACTGCTGCACATTGATCTCTTTGGTCTAACTAGGACATCCAGCCTAGGAGGTAAATCTTATGGATTTGTAATTGTTGATGATTACTCCAGATTTACATGGGTGTTATTTTTAGCCAATAAAAATGATGTCCTGATGGAGTTTCATGTGTTTTGAAGGAAAATCCAGAATGATAAAGGGTACCTCATCACCACAATTCAGAGTGATCATGGTGGTGAATTTGAAAATCATGATTTCAGTAGCTTCAGCCAAGAGCAAGGATACACACACAATTTCTCATCACCAAGGACACCTCAACAAAATAGAGTAGTGGAAAGAAAAATAGAATCTTGATAGACATGGCATGGACCATGTTAAGTGAGAACTCCCTACCTAGATATTTTTGGGCCGAGGCGGTAAGTACAGCATGCAACATCATTAACAGGGCAATGGTAAGGCCCATTTTGAAGAAAACCCCATATGAGCTCTACAAGTGTAAGAAACCAAACATTTCCTATCTTAAACATTTTGGATGCCCTTGCTATGTTTTGAATCATGGTAAGTCAAACCTAGGAAAGTTTGATGAGAAAAGTGACAAAGGAAATTTTCTAGGTTATGCACTTAACTCTAGAGCTTACAGATTATTTAATAAAAGGACTTTAGTTGTTGAAGAAAGTCCTCATGTTATCTTTGATGAGTCTCAATTAAAACTGACAAATCAATATATTCCAATTTTGGATGCAGATGAAGCTCCTGAATGTCCAAATGATGCTAAGGCTACGAATGAAAAAGTAGAAGGGATCTCCGACAAGGTTGAAAAGAATGAAGATCCACCAATTGAAACACTTCAAGAGTAGCGAGTGCAGCACCCAGATCTGCCAAATTCCTCCACATTGTTGAATGATCACCCTGCTGAAAATATCATAGGTAATCCTGGAGATGGGGTAAGAACTAGGTCTTCATTAAGGCAAGTAGAAGAAGAGGATTTGATGGCCTTAATTTCATAAGAAGAGCCTAAGAATATCCATGAAGCTCTTCAAAATGAATCCCAGATTCAGGCTATGCATGAAGAGCTACACCAGTTTGAAAGGAACAAAGTGTGGACTCTCGTGTCACATCCTAAGGGTCAACCCATAATTGGAACCTGTTGGGTTTTCAGAAATAAATTAAATGATACGGGATTGGTTGTTAGGAACAAGGCCCGAGTTGTAGCCAAAGGGTATAGCCAGGAAATGGATATTGATTTTGATGGGTCTTTTGCACCGGTTGCTCGTTTAGAAGTAGTCCGGATTCTATTGTCCTTTGCTTGCCCTCTCGACTTCAAATTATTTCAAATGGATGTTAAATCTACCTTTCTATACGGGAACATCAAAGAGGATATTTTTTTAGAATAACCTCCAGGTTTTGAAGACTCAAAACATTCAAAGCATGTGTACAAGTTGTAAAAGGCCTTGTACGGATTGAAGCAAGCTCCAAGGGCATGGTATGAAAGGCTCACTTCATTACTGACTGAAAATGATTTCAAAAGAGGTAAGGTTGACCAAACACTCTTCATGAGGAAATTAGGTAAAGACATATTAGTAGTTCAAGTATATGTGGATGACATTATTTTTGGAGCTACTAATAATGCCTTATGTGATCAATTTATAGAAATTATGTAAGGAGAATTTGAGATGACCTTAATTAGTGAACTAAACTTCTTTCTTGGATTGCAGGTGAAGCAAACGCCCAAAGGCATCTTCATATATCAAGCTAAGTACACACTGGAGCAGTTAAAGAAATTTGGGATGGCTAAAGCAAAATCCCTGTCAACTCCGATGGCCACAACCACGAAGTTAGACAAAGATGAAAATGGTAAAATAATAGATCCTACACTGTTTCGAGGTATGATCGGATCACTACTGTATCTCACAGCATACCACCCTTGTAGATATATTTCTCCTCCCGTCCGTTCCTTCCAATGTCTTCCTAATGTCTATTCTATCATATCCGATATGAGAAACGAATGAAGAAAGAAGGAAAGGGAGGAAAGAAAAACCTGTGATCACAACCAAAGCGCCGAACGTGATGAACATGTCGTGCCTTGGAAAGAGGGAGAGACACTCGCCTGACCTACAGCGCTGGGAAAATGAACAGTTTAGGTAGAACCGCCTAAAGCATACATGGTCCTACGATAGACTGTTTAAGGACGCTGCATAAGATGCGGGATGAAGCGCTCCTGGAAGTTGAACGGCTCAGGCGCGACCGCAGGAAGAAGAAGGACGGTCCACGTAGAACCGCACGTCTCCTTGAACGGCTAGTAGAGAACCGCGCAAGACCACCAAGCCAGAAGTCGCAAAGGGGTCCAACCTCCACCCTCTCCAGCCGGCCAGAGGGGATGGGCCTCGTGCTAGGGATTACTGACCTGAAAAACGACGCAAAAACATAAATAGAAAACCTAGATTAGAACTTGGAGAGGGGGATTTCCGCAGCCCACCACAAAGGCAGCCCAACAAGACCCACAAGGTCCAACCAGGCGAGCCCACCCAAGTGATAGCCCACAGGGCCCACTTAGGGAGAAAAGCCCAATAAATAAAGACTCGAGGAACTAACTCTCCCCGGCGGCCTTCTAGGCTCGGAGGGCCCGAGACAATGGTCAGGTCCCAAGGAAGGTCCGGCCTAAAGCCCTCTCCCCATCCGAAAGAGATAGGCTCTAGCCGACCTATCCGACCCCACCCTCGCCAGGCCATGCCTATTGCTCGGACATGAGCTAGCATCCCCGAGACTCGGTAAGACCGGTTGATTATCTGCAGGTGCGGCCGTTCAGAGTCCTCCGCCAGCGGGAGAGTCATGGGAGCTGCCGGACTCCAAGGGGATAACGTCCCCACGATCAGGCCATGAAAGCCCCCGTTAAAGACGTAACTCCCGCCGGGAACCCCTCAGCTTACAGGACTCCTGAAGGCGGCACACTATTTAAGCAAGGGATACCCTCCGGAAGATGGTAAGATGAACTGAGCATTCACACACCCTAAGCTCCTGAGCACAATTCGCTTCACCCCTTGATGGAGAGGATTCTCGCGCATCAGCTCTCTCCTCCCCCCATTATTGCTTCCACCATAGCTCTACTGACTTAGCCATCGGAGGGTTTTGCCCCAGGGAGATCCCCTGGGCCCTCTGATACGTTTCCCTCTCTTGCAGATTCATCTTCTGGTGATCCACAACCCGCTCAGGACCCCGCGCGAGATCTCGCCTCTTCATCTGGCGCCGTCTGTGGGAAACGCACGAAAAGTCGAGATGGTGAGAAGAAGCTCAGGGAGGAGATCCGCCGGTGGGGCAGGTAAGGCTGTGGCGGCGGCGGGAGGCGCCCCCTATAGGGTCTCGCAGAGCCCCCCCTCCAACGCCAGCATCCCCACCAACAGGCCACCACCCCCCCCGGCGGAGACAGGGGCACCCCTCGACGGTGGCGCCAACGCCTTCCAGGCCCTCAACGAAAAGATGGACGTCCTCGTGGAGCTCATGAGGGCCCAGGCGGCCAGGGACGCAAGGTCCCGCGCCCCGTCAGGAAGTCCCCCTCGAAGGAGTGCGACTCAGCACACCGCCGGAGGCCGCTTCACCCTCCGCGGCCGACAGCTCCTCCGCAACGACGTCGGAGGACCCTCGCATGCCCCGCCTGCGGGGCAAGAGGCTTCCTCCACGCCGAGGAGAGGAAAGCAGGGGGCGAGGCCGCCGCGCCCGGGCACTAGTGCCCCGGGAGATCGCCAGGACGCCCCCCCCAGCCCCACGGTGCGACTGCAGCCAGAGCTATCCCTCCGGCTGCGTGATTTCGAGAGACGGTTCGCAAAGCAAGAGCGCGCCCTCCGCGCCCTGCAGAAGTCCTCTCTCCCGGAGGACGAGGAGAAATCCCCTTTCTCCGAGTACATCTTGAAGGCAGAGGTCTCTCCTAGAGCCTCCATTCCAACCTTCAAGCTCTACGACGGCCAGGGTGACCCAGCCGACCACTACGATAGCTTCGACGCCCTGGTGACCCTTCATGGAACGCCGGATCCCATCAAATGTCGAGCCTTCGCGGCCACCCTGGTCCAAGTTGCTCAGGCATGGTTCCGGGCCCTCGCCCCTGGGTCCATTCAAAACTTCAGGCAATTCGGGCGAATTTTCAAGGAGAGTTTCGCCGGTAGCGCCCTCCCAAGGTCAGTAGCGGGGCTCCTAGCCCTCAAACAGGCGCAAGGGGAGAGGCTCCGGACTTACGTCCACCGATTTAAATCGGAAGCCCTCAGGATCCCCCGCCTAGATGTGGCCTCAGCCACAACCGCACTGACCGGGGGCACCCGGGACGAGAATCTCCGCCGCGAGCTTGTCCTCCACCCTCCCTCGACCCTTGCCGAGCTAGTGACTCTGGCACTGCGCCACGCCGAGTGCGAAGAAGTACTCAGCGCCTGCCGAGACGCAACCGGCTCGGGTCGGGAGGGGGACAAGAAGCGGACCTCCGAGCCAAACCCTGGCTCGGGTAAGAAGCGCGATCGAGAAGGAGAGCGCAAAAGAAAGTACGAGCGGTACACCCCCTTGACCGCGCCAGTCTACGAGATCTATGAAGACATCAAAGACTCGGGACTTCTCCGCCAGCCCGAGCCAATGAGGTCAAAGAATCGCAAGCGGGACAGGCATTGCCTGTTCCACGGCGACCACGGGCACCACACCGGGGATTGCCATCAGCTCCAGGACGAGATCGAGCGCCTCATCCGTCTGGGGCACCTAGCCCGGTTCACGACCGGGCACAAAGAAGACCGAGACGCCGCAAAGGAGATCGACAACGCCCCCCGAGGGGTCCACATCAACGTCATCTCCGGAGGAGCGGCATCGGGCGGCGACACCAGCCGAGGAAGGAAACGTCATGCCGAGCGGTTCTGCCAAGCCTTAGAGCCCCCCAGAGGCCCGTCGATGAAGCCCCAGGTCATAGTCTTCTCCGACCAAGACCTGGAAGGGCTGAGCACCCCGCATGACGATGCCCTCATTATCTCGGCCACGATAAATCACTGTAATGTAGACAGGATTTTAGTTGATAATGGGAGCGCCCCTGATGTATTATCTTATGACTGTTTTCTCAAGATGGGGGAAGACCCATCCAAGCTCCGCCCGATCTGAACACCCCTTTGCGGGTTTAATGGCCTGGCCACCTACCCCGAGGGAGCCCTAAGCCTGCCGGTCACTATCGGCACCCCACCCAAAACCGTTACGGTCATAGTGGACTTCATAGTGATTAAAGGTATGATAGCGTACAACGCCATTTTTGGCCGAAAAATTCTCAGCCGAATAAAGGCCGTACCATCTACCTATCACCAAAAAATGAAGTTTCCCACCAAAAATGGGTTGGGGGAAGTCCGAGGTAACCAGGCCACGGCTAGAAGGTGCTACAACATCTCGGTGGAAGCCTCAAGGCCGGACGGGAAGGATAAGGGCCCCAGGGGAGTCAAAGGAAGAGCCGTGACCACCGAGCCCGGTGGCGAGTTATTAACGGTATTCCTGAACGACGACCCGGCCCTAGGAGTAAGGATCGGCGCCGACCTACCACCAGAGGAACAGTAGCAATACAAGGAGTTTCTTTCTGAGTATGTTCGGGTCTTTGCTTGGTCCGATGATCAACTCCCTGGTATACCAGAGGAGACCGTGACGCACAAGCTCAACCTCGACACCACCGTGAGACCCGTACAGCAGCGGAGAAGGAAGCATGCGCCCGAGAAACAGGCGATCATCAAGGCGCAGGTCACCAAGGGACAAGAAACTGGTCTTTTCAGACCGGTCCTGTACCCAACGTGGCTAGCCAACGTCGTCCTGGTGCCGAAGACTACAGGCAAGTGGCGAATGTGCGTAGACTTCACCGATCTGAACAAGGCCACCCCCAAGGACTGCTATCTGCTACCGAGCATCGACCAATTGGTTGACTCCACCTCGGGCAATGAGATACTCAGTTTCCTGGATGCCTATTCGGGTTATCATCAGATCCGAATGAGCCCTGAAGATGTCGAGAAGACCGCCTTCATCACCGACTACGGCGTGTACTGCTACACCCGGATGCCCTTCGGGTTGAAGAATGCTGGAGCCACATACCAGCGACTGGTCAACCACATGTTCGAGGGATAGTTAGGTCGGAACGTCGAGGCCTACATCGACGACATGCTCGTCAAGACTCCGAGGGCCCAAGACCACTTCACCGACCTCGCCGAGACTTTCGGCACCCTCCTGAAGTACTGCATGATGCTCAACCCCGCCAAGTGCGCCTTCGGAGTAAGATCCGGGAAGTTCCTGGGTTTCCTGGTCACTCAGCGAGGGATCAAAGCTAACCCCGACAAGGTCCAGGCCATCCTGGACATGCGCCCGCCCACGTGCATCAAAGACGTCCAGCGTCTGACGGGGCGTGTCGCTGCTCTCAGTCGTTTCCTGTCCCGTGCGGCCGAACGATGCTTGCCCTTCTTCAAGCTGATGAGGGGGCCCAAGATAGCATCTGCTACGTTCGCCTGGGATGGGGAATGCCAAACAGCGTTCGCCGAGCTCAAAGAGTTCCTGGCTTCACCCCCGGTGCTTTCCAAGCCCGTCCCGGGCGAGGTCTTGTTGCTCTATCTCTCGGCGACGCCATCAACTGTCAGCTCGGTCCTAGTCAGGAATGACTCGGGAATCGAGAGGCCGGTCTACTACACCAGCAAGGTGCTCAACGAGGCCGAGCGGAGGTACCCCGCAACCGAGAAACTCGTGCTAGCGTTGGTTACCTCCGCAAAGCGCCTCCGACCTTACTTCCAGGGGCATCCCATCACCGTGCTAACCGGCGAGCCACTGAAGAAGATTCTGGCCCACCCCGAAGCCTCGGGGCGACTTGTCAAGTGGGCCATCATGCTCGGGGCCTACGACATCTCGTATCGGCCGCGATCAGCTATCAAAGGACAAGCACTCGCCGACTTCATCGCCGAGAGCACCGTTTCGGTCGAGGACAGGCCTCCGACGGCAACCGGGCCAACCTGGGAGCTGTTCGTCGATGGATCGTCCAACTCGGTCGGTAGCGGCGCAGGGATCCTCCTAAGGTCCCCCAAAGGAATAGAGTTGCAATACGCCCTCAAGTTCAACTTCCCGGCGTCCAACAATGCTTCCGAGTACGAGGCCCTTATCTCGGGAGCCCGCATGGCCCGACGGTTGGGGGCGGAGCGAGTCAGGATCCACACCGACTCCCAGCTAGTTGCAAGCCAGGTCAATGGCGAGTACGAAGCTCGAGAGGTACCTATGATCAAATACCTCCAGTTGGTCCGGAGCCTGGCCCAGCAGTTCGAGGAGTTCGAGGTAGTCCGAATAGCTCGGGAGCAAAACTCTCGGGCGGACGCCCTCTCCCGACTGGCCTCCTCCCTAGACCCGGAAGGTACACGATCGGTCCTCCTAGAAGAGCTAGAGCGCCCGAGCATAGACTTGGAGCTCCTCGCCATTGACTCGGCCACTCCCGGTGACTGGCGCTCCCCCTACCTGTCCTGGCTACGGGACTCCCGGGAGCCCTTCGACCCTCGGGAAGCCCGCCGAATGAAAAACCAAGCTCGGTGCTTCATCATCCTCGACAACGCTCTCTACCGAAGATCGTTCTCCGGGCCCCTTCTGAAGTGTCTCGGTCCCGACAAAGCAAGCCAAGATGTTGAAGAGATTCATCAAGGCCTGTGCGGAGCACATTCAGGAGGTCGGTCGCTGGCCAGAATCCTGCTAAGGCAAGGGTACTGGTGGCCGACCCTGCAGCGCGACTGCACGGCTTACGTACAACATTGCGACCGTTGCCAGCGGTTCGACCATTTGGTCCATCAGCCGGCCACGGAACTTGTCACCCTTACCGAGCCCTACCCTTTCGCTCGGTGGGGGATCGACATCCTTGGGCCGTTCCCAACGGCTCAATCCCAGAAGAAGTTCATCATCGTCGCCATCGACTACTTCACCAAGTGGATCGAGGCTGAGGCAACGGCAAGGATCACCGAGACAGTCGTCTGGGGCTTCGTTTGGAAATCGATCATCTGTCGCTTTGGCATCCCCCGAGTGATAGTGAGCGATAACGGGCGGCAATTCGACTCTCGGTACTTCCGAGACAGATGCGTCGACCTAAATATCCGCAACCACTTCACTTCGGTCGCCCACCCTCAGGCCAACGGGCTGGTTGAAAATGCCAACAAGACCATCTTGAAGGGCATAAAAACCAGGCTCGGCAAGGCTAAGGGTAGCTGGCTCGAGGAACTGCCTAGCGTACTATGGTCACACCGAACGACCCCCAGGGCGGCAACCGGTGAGACCCCTTTTCAGATAGTATATGGCACCGAAGCCGTCGTTCCGTTAGAGATCGCCAATCCGTCTCTCCGAGTGATCAGCTTTTCGCCCGAGGCAAACGAGCAGAAGTTGCTCGAGAACCTCGACCTGGCAGACGAACTCCGAGAGATCGCGAACGTCCGAGCTACGGAATACCAGCGCCGCCTCACTCGGTACTACAACACCAAGGTCCGAGGCAGACAATTCCAACCAGGGGACTTCATCCTCAGGAAGACCGAAGCCTCTCGACCACTGGAGGCGGCAGGCAAGCTATCCCCCAACTGGGAAGGCCCCTACCGAGTGATCGAGACGCTCGGGAAAGGTGCGTACAGGTTAGCCACAATGGAAGGGGAACCCATTCCCCGGACATGGAACGCAACCACACTACGCAGATTTTATTTCTGAAAACTGTATCGACAAATCGGGTAAAGTAAACCCCCTTTTTTTGCATTCATTCAAGATAACTGTTGGTACATCAGAAAGGCAACTGCCAGTACATTACATAGTGAAAAGCAAAAATCCATCTAGCACCGCGGCAAACGGCCATCGCCCGACCGACCCGGTCTTGACCTTCTCGCATCCAGCCACTGACTCTGCCTCGCGTAGAAACTGGCTCGGACAAGAGATGGTCGACCCAGTTGGCTCGGGTGGACCGTGACAAAGGTGACAGAGGGACAGCAAGGAGAAGGCCACCTTTCACGCGAGGAAGGCTACCTTCCAAGTTGGCAACAACCTGGAAAAAGGAGCACCGTGAAGGTCCCCTCTCTACCAAACTACCAACTCTTTGGAGGCGAACAGAAAGCAAGCAGCCCCCGAAGAGTGAAAGAAATGAAGAACAAAAGAGAGAGAAAGAGGCTGCGGACAAGGGTGAGGAAGGGACTGGAGCCGCCTCCTCCCCTCCCACGGAGGGGAATGGCGGCCGGCATCCCTAACTCCCCCATCCGCCCTCCATCTCGGCGTCCGCCCGGAAGCCTCGCCGGAGCCAAGAGGGGGCAAACGGTGTGCCCCCGCACGTCGAAGCCCTCTCCAGATCCGCGCGGCGACCGTCGGACCCGTCTCATGCACGCGCGGCGACCGTGGGACCCGACCGATATTCCAGGACAGCTGGAACCGGCCGCTCCCCGTCGTCTGCAGCGTCATCTTCTGAAGGGTCCTCCATGCTCCGATCGTGGCGGCGCAACGCAGAGCGAAAACGAGGGAACAAGAGCAAACCGCCGGCGAGGGTCCTAAGTGTTAAGAGGGAAAGAGCACCCTTCGGTCCTTTTTATAGGCCAAGGGAGGCCACGCGCCTTAAATGACTCCCCCCTCGAAAACACGCTATAGGACCTCCCTTGGAAGGTCACCTCCAATTCCTCGGCCCCCGCCCTAGCGGGATTCGCGAAGCGCCTCGACTTTCAAAGCATGGTGGAATGAAAGGACGCCCCACCAGAAGTCTCCCGAATCGGCATGCGAGAACGGTGCAGAAAATATCGGCACCTTCCAACTGCCCCTGATACGCCAGCCAAATGACGGCAAAGATAACAATCAAACGAAGTAAGTCCTTTATTGCCTCCCATAAGGAAATCCTCTTACAAAAGGAAAAATAGACAAAAAGGGGAAGGGGAAAAATAAAGCATAATACATCAGGCCCCGGGCCCACTTTGAAGCTCGGGAACAGCAGTAGGGGACGCGTCACCCCCGGTGCCTTCGGTGACGGTCGGCCCGGACACTGACCTCGCCTGTGCGAGAACTGTCCCGGTCGTGAGCCCTCCTGGAGCCTCCGGAGTTGGTGACCCCGCTGGAGGTGACTCCTCCGGTTCTTCCCCGGCCGAGGATGAGGAGCTGGAGACCGACTCATCCGAGTCATAACTATGGCCGTAAGGAAAATCGCCCCCGGCAAGGTGCTCGTTGGCATAGCTCATCGCCCGGCGGTAGCCCTGCCTGAATCCCTTTCGGGCACCCCGACGGAGCGCTACCTCGTAGTAGGGTAGGGCAGCTTCAATCAGGTCGGCCGAGTAAGCTTCCGAGCCTTTGTAGCGCTCGATCACCTCCGCCTCGACCTGCCCGTCCCGAGCTCGCTCCGCCTCGGCCGCACGCTCTTCCGCCCTCGCCAGACGCTCCTCTAGCTCGGTCATCCTCCGCTCGGCTTCGATCGCCCGACCCTCCGCCCGGGCTCGGTCTGCCTCGGCCTCAGCGCGGAGGCGCTCCGCGTCCTCCGCCCGATCCTGCAGCTCGCCGCGCTCAAGCTCCCAGAGACCGTCCAGCTCGATGTGACGTTGACGCTCGTCTTCTAGACGTTTGCTCTTCCTCTCGAGCGATTCTCGGGCCCTTGCTAGCTGCTCGGCCAGTGCCTCGGCTTCCCGTCGGCTCGACCGCGCCAACTCCCTGAATGCGAGGAACTCCCGCCGGAGCCCCTCATGCTCCCCCTCGAGCCGGGCTAGTTTCCCCTCGCATCCACCAAGGGTCCAGGCGAGCTTCGACCGCTCTGCCTCCGTCCGGGCGTGCGCCTCTGCCATAACGGCCGCTGTCCGAGCTATGACCAGGCCGCCCTCCATCAGGATATCAAGGACCCCGGCGGGAGTGCTGCGCCTTGCTCCCCCCCTCTCGGCGATCGACCGGCAGAACCGGTACAAGTCGCTCGAGATACCGAGCCTGACCAGAGGTTCCGGCAAAGGGGACTGTTCCACCTTGGGCACCCCGCCAGAAGACCCTGCTTGGGCAGCGAAGCTGACCGCCCCGCTCGCCACGGTCGGTTGGGGTTGCAACATCTCCTCGGGCGAACCCCCAGCCTCGACCGGCGCCGCGGGATCCATCGCACCAGAAGCTGCCGGCACTTGGGGTTGCGACGCCCTCGCGGGCGAACCCCCATCCGCGCCGACCAATCCCTCGGTCCCAGCGCTGGCAACACTGGCATCGGCCCCCTCTGCCCCCACAGAGGGGAGAGCCGACCCATCACCTCCCTCTGCGGGGCCCCTGGTCTCCTCGGCCCCCTCTCGCCCGGCGGATGGGAGAGCCAGCCCGGAGGGGTCGGCCCCATCCTGCCCCCGAGGGGGGAGCGCCGCCGAGCCAGAATCGCCCCCGACGGTGGTAGGAAGGCCAGCTTTCTTGGCCCTTTTCCTGGCCTTCGCGGCCTCCCGCAACTTCCCCGCCAGGGGATCCTTGCGCTTCAGGCCGGTCGATCGAGAAGTCCCCTCGGGGGCCGCCCCCTTGCCCTTATCTCGGGCATGGACGCGACCCGCCGAGACATCGGGCTCATCGGCTGCCGAGTCATCTCCCAGATCGATGACCTCGGCCGCCTCCTCCAGAGGCTCCCGCCTCACGTCTGCAACAAGAAGAAGCCCCAGTCAGGAGAAGGAAAAGAGCTACCACCCCCGAAAAAGAGCCTCAAGAGCCGTACCTGCCGACGTCAACCGCGAGAGAAGACACCGTTCGATGTTCTCCGGCATCACCAGCTCCTCGGTCGATTGGCGGTTCTCCAGCAGACGGGCAGCCTGCTGCTCCACGTGGGGAGGGAACTCCTACTGGCGAGGGGGCAGGTTCGGGTGAAAGTTGGGCGAGGTCCGGCATCTCCAGATCTCGTCCGTCGCCACCGCCTTCACCCAAGAAGAATTGGGTCTTCCACCCCTTGTGCGAGGAGTCCTTCGCCGCGAGCGAGATGCAGCTCCTATTCCTCCGCGCTTGGATGAAGTAGAAGCCTTTCCCCACCGACTGGTGCGCTTTCAACTCAAAAAAGAAGTGGAAGAGGTCCAAAGAAGGAAAAATGTTGTGCTGACGACAAAGAATCCCGAAGGCCGAGAGCAGCAGATACGAATTGGCCACCAACTGAATAGGCGCCAACCGGAAAAAATTAAGAAGCTGCAGCACATAAGGATCGAAAGGAAGCCGAAATCCACTCTTCCAAGCTAGAAGGAAGGTGCAAATGAGCTCGTCACGATCATCCAGACTCGTCTCGTACGGAGTAGCGGCGACGAAGCTGTATCTGAGAGGCAGGCAGAAACGATGCTCCAGCCTCCGCACGTCCGCTTCCCCCAACTCACTACAGTTGGGGACGGGTTCCCGCCTCACCGGCGCAAGCTCCGGACTCTGATCCGCCATCGAGTGGGGAGGAGATCCCTCGTACGAGCTTGAAGACTCCGGGGGAGAAGGAAGTTGCCGGACCGCCTCTGCGGTTATCCTCGCCAACTCCTCGAACACCGCCGCAAGGCTCCGCGTCTCCGCTGTGCTCTCACGGCGCATCAAGAAGCAAGGAAAGCCTAAAACCCTGGAAGCCTAGAATGATGAACAGCGCCCCCTATAAACCCCTGAGGGTGGCGGCGCGCCGTTCCGTGCTCCGAGAAAAAGGGGGGCCCCTTCGTTTCGAATCCGTCAGGATCATCATTATGGGCCTCGGCGACTGCTATAAGCGGCTCCATAACGCCAACGGAATTCCACCCACCTGAGCCACGCCGGTCCAAAGCCTCGAAAAAATACTCATTCGAGCCTCCTTGGCTCGGGAGTAGGAGGGGGACAAGTGGAGAGGGGGATTTCCGCAGCCCACCACAAAGGCAGCCCAACAAGACCCACAAGGTCCAACCAGGTGAGCCCACCCAAGTGATAGCCCACAGGGCCCACTTAGGGAGAAAAGCCCAATAAATAAAGACTCGAGGAACTAACTCTCCCCGGCGGCCTTCTAGGCTCGGAGGGCCCGAGACAACGGTCAGGTCCCAAGGAAGGTCCGGCCTAAAGCCCTCTCCCCATCCGAGAGAGATAGGCTCCAGCCGACCTATCCGACCCCACCCTCGCCGGGCCATGCCTATCGCTCGGACATGAGCTAGCATCCCCGAGGCTCGGTAAGACCGGTTGATTATCTGCAGGTGCGGCCGTTCAGAGTCCTCCGCCAGCGGGAGAGTCATGGGAGCTGCCGGACTCCAAGGGGATAACGTCCCCACGATCAGGCCATGAAAGCCCCCGTTAAAGACGTAACTCCCGCCGGGAACCCCTCAGCTTACAGGACTCCTGAAGGCGGTGCACTATTTAAGCAAGGGATACCCTCCGGAAGATGGTAAGATGAACTGAGCATTCACACACCCTAAGCTCCTGAGCACAATTCGCTTCACCCCTTGGTGGAGAGGATTCTCGCGCATCAGCTCTCTCCTCCCCCCATTATTACTTCCACCATAGCTCTACTGACTTAGCCATCGGAGGGTTTTGCCCCAGGGACATCCCCTAGGCCCTCTGATACGTTTCCCTCTCTTGCAGATTCATCTTCTGGTGATCCACAACCCGCTCAGGACCCCGCGCGAGATCTCACCTCTTCAGAACTGAATGGTGTAGTAAATGCCAAAATAATGTGAAATGAGCATAAATAAGTGGAAAGGGGGATACCTGGGAGATTTTAAACCCCTAGGGTGTCAAAAACGTAGGTGGGTGTGTGCATGGCAATGAAGATGAAGAAGAACGTGGGGAAAAAGGGAGAAAAATAGTGCATGCAATGAAAAAGTGGACCAGACCAATCAAACACAAAAGACTCAAAACTAGACTACTCCCTAAACCGGAGACTTGTATGGACGTAGAAAGCCTCCCTCCTTGGTATTAGGTCACTCAAGAATGCGGCAGGGCTTCACCGTCGACCAAAATCTCCCCCCCTTTCCAACCCGGCCTTTAGGGTCTATTTATAGAGCACCTAAAGTCCTATCTCAAAATTAGGGTTTAGAGGCACTTTCAGGTCGAGACAATCAAAGGAAAATTAGAGATAAACAGATTATCTTTTATCCAATAAAAATGTCACTTAAAATGGTTGATTATCCACGGAGAAAATGACGTGAGAAGTTGGGGATAAAACCACGGATAAAAGGGATAAAATATGTTGAAATTCAACATTCGAACGAATGAACGGTCTTACGATAGACCGCCCAACTGGATGTGCTGTCATGTCCTGGCCGTCCAACCCTGTCAGTGGAAATTCAAAATAATTCATAAATAATCTAAATTATCCATCGAACTGACCGAAACCTTCGCCGTTGGACTCTCATAGATGAACGGCTCAAACGAGACCGTTCAAAGGTTGAGGGGCCAAGGAGAAACCATTCTATCCTTGTCGGTGATAAATAGATTAATTTGATAATTATCTGAGAAAACCCTCAAGCGTAGGACTCTGAGCGATGGGCGGTCACAAACCGTCCGTCCATCAAGTTGAACGGCCAGAATAGAACCGCATAAAGGCTTGTCGGTAGAAATTCAAAAAATTAACCAAAATACCCCAAAATAGATGGACGGTCCACAGTCAACCGCACATGTATTGAGTGGCCAGGGATGAACCGTACATGTACGTGGGCGCTTGAAACTTATAGAAAAGCCCAATCAACCAAAACCAAGGTCCGTTAATCCCTGAATCAACTTGGACCTAACCAAGGAGGGAGGCAACCCATAGAACTGGCCCAAAGCGTGCCTGAAAATAGCCCCAACGAGTGATGGACAACTCGAGGCATCAACAAATGGGAGGAAGAGGAACGACTCAACTTATCGACATAAAACGGGTGTCAACAGATGCCCCTCCTTAACGTCCTCTTTGCAGGGGAGCCCGCGGAGGTGAAGCGAAAGTGACATGGAACATGGAGATGAAGCGGAAATACAGCGGAGTAGACTGAAAAATGGGCGTTAAGGTAAAACGACACCCGTTTTTACCAACAAGCGATAAGAATCTTCCGGAAAACTCTGAACCAAACGCAAGGAATGATAAAACCAAAAGTGACACCAGTCTGTAGGAACTAAACTGAATGAAATAAATCGACAAGACCAACCTCATGGGTGACATAATCCCGCGGTCTAATGAAGAGGCCAAAAGTAGGCAGCAAAAGTAAACGAAACAGGCTAAAGCTCCAGACGGGGACCTCTTAATCAACCAAACCGAGCGAATCGACCAAAGAGAACCTTCCAACTCATAGTGGAATTTGATGTGGCACAGTCCAAGGTTGACTAAGTATGAGTTGAAGAGCCTAGGACCTAGACCCGCAAGCATATAAGAGTAGTTAACGAACTTACACTAGCGGCTCACTCGCACGGCGCCGTGATCTCACGATGGTGACCGGGGATGATGGCAAGGGTCCGAGGAGGAACCCAATCGATTCTAAAGTCCCAGCGGGCTTAGGCTGACCTCTAAGGGTCTAGGTTACCCAACTTCGTGGGTGGCTGGCCCGCAGGGGTGGGGTTTGGGTGGCACTCACTCACGGTCCGCGGTGGACACACTCAAAATAGCATACAAGATCGGGCTCTCTTCTCACCGTCCGACGGGCATGCGAAGCAATACTAAATTTGAAAAGTAGAGGCAATCAAGGGTAGTATCAGATGCTCACCTGATCAATGTGAAGACACCCATCCCGCTCGGAGACGAGGGCGCACCGGGAAGCGTGGGTATACACCCGAACGCTGCGGCAAGGACGCTTGACCTGAAAATTAAATGAAGTACATCACTACGCCTCTCGCAGGAGGGGGGTCTTGGGGTGGGGGTTAAACTTATTACAACCAAAACTAACTCCACGCAGGGAGGGGCCTTCAGCCGGCCAAGCGGGGTGGGGGAATTATGAAAGAAAACCCGACTTTCCAAGCTCTGTCGGTTCTGCCAATCTTCAGAATCGCTGGACAGGGTGTCGGTGATGGCGTTGCCACGGACTCCACGGAACTCAGATCTTGATGAAACTGGTTCCAAAAGCTTTCCAACTGATGGAGGATGATGTCTGAATTTTTGGGGAAGCTCTGGAACTCGGGGCTGATGGGGGCAGTGACTGGAGCAGGACAGCAGTGTTCTGTCTCGGGTCGGTGCAGAACTGATGTAGTCGGTTGCATAGGATGCTACGGACTCTCCCGAACTGCAATTGAGACGAAACTAGCGGCGACGCGACTGTGGTCAGTGTAGCTTCGAGCAGAAACTGACGGGACCACAATCGGAGGTCGAAGAAGGGAACAGTAGCCAGATGAGTGGGGACAGGTCAAACTTGGAGCCACAGGGAGCAGTCTGCACACTCCGGCGAAGAAAATTGGAACTGGGGGCTCCGGTGGCCGATTGGTTTCCTTCTTCTTGGAAATGAAAGGTAACTGGACGTGGTTCCTGCCCTTCAAAAATGGCGCCCAGATCTTTCCCGCACTGGATGTGGTGGCTTCAGCTCTCAGCTTCAGGTCTTCAGACAGGGCCTAAGCACGCAGTCGGACGAGATCTGCTCCACCGAGCAGCTCCGACCTTGCAAGCTGGCGAGACCACCACCGTTGGAAAGCCAACTCGAAGGAGATTCCAGCAATGTAAGATTGGCCACCTGGATCATCTAGGGGAGTTCGTGGCTGCATCTTCAAATCACTGCAACTCTGCTGCCTATAACAGAGAAAGAAGATAGTGAAGAAGAGGGTGTGGGGAGAAGATGGCCAAGAGACTATGGAGTGGGGGGGGATGATTAGTGGCTGTGGGAAGGAGATAGGGTGTGTTAGGGATGGTGAGGGCTATGGAGATGAAGGTGGGGGAGGGCGAAATGGGGATGGAGAGGGTTGTGAGTTGAGTGGAGGGGAGGGTGGAGCCTTGTGTGAGCAAAGGGAGGGCAAAGGGGAGGGGGGCGAACTTGGCTTAGGTGTGGGGATGTGGGGGGGCGAACTAGGGTGATTAGGGGGTGGGGGAGATGAAAGGGCACAGCCCAAAGGGATGGAATTTTGATTTTGGGGTCTTGGGAGGAGCCCCTTCAGCCTTGGGGAGGTAGAAGGGTGCTTGGGGAAGGGAATGAGGTAGGTGGTGGTTGGAGGGTGGTGTAGAGATTGGTGGAAGCTTTCTTGGAACAATGGTGGAGTTAATGGGGTGGTGGGTGGTTGGGCAGGTGATTGAATGAGGGGAGGGGAGTTAAGAGGTAGGTGGGAGAGGGGAGAGAGAGAATGGGGTGCAGCCCCCTCTTTGGAGAAAGAGAAGAGAGAGAGAAGAGATAGAATGAGAGAGAGAACTAGAGGGATTTGGAAGTTGATTTCAATATTCATGCAAAGGTTGTTACATGGAGAGAGATGGGGCCTATTTATAGGCAACCACTCTTTACATGACCACAATAACCCTGACAATAAGACAAAAGACCCAACATGTCCTAGACTCAATCTATTAGGCCCAAAACTAAGGTACTAAGGCCCAATTAAGCATAACAAGAGAAATGAACTAGAACAACATGACTCAATAAAGGAAAATACATAAGATAGGACTCAATAAAATGAAAATACATAAGATGAGACTTAGAGAATGAAGATAGCAAGTGTAGATCAAAATCAGCCCATATAAAGAGTGTGCAGGCGACCCGAGCCAGAGGGAGTGTCGTGAGATGTCCTCATCAAATCCCCCGGTGTGGGGAGAGCTCGACCCTGTCGAGTATGGGTCTGTCTGGCTGTAGTAACGCTCCAGAATGTCGGGGTCCAAGCGTAGCAGGTCCTCCCGACTCACCCAAGTATCCTCTATCGGGGGACGGTTCTTCCACCTAACCAGGTAGCACTGATACACCTTGTGCCTAGTGATGATACTTTGCTCATCCAGTATTGCCTCTACCTGCTCTCGTCGGCCTCTCAAGCTAGGAAGTGGAGTCCCACCGTGAGTGTCTCTCTCAAGGAGGGGTAAAGGCTCGAGCTCCTCACTGGGTCCCACCGCGGGTCCCTTGTAGGGTACTGGGTCCGCCACATTAAAGGTAGGGTGTACCTCAAAACCCTCAGGTAGATCTAGCTCATAAGTAGTACTGCCAAGTCGTCTCAGAACTTGAAAGGGTCCCGAACCCCATGCCCTCAACTTGGAGGTAGACCCCGGAAGGAGCCGCTCCGTCCTCACCATCACCGAGCCTCCCACTTGGAACTCGCAGTGGCGCCGTCGAGCATCTACCTGCCTTTTGTAAGCCTCATTGCTCTTTCCTATATGCTTGCGAGAATGCGTATGCCATGCGCTATGATGCAATGTTGGTGTGAAAAGTATGGTGTGCAAAGGTGGACCTGGGCAGCCAAATGTAGACCGATCACACTTTGATGCCATGAAGACTGTGACAGACTTAGGAGGGCTAGGACATCCATAGATTAACCTTTTATGCATGGGTGTGACAAATTTCGGGGGACCCGGACATCCATGTATGCTCCTCTCATGCTTAAGACTCATGATGAATGAAGGTGGGACAATACATCCAAATATGGTCCACTTATGCTTCCTACTTGACATGTGGGTGATGTGAATGAATGTACCCGACTTATGAATCATGTCAAATGGTGTGGTAAGCCTAGACACATGCATGTTTATCCCAAAGCTGACTTCCATGTGCATAGATGTGGGATGACTTTTGAACTTCCATGTGAATGGGTCGAAGGGATCTAGGAAGGTGGTTATGGGGTGGGGCATTTTATCAATCCCAAGGTGTGTGTTGCCTAAGGTCAAGGCTCTCATGGTGTAACCCGATTCTAGGAAGGGAGGAGTTTGGGTCAACAGGGCGATATGGATAGGGTGAGGTGGGTGGTGAATAGGGGGAGTGGGTTACATGGAGATCTAGGCTCCCTTAGGAAGGGGTTAAAGGGATCATGGTAAGGGTCACATAGGTAGTGGTACTCCATGTTCTCAAGGTCCTCCAATGGTGAGTCATCCTCCTCCAAAATAATTGGGCCAAGGTTGCTAATGGGTTGGCCAATCAAAGCACTTGGGATCTCAATGGTTGGGGAGTAGACTAGGATGGGTTCCTCCTCCATGGGAAGAAAGAGTATGATCTCACTCGTAAATTGGCCATTAGTGTAGATGGAAGTGATGGAGCCAACGGCGGGGTAAGCTAGGCTAATGGTGCTAGGCTCCGACGGCCTCATGGCTAGCATATCGGTCAAGTGGACTTGCCAATGTAGGTAGGCCACTAAGTCTCCCAAATCTTCCACACAATAGGAGGTTTGATAAGTGACATGAGGCTGAGTGGGAATGATTTGGGATTGATGTTCCATGCGTAGGTGGCTTGGTTGTGAACTAGGAATGGTGAGGCCTCGCTTGAGGCATTGGAGTACGGACTCATCTATGGTGATGGTGTCATGGGGAAGGGTGTGTAGCTCTTGAGGAGCTAGGCTAGAAGTGGTGGGTGAGTTGTGTGGCCCTTGGATTTCCTCTATTTTGGGAGGTGGATCCGGATTGGTATCCCTCTCCACTTGGGTGGGTGTGTGGGTTGCAACTCCTAAGGACAATGGGGTAGGAAGATCTATGGTGGGTGGGTTGGTGATAGTCGATGCATGGCGCACCCGAGGAGGTAAGCAAGGTCGGACGTGGGTTGGAATTGGGAGTGGAAGTAGTGGAGGCCTAAATTAGGGTAGGATTGGGGTGGGAAGTGGAAGGTGGGTTAGGTTAGGAGATTTGGGTTGATTGATTTTGGGAGATGTGTCCCTTTTTGGGGACGATGGTGAGGTTGCGGTGGTGCCCAAAGGGGCTTGTGGGGTACGGGTTTGGTGAGGGGATTTGGTTTTAGGGGTGGTGGCCATTATGGGCCTAGGTGGAGGGGTGGACATGGGGTCCAATTGGGTACGTGGACATATGGTTGTGGTGAGGACTTGGATGTAGGATGTAGATGTTGTGGTTGGAGTAGGAGAGGTGGGAAATGGTGGGGAATGCGTGATTAGGGTCTTGGGTTGGCCAAGGGGAAATGAAGGAGTTGAAATGCTCTTTGGGCCTCGGTGTTTGGAATGGGAGGGGAAAATATATCTAGCTCTAAGTTGTTCCTTCATGTCCCCCCATGTTGTGAGGGGAGCTTCCCTTCTAATTACCCTTAAGCCTTCAATTTTCAACCAATGAGTTTGGGCCCGTTTGGTAAGTTGCAATTTGGCAAATTGGACTTTCTCATCCTCGGACATGGGATACCAAGTGAAGTAATGGTCCATTGAGACTTCCCAATCTAAATAGTCAATAGGATGAGTTCCATCAAAGATGGGAGGTGGGGGAGGAGCCCTACTATCATCCGCCCTTGGGGTGGGCCCATTTTCTTCTAGTTGGTCGAGTCGACCCGATAGGTTATCAATCCGCTCATTGGCATAGGTAAAGGCCTTCATGAGGTAGTTGACATGGCCAAAGAGGTCATGTGTGTTATTGGTAGGCATCCCTTGGGGTTTTGGACTTATGGAGAGGGCCGATGGGTAAGGTCGGTAAGAGGTGGCCATGCTAGTGGACAACGAGATGCAACCGAGGACTCTAAATGCATAAACATGCCCTAGGACCAACTTGATAGAGACAAGTTGTGAACTTGCTCTGATACCACTTGATGTGGCACAGCCCAAGGTTGACTAAGCATGAGTTGAAGAGCTTAGGACCTAGACCCGCAAGCATATAAGAGTAGTTAACGACTTACACAAGCGGCTCACTCGCACGACGCCGTGATCTCCCGATGGTGACCGGGGATGATGGCAAGGGTCCGAGGGGGAACCCAATCGATTCTAAAGTCCCAGCGGGCTTAGGCTGACCTCTAAGGGTCTAGGTTACCCAACTTCGTGGGCGGTTGGCCCGCAGGGGTGGGGTTTGGGTGGCACTCACTCACGGTCCACGGTGGACACACTCAAAATAGCATACAAGATCGGGCTCTCTTCTCACCGTCCAACGGGCATGCGAAGCAATAATAAATTTCCAAAGTAGAGGCAATCAAGGGTAGTATCAGATGCTCACCTGATCGGTGTGAAGACACCGATCCCGCTCGGAGACGAGGGCGCACCTGGAAGCGTGGGTATACACCCGAACGCTGCGGCGAGGACGCTTGACCTGAAAATTAAATGAAGTACAGCACTACGCCTCTCGCAGGAGGGGGGTCTTGGGGTGGGGGTTAAACTTATTACAACCAAAACTACCTCCACGCATGGAGGGGCCTTCAGTCGGCCAAGCGGGGTAGGGGAATTATGAAAGAAAACCTGACTTTCCAAGCTCGGCCGGTTCTGCCAATCTTCAGAATCACTGGACAGGGTGTCGGTGATGGCGCTGCCACGAACTCCACGGAACTCAGATCTTGACGAAACTGGTTCCAAAAGCTTCCCAACTGATGGAGGATGATGTCTGAATTTTTGGGGAAGCTCTGGAACTCGGGGCTGATCGGGGCAGGGACTGGAGCAGGACAGCAGTGTTAGGTCTCGGGTCGGTGCAGAACTGATGCAGTCGGTTGCAGAGGGTGCTGCGGACTCTCCTGAACTCCAATTGAGATGAAACTGGCGGCGACGAGACCGTGGTCGGAGTAGCTTCGAGCAGGAATGGACGGGGCCACAATCGGAGGTCGGAGAAGAGAACATTAGCCAGATGAGTGGGGATAGGTCAAACCTGGAGCCACAGGGAGCAGTCTGCACACTCCGGGAAAGAAAATTGGAACTGGGGGCTCCGGTGGCCGATTGGTTCCCTTATTCTTGGAAATGAATGGTAACTGGACGTAGTTCCTGCCCTCCGAAAATGGCGATCATATCGTTCCCACACTAGACGTGGTGGCTTCAGCTCTCAGCTTCAGGTCTTCAGACAGGGCCTGAGCGCGCAGTCAGACGAGATCTGCTCCACCGAGCAGCTCCGACCTTGGAAGCTGGAGGGACCACCACCGTTTGAAAGATGACTCGAAGACGATTCCAGAAATATAAGATTGGCCACCTGGATCCTCGAGCGGAGTTCGTGGCTGCCGCTGAAAATCACTGCAACTCTACTGCCTACAACAGAGAAAGAAGATAGTGAAGAAGAGGGTGTGGGGAGGGGATGGCCAAGAGACTATGGATTGGGGGGGATGATTAGTGGCTGTGGGAAGGAGATGGGGTGTGTTAGGGATGGTGAGGGCAATGGAGATGAAGGTGGGGGAGGGTGAAATGGGGCTGGAGAGGGTTGTGAGTGGAGTGGAGGGGAGGGTGGAGCCTTCGGTGAGCAAAGGGAGGGCAAAGGGGAGGGGGGCGAACTTGGCTTGGGTGTGGGGATGTGGGTGGGTGAACTAGGGTGATTAGGGGGTGGGGGAGATGAAAGGGCACAGCCCAAACGGAGGAAATTTCAAATTTGGGGTCTTGGGAGGAGCCCCTTCAGCCTTGGGGAGGTAGAAGGGTGTTTGGGGAAGGGAATGAGGTAGGTGGTGGTTGGAGGGTGGAGTAGAGATTGGTGGAAGCTTTCTTGGAACAAGGGTGGAGTTAATGGGGTGGTGGGTGGTTGGGGAGGTGATTGAATGAGGGGAGGGGAGTTAAGAGGTAGGTGGGAGAGGGGAGAGAGAGAATGGGGCGCAGCCCCCTCTTTGGAGAGGGAGAAGAGATAGAATGAGAGAGAGAACTAGAGGGATTTGGAAGTTGATTTCAATATTCATGCAAAAGTTGTTACATGGAGAGAGATGGGGCCTATTTATAGGCAACCACTCTTTACATGACCACAATAACCCTGACAATAAGACAAAAGACCCAACATGTCATAGACTCAATCTATTAGTCCCAAAACTAAGGTACTAAGGCCCAATTAAGCATAACAAGAGAAATGGACTAGAACAACATGACTCAATAAAGGAAAATACATAAGATAGGACTCAATAAAATGAAAATACATAAGATGAGACTTAGAGAATGAAGATAGTAAGTGTAGATCAAAATCAGCCCATATCAAGAGTGTGCAGGCGACCAGAGCAAGAGGGAGTGTCGTGAGATGTCCTCATCAGAATTAGTTCCTCTTACTTAAACCCTGAACGCACAGTTAGCCATCACTGATGGGACATTCTTCAAGTAAACCATGGGTCATGAAAGCTCGAAAAGATGCGTATGATGCATGCTGGGCTAAAATAAAAGAAATCATTAAAACAAATGTGAAGAAAGATTAAAATATAAAATACTCGAGAATAATATTGCTAAGCTGGGAAAATCAGAGTCAAGATACTATCCAACCACGGCGTGCAGGATAGAACCATCCTCCCCGGGACATCCCAACGTAACGGCCTATCCGAAGATTAAACACGTGAACTTGGATCATCATCGTTTTTGTTGAAGGGGAACATCAGATCCTGGAACACGTATATAACCAACTGGTTCTCGTGATAATATATTATAGTACCATATAATAATGCAATAAAGGGGTGTAGAGACAGAAGGCCATACCTGACTTACCTGTGCGTGTGAAACGGCAAGTGATAGTTTGGATGCTACATATAAAAATTGCTTAACATGCTTTGTAATAATATCCAAATTCATCAATTGAACACCAAGTGCAGACAATCTTCAAATATGAACGGTTAGAAACCAACCGTCCCAAAGAAGAACGGTTATCTATAAGCCGTATATATCATAGAATTTGAACCGACTTAAACATCCTACAGTTGACGATGAGCGGTCACTCCTCAACCGTTCAAATTAAGGGTGGTCTAACGATAGACCGTACAACCTCTGCAACCTTGAAATGCTAAACCCTTCGTCTCCCTCCACCGTAACCGACGGTGGGAGGGGACGAAGGGCAAACCACCCCATTCCAACCTCTCTCTCTCTCCACTCTCTCACTCCCCAAGATCTCTCCTTTCTCAAACCCTACCTCTCATCCTCTATGCGCCAGAAGCACCAAGCTCGACGCCCCGAGATGGCCGGAGAAGGAGGGAGCTCATCGCCGCCGTCGATCACCGCCGCGAGCACCGATGGACCACCACCAGCGGAGGTGACGACGACGTCCACGGCCGAGGGAGACGCACTCCCGCCACCGCCCGATGCCATAGAGGAGCAAGGGACGAACACGTCTCGAGACGAGGATGCCGGAGAGGGGCCACCGGCGGAGAAGCCAGCCAAGAAGCCGAGGGACCCCGAGGTAGGTGCACTAGCCCCCCCCCCCATTTCCATTTTTCTTCAATTTTAAGCCATGCATGTTAGTTAAAGGGGATTTTGGGGGATTAGGGAGGGTAAGGACCGGTCTCGGGGCGCCATGGTGGCTTCCCCGCCGGTGGGGAAACCCTCACCGTCGTCGGGGAAGACGACGGTAGGACGGTTTAGACAACACCGCACAAACGAAAACATACGGCTCACATAGAGTCGCCCAAACTACATACGGCCCAGGGGGAGCCGTTCAAACTAACACAACAATAGAACCGAACCAACCAAGGATGGTGAGAGGCTCACCGTACGAACAACAAGCGGGCCACATTGGTCCGTCCAATACCCGGTCAACAAAGAACGATGTGGTTCCTATAGGACCGCCGAACCCCCCTGCGGCCCAGGAGTGGCCGTTTGACACTAAGAGGCATGAGGAAAAAAATGGTGCAAGCTCACTCGTTCAAGATAGGAACGGCCCTTGCCAGCCCGTTTGAAACACAGAACCCAGGAAGTAAAACGGTGCATATGGGACCGTTCAATGGGACGAGCGGCCTGTAGGGAACCGCTCTTCTGACAGAGATTTGATCCTTCATGGTTTTACTTATATGAAACAAAATGCTTTAACTAAATTACTAAAATGCATCTAAAATGAATGAAATGAATGCAGGGAAAGAGCAGGACCCGGACCTCATGGCTACAGGTCCACGCAGTGTACTTAGCACTGCCGGACTTCCAGAGAGAGCGGTTGGCTGCCATGGGGTTCGCCCCATTCCTGAGCATCGAGGTGTGTCGGTTCGACGCAGCTCTGCTCTACGCCCTGCACGACCGCTGGGACCCAGTGAGTAGGACGTTCCTTTTTCCGTGGGGGCATATGGTCCCCACGCTGGAGGACGTGGCCAGGCTCACTGGCCTTCGAGTGCACGGGTCACCGGTTAGCGGGACCACTTTTCTCAACTACCGGGAGATGGCTCGGGGATTGCTGGGCTTGGAGCTACGGCGCCTTGAGTGGCAGTCGACCCTCCAACCCCGGGCTAGTCTCCAAGACAGCCTGGGATTATGAAGGGCGGGAGTTGCAGTCGGAGAGCAGGCGGAGGAGCACTTGCAGCGGTTGGTGGAGCTGGCGCGGCCGAGAGTAGCTGCAGGGCCAGGAGCGGAGGAGGACAGAGTGTTGAGACGGTTCTTGATAGTGATGTTCGGGCGACTTCTCTTCTCCACCAGAGCGGACATGATGAGCTACCGGTTCCTTCCTTTCCTCAAGGAGTTGAGCCACGTGGGCGACTACGCGTGGGGAGCAGCAGTCCTCGCCTTCTTGTTTGATACGCTGAGTTCGACGGCCCATCGAACGATGCTCGGGGGATTCTCCCCCTTACTCCAGGTACAACTCTTACCCTAGACCTAATCATGCAACCCTATATGTTTCCTAAATGCTGACACGATGTTGTGATGTAGGTATGGGCCTACGTACGCCTACGTGGGTTGGGCAGAGGCGAGGAGACCCGTCCTGGGCTCCTACCAATTGCACGGAGGTGGACAACACCTCGGGAGACTACAGCCCTGAGACGGTAGGTCCGAGAGCTGCAGGATGACCTGGACGCTCTACCGTTTGCCTTGGTATGCTTCTAAACTCAGACTCTTTAATTAAATGCAATTCTTATATGATGATGATGATGATGCGACTTTCTATCTCTTGCAGGTACGGTGGACACCTTACACAGAGGAGGGCCAGGAGGGTCAGCCTTGGGTGGTCGGCGCCCTTGCCTTTGCCGGATGAGATGTGTGGCTTCACTGCGTAAATGTGGTGGAGCCACTGCACTACAGATTGGTGATGAGGACCATCGTGGTCCATCAGCCTGCGGTGGAGTTCCCGGTGCCTGAGAAGGCGGGGGAGCGAGTGACGAGGACTACCCGGGGCCTAGCGGCAGCATTTCATTGGTCCACGAGGAACGTTGCGCAGGTGGTCGATTGGACAGCTCTTGGGCGAGTGGTGACCGCCCGAGTGGAGTGCGACTCAGCGTACTACACTGCATATGCCAGACACTATCGGGACCAGGTGTTCCGGGGTGCCCACCGACCGATACGACTTCTAAACTTAAACTCTGTCTATTATGCTTATGATTACTATATGATGCACTTACATGGGCTTCTAAATGCAGATTGACCCTGAGGGATGACTGGCGGAGCTACAGGGGCTCCTACACTCCACCATCAGGGAGCGGGACGAGGCCCGATAGGCCCTGGCCTTACTGGTGAGTTCTCTAAACCCTAAACTCTTCTAAATTATGCAAATGCTTATGATTATGATTATGATTATGATTATGCATGCGACTGACGTGGAGTTTTGGATGCAGCACGCCGAGGGGGCCCAGCGACAGGGGGCCGATGCTCCTTCTTCTTCTTCTACCCAGACTCCTGTAGATCAGGCTGAGCGGGAGGCCGACTTCACTCGGATGGTAGTGCGGGCCAAGGCGGCCAAGGTGGCGCTCACCGAGAGGGTACGTAAATCACTACACTTCCCCTTGTTATTTATCCTTATGATATGCATGAAATGCAATTGACTGACAATGATGTGTGCATGCAGACGTCCGAGCTGACCCGTCTTAGGACCGAGCTTGAGTAGAGTCGGGCAGTAGCTCGGGAGGAGGTGGCCCGTGTACGGGAGGAGGCAGTATAGAGCTGACCAGCAGACGCGCTGGAGACGGTGCTTCTTTGGGTTGAGCTAGAGCGACTCTGAGCTAGCGCGATCGAGGCGGAGCGCTACCGGGCTGAGGCGGAGCGCTACCAGGCTGAGGCAGAGTAGGCCCAGTTACAGGCTGCCAGACTGGAGGGCATGATGGTGGGCATGAGAGAGGTGAGTCGGGAGAGCAGCCGAGCGACTCCGAGCGGTAGCCATGGCACTCATGGCTCTGTTAGGAGTTACTTCGCAGGCTCCTCCGACCACCGGAGGAATGAGGAGGATGAGCGGCGCCGGTGACGTCAGCGCGACGAGGCGGTTTCAGCGATGCCTCCCCCAAAGAGGCACGAGGGATCCGGAGACAGCGACGAGGGCCAGGGAGAGAAACAGGCTTGACTTTTGTGCTTGGCCCAACTTTGTACATGATGTGATATGATAGTGATATGCCTTGTTTTTGTGTATTTTGTGGATGTATGAATGTATGAATGAATGGATGAATGCGACTAGTGACTCGACACGAGTGCGTGAGTGAGAGACGACGACTATGGGTGAGACACAGCTATGGGTGAGATAGAGGGACGCCGACTCCGAGTGGGAGAGAGAGTGAGATGAGTGAGATGAGGGCGTCAAATAAGTGAGATGAGGGCGTCAAATGAGTGAGATGAGAGACGCCAAATGAGTAAGATGAGGGATGCCACAACTACTAGTTGTACAGGTTGACAACTTGTTGGACAAGGGCTTCAGATCAGAAGGACGGTTCTTAGTGGGCCGCTCAAAGCAATACACGGTCTATAATAGACCGTTCCAAGAAGAATCGAACGGTTGTTTATAAACCGTGCAGAATGTTGAACGGTTTACCATAAACCGCGTAAGAAGAAGAACGGTCTGAATCGGGCCGCCTAAAGTCTTGCCCTTGAGTTCTTTGGAGGATGATAAACAGTTTATAACGGGCCGTGCAATGGGATGGGCGGTCTATCGTAAGACCGTCCAAATGGGTATTCTGCGAACTGGAAAGGGACTCTCCTGGAGAGTCCCTAACCCGAGGGTAAACCGCCTTGAACCTATCCAAACCTCATCTTAACCCATCCTAGACTTATCCAACCCGATCTTAAGAGACCTAGGCTTCCTAACAAGCCCTATAAGTAGGAGGGGGAACCTAAATTCATGATTAACACATCCTCCTCCTTTTAAGCATTGAAACCTTTGCTATTCATCACCAGATCATCATGAAGAGGGCCCTAGAGGGGAGTTCCATGGAGGGAGCATCTTTTGAAGGGCCAAAGCCGGCCAGGAAGGAGCGGGAAGTGCTCCAACGACTGACCGCAATCCCGCGACATCTCAGCTCGAGCCCTCTAAGAGAAGTAAGCTAATCCTGATTTCATTCAATTCAATTCTTTCATTCACTTACATGCTTTTCCTTCCTCTCTCTTTTCTTTCATCTTCTTTCTTCCCACCTCAGCTTCTTCCTGGCCCTAGGTGGTATTCCACTTTGAAGTGGTTGGCTCCCATGGTCTGTGCCTTGCCCCTAGGATTGACATCTATCCTGAAATCTTGGCACCTACAACCTCTCCTAGTGTTCAGTTAGAACTACCCAAAGCTTTCTCTTGATTGGCATAACATCTCAGCCTTAGTTGAAATCTGGCATCCTCAAACTCATACATTCATTTTCCCATCATTCGAGGCCACTATCCTACTGGAGGAGGTAGAGACCTACTTCTTTTTACCCAGGTCCTAGGTGGGAGGGGAAGACTCAGTGTGTCATACTGTTGCACCTATAGATCCTAGGCTCATCTTGGGAGGGTTCATACCAGACAGCACGGATGTCCACACCTTCGTAGGCCCACGTAAGATTCACCTTCTTCCTCTTAGCCTGTAAGACCCCAAATTCTTTAGAAATTTATTTAGAAAGTTATTTGTAATTATTTGAAATTTATTTGAAGTTATTCGAATTAATGAGAATTATCCAAATTAATTAGATTAATTAATTAATTAATAGAATAAGTCATTTTTCTACTATTTTCTAAAAATCCCCAAAAATCACATCTTGTAGAATTAATTTTCTTTAGCAACTTTGTCTTCTACATTTAAGCCTAAGAAAATCATTTATTATGCCGAATTAGTGAACTTAGTTTTCCGAACTTAACATTTAACTATTTACGGAATAGTATAAGTAATAATCCGACTACCTCAGAAAAATCTGTAAAAATAGTAAATAGATTTAGGTCGATGTAGATAACAACTTTTCCTTCTGGCATTAGGCCATTGTAAATCCGTGGTAAGATCTATTTAGAGTTTAAACCCAAAAGTGCACACTTTTGACCCATACCTAACCCTTAGTTTAAAACACGAAATTCGACCTCAATACTCGACCAAATGATCTGAAATCAAGGACAAATGGAAGGCCACAATGTAAGGAACATTTACCCTCAATCAATTTGAGGTAAACCTAGCCCCAAAACGTGCTGCCGACATAGTTTGGTCAAGTCAAGGATTTCGGCGCCGTTTCTAAACACGTAGCTTGCAGCAGCGAATACTCCCAATTCCGAAGGCTCCAGAAGCTCTATGAGCTATCAAAATGAAGCCCTACAAGTCTTCTTTCATTTGGCTACTGTGGGGTTCACTGAAGTTTCAGATCTGGAGAGATCTAGCTCGATTTGTGGAGGTGGGTCAGCAGGCCGTTGGCTTTTCTTCATCCTTCTTTGATCCATCGATTGAGGTAGGAATTCTCAACCAAATCTTGATCATGAGTATAGCAAATTGTTCCTCTCATCGAGCTCTATCCATTGGTGGCAAAAGCCCCAATTTTCATTAGGTGTCCGTGGAGAAATCGAGCTTTTTGTGAGGTGCTGTCCAAGTGTTCTTCATCCTAGGGTTTGAGTTTTCTCTCTCCGATTTGAGGTAGGATCTAACAACCAAACTCTAATTAACTTACATGATGTAATCAGCATGTTTTTAGCTTTCATTTAACGTAGGAAGCCCCAAATTTCATTGAGCATACTTGGAGAATTTTGATTTTTAGTAAGAGCATGTCTAGAATTTGATGTATATTATGTTCTTCAAGTAGAAGCTTGATTTTCGGGCTATTTTTGGATTAGATAACTTGATCCACATATGGCTTATAGTATATGGTTGGATTCATCATTAAGTTAGATTTCCTTTGATATAAAAAACCCCAAATTCCGTTGTGTATATTGAGAGAAATCTACGTTTTAGTAGACGCATGTCAAGAACTAGGTTCTTCATGTATTCATCATAAATAGGTTGTGATTCGATTGAGTTTTCAGCAAATTTCTTGTTTCAATCTCTTGTTTTATGACCTTAGTATGTATATTAAGAACCCTAGAGCATTTGGTTAAAATCCCAACTCATTTAGACCCCAAATCATTGAGTTTTCATGGTTTACGGAATCACCCGTCGCTTCTGGAAGTGTAGGGGTCGACCCATGGGGTCGACCCATGCACCCAGTGAAGGGGGTCGACCCAATGGGTCGACCCATGAAGCTTTTTTTTTGAGGGGTCGACCCACACCCAGGAAGGCTCCTGGAATGCCAGGGGTCGACCCAATGGGTCGACCCATGCCCTGTATGACCCCATTAATGATGTTTTTGACCCGAGGATCAATCCGGATCATTGGGGAATCAATCCATTCAACCTAATCACATTGAAAACTACATTTTTGAGGAACTAATGACCTATTCATGTACCCTTTTTAGTTTCAATTAACATTGGTCCATACATGCAAACTTAGTGTAAAAACACACCGTTTATCATCTTCATTTCAATGCATACAAGATTAAATAGAAACCCACATAATTAGTGGTTAATGGTGTAACTAAATCTCTGTTAATGCATTCTATTTCACTCCTGTGGGAGTTGTTCTTTGCCTTATCATCTTGAATCAGCTTCTTGGCAATTGTCTTCATGCAAATGATAATGGTTAATCATGATATCTTAACTTGGTGATTAGGATTAATATGTTGATTAGCTTGTTTGATTGCTGCTGTTTTACAGTAGCGCAGCACGATTAACTCTTGTTGTGACTTGGTTTCGATCTCCTTGATGATTATACTTACCTTGAAATTCTGGAAATGAATCTCTTTCCTACGTGAAGTTGTTATTGCTACTTAGTTTAAACCTTGGAATTCTGGCCATAAACTGTGGAAGTCTAGATTCGTGGGATCTTTGATCCAAATAAATCAATGCCTGGCAAACAATTAAGGGCTCGGTCTGGTCCTGGGAAGAGCGCCCGAACACTACGTGTACCCCCGGGGAGGTGAATGACTAGGTGTGGCATTTGGCACCAGTACTTGACATGTGTTAAATCTAGGACTGTCCACTACTCTCTCCACTACTCTCTACATTACTTTCTACTACTTTTCACTTTCCACTCTTCACTGTTCTATACTCTACTTGTGGTTACTTTACTTGCTTATTACTTGGACGTGGAAATGAAATTACATACGTGCTTGACATGACTTGAATTGTCTTGATATGGCCAACTTTTTATCGTTATCTCCTGTAGTAAATTCTTGTCTTACTATTCTATTCATTATATTTCTTGACCTTACAAGATCTTTGAATTCTGTTTCATGATATCACCGTTATCTTTTTATTATTTTTATCATTTGTAGCATGACATTATAAAATGTAATTAAACTGTTAATCACTTATACCTGTCTGTTATTTCCTACTGAGCGTCAGCTCATAGTTGTGTTTCCCCCCCTTTCCAGGCTTTTCAGGTGACGCGCTTACCGATGGGGAAGGGCAGGAGTGATGTCTTGAGTGTATCAGTTCTAGTGTGTTAGTAGTGTGTTAGCTTTCTTTAGTTGTGTTTTGGAGAGCTTTTAGTCTCAGTCATGTTATTGAGTTTTAGTGGTTGATTATTCCAGTTGTATTAAGTTGAACTTGAGGTTATTGTATCAGTTGTGGTTTGTTAATGATCATTTAGTATTTCCATCTTGTAGCACTTGTGTATTATTTTAGATTAGTTCTCTCTCTTGCCAGCGTGTCCCTAACTGTACGTCCCGATATTTCCGCCTTGTTCGGGGCGTGACAGTTTAGTTGGTATCAGAGCCTAGGTTTCACATTCCTAGGTTTCCTAAGTTTTAGGTTTTCTTGCATTGCATCCCAATAATCGGTATATCAAAAGGTGTTGTCCGAACGTTAGGCTACGCCTATCGGGAAGGTCGCACACTTGCGCGAGTGGTCTTCGGACCGATTACCTCCGCCAGGTACCGAGTTTTTGGTCGTGTCTAGGTGCATTAGATCCCTAACCTTATAAAAGTCTAGGACCTGACTTGGTGAGAATGGGTAGATCATTTCTTAATCGTGTAATTATTTATCTTGATTAAACCTAAGTAATCTATTTCTCGTGTAGATGGCAGTTGATCGTGCTGAATGGAGGAACCGACAGCGTACGGTGCAAGGCCTTACTCAGGCCCTTCAGCAAGTAGCTCAGGCAGGAGCGGCACCGCATGGCACCGGTGATCTATACCGGAACTTCCGCGGAATGAACCCGCCTAGATTCGCTGGTTCGACTGACCCTGACCAAGCCGAGCACTGGCTAGATGAGATGGGGAGAATCTTTGAAGTTATGCAATGCACAAACCAGGAGCGTGTCCTTTTGTCCACATTTCAACTGGAACATGATGCACGTACTTGGTGGGATTCTATCAAGGCAACTCTCGGTGATCGGCAAGTTATGTGGGAAGAGTTCGAAGAACTCTTCAACAGCAAGTATTTTTCTGATAGAGTGCAAGAGAAGAAAGCGGCAGAGTTCGCGGCCTTGAAACAGCGAGGTTTGTCCGTGGCAGAGTATGAGGCTCAATTTGCACGGCTTTCTCGTTATGCTACTCATCTCATTTCCACCGAGAAGATGAAGGCGAAGCGCTTTCTCAATGGATTGAAGCTTCATTATATCAACCAATTAGCACCGATGGAGATTTCCACTTATTCTGAGATGGTAAGGAAAGCGCAAGTTCTAGAGGATACTCTTGAGATGACGGAGAGAATCCGTGGGAAAGGCACCAAGAAAGAATTACCTATGGGTTCCGGGAGTGTCAAACCCGGGTATACGAAGAAGAGGCCTGTTAGTGGACCTGGTTCGTGGAGCGGGTCCGGATCGTGGAAGGGCAAGATGCCGAGGCATGAAGACAAGAAGCCTGGCCCTATTGTTCCATTCAAGGGCGTGTGCAACTATTGTGATCATCCGGGTCACAAGATAGAGGAGTGCTGGCGCAAGCAAGGCGCCTGTTTGCGATGTGGAAGCAAGGAGCACTGTATCCCCAATTGTCCTCTCATATCGGAACAAGCTACACCGGCAAAACCTCTAGTCTTCAAGAAACCACAAGGCAAGCTTCAAGCTTTACATGAAGATGAAACTGGGATTTCTGATGATGGCGGACTCGTCGAAGGTACCCTTACTATAATCGATAAGCCCGCATTTGCTCTCTTTGATAGTGGTGCAACACATTCATTTATTTCTCGGAGATTTGCTAAGTCATTAGTTGTGGAACCTGTTTTGATGAATACTCCGTTAGAGATTTCAACCCCTATTGGCACTAGATCAACAATCCAGTATTTCTATCCTTCTAGTAAGGTTATGATTGGTGAACAGAACTTTCCAGCAGATTTGGTCTGCATGGACATGAAGGATTATGATGTAATCCTAGGAGCAGATTGGTTGGCCAAGTATGAGGCCAATGTTCACTGTAGTTCTAGCTCAGTGACTTTTACTGGACATTCTGGTTTATCTTTTACGGAAGTCAAGCACCATAACTCCGTACCGCTCATCTCGGCTCTTCGAGCTGATAAGCTTTTGAGGCATGGGTGTGAGGCTTTTCTAGCTTTTGTTTGTGTAACTCTTGAGCAGCAGATGGAGATCAAGGACATTCCTGTTGTCCGAGATTTTCCGGATGTCTTTCCAGAAGAACTACCAGGACTTCCGCCTGAGCGGGAAGTTATCTTTTCTATTGATCTTATTCCTGGCACAGCTCCTATTTCTAAGGCTCCTTATCGTATGTCTCCTGCGGAACTGAGGGAACTGAAGCAGCAACTGATGGAGTTACTTGAGAAGGGTTTTATTCGTCCTAGTACTTCTCCGTGGGGAGCCCCTGTACTATTTGTCAGGAAGAAAGATGGTTCGATGAGGCTGTGCATTGATTATCGGTAATTAAACCAGCAGACTGTCAAGAACAAATATCCCTTGCCGAGGATTGACGAGTTATTTGACCAGATAGCGGGAGCTCAATATTTCTCTAAGATCGATCTTCGATCTGGATATCACCAGTTGCGGATTAAGGAAGAGGATATTTACAAAACGGCTTTCCGCAGCAGGTATGGTCATTTTGAGTTTGTCGTTATGCCTTTTGGTCTAACGAATGCACCAGCGGCTTTCATGCAGTTGATGAACGATGCATTTCGGCCCTATCTTGATCAATGGGTCGTGGTCTTTATTGATGACATCCTGATTTATTCTAAGAATGAGGAGGAACATGCTGAACATCTGAGAATGACATTGCAATTGTTGAGAGATCATCAACTATATGCTAAGTTCAGTAAGTGTGAATTCTGGCTGCAAGAGGTGTCCTTTCTAGGACATATCATTACGAAGAACGGTATTTCTGTTGATCCTTCGAAGGTTGAGGCAGTGAAGAATTGGGAACAGCCTACCAGTGTGACAGAAGTTAGAAGTTTTCTAGGCCTGGCAGGTTATTATCGAAGATTTATTCAAGATTTCTCCAAGATTGCAGTACCTATGACAAGATTAACCCGCAAGGAGAATAAGTTTGATTGGTCAGATGATTGTCAGCGAAGCTTTCAGACTCTGAAGGAGTGTTTGACTACTGCACCTGTTTTGGCTTTACCTTCTGGTGAAGGAGGATTTGTTGTTTATACTGATGCATCAGGTATTGGCTTAGGCTGTGTACTTATGCAGCATGGGAAGGTGATTGCCTATTCCTCTAGACAGTTGAGGAAGCACGAAGATAATTATCCTGTTCATGATTTGGAACTTGCTGCAGTCGTGTTTGCTTTGAAGATATGGAGGCATTACTTGTATGGAGAAACCTTTACAGTGTTCTCAGATCATAAGAGTTTGAAGTATTTATTTTCTCAGAAGGAACTCAACATGAGGCAGCGGAGATGGTTGGAGTACTTGAAAGACTTCGACTTCTCGATTGAGTATCATCCTGGCAAAGGTAATGTTGTGGCAGATGCATTAAGCCGGAAGCTGGTAGCTAGATTGTCAAGTCTCATGTTACAAGAATGGAGGTTGTTGGAACAATTATCTAGTCTGGATCTTAATATTGACAATGATCGGATCTTGATTGCTCAGATTCAACTTAAACCTGAATTATTGATAGAGATCAAGTCCTTGCAAGATAATGACCCCGAGTTGGTAGAGATCAAGGGAAGCTTGAGTAGTAGACCTGACTTCATGTTGGCCGATGATGGTAGATTATTATTTAAAGGCAGAACTTGTGTTCCGGATGAGGCTACAATAAAGAACAAAATTCTTGAGGAAGCTCATAGATCCAGATATACCATTCATCCTGGAGGCACTAAGATGTACCGAGATTTGAAAAGATCCTTTTGGTGGCGGAATATGAAAAGAGAAGTTGCAGATTTTGTGAGCAGATGTTTGGTATGTCAGCAAGTTAAGGCCGAACATTTCAGACCAGTAGGGAAATTGAAACAACTCGACATACCCCAATGGAAGTGGGAAAGCATTGGCATGGATTTCATTATGGGTCTACCTAGGACTCGTGGTGGATTTGATGCGATATGGGTGATTGTCGATCGATTGACAAAGTCGGCTCATTTCTTACCAATTAAGTCCAAGTGGACGATTGATGTATTGGCTGCCTTGTATATAAAGGAAGTGGTGAGATTGCATGGTATCCCAGTGAATATAGTATCTAATCGAGACCCCAGATTTACTTCACATTTCTGGAAGGGACTGCAAGAGTCTTTGGGTACTCGTCTAAATTTCAGTACTGCTTTTCATCCACAGACAGATGGACAGACTGAAAGAACCAATCAGATAGTGGAAGATATGTTGCGAGCTTGCATGATTGATTTCGGTGGTAATTGGAGTGAGCATTTGGCATTAATTGAATTCGCTTACAATAACAGCTATCAGTCTAGCATTCAGATGGCTCCTTTTGAAGCACTATATGGTAGAAGTTGTCGTTCCCCGTTGTGTTGGGACGAGGTAGGTGAGAAACAGTGGCTTGGACCAGATCTTATTTCAGAATCATCACAGAACATCCGTGTTATCCGAGACCGGTTACAAGTAGCCCAGTCAAGACAGAAGAGTTATGCCAACAACAGGAGAAGAGCATTGGAATTTCAGGTCGGCGAGCATGTGTTCTTAAAGGTCTCTCCAACGAGAGGGATCCAAAGATTTGGCATTCATGGCAAGCTGAGTCCGAGGTACATTGGTCCATTCGAGATTCTAGATAGAGTGGGAGAGGTGGCATACAGACTGGCTTTACCACTGCATTTGTCTGGCGTACATAATATTTTCCATGTGTCTATGTTGCAGAAATATGTGTACGATCCCACTCATATCATTCAGCAGGTGGATTTTGAACTGAAGGAAGATTTGACCTATGAGGAAAGACCTGTCAAGATTCTGGACCGTAAGCAACAGCAACTCCGGAATCGTTCTATACCGATGGTCAAGATTCAGTGGAGTCGGCGTGGGACCGAAGAAGCTACATGGGAGTCTGAAGAGACTATGCGAAAGCGGTATCCCGATCTATTCTAGGTGAGCGATCTTTTTCTACTCTCAGTTTTAGTGCAGTGAATTTGGAGGACCAAATTCCTTTAAGTAGGGGAGGGTGTAAGACCCCAAATTCTTTAGAAATTTATTTAGAAAGTTATTTTTAATTATTTGGAATTTATTTGAAGTTATTCGAATTAATGATAATTATCCAAATTAATTAGATTAATTAATTAATTAATAGAATAAGTCATTTTTCTACTATTTTCTAAAAATCCCCAAAAATCACATCTTGTAGAATTAATTTTGTTTAGCAACTTTGTCCTCTACATTTAAGCCTATGAAAATCATTTATTATGCCGAATTAGTGAACTTAGTTTTCCGAACTTAACATTTAACTATTTACGGAATAGTATAAGTAATAATCCGACTACCTTAGAAAAATCTGTAAAAATAGTAAATAGATTTAGGTCGATGTAGATAACAACTTTTCCTTCTGGCATTAGGCCATTGTAAATCCGTGGTAAGATCTATTTAGAGTTTAAACCCAAAAGTGCACACTTTTGACCCATACCTAACCCTTAGTTTAAAACACGAAATTCGACCTCAATACTCGACCAAATGATCTAAAATCAAGGGCACATGGAAGGCCACAATGTAAGGAACATTTACCCTCAATCAATTTGAGGTAAACCTAGCCCCAAAACGTGCTGCCGACATAGTTTGGTCAAGTCAAGGATTTCGGCGCCGTTTCTAAACACGTAGCTTGCAGCAGCGAATACTCCCAATTCCGAAGGCTCCAGAAGCTCTATGAGCTATCAAAATGAAGCCCTACAAGTCTTCTTTCATTTGGCTACTGTGGGGTTCGCTGAAGTTTCAGATCTGGAGAGATCTAGCTCGATTTGTGGAGGTGGGTCAGCAGGCCGTTGGCTTTTCTTCATACTTCTTTGATCCATCGATTGAGGTAGGAATTCTCAACCAAATCTTGATCATGAGTATAACAAATTATTCCTCTCATCGAGCTCTATCCATTGGTGGCAAAAGCCCCAATTTTCATTAGGTGTCCGTGGAGAAATCGAGCTTTTTGTGAGGTGCTGTCCAAGTGTTCTTCATCCTAGGGTTTGGGTTTTCTCTCTCCGATTTGAGGTAGGATCTAACAACCAAACTCTAATTAACTTACATGATGTAATCAGCATGTTGTTAGCTTTCATTTAACGTAGGAAGCCCCAAATTTCATTGAGCATACTTGGAGAATTTTGATTTTTAGTAAGAGCATGTCTAGAATTTGATGTATATTATGTTCTTCAAGTAGAAGCTTGATTTTCGGGCTGTTTTTGGATTAGATAACTTGATCCACATATGGCTTATAGTATATGGTTGGATTCATCATTAAGTTAGCTTTCTTTTGATATAAAAAGCCGTAAATTCCGTTGTGTATATTGAGAGAAATCTACGTTTTAGTAGACGCATGTCAAGAACTAGGTTCTTCATGTATTCATCATAAATAGGTTGTGATTCGATTGAGTTTTCAGCAAATTTCTTGTTTCAATCTCTTGTTTTATGACCTTAGTATGTATATTAAGAACCCTAGAGCATTTGGTTAAAATCCCAACTCATTTAGACTCCAAATCATTGAGTTTTCATGGTTTACGGAATCACCCGTCGCTTCTGTAAGTGTAGGGGTCGACCCATGGGGTCGACCCATGCACCCAGTGAAGGGGGTCGACCCAATGGGTCGACCCATGAAGCTTTTTTTTTGAGGGGTCGACCCACACCCAGGAAGGCTCCTGGAATGCCAGGGGTCGACCCAATGGGTCGACCCATGCCCTGTATGACCCCATTAATGATGTTTTTGACCCGAGGATCAATCCGGATCATTGGGGAATCAATCCATTCAACCTAATCACATTGAAAACTACATTTTTGAGGAACTAATGACCTATTCATGTACCCTTTTTAGTTTCAATTAACATTGGTCCATACATGCAAACTTAGTGTAAAAACACACCGTTTATCATCTTCATTTCAATGCATACAAGATTAAATAGAAACCCACATAATTAGTGGTTAATGGTGTAACTAAATCTCTGTTAATGCATTCTATTTCACTCCTGTGGGAGTTGTTCTTTGCCTTATCATCTTGAATCAGCTTCTTGGCAATTGTCTTCATGCAAATGATAATGGTTAATCATGATATCTTAACTTGGTGATTAGGATTAATATGTTGATTAGCTTGTTTGATTGCTACTATTTTACAGTAGCGCAGCACGATTAACTCTTGTTGTGACTTGGTTTCGATCTCCTTGATGATTATACTTACCTTGAAATTCTGGAAATGAATCTCTTTCCTACGTGAAGTTGTTATTGCTACTTAGTTTAAACCTTGGAATTCTGGCCATAAACTGTGGAAGTCTAGATTCGTGGGATCTTTGATCCAAAGAAATCAATGCCTGACAAACAATTAAGGGCTCGGTCTGGTCCTGGGAAGAGCGCCCGAACACTACGTGTACCCCCGGGGAGGTGAATGACTAGGTGTGGCATTTGGCACCAGTACTTGACATGTGTTAAATCTAGGACTGTCCACTACTCTCTCCACTACTCTCTACATTACTTTCTACTACTTTTCACTTTCCACTCTTCACTGTTCTATACTCTACTTGTGGTTACTTTACTTGCTTATTACTTGGACGTGGAAATGAAATTACATACGTGCTTGACATGACTTGAATTGTCTTGATATGGCCAACTTTTTATCGCTATCTCCTGTAGTAAATTCTTGTCTTACTATTCTATTCATTATATTTCTTGACCTTGCAAGATCTTTGAATTCTGTTTCATGATATCACCGTTATCTTTTTATTATTTTTATCATTTGTAGCATGACATTATAAAATGTAATTAAACTGTTAATCACTTATACCTGTCTGTTATTTCCTACTGAGCGTCAGCTCATAGTTGTGTTTCCCCCTCTTTCCAGGCTTTTCAGGTGACGCGCTTACCGATGGGAAAGGGCAGGAGTGATGTCTTGAGTGTATCAGTTCTAGTGTGTTAGTAGTGTGTTATCTTTCTTTAGTTGTGTTTTGGAGAGCTTTTAGTCTCAGTCATGTTATTGAGTTTTAGTGGTTGATTATTCCAGTTGTATTAAGTTGAACTTGAGGTTATTGTATCAGTTGTGGTTTGTTAATGATCATTTAGTATTTCCATCTTGTAGCACTTGTGTATTATTTTAGATTAGTTCTCTCTCTTGCCAGCGTGTCCCTAATTGTACGTCCCGATATTTTCGCCTTGTTCGGGGCGTGACATAGCCAGTGGGTAGTGGAGCATTGCAAGAACAGGTGTGGGTGGGATGAAGCCATAGTTAAGGCTGCGTCCATTTGCTTGTGCGGGGCCATCTTGTTTCCTTCAGTTGACCATGTGCTAGAGCTACCCCTTCTTAGTACCATTAGAGGCCTTTGTCAAGGACTTTCCATTTCTCAGGCCATCCTTGCTTACTTGTATGAGGGTCTTACTTCAGCAACCTTAGGAGGTCCTCTGTTCGGTTCTATGATCATTTTAGAGTGTTGGATGGGCGTTAGGATGAAATTCATCTATAGGAAGGATGTCACTTCAGCTAGCAGGATCTATGGGAGCCACCCCCTCTTCTTCATAGGTGGCGCGTTCGGATTCTCTCCGCAGGTAGAGTGCAGGACAATAGAGATGAAGACCAGGGATGAGTGGTGACTGCACATCAACAGGCTGCCCCTGGATTAGTTCGTGATGTGCCCGGACTTCCTCCGTGATACCACTATCAGAGTTCCTAGGAGGCCGGGCTTGAACTTGAGGCTCGTGAGTGACACCGCACTGGCGATGTACAGCCCGCACCAGTGCTACCTACAGGTTGGACTACCCCAGACAGTTCTACCAGCACTACCCCACCTTCCCTCACTACAGGCGAGGAGGATTGGTACAGAGGAGGACGAGCAGGCGGTCAGGAGTGCCCTGATCATGTGGGAGGTGAGCAGGGTGCTTACCCTACCAGCAGAGGTTGTAGAGATCCCGACAACGTGCCAGGCCTATTTTAGATAGCTGAGAGAGATACGTCCCCGCGGGGATGCCCAGCGGAGGACTGAGTGATTTTCTTTTGTTTTCGCGATGATGTTGGATAGGACTTGTGTTTAGAAAGTTTGATATATGAAATGAATAGAATTGATGATTGGATTGAGTTTGAGCTTTGTTTGGGCTATGATGTGATTGCATAGGTTGGGATAAGAGTTTAACATCCACGCGGTCACGAGCCAACTGAACTTTTCCGCTTCAACCTGCCCCTGCACACATGCAAGTACAGAAAACATATTAAATCTATTTTAGGCTTAACCCCTTGCCTACAACAAGTTAGGAAATGACCAGTTCTCAATTTTTGGTCAAGGGGGTAAGTCTTATTAAATAGGTAAATAACAAATGTCAAATGAATGCAATGGGGATGCTATGCATGCAAATCAAGAAAATCTTTTTTTTCAAAATTTGAAAATATTTGATTTTTGTTTGAATTTCAAAATATTTAATTTTGTTTTGGGTTTTGAACATATTTGATTTTTTGGGTTTTGAAATATTTGATTTTTTTGGGTTTTGAAATATTTGATTTTTTGGATTTTAAAATATTTGATTTTTTTAGATTTTTGAAATATTTGATTTTTTTAGACTTTGAAATATTTGACTTTTTTTGGATTTTGAAATATTTGATTTTTTTGGATTCTGACATATTTGGTTTTTTTGTGGATTTTGAAATCAACTCAGACCTGATGACAAGGAACCTCCCATCTCACCAGGGGCCTCCCGGGCTCAATGTGCCATATAAAGGACCGCCCGCAGCCGGTGCTAACTTCGCTTTAACGGTGCCTCTACTAAGGCCATACTCGGGGTAGGATCCATTCCTTGGAAAATAAAACAGATCTTAATAGAGAAGCTGGCGACAGGTATAAAGATTTTTAGGGCTTGAGTTCTTCTCGCGACACCCCTTTTCAAAGAATTTGGTCTGTTGCGTCGGGGCTTTATGTCTATTCTCGAACCTACTTCCGCTCTAGGCACGCATATGACTGGGCTCATAATGTCCTGTGGGGAAACTGTACTGCCACCCTTGTCATGCCTAGTTTTATTATTTGGGGACTTTCAAACTTTTAAGAGCTTCGAGCTTTGGGTGAGCTTTTGGCCTAGATTTTTGCCCCTTTTCATCATTCCTTTCATTCTTTTCTCCCTTGTTCTTTTGCGGAATAAGGTCATAATGGATTGCCCCTATTTGAGACCTCTTTTATTGGGGGGTCTAGATCAGTTCTCGCCCCTTTATTCGCCCTTTGGCCCTATTTTCAGCCGAGAATGAAGGAAAACAAGGACTTTCACCCTTCCTGAAGCATGCCCAAAAGAGAAATGGTGTTATGCATAAGAAGGGAACCGCACCACGGGGGGTCGTTGTCACGCCCCGAGCGCGGAAGATACCCGGAGATGCGCGACGAGTTTATATCAATCATTTCAATCAGAGTAGTAGTGTATTCGACACAAAGACAGAGTGCGCAAATATAAAGATAACCCAATCCATTAATTCCTTTAATAAGAATATGTCTATTACAAACCCTTGCAAATACTAGACTCAATAAAAATAAAAGAAAGGTACAATTCTGACTCAAGAAAATATAGATAAGACAGGACTGATGGACGCTTGAATAGCTCTAACTCTTTCACTCTTGACCATCCCCTTCAGATTGAGTTCCCTCATCATCGGACTTACCTGAAAAGTATGGAAACACTGAGTGAGCGAACGCTCAGTAGGAAATTATATCTCAAGAACTAGCAATGGGTTTAAGTAATTACATTTTTTTCATGAATGCACTATAGCTATGCATGCTCGCAAAACGACAAGATAGAGAGAGTGGATAACAATAAGATAGCAAGAAGAACTAGTCATGAACTTTCAAGAACTTATCAAGCAGATATCAAGACTTTCAAGCAAGTGTATTCATCATGTCATGTTGGAATTTTGGCTATCACGTTCAAGCACGCAAGTATGAAATTACCCTTTTTCGGGCCACGCAAGTCATGTAATATCAGGTCAAGTACAAGTACAAGATTTGTGGAATGTTCAATCAGGCTAGTCATGCACTTCGGTATAATGCCAATACCGTGATCAATCAACTCCCATGGGCACAAGTACTTTCGGGTGCTCCTCCCAGGACCAGATCGGGCCCTATATGCGCAGGCATTAATCATGTATTTTTAACATCCACTTTTGTATATAGCAAATATGGAATTTCAAGGATAAAGCTTGTAGACACGTAGGATAGACTTTGATAGAATAGAGTCCAAAATATGACACTTGACATAGATAGGTGATAATAACGGTACAATCACGATTATCGACAAAAACTAGGTGGAATTGGTTCCCTAACTTGGGTACCATGACAAACAAGTATGGACATTCTTTATATAGAATTGAGGTCCACAAGAACATCAAGTTTAATATAGAATTGGGGTCTACAAGAACATCATAACAATGTTGTTATAGAATTGGAGTTTACAAGAACATCATAACAATGTCATGCTTTACCCCGTTCATTAAGATAATTCTCATATCATACACATGGCATGGCATGAGGGCCGGTATACCATGTTTCTATAGAGTGACATGGCAAAGATTGTGTAATGGGTTTTTATGGTACAACCAGCTCAGTCGGCCTTGAGGGAATCCAAGGCTCGAGGAGTCTTACGGAGGTCTCTATGACTAACTCGCTAGTCCAAAGGAACGGAGTGTCCAATGGAGAGCTTGTATGTCAATGAGAGTTAAGGGGGTAACGTTAAAACATCATGAAACGTGGGACTATATTCACGGACTGGAATATAGTGCCGATATATATAGATATGTATATATATACATATGAAACCGTCGGTTAACAGTAACAGTGTAAAATAGTGTCACAGGAAAATAGCGACTTAATCTAAGTCATTACTTATCAAATTAACGCATTCTATAGGGGCGTTTATTTACAAATTTGACGACTTGTACATCAGTCGTCCCTTCAATATTTCTATTCTACAGAAAATCAATATTCTGGAATTTTAACACAAACGCGCCCTGGACAGGGGCGTTACTTTTCAATTAGCGCCCTGGTCTGGGGCGTCAGTTCAGTAGGAGACGACCTAGACAAGGTCGTGAATTCAAGAATTTACCAATTTTCAGACAATAAAATTTCAGGAAAAAGGATACATGATCATGACAGGAAAAATAGCAGGATTTCACAGGTATACTCATGCAATATATTAGATTCATGGTTACATAGATATTAAATTTTAAGCGTGGGTATTTATTAATTACATGCAATTGACGACTTCTGGGCAGGGCGTCAAAATAATAATTAGCGCCCTAGTGTGGGTCGCTTCTTTAAATTAGCGCCCTTGTCAAGGGCGTTTCTCTTTGAAATTACATAGAAAACATCTGAAACCACAATAAAACTATGTGCATGCACGACCGATGATATTATTAAGATCTTAAGCTAGTTTGGGCTACGATCTTGAGAAAACCTACCTTTCGTTGAAGATTAACCGGATGAAGAATCGGTACTCTGTTACGAACAGAGTATGATGTCTTGCAGGAGATAAAGGAGAGGCAGAAGATGAAGATGGACGAAGAATACCCGATCTTCAGTCAAAAGGGGTGATCGTCTTCACACCACAGGCAACCTGTAGAGGAAGAGGAAAGACGAACGATCATTATCTTCCTTAAACCATGACTGAAGGAAAATAAGAACACTACCTATTCTTCGTGCACGGCAGCAGTAGACGAATGCCAAAATAGCGATCAGGGATTGATTAGGGAGTATTTATAGAGTTTTTAGGATCGTACTGGAGTTATAGTTTGATTAAGGGTAGTATTGCCATGATAGAGTCCCTACTATATTCAACTTTCGACGTAGTTATCCAGAACTTACTCTGGATAGACTCCTAGGTCGAACGAAACTCGAACTGAATTAACGTCCTAAGTGAGGGCGTTAATTTAAATTGACGCCTTGTCAAGCGTCCTTTCTTATGTGAAACGCGTCCATGTAGAGGGCGTCACTTATACTTGGCCCTTTTTATTTATGTTGGCCGCTGAGAATTGACGACCTCATCTGTTGGCGTCCTTTCTGGAATTCGCGCCTTATATAAGGGCGTTTCTTCTTGAAGTAGCGCCTTGACCCAAGGCGTTATTTTCCTTCTGGCTTATTCTTATGCGTTTAGGCTTTCATCATCTATTTACTTATCTTTTATTTTAATTTGATTTATTTAAAAATCTTATTTTTTCCAGGGTTGCTACATCCTCCCCCACTTAAAAGAATTTGGTCCCCAAATTCCATAGTATGTAGAGTATATACCTTAAAATAATTCTGGAAATTCTTTCCTCATGAATTCCTCGGTCTCCCATGTGGCTTCATGATCGGAACTCTTATTCCATTATACTTTTAGCATGGGAATAACCTTATTCCTTAGAGTACGTACTTCACGATCTAGTATCTTTATGGGCTTCTGTTCATATGTGAGATCCTCTAGATAACTAAGTCTCCATGTTCAATAATATGTGATGGATCGTGTACATACTTCTTCAACATAGATATGTGGAATACATTATGCACTTCAGACAATTGAGGAGGCAATGCGATGCGATAAGCAACCTCGCCAACTCTTTCCAATATCTCAAAAGGTCCAATGAATCTTGGTGTAAGCTTGCCCTTAACACCAAATCTCTGTATGCCACGTCCCGACGATATCTTGAGAAATACATGATCTCCGATTTGGAACTCAAGATCTCTCCTTCTCGTGTCGGCATAAGCCTTTTGCCTAGACTGAGCAACTTGCAGTCTTTCTCGAATCAATTGTATTCTTTCAGTGGTAACCCTTACCATGTCTGGGCCTAGCAGTTGTTTCTCTCCAACTTCATCCCAACATAAGGGTGATCGGCAACTCCTTCTGTATAAAGCTTCGAAAGGTGCCATTTGTATACTTGCCTGGTAGCTATTATTGTATGCAAATTCCACCAACGGTAAGTGATCATGCCAGCTTCCATCGGAATCAATGGTGCAAGCTCTGAGCATATCTTCAACCACCTGATTAGTTCTCTCGGTCTGACCATCCGTTTGAGGATGAAAAGCTGTACTAAAGTTAAGCCTTGTTCCCAACGAATGTTGTAGTCCCTTCCAAAAATGAGAAGTAAAACGGGGATCTCTGTCAGACACGATTGAAACAGGAATACCATGTAATCTGACTATTTCCTTGATGTATAATGCAGCCAAAACATCAACTGACCATCGGCTCTTTATTGGCAAGAAATGCACCGATTTAGTCAATCGGTCAATAATAACCCATATTCCATCATGTCCTCCTTTTGATTTAGATAAACCCATAATGAAATCCATACTAATATTCTCCCACTTCCATTTAGGAATATCTAGAGGATGTAATTTTCCAGCAGGCTTTTGGTGTTCCGCCTTGACCTGTTGGCAAGTGAGACAGCGTGATACATAGTCTGCTATTTCCCTTTTCATGGTGGGCCACCAAAAATTCCTCTTCACATCTTGGTACATTTTGGTTGATCCTGGATGAATCGTGTACCTTGATCTATGAGCTTCATCTAAGATCTTCTTCTTTAACTCGGGACAATCCGGTATGCAAGTTCTATTCCTGAACATTAATCTTCCTTCACAAGTTATTTGGAAATCATATTGTCCTTCCAGTTTGCCTTTGATCTCTACTAATATTGGGTCATTATCTTGAAGTGCTTGTATTTCAGCTAATAGGTCTAGATGAATGCTTATATGAGATAATGTGACACATTGAAAGTCTGTGTCCATGCTTATATTGAGTTCAGAGAATTGCTCCAGCAATTTTCATTCTTGAATCATACAATTGGCTAACAGTGCTCTCGGCTTTCTACTAAGGGCATCTGCTACATGGTTACCCTTTCCGGGATGGTATTGTATATTGAAGTCGAAGTCCTTGAGATATTCTAGCCAACGTCTTTGCCTCATATTTAGTTCCTTTTGTGAAAAGAGATACTTGAGACTCTTATGATCAGAGTATACAGTAAACTGTACTCCATAAAGATAATGTCTCCATATTTTGAGTGCAAATACCACTGCGGCCAATTCTAAGTCATGGACGGGATAGTTCTCTTCATGCTTCTTCAATTGACGAGAAGAATAAGCTATAACCTTTCCTTGTTGCATTAGAACACATCCGAGGCCAATGCCAGAAGCATCAGTGTATACCTCGAATTTCTCTCCTTCCATTGGTAATGCTAAGACCGGAGCTGTAGTTAGATGATCCTTGAGATTTTGGAAGCTTCTTTCACATTCCTCACTCCATTCATAACGGATCTCCTTGCGAGTTAGCCTAGTAAGCGACACGGCGATCTTAGAGAAATCCTTGATGAATCACCTGTAATAGTCGGCAAGACCTAAGAAACTTCGGATCTCGCTAGCATTGGTCGGTCTTTCCCAATTCTTCACAGCTTCAACCTTTGATGGATCTACAGATAATCCATCCTTTGATATAACATGTCCGAGAAAAGTCACTTCTTCGAGCCAGAACTCACACTTACTGAGCTTTGCATATAATTGGTTTGTCCTCAATGTTTGTAATGAAATCCTTAAATGCTCCTCGTGCTCTTCCTTAGTCTTGGAATAAATTAATATATCATCGATGAAGACCACCACGAATTGATCTAAATAAGGTCTGAATATGCTATTCATCAACTGCATAAAGGCAGCATGGGCATTTGTTAGTCCGAAAGGCATAACAACAAATTCATAATGGCCATACCTGCTTCTGAATGCGGTCTTATGAATATCATCGTCCTTGATTCTTAGTTGGTGATATCCTGACCTGAGATCAATTTTGGAAAAATACTTGGATCCTGAAATTTGATCAAATAATTCATCGATTCTCGGCAGTGGATACTTGTTCTTGATAGTGAGATGATTCAACTGTCGATAGTCGATACATAACCTCATGGATCCATCCTTCTTCTTCACAAATAGTACAGGCGCTCCCCACGGGGAAGTACTCGGTCTAATGAATCCTTTCTTAAGAAGTTCCATCAATTGCTCCTTTAACTCCTTGAGTTCGGCAGGGGACATTCTATAAGGTGCCTTAGAAACAGGTCTAGCACCAGCGACTAAGTCGATGGTGAAGGCCACTTCTTTTTGTGGGGGTAATCCAGGCAAATCTTCCGGAAACACATCCGGAAATTCTTGCACAACTGGGATATCTTCTATCTTAGTTTCCTTAGCCTCCTTAATCGTGACAAATGCAAGGAAAGATACACATCCTTTCCTAATTAGCTTGCTTGCTCGGAGAGCCTAAATAAAAGGTGACTCGCTCCGACTCTTAGGGCTAGAATAGACTAGTTCTGGAAAGTCCTTAAAAGTAACATTGCTATTGCGGCAATCGACTGTTGCCTGGTATTTGGATAACCAATCCGCTCCTAGTATGACATCATACTCCTTTAGATCTAAACATATAAGATCAATAGGGAGATTTCTTCCTTTTACCAAGACTTCACAGTTTTGATAATGGTGAGTAATATCGGTTTCGTTTCCGAGAGGAGTAGATAAAATTATTTTCATCCATTCCGGTTCCATAGGTAGTGGGTTAGCAAACTTCTTGGAAATAAAAGAATGTGATGCACCCGTATCAAATAAGACATGTGCATACTTGGAACAAACTTTCAGTGTACCTTCTACTAGTCCGCCTTCTTCTTCTTCGGTCTCCTTAATTACGTGAAGACGAGCGTTCTTGGTTACTGGGCGCTTTCTGTCACCGGTTTGATCATTAAGTAATGGGCAATCGGGAATCCGATGCTCACGGCTCCCGCAACGGAGACATGCTCCAAGTTTCCTCCAGCACTCTTCGGCTTTATGACCAGCCTTGTCACAATGCTTGCATATTATATTCGAAGGTGTAGTAATGATAGAGAAGGGCTTGGTCTTCTTAAATTTTTGGTCTTGAGAAGAAGTACCTCCAGTGCTAGGCCTCTTCTTGAAGTTGGGTTTAAAGGAACCCGAACTTGTAACTTGTTCCTTCTTATCCTTCCCACGGATTCTATCTGATAGCTCCGTGGCATCTTCTAACAATTGAGCTCGGTGTACTATCTCTGAGTAGACCTGAATATCCATTGGCGCCAGCTGGGTAATATATTGGGGCCTGAGCCCATTAAGGAACCTCCTAGCTTTCATCTTTTCGGTGCTAACTAAGTGCTTAGCATACCGAGACAATCTAGAGAATTGTGCCTCGTACTCCGCCACCGATAATGACCGTTGCTTGAGTGCGGCAAATTCGATAGCTTTCTTTTCTTGGACTCGGTCTGAAAAATATTTATTGTTGAAATGTTCAACAAATTCTTCCCAAGTAACTTGGTCTTGATTTATAGTAGCTTCGACTGACTCCCACCAGCATCGGGCATCCCTTTCTAGTTGGAAAGTAGCTAATAAGACTTTATCTTGATCCGTGCACTGCATAACACAGAATATACGCTCCGTCTCCCTGATCCAGTGCTCTGCGTCATCCGGATCAGTAGAACCCATGAATTTGAGAGGGTTCATGTTCTTGAAGACTTGGTGGAGACTTCCGGCTCGTTGTGCACCTCCCAGTGCTACTTGTTGCAGCACTTGGGTCATGCCTTGGAGTGTACGCTGCATGTTGCGCCACTGAGCACGTTCGGCAGCCATTATCCTAAAATTACCATAACTATGTTAGTATATACTCGCGTTAAGGGCTTTTAAGTTTTTATGTTAACTCAACCCTTGGTTCTACCCAATCTCACTGGTTAAAGGTTTGAACCTATCCTTGGACTTGGGTTTTCCTAGGAGTTGAATACCCTAGGCTCTGATACCACAAAAACTGTCACGCCCCGAGCGCGGAAGATACCCGGAGATGCGCGACGAGTTTATATCAATCATGTCAATCAGAGTAGTAGTGTATTCGACACAAAGACAGAGTGCGTAAATATAAAGATAACCCAATCCATTAATTCCTTTAATAAGAATATGTCTATTACAAACCCTTGCAAATACTAGACTCAATAAAAATAAAAGAAAGGTACAATTCTAACTCAAGAAAATATAGATAAGACAGGACTGATGGACGCTTGAATAGCTCTAACTCTTTCACTCTTGACCATCCCCTTCAGACTGAGTTCCCTCATCATCGGACTTACCTGAAAAGTATGGAAACACTGAGTGAGCGAACGCTCAGTAGGAAATTATATCTCAAGAACTAGCAATGGGTTTAAGTAATTACATTTTTTTCATGAATGCACTATAGCTATGCATGCTCGCAAAACGACAAGATAGAGAGAGTGGATAACAATAAGATAGCAAGAAGAACTAGTCATGAACTTTCAAGAACTTATCAAGCAGATATCAAGACTTTCAAGCAAGTGTATTCATCATGTCATGTTGGAATTTTGGCTATCACGTTCAAGCACGCAAGTATGAAATTACCCTTTTTCGGGCCACGCAAGTCATGTAATATCAAGTCAAGTACAAGTACAAGATTTGTGGAATGTTCAATCAGGCTAGTCATGCACTTCGGTATAATGCCAATACCGTGATCAATCAACTCCTATGGGCACAAGTACTTTCGGGTGCTCCTCCCAGGACCAGATCGGGCCCTATACGCGCAGGTATTAATCATGTATTTTTAACATCCACTTTTGTATATAGCCAATATGGAATTTCAAGGATAAGGCTTGTAGACACGTAGGATAGACTTTGATAGAATAGAGTCCAAAATATGACACTTGACATAGATAGGTGATAATAACGGTACAATCACGAGTATCGACAAAAACTAGGTGGAATTGGTTCCCTAACTTGGGTACCATGACAAACAAGTATGGACATTCTTTATATAGAATTGAGGTCCACAAGAACATCAAGTTTAATATAGAATTGGGGTCTACAAGAACATCATAACAATGTTGTTATAGAATTGGGGTTTACAAGAACATCATAACAATGTCATGCTTTACCCCGTTCATTAAGATAATTCTCATATCATACACATGGCATGGCATGAGGGCCGGTATACCATGTTTCTATAGAGTGACATGGCAAAGATTGTGTAATGGGTTTTTATGGTACAACCAGCTCAGTCGGCCTTGAGAGAATCCAAGGCTCGAGGAGTCTTACGGAGGTCTCTATGACTAACTCACTAGTCCAAAGGAACGGAGTGTCCAATGGAGAGCTTGTATGTCAATGAGAGTTAAGGGGGTAACGTTAAAACATCATGAAATGTGGGACTATATTCACGGACTGGAATATAGTGCCGATATATATAGATATGTATATATATACATATGAAACCGTCGGTTAACAGTAACAGTGTAAAATAGTGTCACAGGAAAATAGCGACTTAATCTAAGTCATTACTTATCAAATTAACGCCTTCTATAAGGGCGTTTATTTACAAATTTGACGACTTGTACATCAGTCGTCCCTTCAATATTTCTATTCTGCAGAAAATCAATATTCTAGAATTTTAACACAAACGCGCCTGGACAGGGGCGTTACTTTTCAATTAGCGCCCTGGTCTAGGGCGTCAGTTCAGTAGGAGACGACCTAGACAAGGTCGTGAATTCAAGAATTTACCGATTTTCAGACAATAAAATTTCAGGAAAAAGGATACATGATCATGACAGGAAAAATAGCAGGATTTCACAGGTATACTCATGCAATATATTAGATTCATGGTTACATAGATATTAAATTTTAAGCGTGGGTATTTATTAATTACATGCAATTGACGACTTCTGGGCAGGGCGTCAAAATAATAATTAGCGCCCTAGTGTGGGTCGCTTCTTTAAATTAGCGCCCTTGTCAAGGGCGTTTCTCTTTGAAATTACATAGAAAACATCTGAAACCACAATAAAACTATATGCATGAACGACTGATGATATTATTAAGATCTTAAGCTAGTTTGGGCTACGATCTTGACAAAACCTACCTTTCGTTGAAGATTAACCGGATGAAGAATCGGTACTCTGTTACGAACAGAGTATGATGTCTTGCAGGAGATAAAGGAGAGGCAGAAGATGAAGATGGACGAAGAATACCCGATCTTCAGTCAAAAGGGGTGATCGTCTTCACACCACAGGCAACCTGTAGAGGAAGAGGAAAGACGAACGATCATTATCTTCCTTAAACCATGACTGAAGGAAAAGAAGAACACTACCTGTTCTTCGTGCACGGCAGCAGCAGACGAACGCCAAAATAGCGATCAGGGCTTGATTAGGGAGTATTTATAGAGTTTTTAGGATCGTACTGGAGTTATAGTTTGATTAAGGGTAGTATTGCCATGATAGAGTCCCTACTATATTCAACTTTCGACGTAGTTATCCAGAACTTACTCTGGATAGACTCCTGGGTCGAACGAAACTCGAACTGAATTAACGTCCTAAGTGAGGGCGTTAATTTAAATTGACGCCTTGTCAAGCGTCCTTTCTTATGTGAAACGCGTCCATGTAGAGGGCGTCACTTATACTTGCCCCTTTTTATTTATGTTGGCCGCTGAGAATTGACGACCTCATCTGTTGGCGTCCTTTCTGGAATTCGCGCCTTGTATAAGGGCGTTTCTTCTTGAAGTAGCGCCTTGACCCAAGGCGTTATTTTCCTTCTGGCTTATTCTTATGCATTTAGGCTTTCATCATCTATTTACTTATCTTTTATTTTAATTTGATTTATTTAGAAATCTTATTTTTTCCAGGGTTGCTACAGTCGTGTAGTGTGTGAAATGTTGAACCGGGGATTTCCTTTCGTGATCAAGTGAAGGCGCACCCCGCCACCAAGTCGTTGTTGGTTTGACTCTATGGATAAAAGCATTTTAAATATAGCCCGTTCCACGGATTTGGTAATTCTTCACCCTCCGCGTTGATTAAGCGATACGCATTACCCGGATAGACTTCCTTAACTACAAATGGCCCTTCCCAGTTGGGTTGCAGCTTAGACCTAGGACCTGCTGACCTGATAAATTTACGTTTCAAAACCATATTACCCACTTGGAATTTTCATTCGATAACCTTCTTTTGAAAATACCGCGAGACATGCTTTCGATAAACCGAGACGTGATTGGCCGCGTTAAGCCTCTTCTTGTCTAAGAGTTCCAGTTGGACTAGCAACGCCTCTCGACACTCGTCGAGATTAAGTTTTTTGTCCAGCTGCACACTTAGGGAAGGGATCAGGATCTCGTACGGGAGTACCGCCTCCATCCCATAGGTGAGAGCAAAAGGATTTTGCCCCGTGGGGGTACGGATGGAGGTGCGATAAGACCATAGAGCTTCTACCAGTTTATCGGCCCAATCAGCAAATTTGTGTGACTCACATGTTTTCTTGATGATTTTAAGAAGGGTTTTGTTCGTGGCCTCAGCCTGGCCATTACCTTGGGGGTAGTATGGCGATGAATGATGCAATGATATATTGAACTTCTTACAGAGGTCCCGGAGTTCTTGAGAAACAAATTGAGGCCCGTTGTCGGTGACGATATCACTTGGCACTCCAAACCGCGAGATGATATTCTTCATGATGAAGCGGCATACTGTGGTGGCTTTGATTTCTGCATAGGCTTCAGCTTCTGCCCACTTGGTGAAGTACTCCGTAGCCGTCAGGATGAAGGACTTCTGCTTGACTGTGGAATTCGGGTCACCGAGAGGTCCGATGATATCAAAGGCCCACATGGAAAATGGCCAAGGAGCAGAGAGAGGATGGAGAGAAAGAAGCAGGAGCATAGATCTTGCATTGAAGACACCTACGGACATAGGTGGAACAATCTTCTTCTAGGGTTGACCAGTAATAGCCCTGCCTAAGAATCTTCTTCGCCAACGCCTGCCCATTTACGTGCCCTCCACACTCACTGGAGTGAGCTGCTTCTACTACCTTCCAAGCCTCATCTTCATCTAGACACCTCATTAGAACTCCATTGAGAGCTCGCCTATACAATTCTCCAGCAACAATCGTGTATCTTGCGGCGACTCTTCTAATGGCCTTTCGCTGCTCGGCATTTGCCGTCTCCGGGAATGAACCATCTCTACAATACTGCGCAATCTCATAATACCACGACAATTCTTCCTCTTCTATGATCTCCTCAAGCTCAATTAACGAAACTTCTTTCACCTCCTCCCTTTCTGCCTTCCTTTTTATAGATTTCCTAAGGTTATCAAACCAGGGATCCTGAAGAGAGGGAGCGTCTAACTATTGGACCACAATGGTCTCAGTGGCACGACTGAGGGGAAATGAAAGAGAAGAAGCTAGTGATGCTAGGGCATCAGCCAAAATGTTCTGAGAACCAGGAGTGTGAATATAGATAAGCTTCTAGGATTGCCTAGCCAAGAGCGTGACCAGATCTTGATAGGGCTTAAGCTTAGGGTCACAGGTGCGGTAAGTTGACAGACTTGACGTAGCACCAACTGAGAGTCTCCTACGATGTTAAGGTATCGTGCGCCCAAGAGGTAGGTATGCTTTAGACCGGCAAAGAGAGCCTCATACTCGGCTATATTATTCGTGGCAGGAAATGAGAGTTGATAAGAGATTGGGATGGTTACCCCTTCCGGAGTAAGGAGAACGGCGCCGATTCCACTACCCTGGGAATTGAGAGCACCATCAAAATGGAGAGACCAAAAAGGAAGATGTGTGATTACTGCCAAGTGTTCATCAGGGAACTCGTCCTGGATTGAATCAGTGTGTGGGATGGGAGAATGAGCGAGATGCTCAGCAATGGCGTATCCCTTGATCACTTTTTGGACAATGAAGGTGATGTCTAACTGGGAAAGAAAGCTCTTCCAGCGGGCTAATCGGCTAGAAAGGACATGTTTTTCTAAAAGATAACGAATGGGGTCCATTCTAGAGATCAGCCTAACTTCATGGGCGAGGAAAAAGTGTTTGAGCTTCTGAGCTACCCATACTAGCGCTGCACAGGTCTTTTCCATGGCAGTATACTTGGATTCAACCGGATTAAACAACCTCGAAAGGTAATATGCTGCCCTTTCCCTTCCTTCATTATCTACCTGAGCCAGAACAGCTCCTAGGGAGTCCTCAATCACAGAAATATATAGCATCAGGGGTTTCCCGGGGACAGGTGATTGCAGAATCGGGGGATTGGAAAGATAAACCTTAAGCTCCTCATAGGCCTTTTGGCATTGTTCATTCCATTCAAACTTAGCTCCTGGCTTTAACAATTCATAGAATGGGCGGCATCTCTGCGAGTGTTGAGATATGAATCTCCTAATGAATTGTAAACGCCCAATGAAACCTCAGAGTTCAGTGATGTTCTTAGGCGGCGGCATCTCTATAACGGCCTTTGCTTTATTCGGGTCGATCTGAATCCCCCGTTTACTAACTATAAACCCGAGTAACTTCCCTGATGCAACTCCAAACACGCATTTCTTTGGATTCATCTTTAATTTATATTCCCTAGCCCTTTGCAACACTTTGGCTAGAATGTCGGGGCGTTTCTCTTGAGACCTCGACTTTACCAAAATATCATCCACGTAAGCTTCTAAGTAGACATGCATCATGTCGTGGAAGATGGCCATCATTGCCCTCTGGTAAGTGGCACCTGCATTCTTTAATCCAAATGGCATAACAACATAGCAGTATGTTCCCCAGGGCGTAGTGAACGAGGTCTTCTCTTGATCCTCAGGAGCCAGACGGATTTGGTTGTATCCGGAATAACAATCCATAAATGAGAGGGCTTCATACCCAGCTGTATTATCAACCAATACATCAATGTGAGGAAGCGAGAAATCATCTTTCAGACATGTCTTATTTAAGTCCCTAAAATCGATACAAATCCGAATTTTGCCATCCTTTTTCATTACCGGGACTATGTTTGCCACCCATTGCGGATATAAAACAACTCTAATAAACCTGGCCTTATGCAGTTTGTTGACTTCTTCCTTAATTCTCAAGGCCATCTGTGGGTGGAATCTTCTCGCTTTCTGCGTAACGAGTGTTGCCCTTGGTTTAAGAATCAATCGGTGTTCAACCAATGTGGGGTCAAGACCCGGCATGTCCTCGTGGGACCGGGCAAAAGAATCACTATACTCCCTCAAAACCTTGATGAGCTCCTCTTCAACCTGAGGAGGGAGATTAGTGGAAATAAGTATGGGCCTAGTGTAGCACCCTAGAAATTTAAATGAAGAATACATAAAAATAATCACGATATTTAGTTGTAGAAAATTTCAAGAATTAAAATTTCGATAAAAGAAAAGTGACAATAGTTATTTAGCAATAAATGGGCTTAATTAAAAAGCAGAAATAAATGACCATCAAATAGAAATTCATTGTACCCTCTTATATACTTTAAATTGGAATATATATATATATATATATATATATATATATATATAATAAGGATCCAATTCAAGTATTTAAGAGGAATCTCATTTAAAAATATATATACACGTACATATATATAAAGTTCTACCAACTAAATTAGATAACACTATTTATAAGTCAACTAAATACAATTAGTGGCCCAACTAAATTTAAACGCCCAACCCAATTATCTTGATGGCTTGTTCAAATCCCACGTGGCCTCAACCCAAGCCCATCTGCACGTATGCCACTCACTTTAAATCCACTCAAAACAAGCCACGTTAGTGGATCCCCGCTATGGCCAACCCATGGGGTTTTGACTAAAAATAAGACCCAATGCACATACACACTAAACCCACGTGAGGGCCAACCTGATCAAAACCCAATGTTGACCTCCTACGTAACTCAGAAAGGGCGTGCATGGCTTTATATTTAACTCTAATAGACTCTCTTGATTAAACATATAACTGTTACTATTACGGGACCTTAACATTAAAAAGGCCATCAGGCAGGGGCTTCCACGTTGATGTCGAAAGGCATATGGGTGTTTTAGGGTTGGTTTAATCCAAATATAGGTAGCGGCGGTGGTTTTGGAAAGACTAGGATCATACATGGAAGTTTAAATCCGAATGGGATTTTTATACTCATGTAAGACTCCTCGAGTGCTAACAATATAAATAGGACCCATGGGAGCAGCACATTACTGCTGCTATTGTTGTTTCCGTTTGAAGGGAAGGAGAGGGTCGTTTGCTGGGGATTCCTTCCTCTTGCTTCGTCTTCCTCTTAACCTTGCTTCGTTCGTTTCCTTTCATCAATCAAGGTAGGCAATCTCCCAAGTAAAAATCACCACTAAATAGCATGATAGATGACAGTGCATGTAGATAGTCTCCATGAACTTTCTGTTACTTATTTCTCTTGTTTATTGCATGCATGATTTTATGTTATTTTGGTTACACATGAACATAAACACATGGGTTAACAATTTTATAATCACATAAATCTATGCTAAAAATCTTGGATATGCATACTTTTGAAATCCCCATATTTTCTCTTAATTTGTCATGCCTTCGTACCATAATATTATTAGTTAACAATTCCATTAATTAGATAGATAATTATTAACGTAATACGGCGAACACTGTAGTAGTTATTTAGAGTTATTAGCTTTAATAACTTGTTGGTGGACGTTAGAGTATCCTTTGGCCATGAAAATTTATGGGCATACTATTGGGGTGGAGGCCAAGGCAGTGAGAGTGGTTGCACCGTTTTTCATGCCCCCTATTATAAGATCCCCCGTCTCTCATCAAAAAATTATTTTGAACATATGGTTAGGTAGAGTTTTTCGAGCCGGTCATTTCGGTATATTATAAGTTAGATTCCGACATCATTTACCCTAGAAACGGGAGATTTGAAAAAATCAACTTTTTGAAATAACGACCCATATACGGTCGTCAAACTTAAATAGGACGGCTAGAAGGCTAGGCATCAATTTTGACTATATACATACAAATATATATATATATATATCATGTATATATGTCTTTGAAAATCTATATTTATTAAAATATGTAACCAAAAATTATGGAAAAAATATATTTGGAATCCTTGTATTTTTCTCCTAATTATCATATATTCTATTTTATTAAATTATTTTAAATAAATCAATGTGCCTTTTAATGTGTGTTTTTGAATTTATTCAATTAAATAGGTATAAATGAAAATTCTTGCTAAATAAATTGAGTTAAAAATCATGAAAATTAACGTTCCCCAAGAGGATGCTAATTAATAAATGACGGCACCCACGGGCATAAAATAATATAAGTTTATTTAATTATAGTCAATTATAGAATAGGATGGACATGAATTCTATGGTTAACGCACACGTGTTCTCACCGTTTTCTTCCGTTTTTGACCCATACCGCGCGTCTTTTGGCACTCTCATCTCATGTCCGTAGATGGAGTCTCCGTTTCATGATTGGTTCACGTTATATACTCAACTCTCGGTGACATATGAGCCCTCCGTTGGACATTCCGTTCCTTCGGACTGGCAAGTTAGTCATTTGGACCTCTGTAAGTCTCCTCGTAGCCTTGGATTCCCTCAAGGCCGACTGAGCTGGTTGTACCTAATCACCTTGATTTCCGAAATGTCATGGTTTTCATCTGGTTTATTGATATATCATCCTTACTACAAGTTCTGTCCTTGAACTCTATGTTCCATGAAATCTATCTTAATGTTCCTACATGTTTGATTCTTGAAATTCTTGGCCATTAATATGGAATTAGTCTAGACTAAATGTCAGGGGCTATGGGTCCCACTAAAAATGACATTTTAAATGCTACGGGTCCTGATCAGACCCTATTGGGTGAGGCAAAGTCCAAACGTTACCGGTATACGATGATCGGGTGCAGGCATTCACCAACTCGATTATTGGCATTTAGGGGCAATCATATAGTCATGAGAACTCCTAAGTGTACGACCAAATACTAACTTGTGCTATTTCCATGAGGGGTGGTCATATCGTCCTGATTTTCCCTTTAGTGCATTGGCCAATCCTATATAGTGCTAGACGTGCAAACGCTCTCGTGATAGTGATGATCGGAGTAATTGCCATCATAGTACATCTTTCTACAACTTATTGTTCGTCATGAAAATATCTTGATTTGCCTTATTGGAGGGGTTATCATATCGTCGTGATATTCCCTTAGTATCGTGGCAAATGCTATAGAATGCTTGTAGAAGTAATTGTTCTACTTCTATATCGATCATCATAAATGTTCTCATTGATAGTACTCGTTATCTTGTCATGAAGATCCTTCATAATACTGGATACCTTGAGGCTCTCGTGATAGTGTTCGTCATAGAGAGATGAATGTTATATTTCCTCATGAATGCTCTTGACCTAACTTGAGAAAGTACTTGATTAGATCTTGCTATACCCTCTTGATTATCATTGTCCCTACTCTACATGAGTTTATCTAGCATCTTGCTTACTCGTTTGTTTACTATAGTTCTTGAATTTATCTCATGTTATTAAAGTTCTCGATTTCTATAGCTTGCATGACCTGCATGAGCATGTTAAACTGTAATTGATTTAAAGCTAGCTTGGAATCATGAGATATTAAGTCCTACTGAGCGTTCGCTCACCCTGCATTTTCTAATATTTTCAGGTAATGACCTTAGTGATGGCGAGACCGAACAAGATGGGCAAGGGCAAGAGTGAAGAGAACGCCGACATCTAGACGAACCACCTAGTTTTGCTATCCTGTGTCGTATGTTAAGTCGAGTCAAGAGTCTCCTTGTAATTTCTTTTATTGAGTCTTTTCATTATTTATGGGCCCGAATATGTAAAAGAACTTATATTTGAAATGAAATTTGCTATTTGTCTAAATTATGTTTTTTGGAAATGACTATGCTCTGATTGACATGACTGTTTAACTGCCACGTTCCGAGCAACGACACGTTCCGCTGTTATCGGTTCGGGGCGTGACAGAAGGTGGTATCAGAGCCTAGGCTTTCTAAATCCCTAGGTCATTTAGTCCAAGTCTTAGATTGAGTTCTCCTTGTCAGTTATCCTATAGGAACCTTGTGAGATTTGGGTAGAGCTTTGGGGTTAAATGATAAAATATGTTACATTCGCGTTAGATACCTGCCGAGATATGCATATCATTAATCCAAACCTTATTCTTGTAGGCTAGAATGGCCGCTGAGAGAGCTCAGTGGAGAGAGATGCAACGCACTGTCAAGGGTTTAACGCAAGCCTTGCAACAAGTTGCACAAGGTGAAGCACGGCATGGAGCTGGGGATTTGCATCGGAAGTTCCAAAAGATAAATCCCCCTAAGTTTAGTGGGTCGACTGACCCGGATGAAGCGGAGAATTGGGTGCAAGAAATAGAGAGGACCTTTAAGGTGATGCAATGCACCGACGAAGAGAAGGTACTATTAGGAACATATCAATTAGAGAAGGATGCTCGAGTATGGTGGGGATCCATGGAAGCAATCCTACCTAACGAGCAAGTTACATGGGATGAATTCTTAGAACACTTTAATGAAAAGTATTTCTCGAAAAGAATTCACGAGAAGAAATCCCTAGGTCATTTAGTCCAAGTCTTAGATTGAGTTCTCCTTGTCAGTTATCCTATAGGAACCCTGTGAGATTTGGGTAGAGCTTTGGGGTTAAATAATAAAATATGTTACATTCGCGTTAGATACCTGCCGAGATATGCATATCATTAATCCAAACCTTATTCTTGTAGGCTAGAATGGCCGCTGAGAGAGCTCAGTGGAGAGAGATGCAACGCACTATCAAGGGTTTAATGCAAGCCTTGCAACAAGTTGCACAAGGTGAAGCACGGCATGGAGCCGGGGATTTGCATCGGAAGTTCCAAAAGATAAATCCCCCTAAGTTTAGTGGGTCGACTGACCCGGATGAAGCGGAGAATTGGGTGCAAGAAATAGAGAGGACCTTTAAGGTGATGCTATGCACCGACGAAGAGAATGTACTATTAGGAACATATCAATTAGAGAAGGATGCTCGAGTATGGTGGGGATCCATGGAAGTAATCCTGCCTAACGAGCAAGTTACATGGGATGAATTCTTAGAACACTTTAATGAAAAGTATTTCTCGGAAAGAATTCGCGAGAAGAAAGTTATGGAATTTGCAGCTTTGAAGCAACGTAGTCTGTCAGTTGCCGAGTATGAAGCGAGATTTTCTAGATTGGCCCGATATGCACCACACTTGGTTAGCACGGAGAAAATGAGAGCAAAGAGATTTATGAATGGTTTGAAGGTGGAACTTATACCTCAACTAGCTCCACTAGAAATTCAAACATATACGGAGATGATTAGAAAAGCTCAACTCTTGGAAGATGCTATAGATATGATGGAAAGAATCAAAGGAAAGGCTGCCAAGAAGGACTTACCAAATGGACCCAAGAACAAGGAAAACATGAACGACAAGAAGAGATTTAATGAAGGCAACAAATTCTATAAAAATAAGAAACCCTGGAATAAAGATCGACAAATTGTTCCGGCCAAGGGGAAATGCGAGCATTGCAGAAGGGAAGGCACAATCCGGACGAGTGTTGATATAAACTTGGAAAATGCATTCGTTGTGGAAGCATAGATCACAAAATTGGTCGATGTCCACTCTTAAAGGAAGAAGCACCGCAAGCAACGGAAGGTAACCCTATAAACCTACCTCATCTAAAAACTTGCATGAATCGGATATAACTTTAAGTACTTAGCATACTACGAGAATAGAACACATGTTTTAGATATGGTGTTTTTACCTCACTAATTTTGGAAAGAAAATCATGTGAATTTGGAGACCAAATTCTTTTAAGTGGGGGAGGGTGTAGCACCCTAGAAATTTAAATGAAGAATACATAAAAATAATCACGATATTTTGTTGTAAAAAATTTCAAGAATTAAAATTTCGATAAAAGAAAAGTGACACTAGTTATTTAGCAATAAATGAGCTTAATTAAAAAGCAGAAATAAATGACCATCAAATAGAAATTCATTGTACCCTCTTATATACTTTTAATTGGAATATATATATATATATAATAAGGATCCAATTCAAGTATTTAAGAGGAATCTCATTTAAAAATATATATACACGTACATATATATAAAGTTCTACCAACTAAATTAGATAACACTATTTATAAGTCGACTAAATACAATTAGTGGCCCAACTAAATTTAAACGCCCAACCCAATTATCTTGATGGCTTGTTCAAACCCCACGTGGCCTCAACCCAAGCCCATCTGCACATATGCCACTCACTTTAAATCCACTCAAAACAAGCCACGTTAGTGGATCCCCGCTATGGCCAACCCATGGGGTTTTGACTAAAAATAAGACCCAATGCACATACACACTAAACCCACGTGAGGGCCAACCTGACCAAAACCCAATGTTGACCTTCTACGTAGCTCAGAAAGGGTGTGCATGGCTTTATATTTAACTCTAATAGACTCTCTTAATTAAACATATAACTGTTACTATTACGGGACCTTAACATTAAAAAGGCCATCAGGCAGGGGCCTCCACGTTGATGTCGAAAGGCATATGGGTGTTTTAGGGTTGGTTTAATCCAAATATAGGTAGCGGCGGTGGTTTTGGAGAGACTAGGATCATACATGGAAGTTTAAATCCGAATGGGATTTTTATACTCACGTAAGACTCCTCGAGTGCTAACAATATAAATAGGACCCATGGGAGCAGCACACTACTGCTGCTATTGTTGTTGCCGTTTGAAGGGAAGGAGACGGTCGTTTGCTGGGGATTCCTTCCTCTTGCTTCGTCTTCCTCTTAACCTTGCTTCGTTCGTTTCCTTTCATCAATCAAGGTAGGCAATCTCCCAAGTAAAAATCACCACTAAATAGCATGATAGATGACAGTGCATGTAGATAGTCTCCATGAACTTTCTGTTACTTATTTCTCTTGTTTATTGCATGCATGATTTTATGTTATTTTGGTTACACGTGAACATAAACACATGGGTTAACAATTTTATAATCACATAAATCTATGCTAAAAATCTTGGACATGCATACTTTTGAAATCCCCATATTTTCTCTTAATTTGTCATGCCTTCGTACCATAATATTATTAGTTAACAATTCCATTAATTAGATAGATAATTATTAACGTAACACGGCGAACACTGTAGTAGTTATTTAGAGTTATTAGCTTTAATAACTTGTTGGTGGACGTTAGAGTATCCTTTGGCCATGAAAATTTATGGGCATACTATTGGGGTGGAGGCCGAGGTAGTGAGAGTGGTTGCACCGTTTTTCATGCCCCCTATTATAAGATCCCCCGTCTCTCATCAAAAAATTATTTTGAACATATGGTTAGGTAGAGTTTTTCGAGCCGGTCATTTCGGTATATTATAAGTTAGATTCCGACATCATTTACCCTAGAAACGGGAGGTTTGAAAAAATCGACTTTTTGAAATAACGACCCATATACGGTCGTCAAACTTAAATAGGACGGCTAGAAGGCTAGGCATCAATTTTGACTATATACATATAAATATAAATATATATACATATCATGTATATATGTCTTTGAAAATCTATATTTATTAAAATATGTAACCAAAAATTATGGAAAAATATAATTGGAATCCTTGTATTTTTCTCCTAATTATCATATATTCTATTTTCTTAAATTATTTTAAATAAATCAATGTGCCTTTTAATGTGTGTTTTTGAATTTATTCAATTAAATAGGTATACATGAAAATTCTTGCTAAATAAATTGAGTTAAAAATCATGAAAATTAACGTTCCCCAAGAGGATGCTAATTAATAAATGACGGCACCCACGGGCGTAAAATAATCTAAGTTTATTTAATTATAGTCAATTATAGAATAGGATGGACATGAATTCTATGATTAACGTACACGTGTTCTCACCGTTTTCTTCCGTTTTTGACCCATACCGTGGGTCTTTTGGCACTCTCATCTCACGTCCGTAGATGGAGTCTCCGTTTCATGATTGGTTCACGTTATATACTCAACTCTCGGTGACATATGAGCCCTCCGTTGGACATTCCGTTCCTTCGGACTGGCAAGTTAGTCATTGGGACCTCCGTAAGTCTCCTCGTAGCCTTGGATTCCCTCAAGGCCGACTGAGCTGGTTGTACCTAATCACCTTGATTTCCGAAATGTCATGGTTTTCATCTGGTTTGTTGATATATCATCCTTACTACAAGTTCTGTCCTTGAACTCTATGTTCCATGAAATCTATCTTAATGTTCCTATATGTTTGATCCTTGAAATTCTTGGCCATTAATATGGAATTAGTCTAGACTAAATGTCAGGGGCTATGGGTCCCACTAAAAATGACATTTTAAATGCTACGGGTCCTGATCTGACCCTATTGGGCGAGGCAAAGTCCAAACGTTACCGGTATATGATGATCGGGTGCAGGCATTCACCAACTCGGTTATTGGCATTTAGGGGCAATCATATAGTCGTGAGAACTCCTAAGTGTACGACCAAATACTAACTAGTGCTATTTCCATGAGTGGTGGTCATATCGTCGTGATTTTCCCCTTAGTGCATTGGCCAATCCTATATAGTGCTAGACGTGCAAACGCTCTCGTGATAGTGATGATCGGGAGTAATTGCCATCATAGTACATCTTTCTACAACTTATTATTCATCATGAAAATATCTTGATTTGCCTTATTGGAGGGGTTATCATATCGTCGTGATATTCCCTTAGTATCGTGGCAAATGCTATAGAATGCTTGTAGAAGTAATTGTTCTACTTCTATATCGATCATCATAAATGTTCTCATTGATAGTACTCGTTATCTTGTCATGAAGATCCTTCATAATACTGGATACCTTGAGGCTCTCGTGATAGTGTTCGTCATAGAGAGATGAATGTTATATTTCCTCATGAATGCTCTTGACCTAACTTGAGAAAGTACTTGATTAGATCTTGCTATACCCTCTTGATTATCATTGTCCCTACTCTACATGAGTTTATCTAGCATCTTGCTTACTCGTTTGTTTATTATAGTTCTTGAATTTATCTCGTGTTATTACAGTTCTCGATTTCTATAGCTTGCATGACCTGCATGAGCATGTTAAACTGTAATTGATTTAAAGCTAGCTTGGAATCATGAGATATTAAGTCCTACTGAGCGTTCGCTCACCCTGCGTTTTCTAATATTTTCTGGTAATGACCTTAGTGATGGCGAGACCGAACAAGATGGGCAAGGGCAAGAGTGAAGAGAACGCCGACATCTAGACGAACCACCTAGTTTTGCTATCCTGTGTCTTATGTTAAGTCGAGTCAAGAGTCTCCTTGTAATTTCTTTTATTGAGTCTTTTCGTTATTTATGGGCCCGAATATGTAAAAGAACTTATATTTGAAATGAAAGTTGCTATTTGTCTAAATTGTGTTTTGTGGAAATGACTATGCTCTGATTGACATGACTGTTTAACTGTCACGTTCCGAGTAACGACACGTTCCGCTGTTATCGGTTCGGGGCGCGACACCTAGGGTCCTCTTCAGTTCCAAGATTAATTTCCTTAGTGGGTTCATCCACTGCCGAGGATGGTTCATCAAACCTTTTCAAACCTTACGCATACAGATCGGCAGCGTCGTCCACCTCGCTTTCCTCATCATCAGCTGGGTCTTTCTCATTCACAATTTCATATACCCCTAATCCGTCATTGCTCCATTCCTCATCCAATTCCTCGTCTTCTTCTAAAACAATCGCGGTCTCTAAAAATTCTAGGCACCTAAGGAGGGCATGGCACCTCTTGGCCAAATCTTGCAAAAACCTATCAGGGATGGATTTTGGACGACGCATCACAGGATGCGCTGCAGATGAGGATGGGCTGACTAAACTCGAACTAGACTCTACCCCAACTGACTCTACTAACCTAGGAGACTCTGCACACTGTACATCTAACCTAGAAGATAGGAAATCTACTGGAAAAGAAACAGGGGTCTCGTGCCCCTGGGAATCTGAGCAGAACACAGCGTAATCTTCCATTGAAACCTCCGTTTTAAAATTGACATTTTTTTTGGAGGCTGGAGGAGATCACGCAACAGGAGGAGGAAGAAGACGGAGGGGGAGGTAGTTGCATGGGGAACAAATTAGGGAAGATGCAATCGAAGAATGGATCAGAGGAGCGAAACCACATCTCGTGGAGTTGAGCATTGGGGGGAGGAGGAGTGAACAAGATTGAAAGATCAATAAGCGGGCAGTGCCCGCAAGCACATGGAACAAATAGAATTTCTAACAGTCTCTCCGTAAAGTATGGTTTGACCAGAATTGGAGGGGAATGGGGAACAAACCCCAATTGTTGGAACAAAGAGGCAAAATGGGACGAGGATAGAGAAAAGGTGGTGATAGAGCTCCCCACTTCCTGTGGCCCTCGGCGGACTAGCTGCATCGGAGAATTCTTCACTAGCTGCATCTCCTTCTTCTTCGGACGGTCTTCTCTCTTATTGAACAACTTCTCAAAACAACCAGCAAAATCTTCCATATCACCCACCAACCCCTTCAGCGGCAGTGGTGGGTCAGAATCAGCACAGGCATCGTCGACCTTCTCTTCGGAACTGGGTGGCGGCTTCTTCAAAGTGCCGGGCTATAGCGGGCCTTTCACAAAATGTTGTTGATAGTCCCACGTTAACGGCCCGGAGTCTCCAAGTATCCACATTGCTGAATCACGGTAGCCAAGGCCTCGGCGGCCCATCTTCCTGCCTTTAGGGACGGGCTTGGTCCGCCCCTATAATTGTGCACCGAGACCCAGGCCCGGCTGATAACCCAGTTTCAGAATCATGTTCCACCCCTTCGAATATCTTATCTTGGACTTGATCTTGACATTTGTTGGTGCAGTGGCGGGCTTGCGGGACGCATATGCCCATGAATAATTCAAGTCCATTACTGATAAAACTGGCATATTTCTTGGCCATAATGTTGGGAGAATCTTTTCTGAAATGGCGTCAACAGACTGGACAGTGGAGATGCTTTTCACTTTAACCACCCGGCCCTGGAATGGGAATTTCAGGCATTGGTGGGCAGTTGAAGGTACGGCATTTAAACTGTTTATCCATAGACTACCCAGAATAGCTTTGAACATTGGGTCTATGCCCAGCACGTAAAACTCCACGTCCATAACCAACGGCCCTAGCTCGGCCTGTACAGTCACAACCCCATGACAAGGACGCCTGGAATTGTCATGCGCTGCTATTGTGGTGGGTGTTGGCTTAAGCATATCCTCTGAAATGTTGTAGGCACGGAGGGTACTCAATGGACACACGTTTATCGATGCTCCTGTGTCCACAAGGGCAGACTCAACAGCCACTTTATTCAAAGAAATGGTAATGCAGAGCGGCATCTGCCGTGCCTCTGGGGGTGCTAGTTCTGACTCAAAAAATGAAATAGAGGGCCCCCTTGTGATGGTTGCCAACACCGTTGGTAAACTGTCCACCGCCACATCTTCATTCACCATTACTTTCTGCAAAAAGGTCTTCAAAGCATCCTGATGTAGCGGAGACCTCTTGATCAATTCCAAAACTGAAATCTTGGCCGGCATCCGGTCTAAGTGCTGTAACAAGTCATAATTCATGCCTGGCACGGGGTCTGCATCTTTAACCGTTGAAGAAGAAGGCTGAGGGGTAGGTGCGGGTGCACGAAGAGAAGGGTAAACTCTATGAAATGGGTTCCCGCTCCGAAGGTGTTGACACCTGGAAAATGAACAAGGGTGAAAACATAATTGAAAAGAGGGTCGGACCAACAGTGAAAGACCAATGATGAAGCTCATCAACTGTCTGCTCGGCTAAAGCCCTTGTCGGCAAAGCTGATGCCCGGTGCCAATGTCACTCAGACGGCATCACTGATAAAGCAGCAGTCACTCGACTGATGAGACCTTCCAGCCCTTTAATGAGAGCTGTACTACCGTTTCGCCCAAGAATCCATGGATGATATGTCAGGGTAAGTCAGATGTCGGCTTACTGACAAATGTAATAGGAGATGAAGATGAAGCCGGTACCGGCAGATGAAGATGGCAAAGGCTTTTGCAAAGTCAGAGCAGAAGAAGAATGGTCTCCACAGATTATACTCCCAGCAGAAGTCTTTCCGGACTAAAACGGATGCCCGAGCACGTCACCATCCAAGTGACGATATCGATAAGATAATACCCGGTCTTGTCACCGTTTAGATGGCAATTCTGATGAAACCCCTGTCCACGGACTGATGAAACCCTTGTCTACGGACTGATGAAACCCCTGTCTACGGACTGATGAAATCCCGGTCTACGGACTGATGAAAACCGTAATGATGATCTCGATACAAGATATGTCATCAATGAAAGCCCCTTTCGAGTGATGATGTCCTTGAAAGACCCAAATGGGTCTGTGAAAGTGGCTAAAAAGCTTTAATTGGGCCTGCAAAGGATGGCGCCGAGAGCCATTTGCTGAAGCCCAACAGAGGGCGCCGAGAGCCTGGTCAAATGCGCGCCGGGAAGCTCCATTTGGGGGCGCCGTAATGCTGCTGCCGAGAGAGGGAGAAAAGTGGCTATAAAAGCCCCCCTCCCTTCGAACAGAAGAGAGAGAGACAAAAAGAGACAGAAGGAGAATAGAAAAGGGAAAAAGAGAGAAGAAGAAGAGAAAAAGAAGCCAGAAAAGAAAGAGTAGAGAGGGAGTCCTACCAAGAGAGAGTCCCCCTCGGCTGAGAGAAGAGAAGAAGCAGAAGAAAAGAAGGGGAAAAGGGCTCCAGGTGGGCTGCTAGGGGGAGGGAGAGGAGTCAATGCTCCGCCCTCCCCATGCTGTCTTTTCTTTTCTACTGATGTAATTTACTGGGCTTTTGTCTTGATTTATCGAAGGTAGCCGGCCAGTTCCGGTCTCAATCTCTACCTTTCTGCTTTGCATTTCTATTTCACAGTCGATGTAAGGCTTTGATGCGATGCAATGAAATGTCAACGATTACCCATTTGGGGATCTACTGATTCAGATGTTTATTCTCCTTTGATCGAAATGCCTGCTCTCCGCTTATCTTTATATGTTCATCGTTTATGCAAAAATATTTAATAGTTCATATGAATCTTTGCTTTAGAGGCATGGAAACCGGGCCCCTCCTTGTGCTGTTCAGGGACCAGAGACATCAATCTATTGGTCCCCTGAACCACTGGCTATACGAGGGTATATCGATTCCTTGGATCGCTGCTATTCCGTGGATGCCAGTGAATGACTATCTCGATCTCTCGACCCTCCATCCTAATCCCTTGGATGATTAGGGTCTGGAGTTCGATGCCAAAGGTTGCTCAGCCACCGGGTTTCAGATGCCATTGGGTTCGTCCAGGGGATCAGAGACAGTCATCTCTTGATCCCCAGACGGCCGGCGGCAGAAATAAAACCAAGTCTTCAGAAATCCGGGCGATGGTCTCATTCCCCATCAATCCTGCCCTCCAGATCCCCCCTTGGCCCTTTCTCAGGGAAATATCCATGAAATCCCCCTTCCTATACTTCAAATTCAACTTCAATCGCAGCCAGAAAACTCAGAAATCCCAGAAGCAGAGTATCGTATGAACTCTGTCAACCCTGAAACCCTACAGCAATTTCACCTTCTCGGCGTGCACATTTCCCCGCCGAGAACTATCCAGCCGAGAGGTCTCCCTCTTCAGCTAAACGACAAACCAAGCTGTTTCAACCCTTTTCATGTGAGTCTCTGTGCAAGCCTCCCGGCGCCAGACTCCCTGCGCGGCCAGGAGCGCGTCGGGAAGCCCTACGCCGAGACCCCTTCCCCTATAGGCCAAGGCAAACCCCTCATGCAAGCTTGACTCGGCGCCACCTTCTCGGCGCGGCCATGAGCGCGCCGGGAAGCCGCCGCCGAGAAGCCCCCTTCTTGGCCAATAAAGCCACGCCGAGACCCTCCTTTTGGCCAATTAAAACCATGCCGAGAAGCCCCCCTTCTTGGCCAATAAAGCCACGCCGAGACCTTCCTTTTGGCCAACTAAAACCATGCCGAGAAGCCTCCTTTTGACCAACCAAAACCGTGCCGAGAGCCCCTCCTTCTTCGGCCGATGAAACCCAGTCAGAGGCCCTCTTCTACACTGACATCCTTCAATCTTTGGTCTCCATACACACATGCCCCGGGGATGTTCATAGATCGTAATGAATGCCTTGAGAAGACATAGTAATGGGAAAGGCCTCCCCTACAGTCTTCATTCCCGATCCAGATTTCACCCTTATGAACCCAAAGGGTCATGTCATTACATGAGTTCCGAGGGATTTCAAGGGGATATTAAACGATGGAATAAAGGTAAGCAATGTCCCGGGGCCCGACGCCCATCCTCGTTCGGTTGTCATCCCGGCACTCCGTGGATGATGACCTATCCTCTCTTGGCATAATCCAAGTTGAGGGGACATGCTGCCGAAATTTACACATACCTTGCCAGGTAGCTGTGATGTCCTACCTCTCAACCCCGTTGGCCCACGGAGCTATGTCCCTACATGCTCTCCGATGGTCCTTTGAAGGGGGGATATAGATGCAACATCGCGTACGCACAGGGCGTGTCATGTCATGCCGGTGCTTACTCGGATTCTGGGTCAGTTATGCCCGATCTTTTACGGATCCCACCCTGCCACTGCATGGGTGGTTCCCTATTCCCCACTCGACATGGTCCAAGATGGTGGGAATATGCCGTCGGTTTTATCCCAAAAATAACCAACCCCTGCTCCGTCTAATCCATTTAACGTCTTGCAAATGAACGACTTCCGTCTCTCTTGAGCATGTGGCTTTACCGCTGTCTGCCTCCTACCTTTAGCGTTTAATCAAGGGTTGTCCTTCCTTGGAAGGGCGTAATTAACGTCATAGCCTTTATGGTATGACGGACTTCTAGTCCAAACACGATCACTCACAATCGACTGACCAAGTCAGATCGAGCGCATAATGAAATCGTCACTTCGGTGACTGGCACGCCAATAAATCAATAAATAAATAAATCAATAAATAAATAAAATAAACTAAATAAAATAAATGTGTCAAACAAGTCTGGCACGCCCGGTGGGACTTAGTCTCCCTTCATCTTTATGCTAAAGTAGGAGGCCCGGCGGGCCCCCCTGAAACTTCTGATTCTGTGTACTTTCCTTATTTTCAGGAATCTACAATGACAGCCGGAATCATGTCCGTTTGCTTCAACCAGCAACCGATTGACATGCATGTGCGAGAAGGCTACCTGGCGGTACCCCTCGCGTTCGGATCAATGCCGCCTGCCGTTGGGCTGCCCAACTGCTTGGGCGTCGTCTTCACTGACCTTCTACAGGTCGATGACAATGAGCAAGGCACTGCTGTAAGTGCCCCGGTGAAGATCACTGACCAGAAGAATATCGTACCAGAGAACACGGTCCCCACGGCCGTCGCCTGCTTTGTCCATCACGTCCAAAAAAGGGACGTGGTCCCCGCTGCTGCTCAGAAGGGGAGAAGAACCAACCAGAGGAGCCGGTATGTTGCTGTTGACCGCCGTCTTTCCAACTCCGGAAAGACAATGATGATCGGTGGTGTCCGGGCAAACATGAACGGTTGCCCAAGGGTGGTCAAGCCGGACGTGATCGTCCCGATGGTGCCCACTGCCAACAGATTCCAAACTCTGACCACCAGGCAGGCCAATTGGGAGGCTAATGAAAAGAAGCCGCTGGCGCCCAAGCCAGCAAAATACAAACAGGTCTGGCGGCCGAAGAAGATCCAAAGCTGGGCCCTAGCTCAGGACAGGGAGAACCTTACTGATGTCACTATTGCCCGCCTCAGAGCAGGGGGCAGAAGGGAAGTGAAGAAAGATGAAAGAAATGCTACTACTGTCTACCCCAGGACCCGGGGGAGGAGAGATGAGGTTGAGGGTCAGGAAAGAAATATGACTGCTGTTCGCCCCATGATGAGGGGCAGAAGATACCAGACAAGGGAAAACTTCACTACTACCCATCCCATGGCCAAGGGCAAGAGATGGGAAGAGAAGATCTACAATGCTGCTGCCGATCGTTGCCAAGTTGGCAATATGAGAAGAAGTGAACCAGTCGCTGTGGTTACTGCAAGAAGACCGAGAGCCTGTGCCAGACAGGCTGATATCTGCAGATACTCCAAAGCCGAGCATTTGAATGCTCGGGTGGCAAGACTGGCTTATCAGCAAAAGAGCCAGGACAGATTGATACTCCAACCTGAGCCACAGAGGCACAACTCTGAAGAGATGAAGCAGATAGTCCAAGACTACTTCCACTACCTGGGGAGCTCTGCCCTCGGTCAACAAAGACTATCCCGTACCTTGGGCACCAGAGGTGAAGAAAAAGAAGAAACACTTCAGGAAACGATGATCGGAGCCTCTTCCTCCGATTCAAACCACTATGAAGAAGGCCTCAAGCCCGGATATGATAAAGAAGACCTGTACCGGGAAGAAGCCAAAGAAAGAGTATCGATCTTTGACCGGCTCAGATATCCTGACCAGGTGAAAAGAAAGGTCTACAGGCGGAAGGGAAAAATGCAAATCTTCGCCTGCAACATGGCTGGACTCGCCAGGGGGCAAGATATACTACCAACTCAGCCAAATGAACTGCTCAGGTTGGCTACTAGACCTGGTCCTGTCACAAGAAGAGGCCAGGCCGTAAAAGATAAAATAAAGAAATATGATGAAGCCCGCAAGATCACCACCGTGACAGTCAATGTGGTGACGGCACAGGATGAAGACAATCCCTTTGTTGATGATGCTGAAGGGACTTCTGAAGATATGCAAATCCCATCAACCTTGGATCCCATGATCCAGATGATGTTCAGGAGATATCAGCAGGAGATCAGTGCTCTCCGAAGACAGCTCAATGAGAGACATGAAGCTACATCAGTCTTAAAGCAAGCTGAACCTGCGGGGCAAACATCCAGCTCAGCAGAGACGGCTATCCCAGCTAACCCTCTCCTAGCTGATAAGGGCAAGACACCGAGCCTACCTGTTCCACGGCAAACAGCAGCTCAGCCCTCTGTGTCTCAGACACAGCCTACCGCGCCCATCTTGCGCGCCACTGTGATGACAACTCCTCACAGCCAGCAACAAGGTCACTTATTCCCAGAAGAGATAGATCCAGCTGTAGTCCACAAGCAGATGATTGAAAGAATTGTGGAAATGAAGCTATCAGAAAAGACTGGTGGTGATGCGGGTACTTATGATGTGTACAAGGTACCGTATCCTCCCCAGTATGCTGCCAAGAAACTACCCCCAGGCGTCAGTAAGCCGCCGAAGTTTGAGAAATTTAATGGCCAAGGCTCCCCTAGGGAGCATATAGCCTACTACACTACAATCATGGGCGACCTAGCAGTCGATGAAGCTTATCTGCTCAAGTTCTTTGGCTCATCCCTCACTGGGTTGGCCTTTGAATGGTACTCAAGTCTGCCAGCTGGGTCAGTGGCTGATTGGCCTGATATGCAGAGAAAATTCCGCGACAGATTTCATGTCACGGAAAGGGAAATCACGATAGCAGAGCTATATGCAACCAGGCAGAAACAAGATGAGACTGCACTGGACTACATCAAAAGATGGAGGAACTTAGCCATGAGATGCCGAAGGCCTCCTCATCAAGAAGATGCGGTGCAGATATGCAAGCAGAGCCTCAGGAGGGAGGTGCTAGAAAAGATGATCGGTGCAGATGTCAGAACATTTGACCGACTGAACAATATAGTGGCAGAAGTCGAGACGTTCTTGTCCAAACGTCCGACCGCCAATGTTCCCACCATGCCGAAGGGAAAATCCAATGAGCGACGACCATCACACTCTGAGGCCAACACCGTCGATTTCAGAACCTTCGAGCAACAGAAGGGGAAGAAAGGGGCAGATGAAGCTCCCCCGTTGGCAGATACAGCAGAAAGAAAAGATAAAGTCTCTCTGAGAGACAAGATGAGAAAAGCATATTCCTTCCCAAAAGATAAGACGGCCGCACTGTTCAACTGGGCATACAAGTTCAATAAGGTAACATTGCCTGAACCCAAAAGACCAGCAGATGCAGCAAAGAAAGATGATCCGCTGTTCTGTCCATTTCACCGTGCGCTGGGGCACGCAATTGAAGATTGTTATGTCTTCAAAGATATCATGGAAGGAATGGTCAAGAAAGGTGAGCTGCAGCTGGGAGATTACCAGGTAAAGCCGCCCCATCCACATGAGCCTCCACCCTGGAGAGTGGCTGCCAATATGATCTCAGTCTACCAACAGTTGCCCAAGGAAGCCGTTGAAGAATGCACCAAGCATACCTATGAAGCTTGCTTCCTCACCCCACAGAAGGATCAGGAAGGATGGCAGATGATACCCATAAAAAGCAGAAAGAAGACTCCTACAGCCAGTACCAGCGGAGCAGTTATCCGGGGTGTTACCCCAAGGCCCGAGCCGCCTCCAATAAAGCCAATATGGCATACAGCTGAGACCGGACCAGTCATCCGGATCCCTACTCACAACCGGAGGAGACAAACTCCCCTCCCTACGCATAAAGAGGTAAGCCCTGCAGCCAGGCGTCTGTAGCAATATATTAATGAGCTTGATGAGTACGAACAGAAGAAGCCCAAGCATCTGCTGATGAAAGACTGTATACTCTGGGAACAGCTCGAAGAATTGAAAATTAAAGAGCAGCCAGAGGCAGAACAAGAAAAAGCTGAAAATGAGCCGTTCTGGGGGCAGGAGCCAGCAAAGCCAAATTCCCAAAAGAAGAAGAAACGGCCCAAATCCAAGAAAGGAAAGAAGGTCACGACAGTACAATGTAACACTCTGTCAGTACTCTTTTCCTTGCCCGGGGAGGACGATGAGCCGGAAGCATCCAACGCTCCGCTAGAAGCTAACCATGCCGAAGCCTCTACCTCGGGCCATGCAACACGTTCTGGGAGAAGATGGGGGCGCCCACCACCAGCCAACCATAATATCATGTTCAGAGGGGAGCAACCCTATCAAATCCCGGAACCAGAGATACGAGGTGTCCAGGTTCCTCCCCCTGCCAGTCTGTACCAAGACAAAAAGAAGGCAGATGAAGCCCCTTCATTCCTGGAGTTCCTGTCCAGCTTAGAAAATGAGCAATCGGCTCATACTGCTCCATATAAAAGCAATAAATGCCAGCAGACAACGGCTGGAAAGCAAAAACAGCATGAAGAAGGTAACCCTCTAGCAAAACCAGGGGCAGTCGCTACAGAAGAAGCCTTCCGGGAGACCGATGAAGAAGATAAAATTGAAAATGGGCAGCAAAGGCCACAGGCACCACATGAACCTCCAAGACCCCGATGGGCAGAGGAGATGAGACTGTCTAATGTCCGGGTGGGCAGTCGAGTCATGAAAATGCTGAAGAAACTCCCTACCAGATTCTCCATCTGGGAAATTCTCTCTCTGAGTGAAGAAGCTCGCCAAGCAATTGTGGATGCACTGCAGTCCCCGGCACAATGTGAAGCACTCTTGGCAGAAGTGAATGCTGGGCCATCAGTCACATTCACAGAGGATGATATGCTAATCCCAAATGCCGGTCATAATAGACCGCTATATATGAGGGGTTCCCTGAACTGTCAGCCGATAAGCAGAATACTGATAGATCCAGGGGCTGCTGTGAATATTCTCCCATACCGCATCTATCAGAAATATTACTTTGATCTGCAGCTTACCAAGGTAAGAGGCATGAAGATTGCAGGATTCAACCAGAAATGTGAAACACCTCTCGGGATGGCTGATTTCAATCTCACACTGGGCGACCTCACTACAGTGGTACGATTCTATGTAATCGACTCCAACACCACATATAAGGCCCTACTGGGAAGACCGTGGCTGCACGAATATCAGATAGTGCCATCCACGCTACACCAATGCATAAAATACTGCCATGAAGGAAAAGAAGAAAGGGTGTTTGCAGACCTACATCCCTTCGAAGTGTTCGAGTGCCATATGCTCGATGCATCCTACTACACCGAAATGTCACAAAAGGATAAAGGAAAAGAAGCTGTGGTCAGCCAGGAAAAGCCGGCGACAAAAGCAAGAAATTGGTCTCCGCCGTCGCCAAAGGGCTACATTAAAAAGCATGGGGTATCTCACATCTCTTATGCTGGTGATTTTGCTCGGATCACTCCTCTTGGCATACACCCAGATGATACTGAAGAAAAGATGAAAGAAAAATACACACAGGTGGAAGTTCCTCAGGGTCTAGTCAAGCCCATAGCCAGCATAGAATACCAGACGGTGCTACCACTGAAGACTATGAAAATCCCTCGCTTCTGCGAGCCTCCTATCATATTCTACACTGGTGGGGCAGTCGAAGAAGATGATCAAGATTGCATGGTCCCTGAAGAAGCCACAAACCGGATGGTGCCAATTACAGGCCTAGAGTACACTACCCAACGGGTTTCGCAAATGTTCTCCAAGATGCAAATGCCTTCCATACAATCTGCAGCCCAGAAGAAAGCGTTCAAGGAGCTATGGGATCCACCTCGAGATAATAAAGAACTGAGGAAGATCACACAGCACCCGGGACTGGGCTATACCCTGCAAGAATACTATGAAGCTGAGGTAGATGTCATCTCTGCCTTCTACCAGCATGAAGATTCCCCTGGGATGGACTATGACCAATACCCTTCGGAGGATGAAGAAATCATTTATCAATCCGTAGTGGACAATGAAATCCCAGACAATCTGCCAGGGGTGGGGATACATGACGAGACAAAGAGAGATTGGTACTGGGAAGATCTATCTTGCAAGGAGGATCTGTTCCAGGATGAAGCGAAATTTGACACGGGAACCCCGGATGAAGATCAAGTAGCCAGAGAGCTGCAAGAGTGCCTAGAGTTTGGGCGCATTCTAGAAGAATTCTGAGCTCTACATAATGATGACCTCTCAGGGGAGCCCACATCAGAAGAGCCTCTAAGCACGGAAGTTTCCACTTCGAAGTTTTCCGCTGAGCCAGTCACGTCCTCGGGGCAGACTGAACAGAATCCGGCCGTATTGGCCTTATACGATGCACCAGCATCTGCAGATGACCAATCTGATGAAATATAAAATCATGAGAATGAAGAAGATTATATCCCGGGAGGCTTTATTGATTTGCAAGAAGCCCCACCCGAAGTTGAAGACGGAGGCCAAGCCACCATCGATGAGCTGATAGAAGTGGATCTGGGGTCAGCAGAGGAGCCAAGGCCTACATTCCTCAGTGCACTGCTGGAGCCAGCTGTCAAAGAAAAATATATTCAGTTTTTGAAAGAATTTCGAGACTGCTTCGCATGGACATATGATGAAATGCCAGGACTGAGTTCTGATGTGGCACAGCACCGATTAGCAATAAACCCAGAGGCAAGCCCTGTGAAGCAGCCTTCCAGGAGAATGCGCCCCGAACTGATAAATCAGATCAACAAAGAGGTCGACAAGCTGATCGATGTGGGCTTTGTTGAAGAGAACCAGTATACTACGTGGCTGGCCAATATAGTGCCCGTGAAGAAGAAAAATGGGCAGATCAGAATATGTGTGGATTTCAGGGACCTGAATAAGGCTTGCCCGAAAGATGATTTCCCAGTGCCAATCACTGACGTAATGATCGATGCAACCACTGGCCATGAAGCCCTGTCATTCATGGATGGGTCATCCGGATACAACCAGATCTGGATTGCTGAAGAAGACAGAGTGCACACTGCATTCCGCACCCCGAAGGGGATATTTCACTACAAAAGGATGCCGTTCGGCCTCAAGAATGCCGGCGCTACTTATCAAAGAGCTATGACAAAGATCTTTGATGATTTACTCTTCAAGAAAGTGGAGTGCTACATCGATGACCTGGTGGTGAAAACCAGCAGAAGAGAAGATCATCTGCAAGACCTGAGGATAGTGTTCCAGAGGCTGCGCAGATATGAACTCAAGATGAATCCTATGAAATGTGCCTTCGGCGTGTCCAGTGGAAAATTCCTTGGGTTCATTGTCCGTCATAGGGGCATTGAGATCGACCCATCCAAGATTAAAGCTATCCAGGAGCTCCCTCCACCAAGGAATCTCCACGAGCTGAGATCTCTACAAGGGTGTTTGGCCTACATCCGACGATTCATATCAAATCTGTCGGGGAGATGCCACCCTTTTCACAAGCTCATGATGAAAGATGTACCGTTCCTCTGGGACGATGGCTGTCAGGAAGCCTTTGAGAAGCTGAAAGAATATCTCAAGACCCCTCCAGTGCTGGGGGCACCTATTAAGGGCAAGCCCCTGATACTATACATTGCAGCCACACACTGTTACCTGGGGGCAATGCTAGCACAGATAAATGAAGAAGGCAAAGAGCAGGCTCTATACTACCTGAGTCGGAGGCTGATTAGAACTGAAGAAAGCTACACCTATATAGAAAAGACATGCTTGGCACTAGTCTTTGCCGTTAAAAAGCTCCGGCACTATATGCTGTCACACGAAATCAGATTGATATCTGCAGCAGATCCGCTCAAATACATATTGACTCAGCCAGTACTGAAAGGCCGGTTGGGCAAATGGGCAGTAATTCTGATGGAATTTGATATCACATATATACCCCAGAGGGCAATAAAAGGACAGGCCGTGGCCGATTTCTTCGCAGAGCATCCTGTGCCAGAGAATGATATGTTGGGGACTGAGTTGCCCGATGATGAAACACTAGAAGCCTGCCAGGCTCAGTCAACTATGTGGCAGCTATTCTTTGATGGAGCATCTAGAACAGAGACGGACTCCGATGGAAAGACCAGAATACGGGCCGAAGCTGGTATTGTGCTAAGATTGCCAGAGGGGGAGGTTGTGCATACTTCCTGTTCTATAAACAAGCCCTGCACTAATAATGAAGCCGAGTATGAAGCTCTGATAATCGGGTTGCACATCAGCCTCAACATGGGCATCCAGATGCTTCAGGTATTCGGGGATTCAATGTTGATAATAAAACAGATCCAAGGAGAGTTCGAAGTGCGAAAGCCAGAGTTGAACCCCTACCACCAAAAAGTTGTGCGCCTCATGGCGAAATTCTATCATATTGAGCTCAAGCATGTGGGCCGTGCACATAATGCCCAGGCTGATGGATTGGCAAAGCTAGCCAGCTCAATAGCAGTCCCACCAGATGAGACACTGAACATTGTTGTTATAAACCGGCGGCAAGTCCCCAGCATGCTAGAAGGCTGCCCCGAAGAAAATGAAGTCGCCATGATCAGTACAGAACAGGCATCTGATTGGAGACAACACCTGCTGCAATGGTTTTCACACCAACAGCTGCCGTAGAAAAGATGAAACTTCTAAGGATCAAAGATTCTTATGAATTTAGAAATGGAACTCTGTTCCGAATAATGGCAGATGCACGCAAGAAGATTTTGCTCCGCTGTCTGTCTACTGAGGAAGCTTGGCAAGCAATGAAAGAAATACATGCTGGGACGGTAGGTGCTCATCAAGCTGGCCCTAAGATGAAGATAGAAATCAAGAAGCTGGGCTACTATTGGCCCACTATGTTTGAAGACTGTTGCAATTTTGCAAAGTCATGCCAGAAATGTCAGGAGCATGCTGTTGTGCCTAGAAGGCCACCTGCCGTTCTGCACCCTACAGTCCCTAGCTGGCCGTTTGCACAATGGGGAACTGATGTAGTCGGCCCACTACCGACCACATCGGCCGGACATAAATACATATTGGCAATAATAGATTACTTCTCCCGATGGGCGGAAGCTATAGCATTACGAGAAGTGACTGGTGAGCTGGTTGCCAGATTCATCAAGCAGAACATTATCTTCCGGTTTGGGATCCCCAGCCGGATAATATCTGATAATGGAAGTCATTTCAGAAATCAAAAGATTTATCGGCTTGCCGAGAAGTATAAGATCGAATGGAGGACTTCCACTCCTTACAATCCACAGGCAAATGGATTGGCAGAAGCCTTCAACAAAACTTTATGCACCTTATTGGCTAAAGTCGTCAGTTCTAATAAGAAGGACTGGGAAGAAAAGATGTATGAAGCTCTGTGGGCATACCGCACTGTCTTCAAGACACCTACAGGGTGCTCGCCATACTCACTGGTATACGGCTCAGAGGCAGTAGTTCCATTAGAGCTGGAAGTCCCGTCACTCAGAGTGGCAGTCCAATATGACCTGGCCCATGGCGAACAAACCAATGCAGAAAGAAGATTACAAGAATTGGCTGAATTGGAAGGAAAGCGCCTCCAAGCTCAGAAGAATATCCAGATGTATCAGGCCCGCATGGCCACTGCGTTCAACAAACTCGTAAAAGGACGAGAATTTAAGAAAGGTGACCTTGTCATGGTCAAGAAAAGAGAAGTCATGGCGTCCAACCCAAAAGGAAAGCTGAATCCTAATTGGGAAGGTCCTTATGTGATATATAGGGTCTACGAAGGAGGGGCCTACATGGTTGTTAACCATCGAGGGGAAATCCAATTCTCACCACTCAACGGTAGACACCTAAAGTTGTATCATGCTGCCCAACCAATATCCCCCGAGTAATCAGGTTAAAAGCTACCCTCTTCCTTGGTCTAGTGACATTCCGTCCTAACCAAGCTACCCATTTCCTTGGTCTAGCGACACTCTGTCCTAACCAAGCTACCCTTTTCCTTGGCCTAGCGGCACTCCACCCTAACCAAGCTACCCTTTTCCTTGATCTAGTGACATTCCGTCCTAACCAAGCTACCCATTTCCTTGGTCTAGCGACACTCTGTCCTAACCAAGCTACCCTTTTCCTTGGCCTAGCGGCACTCCGCCCTAACCAAGTTACCCTTTTCCTTGGTCTAGTGACATTCCGTCCTAACCAAGCTACCCATTTCCTTGGTCTAGCGACACTCTGTCCTAACCAAGCTACCCTTTTCCTTGGCCTAGCGGCACTCCGCCCTAACCAAGCTACCCTTTTCCTTGGTCTAGCGGCACTCCGCCCTAACCAAGCTACCCTTTTCCTTGGTCTAGCGGCGCTCCGCCCTAACCAAGCTACCCTCTTCCTTGGTCTAGTGGCACTCCGCCCTAACCGAGCTACCCTGCTCCCTTGGTCTAGCGGCACTCCGCCCTAACCGAGCTACCCTTTTCCTTGGTCTAGCGGCACTCCGCCCTAATCGAGCTACCCTTTTCCTTGGTCTAGCGGCACTCGGCCCTAACCGAGCTACCCTCTTCCTTGGTCTAGCGGCACTCCGCCCTAACCGAGCTACCATTTTCCTTGGTCTAGCGGCACTCCACCCTAACCGAGCTACCCTTTTCCTTGGTCTAGCGGCGCTCTGCCCTAACCAAGCTACCCTTTTCCTTGGTCTAGCGACACTATGTCCTAACCGAGCTACCCTTTGCCTTGGTCTAGCGGCACTCTGCCCTAACCAAGATACCCTTCTCCCTTGGTCTAGCGACACTCCGTCCTAACCAAGCTACCCTCTTCCTTGGTCTAGCGGCACTCTACCCTGACCAAGCTGCCCTTTTCCTTGGTCTAGCGGCACTCCGCCCTAACCAAGCTACCCTTTTCCTTGGTCTAGCGACGCTCCGCCCTAACCAAGCTACCCTCTTCCTTGGTCTAGTGACATTCCGTCCTAACCAAGATACCCATTTCCTTGGTCTAGCGACACTCTGTCCTAACCAAGCTACCCTTTTCCTTGGCCTAGCGGCACTCCGCCCTAACCAAGCTACCCTTTTCCTTGGTCTAGTGACATTCCGTCCTAACCAAGCTACCCATTTCCTTGGTCTAGCGACACTCTGTCCTAACCAAGCTACCCTTTTCCTTGGCCTAGCGGCACTCGCCCTAACTAAGCTACCCTTTTCCTTGGTCTAGTGACATTCCGTCCTAACCAAGCTACCAATTTCCTTGGTCTAGCGACACTCTGTCCTAACCAAGCTACCCTTTTCCTTGGCCTAGCGGCACTCCGCCCTAACCAAGCTACCCTTTTTCTTGGTCTAGCGGCACTCCGCCCTAACCAAGCTACCCTTTTCCTTGGTCTAGCGGCGCTCCGCCCTAACCAAGCTACCCTCTTCCTTGGTCTAGTGGCACTCCGCCCTAACCGAGCTACCCTGCTCCCTTGGTCTAGTGGCACTCTGCCCTAACCGAGCTACCCTTTTCCTTGGTCTAGCGGCACTCCGCCCTAACCGAGCAACCCTTTTCCTTGGTCTAGCGGCACTCCGCCCTAACCGAGCTACCTTTTCCTTGGTCTAGCGGCACTCTGCCCTAACCAAGCTACCCTCTTCCTTGGTCTAGCGGCACTCCGCCCTAACCGAGCTACCCTTTTCCTTGGTCTAGCGGCACTCCGCCCTAACCGAGCTACCCTTTTCCTTGGTCTAGCAGCGCTCTGCCCTAACCAAGCTACCCTTTTCCTTGGTCTAGCGACACTATGTCCTAACCGAGCTACCCTTTTCCTTGGTCTAGCGGCACTTCGCCCTAACCAAGATACCCTTCTCCCTTGGTCTAGCGACACTCCGTCCTAACCAAGCTACCCTCTTCCTTGGTCTAGCGGCACTCTGCCCTAACCAAGCTGCCCTTTTCCTTGGTCTAGCGGCACTCCGCCCTAACCAAGCTACCCTTTTCCTCGGTCTAGCGGCGCTCCGCCCTAACTAAGCTACCCTTCTTCCTTGGTCTAGCGGCACTCCGCCCTAACCGAGCTACCCTTCTCCCTTGGTCTAGTGGCACTCCGCCCTAGCCAAGCCATCCCTCATCATGATCTAATGACAGTCCGACTTGTTACCCTCCCAAAAGAGGGGAAGAGAGAATAAAAGAATGAAAATAAATAAGTAAAAAATGGGGTTAAAAATAGAGATACCCCGCCAGTCTTGTTCAGGTTTTCTGAGCAAGAGCAAAAATGGCTAAAACCCAGCTGTGGTGAAAACCCGAAAGGGCACTGCAGGCAAAATCGGGTACCCCGCCACGTGAAAACCCGGAAGGGCGCGTGGGCAAAAGTAAGAGGGGGCTGGCTCCGGTGAAAACCCGAAAGGGCGCTTGGGCCAGCAATATGGTGATCCTAAAGGAAACCTCGCCTCCCGTCATAAACTTCTCGTTGATCGATTGGCACCTCGCCCGATCAATGATGAAACCCTACCCAGTTTAGACCTTTCGTCTATTCTGATGAAACTTATAAAATCTTTGCATTGGTATAAACCCAATACCGATGATGAAACCAGCACTTGACCGATTAGGCGCACTGCCCGGTCAATGATGAAACCCATCCGGCTTAGACCTTACGTCTATCCCGATGAAACCTATGAAATCTTTGCATTGGTATAAACCCAATACCGATGATGAAACCAGCTGTTGACCGATTAGGCGCACTGTCCGGTCAATGATGAAACCTATCCGGCTTAGACCTTACGTCTACCCCGATGAAACCTATGAAATCTTTGCATTGGTATAAACCCAATACCGATGATGAAACCAGCTGTTGACCGATTAGGCGCACTGCCCGGTCAATGATGAAACCTATCCGGCTTAGACCTTACGTCTGTCCCGATGAAACCTATGAAATCTTTGCATTGGTATAAACCCAATACCGATGATGAAACCTGCTGTTGGTCGATTGGCACCCTGCCCGATCAACAATAAAACCAGCCCAGGGTAGACCTTACGTCTATTCTGATGAGATTCATAAGATCCTTGTATTGGTATAAACTCAATACCGATGATGAAACCCACTTTTGATCAATGGGCATCCTGCCCGATCGACAAAGAAACCCGTCCTATCAAATCTGCATACCCCTTTACGTCCCGCCGTGATGAAACCCACCATTGGTCGATCGGCACCTTGCCCGATCAATGATAAAACCAGCCCAGTGTAGACCTTACGTCTACCCTGATGAAACCTCTAAAATCCTTGCGTCGGTATATACCCAATACCGATGATAAGAACATGCACTAATGAAGCAGCACATCGCCTGATCCGTGCTGAAGTCCCAATTCAGGAAACATATGCATATATATATAAAAAATGGGGTTAAAAATAGAGATACCCCGCCAGACTTGTTCGGACATCCCGGATAAGGGCAAAAATGGCCAAAAGCCCAGCTGTGGTGAAAACCCGAAAGGGCACTGCAGGCAAAATCGGGTACCCCGTCACGTGAAAACCCGAAAGGGCGCGTGGGCAAAAGCAAGAGGGGGCTGGCTCCGGTGAAAACCCGAAAGGGCACTTGGGTCAGTAATGTGGTAATTTAAAAAGTTCCATGCCAACCGGCACGCTACCTTTACCTCCCTTCTATTGATGAAGCCTTCCGTCGGTCATCTGGTTCCAAGCCCCACCGATGATAAAACCTTTCCAGGGTAGACCTTACGTCTGTCCTGGTGAAATCTACGCACCCTCTTTCAAACGTCCCACCGACGATGAAACCCATCACCATTTGGCTAAAGCCTATCCAGTTCAGACCTCACGTCTGTCCTGATAAAATCTACGCATTTCTTGGCAAAGTCCCACCTGCGATAAAACTTATTGGAATAGACCTTACGTCTGTCCTGATGAGACCTACACCTTCACACACTTCCCACCGTTGGTCGATTGGCACCTCGCCCGATCAATGATGAAATCCTACCCAGTTTAGACCTTTCGTCTATTCTGATGAAACTTATAAAACCCTTTGCATCGATATCAACCCAATATCGATGATGAAATCAACCGTTGGTCGATTGGCACCCTGCCCGATCAATGATGAAACCCTACCCAGTTTAGACCTTTCGTCTATTCTGATGAAACTTATAAAACCCTTTGCATCGATATCAACCCAATATCGATGATGAAATCAACCGTTGATCGATTGGCACCCTGCCCGATCAACGATGAAACCCTATCCAGTTTGGACCTTTCGTCTATTCTGATGAAACTTATAAAACCCTTTGCATCGATATCAACCCAATATCGATGATGAAATCAACCGTTGATCGATTGGCACCCTGCCCGATCAACGATGAAACCCTATCCAATTTGGACCTTTCGTCTATTCCGATGAAACTTATAAATCCTTTTGCATCGATACAAACCCAATATCGATGATGAAATCAACCGTTGATCGATTGGCACCTCGCCCGATCAATGATGAAACCCCGTCCAGTTTGGACCTTTCGTCTATTCTGATGAAACTTATAAATCCCTTTGCTTGCATCGATATCAACCCAGTATCGATGATGAGACCAACTATTGATCGATTGGCATTTCGCCCGATCAATGATGAAACCCTATCCAGTTCAGACCCTACGTCTGTCTTGATGAAAACCACATATCCTTTAATTGTCCCACCTACTATAACCCCTACCCAGTCTAGACCTCACGTCTATTCTGATGGAACCTCTCCTTTCACACTCCCGCAAATTGTCTCCTTTACGGCGCACATGACCAGAAGGATTTTTGCTGCCACTCACAAAACCCGGTTTAAGCACCTCTTCGGATGCCGTCACGCGGTGGAGCGAGTCCCCCATCCTTTCTCTGAAGGGGTGGATGCTCTCCTGCCAAGTACGAGCCGTTCGCATGAGGGATTGTCAAAACCGCTACCCCACTTCCCAAAGTGATAAAATCATATGCAAGGTAAGATGGAGACGATTGAAGCCAAGAGATTCCTTTCCAATAAAAAGGGAATACATAAAGGGCCCCGAGGGGACATCACATTACAGAAGAGAACAAAAAGGGAGGGATAAACAATTCACGACCGCTGGAATATATCTTCGAAGGCCAGAAGACCCACATAAGGGGCAGCTCCTAGCTCATGAAGGCGCGCCTCCTCCTCCTGAAGCCCAATGGACATGTCCTGAAGAGACATCACCCGTCCCTCCAGCGAGGCTACCTCCTCTTCAGACTGCGGCCGGATAAAGGAGAGTTACTGCAGTTCGGCTCGAAGTCCAGAGAGTTCCATCTCCAGTAGGGCTATCCGGTCCCGCACGGCTTCTTCCCGCTGAATAGCACCTTCTAGCTCAGCCCGGCATCCATCAAGCATAAGTGTCAGCTTCCCCAACTCGGATTTGCATTCCGACCTCTGCAATTTCAGCGCCGTTAGCTTATCAACCATGGTCCGTGCTAAGAAATCCCTCCGATGCACGAATTTAAGCAAAAGCAAGACCCGCTGAGCCCATGTGTCCAGAGGGCAACCCATAGCCTACAGACCGGCAGTGAAGCGATCAGCAATTTCCTTCAGCTGCAAATATGTCAAGCCAGGCTGAGATTCTACCAGCTGGCGCAGCATATCCAGGTTCTGCCAGACAAAACTCTCAGACGATGCAAAGCCAAAAGAAGCAGAGGGGATCACTTCGAAGGTCACTTCGCTATCGATGTCTGCCCACAGTGCGACATCTGGCTGAGAGGATGAAGACGGTAAATCTGCTAGAAGAACTGGCCGGTCCCTCTCCGTGCCCTCTGGCTGAATTGAAGATTCCCCCTCCGTCTCGGGCGCTATGGCTTGAACATCAGCGGAGGGAGGACCGATGGATGATGGAGCTATCTCTTCATGAATCTTCTGAATAAGGGCTTCATCTTCAGCTACTCTTCCTGATAATGGGGGCGAAGGGTCTCTAGTCTGTAAAGGCAGAAATCCAGTTTCTATAGCCACTGTGGCAGGGACTGCTGACTCAGGCGCAGTTGACATTATGGCAGCCGGTATGAAAGCAGAGCTTCTGGATGGGTCTACTTCGGCTCTGAACTCTGAGGCCCTGACAAGGATGGAAATCTCTCCTGGTGATCCTAAGTCCAACGATGCTAAATCTGTCGAGGACTGTATCCGCGCCGGCACAGGGCGAATGATCTCGGGAATTCCCGTGCAAGTTAAAGGCTGAAAAGGGACAATAGCCCAGTTTATGGAGGAAATGTCCGTGACAGCCGCAGTTGTGTCTGAGCTAGCAATGGCAATGCCCTGAGACCAAAACAAAGCAACTTCAGTGCTAGATATAAAAGAAGAAGGGGCAGATGAAGCAACAAACATGAAAAGGAACCCACCCTTGAAGCAGGGTCCACATCCTCGAAGTGGGGTGAAAGAGAAGGAAGCTCCGTAGTCGGAATGACAAATGGTGAAGTTATGTCAATCTCGGTATCGAGCCCGGCAAACTCCTCTTGCAACTCCTCCTCAGGAGATAGCACCACCAGCTTAGCAGGCTGAAAAGACGGAACACCCTTTACAAATACAAGTGGGGCCTCTGATTCAGGAGCATCTCCCTCACTGTCGCTGAAGGTTGCTTCCTCCTCATCAGAGGCGGTCTTAGAACCGCCTGAGGATATTTCCACACTAGCTATACGCTGTGGGGCCGCCTCTAAAACATGCCGAGATGTAGACCAGGTAATTATGCGCCTGGCCGGAACGGCACGCTGCTTCGACTGGGCCTTGTGACCTTCCTGTGGTTGAAGCAACTCTTCTGTCACCACAGCCTCAGTCTGCTCCTCGCCTGCCGCTGATGCAAAAAGAGACCTCTGAGAAATGTAGCAATGAAAACAAATACAGGTATGAGACAGATGAGAAGATACACTTACCCCTCGCCTCACTAGCCGGCGTAGGAGAAGGCAATCTGGTCTCCGCCACGGAAGGTGCTATGACTGTCTCTTCGGCTGTGCAAAAAGAATGGGTCAGATTCAAGGACTTCTTTGAGATCCTGCAGAAGACAGTGAAGAATGCAAATGCAAGCTGTTGATGTTACCCTGAACCGGTGTCGAAGCAGCCTCCCTTTGCAGCTCAAACTCATCGAATGATGGAATGTCAGGGAGAGGGGTCCCAGTATCCATCGCCACCGAAGTCGACTGTTGAATGTGGGCCTTTTTGGCCTTCCTGGCCTTCCCAACTGCAGTCTTGACTGCGGAAGCCTTCCTCTTCTTGCCAGGAGGCAGGGGAGTAGTGGTCGGTGCTGCAACAGGGACTTCAAAATAAGTGGGCTTCTCGGCCTGCGCAATAATCTTTCTATAGAGCCCCTGCCGCTTTATATCAGGCCGGTCTGTTAAGAATGGCAGAAGGATGATGGGATCAGCGGATGCAAAATTCAGATGCTAAGCATAAAACACTGCAATCAGAAAAGAAGAAATCTTACCTGCCGGGCCGTCATAGAATACAGAAAGTGGCCAGTACATGTAAGCTACCTCCTTGGAGCGGGAAGCAGCCTCCTTGATGAGCCAGCACACATCACCAAATAGCTGGCACTTCTCTACCAAAGCTGCCAGATCATTATGGCCGCGAAAGTCAAGGCATCGAAACAAGTCAAGATGGTCCATGCCCCAGCCATCGACATAATGAAATGATATAAACAGTGGCTTGTTCAAAATGCCAGCTATCGGGCTTTCTGCAGATAATCCATGCAAATTCAGTAGAATGAACAGCCAGGACGTTTGTCTATAGTACGTCTGAGTTCTATCTTCTCGGCGAACAAACGTCCTATATGGATGAAATTTATCAACTGGACCCCTCCAGGAAGCTACTGTCGGGAGCGGCTCTTCGACAGGAAATGGGTATTGCTGCACTTCCAAGCGAGCGCCCCCTACATGGCTCAGATGTTTCAAACTCTGCATAAAGGTGTCCTCGTTGATAGCAGCGAAGACAGGAGCAAGCGGCTCGGAACTCTTTTACTTCCAGGCCCGCCGCTGAGTCAGATAATTCTCCGCCTCCCTCAGATGCTGTGAGTAAAGTTTTTTCAAGTGGGCTTCAGAAATATCAAACACTGGCCCAGGTTGCTGTTTCAAGAAGGAGCGCTCTGCCACGTCCCAGAAGGCACCCCTACCGTCCCTATAAAAGCCGGTCCGGATATTCCACCATTTGATATATTCTGGTGTTACCCGGGGAACACGGTTAGAAACAGTGGGCACCCTGAAAACTACATCATCCTGGCGATGATAGAAATCCCACCACAACCGGCCCTCGCCAACAATGATGGACCCGTGCTTGGCCCGGCTATCTAGGGGAAATTGGGCAGCTGAGGTAGGAATATGCTGGTCGTAGCCGAAGTTTCGCCCAAAGCGGAACGGATAGTATGGCTCCAACAGAAGCAGGCCACCCTTTCTGTAAACCAAAACACTGGGCCGAATTGCCATGGCCCATCTCACCAGCTCCGGCTCCAGGATTGGCCGAGCAGTGTTGACCCCTGAGACAGGGTGGATATATGTCTCTATCTCCTCCAGCTTGCACTCTCTCTGAGGATCAATCAAAGGAGCTGAACCTGCTGCCAAGCTCCAGAAATGTATGCTGCCAGGGGCATCCACTGGTACTTTTATCAGTCGGCCCCTTATTTTAAATAGCTGATCATAAAAGGGACCAGGCTCAGCGCTGGCAAATTCAACCATCCTGGGTGACACTGTATCTGCCTGCAAGGTTCTCGGAGCTAATTCGGGGAATATACTGCAGACCCAGGCGTTGAAGAAATGAAAAGGACCCATAGTCCTCAAAGAACGGGGAGTCCGATGCTTGTACAGGTCCCCCAAAGATTTGTATATCAAGCACAGGGCCACTGGGCAGAGCGACAGCTTCATCCCCCATGCCATCTGACAAGCTGGATATATGGCCTCTGGCCGAATGATTGTCTCGTCCCCTTGTGGGAGAGCAAAAGTGCACAGCCAAAATGTGAAATAGGCCGCACAGTGTGTGATGGGGTCTACGCCTGCTGGGTTGGGACCACCGCTGCCTGCACGGCGCAATGAGGAGGGTAGCGCCGACTTATAACGGGGAGCCCTTACCTGCCTGCTAGCAGCCGGACCCATAGAAGGAAAGTCTGCATACTTCAGGGGACCGTCAAAGAAATACTGGATCCACTGCCCTATCCGGACCCTCATTTTGCTGCCTTTCTCTCAGGGTTGATAGCCTTTAGAGGACCCCCTGCTGTACGCCAGACAGATGGAGCGGTATACCTTCATCAGGTATCGATATGAGAAGCCGATGGAATACTTGCCCTCGCCATCAGAGCTATCCTTCTCGGAATCTGACAAGCAAACCTCCTCATACGGCTCACCATCAATGGGCAGGCCGGAGAGCTGTGATAAACTCCAGAGATCCAGGGATGTCTCCCCCTCTGCTGTATAGAAAGTGTTGAACAAAGGGTAGAACACTTCAAACATCCCACAGCACAGCCCTCGGGATATGGGATACCGGAATCTAGAAGCGAAGACACTGTGGTACACCCCTGCTCTGATTAGCAGGGGGGCATATTCTAGCATAACAGACTCTGTAAACTCCACTGCCCCCACTCGGAATAGGTGGGCGTCAGTGATTTTGGTGTCTCCGAACCAGCCAACGGCCAGAAGGTACTTGAACTGAACGGCCGAACAATTGAGCACGAAGGGTTCTTCGCGATATCCCCACTTTAATGGTGCCAACAACATACCATAGCCGGGCTTCTCCCTATGAACTCGGCCGCTAGCATTATCCCACCGGGCTGGTGTGAATTCCGGGGCCCGGACCAGCATCTTCTTCTCTGGTTCCAGCTCCGATATGCCAAGGACGGCATCCCAGTCGCGCTTTTCCCCAGGAAGATAGATGGCCTTGCTGCGATACACTGAGTCCTTCGGGCTATCTCGCTCAGCAAGGATGGCAGCTTCAACTACGCGAGCTATCCGGTAATCTCGCATGCCACCCACTGTGAAAGTCCGGATGAACGGCATCAAATGTCGGTCCTTCGGGAGGTCTGGCCGATAGTTACCATCTCGCCTGAAGCATGTCTCAGTCGCCGTGGAGTATACCCGGGCTGTCGACACGGTGTCTGTTTCAGAGTCAGATGATTCGTCAAATGAAGCAATCCTATCATAACCGAAATCCAGGTTATGCACATTCAGCCAATTCACTGTGGCCCGAGATATGTCTGGCTGGGCCGATGAGCTAGCACCAACAGCTCCGGAAGATGCAACATCAGAACTGGAAGCCATTGCAGTGCCTGCAGTCGAAGAAAAAGTGTGAATTAAAAGCCAGTCTTGTGTAGATTGCAACATGAGATTCTATAAAATTTCGGCAGCACCTCCCCTTATTCGGGGTCTGCCCAAAAAGAATAGGGAATCACCAACCAAGACGGGGAGGTCCCGAAATCAAAAGGGATTAAATCCCCAAAGAGCGTCCTGACGGGCGAAGAAGATGAGACGGCCGAGAGAGGAGAGGAAGCTCCCGCCGCTGAAAGAAATCAGAAAATGAAGAAAGAGAAAGAAAGGATGAGAATGAGAAAAAACAAGGTCTCGGCGCCTCAAATAGAGGCCCAAGCGAGCAGGCTCTCGGCGCGAAGAATTGCGCGCCGAGAACCGCCCAGGCCGAGAGCCCCCGGCGGCCAGAAGGCGCGCCGAGAACCCCAGGCCGAGAAGCCCTCACCGAGGCCCCCTTCCGCCAGGGCGCGCCGAGAAGTCCAGTTCGAGAGCCCGGTCAAAGGCGCGCCGAGAAGCCCTGCCCAAGGCCCTCCACGCCGAGAGCTCCAAGCCGAGAAGCTTCACGCCGAGAGGCCCTTCACGCAGAGGCTCACACCGAGAAGTCAATGCCCTATGCTAAGAAGCTCCAAATTGCTGAAAATAAAGAAAATATGAAGGATGAAAATGTGAAAAGGGAAGATAAGAGTGCAAAATATTGTTGCATCAAGATGATCAGGTCCGAGAACCGGATTGAAGACAAATTGAGGAAGATACCCTCGAATGATGAAAGACACCTGCGAGCCCCGTGCCGCTTATTCTGCACTTACGCAGCCCGCAGGTGGGGGGCATTTGTTGACACCTGGAAAATGAACAAGGGTGAAAACATAATTGAAAAGAGGGTCGGACCAACAGTGAAAGACGAATGATGAAGCTCATCAACTGTCTGCTCAGCTAAAGCCCTTGTCGGCAAAGCTGATGCCCAGTGCCAATGTCACTCAGACTGCAGCACTGATAAAGCAGCAGTCACTCGACTGATGAGACCTTCCAGCCCTTTAATGAGAGCTGTACTACCGTTTCGCCCAAGAATCCACGGATGATATGTCAGGGTAAGTCAGATGTCGGCTTACTGACAAATGTAATAGGAGATGAAGATGAAGCCGGTACCGGCAGATGAAGATGGCAAAGGCTTTTGCAAAGTCAGAGCAGAAGAAGAATGGTCTCCACATATTATACTCCCGGAAGAAGTCTTTCCGGACTAAAATTGATGCCCGAGCTCGTCACCATCCAAGTGACGATATCTATAAGATAATACCCGGTCTTGTCACCGTTCAGATGGCAATTCTGATGAAACCCCTGTCCATGGACTGATGAAACCCTTGTCTACGGACTGATGAAACCCCTGTCTACGGACTGATGAAATCCCGGTCTACGGACTGATGAAAACCGTAATGATGATCTCGATACAAGATATGTCATCAATGAAAGCCCCTTTCGGGTGATGATGTTCTTGAAAGACCCAAATGGGTCTGTGAAAGTGGCTAAAAAGCTTTAATTGGACCTGCAAAGGATGGCGCCGAGAGCCATTTGCCGAAGCCCAACAGAGGGCGCCGAGAGCCTGGTCAAATGCGCGCCCGGAAGCTCCATTTGGGGGCGCCGTAATGCTGCTGCCGAGAGAGGGAGAAAAGTGGCTATAAAAGCCCCCCTCCCTTCGAACAGAAGAGAGAGAGACAAAAAGAGACAGAAGGAGAATAGAAAAGGGAAAAAGAGAGAAGAAGAAGAGAAAAAGAAGCCAGAAAAGAAAGAGTAGAGAGGGAGTCCTGCCAAGAGAGAGTCCCCCTCGGCTGAGAGAAGAGAAGAAGCAGAAGAAAAGAAGGAGAAAAGGGCTCCAGGTGGGCTGCTAGGGGGAGGGAGAGGAGTCAATGCTCCGCCCTCCCCATACTGTCTTTTCTTTTCTACTGATGTAATTTACTAGGCTTTTGTCTTGATTTATCGAAGGTAGCCGGCCAGTTCCGGTCTCAATCTCTACCTTTCTGCTTTGCATTTCTATTTCACAGTCGATGTAAGGCTTTGATGCGATGCAATGAAATGTCAACGATTACCCATTTGGGGATCTACTGATTCAGATGTTTGTTCTCCTTTGATCGAAATGCCTGCTCTCCGCTTATCTTTATATGTTCATCGTTTATGCAAAAATATTTAATAGTTCATATGAATCTTTGCTTTAGAGGCATGGAAACCGGGTCCCTCCTTGTGCTGTTCAGGGACCAGAGACATCAATCTCTTGGTCCCCTGAACCACTGGCTATACGAGGGTATATCGATTCCTTGGATCGCTGCTATTCCGTGGATGCCAATGAATGACTATCTCGATCTCTCGACCCTCCATCCTAATCCCTTGGATGATTAGGGTCTGGAGTTCGATGCCAAAGGTTCCTCAGCCATCGGGTTTCAGATGCCATTGGGTTCGTCCAGGGGATCAGAGACAGTCATCTCTTGATCCCCAGACGGCCGGCGGCAGAAATAGAACCAAGTCTTCAGAAATCCGGGCGATGGTCTCATTCCCCATCAATCCTGCCCTCCAGATCCCCCCTTGGCCCTTTCTCAGGGAAATATCCATGAAATCCCCCTTCCTATACTTCAAATTCAACTTCAATCGCAGCCAGAAAACTCAGAAATCCCAGAAGCAGAGCATCGTATGAACTCTGTCAACCCTGAAACCCTACAGCAACTTCACCTTCTCGGCGTGCACATTTCCCCGCCGAGAACTATCCAGCCGAGAGGTCTCCCTCTTCAGCTAAACGACAAACCAAGCTGTTTCAACCCTTTTCATGTGAGTCTCTGTGCAAGCCTCCCGGCGCCAGACTCCCGGCGCGGCCAGGAGCGCGCCGGGAAGCCCTACGCCGAGACCCCTTCCCCTATAGGCCAAGGCAAACCCCTCATGCAAGCTTGACTCGGCGCCACCTTCTCGGCGCGGCCATGAGCGCGCCGGGAAGCCGCCGCCGAGAAGCCCCCTTCTTGGCCAATAAAGCCACGCCGAGACCATCCTTTTGGCCATTTAAAACCATGCCGAGAAGCCCCCCTTCTTGGCCAATAAAGCCACACCGAGACCTTCCTTTTGGCCAACTAAAACCATGCCGAGAAGCCTCCTTTTGGCCAACCAAAACTGTGCCGAGAGCCCCTCCTTCTTCGGCCGATGAAACCCAGTCAGAGGCCCTCTTCTACACTGACATCCTTCAATCTTTGGTCTCCATACACAGATGCCCTGGGGATGTTCATAGATCGTCATGAATGCCTTGAGAAGACATAGTAATGGGGAAGGCCTCCCCTACAGTCTTCATTCCCGATCCAGATTTCACCCTTATGAACCCAAAGGGTCATGTCATTACATGAGTTCCGAGGGATTTCAAGGGGATATTAAACGATGGAATAAAGGTAAGCAATGTCCCGGGGCCCGACGCCCATCCTCGTTCGGTTGTCATCCTGGCACTCCGTGGATGATGACCTATCCTCTCTTGGCATAATCCAAGTTGAGGGGACATGCTGCCGAAATTTACACATACCTTGCCAGGTAGCTGTGATGTCCTACCTCTCAACCCCGTTGGCCCACGGAGCTATGTCCCTACATGCTCTCCGATGGTCCTTTGAAGGGGGGATATAGATGCAACATCGCGTACGCACAGGGCGCGTCATGTCATGCCGGTGCTTACTCGGATTCTGGGTCAGTTATGCCTGATCTTTTACGGATCCCACCCTGCCACTGCATGGGTGGTTCCCTATTCCCCACTCGACATGGTCCAAGATGGTTGGAATATGCCGTCGGTTTTATCCCGAAAATAACCAACCCCTGCTCCGTCTAATCCATTTAACGTCTTGCAAATGAACGACTTTCGTCTCTCTTGAGCATGTGGCTTTACCGCTGTCAGCCTCCTACCTTTAGCGTTTAATCAAGGGTTGTCCTTCCTTGGAAGGGCGTAATTAACGTCATAGCCTTTATGGTATGACGGACTTCTAGTCCAGACACGATCACTCACAATCGACTGACCAAGTCAGATCGAGCGCACAATGAAATCGTCACTTCGGTGACTGGCACGCCAATAAATCAATCAATAAATAAATAATAAAAAATAATAATAAAATAAAAAAATCCGCGTTCCACAGAAGGTCACAATGTGGTGCCGGCACGGCCTGAGATGGACCACCGCTTGGCCCGGTGGGGTAGGTGGAATGGGTAGAAATGGGGGTGAGGATGACGGAAGTCGGCTTGATGGGCCCTGGTGAAGGGGAAATGGGCGAGGGGTTAAGTGGAGGGTATGGTGGGTGATGGTGAAAGGACTGGCGGTATGGAGGGGAATGTCGTGGGTCTGATGGGTGATGCGGAGGGAATAATGGATGGAGTGGTGGTGAGAACGACGGGCATGAGAACGGAGGGGATAGCAGGTGCGGGGGAATGGTTATGGTGGAAGGCCAAGAGGTGTGTGGGGGTTTCGTCATCAAAAGTCCACCAACCGTTAGGGGCTGGGTGCTGAACAATGTTCAGTTGGGCTGGTGTCGGTGCCAGCGGCTGTTGTTGTTGCTGAGGAGCGGGTTGATGTATCGGCATGGGATTCTGATGGATCCCAAGGTCTTGTTGCTGCTGCTACTGTTGCTGGGGTTGCTGTTGCTGCTGGAGTTGTCATTGTTGCTGTTGTTGGGGTGCTGCCTGCTGCGGCCTGGCTTATCTCTACCTCTACTTGATGTCCTCGATCAACTGGTGCATCTGGGCCCAATCAATACTCTGGCCCTCATGTAAATCATACACCAGATCTCCAAACTGATAGCACCGCTCTATCGTGTGCCCGGGCTGCCGATGATATATGCAATATCAGGACTGATCGGCGGTCGGATTCCAATTTTGACGCTCTGGAGGCAATTGAATATCACCAGTATACATCAAAGCAGAGAAAATATCATGTAATGTCTCAGGAAGAGGAGGGTAATGGGTCCTCTTTGGGCTCGGTCGAGCAGGTCCGTAAGTGGCAGGTGGAGGAACATTATTATATTGTGGTGGCCGTTGAGGCTGTTGGGGTGGTTGTGGTTGTTGTTGCGGGTATTGAGGAACCGGGAAAGTGAATTGGGGGACTTGTGGAGCGGCAAACTTGGGGTTGCGTGGAGGCTGCGGGAAGCGAGGTGGGGCAGCTTGGTGGGGAAACTGAACAGCCTGGACCTGCTCATTGATCTGCACTCCCTCAGTGACGGGACCCTGGGATTTCCTGGCTATTTTAGGTTTCTGGGCCTCAAATAGTGAATGAATAGGGGAGTCTTTGAATTGGGTTTGTATGAACTGAGCGCTATTGTATAACTGGTGCATATTCAAAATGTCATTCATTACCAAAATATTTCTGAACGTTGGGGTGGCATTGGAGATCAACAACTTGACTTTTTCTTCTTCCAGGATTTGCCCGGGCACACGCGAGGCCATCTGCCTCCACCGATCCGCATAGGTTGCAAAATCTTTTTCCGGCTTCATCTTTTCTGCTACCAGGTCGGTGAAGGAATACTCGGGACCGACCCGATCTTGGAACCTCTGAATGAACCTCTCCTTAACTATCTTGAAGTTTTCGGCCCCCTCTATAGGCAAGGTATAGAACCACTCCAGGGCGACCCCTTCCAACGATCGACGGAACAAGTAAGCCATGAGGCGATCGTCATGCTGGAACTGTGCTGACTCGTAAAGAAATTCCCGAACATGAATGAACGGGTTGCCGCTCCCGTCATATTTTCGGTACACGGGGAGCTCGGACTGAGGAGGAAAAAGAATATCCCTGAAGTTAGGAATAGGGACGTCAGCCAAAGACTGCGGGCCAACCCGCTTGTGGAGGAGGCCAATTTGTTGCTGCATAGCAGCCCATTTATTGAGAATTTCTCATTCCCGGGATGGAGGAGAAGGAGCAGGGGGAGTAGTACCTGGATACACAGCCAAAGGAAAAGCTGATTGAGGGGGCATCCCGTAAGATGGATAATGGGCCAGGAAGGGCCCACATCCGCATGAGCCAGCTGGGCGGCCCCTGGTTGCAACTGAGTAAAGTCTGTCGGGGCTACAAGAGCCTGCGGCGATGGAGAAATGGTGGCATAGGGATCAAGGTAAGGAACAGAGGGGATCCGAGACTTCCCCTTATCGAGCGGATGATGGGCCGAGGTAGAAGCATGGCCCATTTCCATGCTGGAGTACTGAAAGATCTGAGGACGGGTGGGAGTAAGGTCAATGGGGGCCACAGAGGTGGTCCCAACAACAGAAGATGTAGTGGCAACAGTAGTCATGCCATGAGAAGGAGCTGAAGTCGGGGGATCGGCCCCCTGCAAGGCTTGCCGGATGAGATGGAGCTGGGTAGGGTCCAGCTGGGCCATCATGTTGAGGATTTGATTGGCCGGATTCTGAATGGATGGATCGGAAAGAGAGGGTTTGGAACCCTCGCCAAGAATGTTCGGGGGTGGAGGGGCTATCCCCTCTCCTCCATGCATACAGGTGACCCTAGGCGGGTCCTCAAGAAGGCCGCGAGGAAGGGAGTCCTCGTGGGACTGGGAGAAGTCGTATGACGACATGGGAGATGACGAATCAAACAAAGGATTAAAGTCGGAATGGAAATGAGAACTGACTCTGGGAGATGATCCTGAGGGAAAAAGACAACCACACATACACTAAAGAACCTAAGGGGGAGCAAGGCAACCCTAAACCAACCAAATCAACAAATCAAACAACGAGCATGCAATGGAAGGAAGAGATGAGTGGAGAATCACCCAATTAGACAATCAAGTTATTAAATGATGCCCGTCAAATTCTTATGAGTTCCTCTTTGGACCTTAGTGGGTTAATTAAAATGTAGATTCACTCAACCACTAGGTGCCTAACCATGGTGAGAAATGGAGGACTGGGTGACTCTAAGGGACTCTCTCTCACACAGATGCAAACCCTAGACCAGGGGTGGATAAGGTACAACCTGCCTGGCGTCCGTGTGGGAATCCATGGCTTACGAGGGCTTACGGAGGTCCTCAGCAAGGTCCCCTAGTCGGCTCCAAGGAGTATGGAGACGAGAGGAAACCCTACCTCGGTAGGAATGCAACTACTATGAAAGAGATGGATGCTCCTATGTGCACCGGAGTGCATGCAAAATCTAGCCTAGCAACTATCAAGCAATGATCAATCAAATATATGAGTAACGAAAATGATCATGCAGCAATGATATGGGAGCAGGGAGAGATCAGTAACTAGCACCAAAGATCACGAATGGCATGAAATATGGCAATCAAAAATGAACTATGAGTGCACTGTAGCACCACACGGACAGTCTATATGTGACCGCTCAAACAGACAGACGGTCTGGACAGAACCGTATGAGCCGGAGAGCAACAAAACGACAGAATAACTGTAAAAGAATCACAGAGTGCTAGAAATGAAGGATGGCAGCGATGAAAGATGTACCAAGAAGAGCAGTCTCTATACAGCCACGTAAGCTCTGGAAGGGATCACCACAAACCGTGTACCTATAGTCAGGATACCCAGAAGCGTACCTGTGCCAGTGCGATGAACGGCTAGGGACAAGCCGTTCAGAAGTGTGGACGGTCGATAGAACACCGTCTATGACAGGACGCTGGCAGGAGAACTGGCGTTGTTCGCGGGGAAGGACGGTGGATGATCAGCCGCCCAGAGGATGAACGGCTCTGGGAGAACCGCTCACGTTCCAGAAGGCAGAAAACGCAACTTAACCTGCAATCACTCCAAAAGTGGACTAACACAACGAAAGAGGGGTCAGCAAATCACAAGCACGATGGGCACTAGGGGTCCCACCGTGATCGCAACAAAAGAAGGGTGTAGATATATTTCTCCTCCCGTCGTTCCTTCCAATGTCTTCCTAATGTCAATTCTATCATATCTGATATAAGAAACTAATGAAGATAGAAGGAAAGGGAGGAAACAAAAACCTGTGATCCCCACCAAAGCGTCGAACGTGATGAACACGCCGTGCCTTGGAAAGAGCGAGAGACACTCGCCTGACCTGCAGCGCTGGGAAGATGAACGGTTCAAGTAGAACTGCCTAACGCATACACGGTCTTACGATAGACCGTTTAAGGACGTTGTAGAAGATGCGGGATGAAGCGCTCCTGGTGGTTGAACGGCTCAGGCGTGACCGCAGGAAGAAGGAGGACGGTCCACATAGAACCGCACATCTCCTTGAACGGCTAGTAGAGAACCGTGCAAGACCACCAAGCCAAAAGTCGCAAAGTGGTCCAACCTCCACCCTCTCCAGCCGGCCAGAGGAGATGGGCCTCGTGCTAGGGATTGCTGACATGTAAAACGACGCAAAAACACAAAGAGAAAACCTAGATTTGAACTAAATGGTGTAGTAAATGCCAAAATAATGTGAAATGAACATGAATAAGTGGAAAGGGGGATACCTGGGGGATTTTAAACCCCTAGGGTGTCAAAAACGTAGGTGGGTGTGTGCATGGCAATGAAGATGAAGAAGAACGTGGGGAAAAAGGGAGAAAAATAGTGCATGCAATGAAAAAGTGGATCAGACCAATCAAACACAAAAGACTCAAAACTAAACTACTCCCTGAACCGGAGGCTTATATGGACGTAGAAAGCCTCCCTCCTTGGTGCTAGGTCGCTCAAGATTGCGGCAGGGCTTCACCGTCGACCAAAATCTCCCCCCCTTTCCAACCCGGCCTTTAGGGTCTATTTATAGAGCACCTAAAGTCCCAGCTCGAAATTAGGGTTTAGAGGCATTTTTAGGTCGAGATAATCAAAGGAAAATTAGAGATAAACAGATTATCTTTTATGCATTCGAAACGGCACTTAAAATGGTTGATTATCCACGGAGAAAATGACGGGAGAAGTTGGGGATAAAACCACGGATAAAAGGGATAAAATCTGTTGAAATTCAGCATTCGAACGGATGAACGGTCTTACGATAGACCGCCCAACTGGATGTGCGGTCATGTCCTGGCCGTCCAACCCTGTCGGTGAAAATTTAAAATAATTCATAAATAATCTAAATTATCCATCGAACTGACCAAAACCTTCGCTGTTGGACTCTCATAGATGAACGGCTCAGACGAGACCGTTCAAAGGTTGAGTGGCCAAGGAGAAACCATTCTATCCTTGTCGGTGATAAATAGATTAATTGGATAATTATCTGAGAAAACCCTCAAGCACAGGACTCTGAGAGATGGGCGGTCACAAATCGTCTGTCCATCAAGTTGAACGGCCAAAATAGAACCGCATAAAGGCTTGTAAGTGGAAATGCAGAAAATTAACCAAAATACTCCAAAATAGATGGACGGTCCACAGTCAACCGCACATGTATTGAGAGGCCAAGGATGAACCGTACATGCACATGGGTGCTTGAAACTTATAGAAAAGCCCAATCAACCAAAACCAAGGTCCGTTAAGCCCTGAATCAACTTGGACCTAACCAAGGAGGGAGGCAACCCATAGAACTAGCCCAAAGCGTGCCTGAAAATAGCCCCAACGGGTGATGGACAACTCGAGGCATCAACAAATGGTAGTAAGAGGAACGACTCAACTTATCAGCATAAAATGGGTGTCAACAACCCTGACATTCAATTCAGTGTATATCTATGTGCTTTTTTTCAATCATGTCCTAAAGAGTCTCATCTGTTGGCTGTAAAATGAATTTTTTGGTATTTAATTGGCACACTAGACTTTGGCTTGTGGTTTCCCATCGGTAGTTCATTTGAATTGATTGAATATACCGAAGCGATTATACTGGATGTATTGTTGATCGTAAAAGTACTAGTGGGTACTATTAGTTTCTTGGTGGATGCCTAGTTTCATGGGCCTCCAAGAAACAACATTCAGTAGCTCTCTCAACGGCCGAGGCTGAATATGTAGCTGTCGGAAGTTGCGGAGCCCAAGTACTTTGGATAAAAAATAAATTGCTTGATTTAGATGTTGAAATGAAATGTGTTCCAATCTTGTGTGATAATACCAGTGTAATGAGTTTGTCAAAAAATCTTGTTCAACATTCTAGACAAAGCATATTGATATTCGGCATCATTTTCTGAGAGATCATGTAGGAAAAGGGGTCTTTGAATTGAATTTCATTCACACACACATTCAGCTAGCCGATATCTTCACAAAACCCTTAAACCAGGAACAATTCAACAAAATAAGAAGAGAGCTTGGCATGTGCAAGGGTGAGAGCATACATACTTAGGTTTGCACTTAGGTCAAAAGTTGCACATATAGAAACTTATTTGCATTATGGGTAGATTATCATGCATATTGTATGCATTTACTTTTAATATCTTGAGTGTATTTTCACCCATGCATGCTTGATTGTATTTATATATATAGCCCTCCTTGAAATTTTTCTAAGGACAAATTTTTCTTGATTAAATTAATGTGGACCTAATGGCTTTGGAACTAAGGCACTTTCTGAGGGGGAGCTAGAGATTGTTCTCAATCTTCCATCTCTTCTCCTATCAAGTCATCCCTATCATTATTCCTTGTTGATGGTTCAATCTAGAAGGTCGGATGATGGTGCTCATATCAAAAAAAGAAAAAGATAAAGAGACAAAAAAATAAAAAAATTTGAAAAATTGAATTTTGAGCTAGGTCGACCATTTCGGTCGACTGCCAGCCCCGGTCCGATCGATCGACACCGACGAACCGGCCCGATCGAACCCTCAACCAGACCATTTTTTAAGGGGTTCTAAAACCCCATTCTCTCATTCCAACATCCCCATTCTCTCTCCAACATATTTCCCTAACTCCACCTTTCAAGCACAAAAACCTCATCCCCCTTTCAACCCGCACAAGATCCGGTCAGTTCGTCACCATTTCAAGATGAAATCTTCCCGGCCGTTCGTGCCAGTGTGAAGCTCTTCCCAGGGTTCCAGGTTGTGGAGAAGGCTATTGCAAGCCCTTGGAGTGTCATTTGGTTCAACTTCTTCTCCCAGGACGAGAGTCATCTTTTCAAGGGTTTCCACCGAGTTTTCTAGTTCGGGATGTGTGGACATGCAAAATTGCACGCCCATACATCCCAACTAGTCTAGCATCAACAACGGCACCGAGTGAGGAAGCCCCGGAGAGACTAGTCATCCGGACTCCCAAAATATGCACACTGCAGTGAAGCCGTCTCCGGAGTCACGATAGTGAAGAGAAATCAACCACCAAGAGCCCCACAATCCATGGGCCTCGAAGAAAATCAAATGTGCCATAGGTCGGGCTCACAACGGGCTCAGAACTGCCCATTCAGCCCTTCAGCGGCACACTCCGGGCCCTTCAGCGGCACGGCCCTGGTGCCCTTCAGCGGTACACCCTCGTGCCCCTTCAGCGGCACACCCTGTGCCCCCCCTTCAGTGGCACGCCCCTACCTTCAGCGGGACGCCCCTACCTTCAGCGGCACACCCTTGTGCCCCCTTCAGCGGCACGCCCATGGGGTGCTTCGCCGGCACGGTGCCGTAGCCTCCAGCGGCACACCCCGATGCCCCTTCGGCGGCACGCCTCTTCCGGTCCTCTAGCGGCACGCTGGCTGAAGCCTTCAACGGCACGCTCCCCTCGACCCCAGCGGCACGGTTTTCCGCCCTCCCAGTGGTACGCCGTCAGGGCCCTTCAGCGTCACGCTTGCCAGCCCTTCCAGCGGCACACCTTATGTGTCTTCTAGTGGCACAACCTTTTGGCCTCTCAGCGGCACACCTTGCCACCCGGTGCAACCGACAGAGTGATGTGATGCCCATCCCCTACGATTCATGGCGCGCAGTGAGCTAGCTGAGGTGTCGCCCAGGGAGGAAGACACGCAAGCTACTCCCTCCTGCAACCAAGGACGGGAGAGTCAACTCCCATTTAATGCCCGTCGACTTCGGACGCTCCCCGCCTTCGGGAACTCTTGCCGTGGGAGGTATAAAAAGCCTCCGCTGCTCCACACGGATGGACAGAGGAAGATAGGAGGAAAGTGCCAAAGAAGAAGAGAAGAAGAGAAGAAGAAGGAGAAGAGAAGAAGTGAGGAAGAGAGGGGGAGGAGTGCTCTCCGCTCCACCCACCGTCGCCGTCTATGCGAAAAGAGAAGAGAGGAAGAGAGGGGAGAGTGCTGCTGCTCCACCCACCGCCACCGCCGGAATAGAAGAAGAAAAGGAAGAGAAAGAAGAGAATAAGAAAGGGGGATAGGGCCTGCTGCCCTTCCCCTCCCCGCTGCTACTCCGGCCCCCAGCGTCCGCGCGAACAGAAAAAGAAGAAGAAGAAAAGAGAGGAGAGAGAAGAGAGTGAGCTGTGGGAGAGGAGGAGTCCATGCTCCGTTCCCCTCCCCACTGTATCTCGTTTTCTTCTTTCTTTTCTTTCATTTCCTTTTTTTATCGTCGTTGCGATGTATTAGCCCCCCCCCCCCCCCCCCGGGGGCACTCCTTTTGTGAGAATAAAAGTAGAAGGCTTGCAAGTTATTTTGGACGTCTTTCTAAAGCATTTCTTCTGTGTTTCCATCCTTCGGTGTTTCACACCCCTTTCCTTTTTTCCTTTTGTTAGGGTTTGCTTCCTCCCGGGCATTTTTGCCTTCGTTCACCCCTGGGCGCCCTCAGCGACACACCCCAGCCGTGCCTCCAACGGCACACCCCAGTTGTGCCTCCAGCGGCACACCCCTACGGGGCTTCCTGGCACGCCCTAGCCAAGCCCTTCGCCGGCACACCCCTGCTGGTCTTCCCCGGTGCACTCTAGGCCACCCTTCGTCGACACACCCTGGCCTCCCTCAGGCCGACACACCTCTCCATCCCCTACAGGCTCCCCGGCTGGCACGCTAGCCACCAGCCCCTCCTTCTTGCCCGGTGCACCCCCCTAGCAAGTCCTAGAATCGTCTCCCATTCACCGTTCCCTCCGAGTTTTCCGAAGTTTTATTAAGGTGTTGCCGCTCTCGGGCGCCCACCTCCAGTTTTCGGGTTCAGCCACTCCTTGTGGGCGCGTTCCCTGTATCTCCCTTATGCTCGGGTCAAGGGGAGATGCTGCCGAATTTTTGTTAAAACGATAACATATTAAAAAAAAGATAAAAGGAAGCAACAAACAAATGGGACAATAGCGAATTAAAAGGATAAAGGGAGCAACGAACCAATGAAAAGAACAACAATAAAACGCTTTAACCAAGGCAATGGAACCGTAATTAACCCAAAGCGAGCCAAATCGAACGACAATTAAACAACTTGAACATTCGTCCTCGTGGGAGAAGGAACGGAAATTAATCAAGAGAAGGAAAGAAGAAACCCGTACAAACTGAATAGAATCAAGAGAGAAAAGAAAAAGAAAAGACATAAGAATGGAAGAGGAGTGGGCTCCGTTCGGACCTCCGCCGGTAGACCCTGCCTTGAAGTTTCCTCGATGTGCTCAACCCCACCTCTTTGAACCCTCCAGCGGCACGGTCTCCCCATGCCCTTCGCCGGTACACCCTGTAGCACTCTTGGCCGGCACGCCACCACCCAGCTCCTTCCCAGGCACGCTCCTAGGCCGACGCACCCTTCGTCGGCACGCTCCCGCGACCCCTTCGCCGGCACGCTCTCCCCACGCTCAACGGCATCCCCTTTCAGCCCTTGTCCGGCACACTCGGTCAGGTCCTTGTCGGCACGCCTCCCCTTCCTTTCCCCGGCAAACCCTTTCTGGCCTCTTCGCCGGCACGCTCCCTTTGTCCATTGCCCGGCACGCCTTTAGCCTGCCTTGTCTGGCACGCCTGCCTCCCCTCCAGCCCGGTACCCCCTCTGGAGCCCCTTCGCCGGCACGTCCCCCTTTAACCCCTTTTAGCCCTCCAGCGGCCCACTCTCTCTCTAAAAATATATATATATAATATACAATGATAATGATAACAATATTAATAATAATAAATTAATTAAAATTATGATAAATAAATAAATCCGAATATATACGTAAGAAATAAATAAAAAAATGTGAGATAATAATGATAATAATAATAATAACAAACAAAACAAAGAAAAATCATTCAGAACAAATACATAAAAGGGAAATAAGTAATATATATATATATATTTGGTAACCCAGATAAAAGTAGTAATAATCCACAGTGTAGCCCCGTCTCTCCCTGTGGCCTGGTGCTGAAGGAACAATAATGTCGCCCTCGTAGGCCGGGCCTGAGCCTTGGGAGTCATCCCAACATGGCCGTGACCCGACCTCACCTCGGGCCGACATTCCGATTAAGCCGGACCCGTTTCTTAGGCCGGATCCCTTCCGAGCCACTACTAAAATTGCCGCGCGTTCTGCAGACATTCGAACGGGTTCACCTCAATTCCCGCCGCGTTCCTATGATGGACCTGCATCCGAACATGAAAAGTTCCATGAGTGACCGACCTGGCCAACGGCTCCCATCCCGATATGGTCGTGATCCAGCGTTGCTCCGGGTCGATAGTTCGTCAAATAGGATTCATTCTATTGGGATTCGTTCTTGCTCTTTCATTGAAATTGCCGCGACTTCGACACACATTTGTACGGAGTTGTTTCCATCCATGTCATACTTTCAATATGGACCTTTGTCCGAATATAAAGTGGTCCATGAATGACCGACCAAATCGGAAAAGAACGAGATGGCTCTCGTCATCGTTGAACCTTTTGCATGGGAATATCAATAAGGCCTCTATGGGTCACGCTTGGACCTCGGGTTCACCCTAATCATGGTCCTGGCCTGACCCATATCTTAGGCCTACAGCTCGCTATCTTTGAACACGTCCTTATTTTGGAATCTAGTCTCGGGACAGTTTCCCGTTGCCCTTCGCACCAGAAATATTGATGATGCCCACGCAGGCCTCGTTTGGACCACGGGAGGCGCCCCCGGAATGGTCCTGACTCGATCTCGCACTGGGCCAACAAACTCGCTGATTCCCGACCACTTTAACCGGGATCTAACCGAATGTTTCCCGTTCCTTTGAACAATAAATTTGCCATACCCCGGCATACATATGCTCCAATTTTCCCGTGATGATTACAATTTCCTAAAGCCAGACGCTCGTCCGAATATCAAAATGGTCCATCGAGTGACCGACAAAACCCGAATGGAACGATGCGACTCTCATCATCCCCGGCCCCTATCCGTGGGAATATCAATAAGGCCTTCGTGGGCCGCGCTTAGACCTCGGGTCCGTCTCGATCATGGTCATTGTCTGACTCACATCCTCAGCCTATAGCCTGGTCCCTCTGAATACATATTGGTTCTGGGATCTGATCCCGGGACACTCCCCTGTTGCCCCCTTGGAACGGAAACATTGATGACGCTCACGCAACTCTTGTTGCGACCGCGGGGGGCCCACCGCAGTTTGGTCGCAGCTTGATCTTGCACCAGGCCAATAGACTTACTGGTTTCTGACCGCTCTAACCGAGATTTAGCCGAACGTTTTCCGTTCTTCTAAACAATAAATTTGCCATACCTTGGCATACATGCGTTCATATTTTTCCACGACAATCATGATTTTCTCGAGACGGACATTCGTCAGAACATTAAACGGTCAGCACATGACCGACACGATCTCGAATGGTTTTCCTTCTCACCCTCGCGCGAGGATTTCAATACCTCCTAATAGATCTTTTATGCAATTAATTTCCTGGCCATGAGGCCCTGATTCTCGACGATTAATCAAGGGTGTTCCCTCGTATGGGGGATGTAAATGAGGTCGTGACCTTCATGGCGCGGCGGGTTTTGGTCTCGACACGAATCACACAATCGTCTGACCGAGTCATATCGAGCGCACCATGGGCTCTTTGGAGTCTGAACAAATTGTCACCTCGTGACTGGCACGCCCACGCACTTAATAGATGAATCAACCATTCCTGAATAGATGAACATAACCTAATGTGCGAATTTTAATGCGTCCACATGTCTGGCACGCCCGGTGGGACCAAACCACCCTTCATCTATTCGCCGGGATTCTGGGCCTCATGGCCCCCTAATAAATGATGTTTGCCTGCTTTGATGAATTACATGTGTTATCTTCGCCTGCCCTATGGGGAGAAAAGCCACTAGGCGCAATCATCTTCGTGGCCTCGGAGATGCTATCCTGGGGCACATGCAGCTTCCAGGGATTGTGAAGGCCGTCGCTAAAAAAAAAGAGAGAAGAAAAAGAGAGAAGAAGGGAGGGGAAATCAAACCCCCCTTTTCTCAAGAAGAAAGAGAAGAAACGAAGAAAAGAAGAAAAGGAGAAAAGAAAGAAGCAAAAAAAGAAGAGAAAGAATCGGCAAGAGAGGGTTGTATGGCCACGTCCGTCGAGACCCGTGCTGAACAAAGATTACCATCATAGGGTTGATGCGGTGGAGCGAACCACTCATCCCCTCCCTGAGGGGGTGAGCGCTCTCCTGCACCCCCACCTTGGTCTATCATACAAAAAGAAGAGAAGAGAAGAAGGGACAAAAAAAAAGAAAAATGAAAAGTCGGCTAGCATCGCCGACCAAGAGAACAAGAAGAAGGAGGTCATCCCGCCTGACTCCAGGAGGCTCCAAGTCCGCGGTGCAATGACCTGGCCTGTTCCTCCTTCTTACTGCCTCTATCCGGCATGAGACGGCCCCTCGAGTGGCTGTTAAAAGACCCAACAAATCGCAACTGTAGCTTGATGAACTGCTGCCCGCTACGGGGAATGCTTTATAGCAATGAGGCCAAGCACGGCCACCACTCCCGAAGCGAGCATGCACATACCCCGCCATGGGGGATAAGAAGAAGAGATATACCCTGCCACGGGGCATAAGAGGCAAAAAAAAAGAGATATACCCCATTCCCAGGGGCACATGAAGAGAATCCACCGGCCTTGACTCAGGGGCACACAAAGCAAAAGCTACCCCCCGGCTTCAGAGCATTTGAAGAAGAATCTGCCCTGACCTGGGGACATAAGAAGAAATAGAGTTGCACCCGGCTTGGGGGCATTTGAAGAAGAAATACACCCCGATATGGGGGCACATGGAGCAAAAGACATACCCCGCCATGGGGGCATAAGAAGAAAAGAATTCACCCCGGCCTGGGGACACACAAAAAGAGAAACTCACCCCGGCTTAGGGGCATATAAAGAAGAAACGTACCCCCGCCTGGGGACATAAGAAACAAAAGCACACCCCATGCCGGGGGCATATGGAGAGGAATGCACCTCACCCTGAGGGGCACAAAAAGCATAAGAACACACCCCGGCTTAGGGACATTTGAAGAAGAAACATACCCCGCCAGGGGGCATAGAAGTCATGAAGAATACCCCCCGGCTTAAAGGCATTTGAAGAAGTCACATCCTGCCCCGGGAGCATAAGAAAGAGAAGAATACGCCCCGGCCTAGGGGTATTTGAGGAAGAAACGTATCCCGCCCGGGGGGTATAGAAGCCATAAAGAATACGCTCCGGCTTAGGGGCATATAAAGAGAGCTACATCCCGCCTTGGGAGCATAAGGAGAAAAGAGTCCACCCCGGCTTCGGGGCATTCGACGAAGAATTCACCCCGGTCTGGGGGCATAAAGAGAAAAAGAATACACCCCGGCTTGGGGACATTTGAAGAAGAAACACACCCCGTCTGGAGGTATAGAAGTCATAAAGAATGCACGCCGCCTTGTGGGGCACAGAAGCAAAAAGACAGACATCCCGCCTAGGGAGCATAAGAAGAAAAAAGTCCACCCCGACTTCGGGGCATTCGACGAAGAAACGCACCCCCGCTCTAGGGGCATATGAGACAAAACCATACCCCAATTTAGGGGCATTTGAAGCAAGGACTTCACTCCACCTCAGGGGACATAAGAAGCGAAAGATATACCCCACCCTGGGGGCACAAGAAGAAAACATACCCCACCTTGGGGGCGTAAGAAGCCAAGAGATATACCCCCCCACGGGGGCATTAGAGGTAGAATGCATCTCCCCCCCGGGGGACACATGAAGCAACATACACCTCGCCTCGGCAGCATATGAGGCCAAGAAGCTATACCCCGGCTCGGGAGCATAAGAAACAAAAGATATACCCCACACCGGGGGCATATGAGGAGAAACGCACCCTGCCCTGGCGGGGCGTAAGAAGCAGAAGAATCCACCCCGGTCTGTGGGCATAAGGAGCGGAGGACACACCCCACCTCGGGTGCAAAAAAGCAAAGACCCTACCCCGTATAGGGGCCTATGAAACCAAAGAATACACCCTGGCTTAGGGGAATACGAAGAGAAATATACCCCACTCTGGGGCAGAGGAAGCAGAAGAATACACCCCGCCTTGGGGGCATATGAAGCCAAGAGTCACATCCCCGTCTTGGGGGTATTTGAAGAAGAAGCATACCTCACCTCGAGGGCCTAGAAGCTGTAAAGAGCACGCCCCGATTCAGGGGCATATAAAGAGAAGTCCACCCCGGCCTAGGGGTATTTGAAGAAGAAACATACCCCGCCAGGGGACATAGAAGCCATAAAGAATATGCACCGGCTTAGGGGTATTTGAAGAAGCTACATCCCGCCTTGGAAGCATACGAAGAAAAGAGAATCCACCCCGGCTTAAAGGCATTTGAAGAAGGACTATACCCCAGGCTCGGAGTCCATGAAGCAACATGCACCCCCCGGGGGGGGACATCTGAAGCAGAACAAACAACATCCCCCGTCTTAGGAGGGGCCTATGAAGAAAGGAATACACCCCGATATGGGGGCACGTAAGCAAATAAGAAGAGTTCACCCCGCCTCGGGTGCATAAAAATCAAGAACTACACTTCGCCTCAGGGGCGGCAATACACTCCACTTTGGGGGCACTAGAAGTAGAATATACCCCGTGTCGGGGGCATGTGAAGAGAAAGATACCTCGCTCTGGGGCATCAGAATACGCCCCACCTTGGGGGCATCAAAAGCAGCAGTACACCCCACCTTGGGAGCACAAGATGCAAACATCCCTCCCGTTGTGTCTATGCAGAAGAAAAGAATCCGCCCCTGCCTGGGGACACTCGAAGAAAGAAGCACATCCCGCCACGGGGGCACATGAAGAGAACCCCTCCCGCCTCGGGAGCACAAGAAAGAGAAGAATACACCCTGGCCTGGGGGCTTTTGAAGAAGAAACACACCCCCCTCCATGGGAGACAAAGCTACACCCCAACTCAGGGTATCTGAAGAGAGATCACCCCGCCACGGGGTCATAAGAAACAAAAGAATACACCCTGACCTGCGGACACATGCAGAGCATCTACCCCATTTTGGGGGCACAAACGAAGAGATACACTCCACCCTTGGCGCATAAGAAGCAGAAGCACTTACCCCGACCCAGGGGCACAGAAGCGAAGAGACCTACATCCCGATCGGGGAGCACATGAAGAAAGGTATACTTCGCCCAAGCGGCATTTGAAGAAACAACATACCCTGCTTTGGGGGCACAGAAGCCGTAAAGAGACACACCCCCTCTGTGGGGACATAAGAAGCATAAGAATTCACCCCGCCTTGTGGCATAAGAGGCAAAGAATCCACCCCTTGCTGGGAGCATATGAAGAGAAGTTTACCCCGCTACAGGGCATAAGAAGTAGCAAAACCCAGCTCGGCCATGGAGGCATAAGGAGCCACGACTCCGCCTCGCCGTGGGGGGGCGTAAGAGGCAAAGACTCTACCCCGTGCAAATCTGCCCTGCATGGGGGTATAAGAAGCAGAAGACACACCCCGCCTGGGGGCACAGAAGTAAGCTACACCCCATACTGGGGGCATATTAAGAGAAACACACTCCAGCGTGGAAGCATTAATGAGAAAAGAAGAGCAGAATAAAAAAAAAAGATACGCATGAGGCAGACGTGGTCTTTGAGCCCGCCTCGTTACACAAAAGAAGAGAAGAAAAGAAAGAAAAGACACGCATGAGACAGACGTGGTCTTCAAGCCTGCCTCATCACACAAAAGAAGAGAAGAAAAGGAAGAAAAGACACATGAGGCAGACGTGGTCCTCGAACCCGCCTCATCACACAAGAGAAGAGAAGAAAATGAAGAAAAGACACATGCGGCGAACATGGTCTTTGCACCTGCCTCTCCACACAAAAGAAGAAGAGAAAAAAAGAGACATGAGGCGAACATGGTCTTTGCACCTGCCTCTCCACACAAAATAAGAAGAGAGAAAAAAAGACGTGAAGCGAACATGGTCTTTGCACCTGCCTCTCCACAAAAGAAGAAGAGAAGAAGAGAAAGAAGAGTCATGAGGCAAACATGGTCTTTGCACCTGCCTCTCTACAAAATAAGAAGAGAAGAAGGGAAGAAAAAAAAAGAGACGTGAGGCGAACATGGTCTTTGCACCTGCCTCTCCACAAAAGAAGAAGAGAAGAAGGAAAAAGACACATGAGGCAGACGCGGTCTTTGCACCCGCCTCTCCACACAAAAGAAGAAGAGAAGAAGAGAAAGAAGAGTCATGAGGCAAATATGGTCTTTGCACCTGCCTCTCTACAAAAGAAGAAGAGAAGAAGAAAAAAAGAGACGTGAGGTGAACATTGTCTTTGCACCTGCCTCTCCGTAAAAGAAGAAGCGAAGAAGAGAAAGAATAGTCATGAGGCAGACGTGGTCCTTAAACCCGCCTCTTCACACAAAAGAAGAAGAGGAGAAAAGAAAGAAAAGACACACGAGATGAACATGGTCTTTGCACCCGCCTCTCCTCACAAAAGAAGAAGAAAAGAAGAGAAAGAAGAGTCACGAGGTAGACTTTTACCTCCGACCTTCGGTCATCCAACAAATAGAAACCAACTAAACCTTCCGCCGACGGGGCATTAAACCGACTAGACCTTCCGCCGACGGGGCGTTAAACTGATGAGACCTTCCACCGACGGGGCGTTAAATTGACGAGACCTTCCTCCGACGGGGCGTTAAACCGACTAGACCTTCTACCGACGGGGCGTTAAACCGACTAGACCTTCCGCCGATGGGGCGTTAAACTGACTAGACCTTCCGTCGATTGGGCGTTAAACCGACTAGACCTTCCACCGACGGGGCGTTAAAATGACAAAACCTTCCGCCGACGGGGCACTAAACTGACCAACTTTCAGCCATCGGGGCTTCAAGCCAACTGCTACCCCTTCATCGACCTTCGGGTCGACAGCTATCTAATTATCAGCCTTCGGGTCGACAGCTACCCCTTCATCGGCCTTCGGGTCGACAGCTATCTAATTATCGGCCTTCGGGTCGACAACTACCCGTTCATCGGCCTTCGGTCGACAGCTATCTAATCATCGGCCTTCGGGTCGATAGCTACATCATCATCGTCCTTCGAGCCGACAGCTTTATAATCATTGGCTCCTAGCCGACAGCTACCTCATCATTGGCATCCTAGCCGACAGCTTCCCAGTTAAAAAAAAATTATATAAAATAAACCTTTCACTTTGGTCCGGACCCTTCCCCGGCCAGAGAACAAAAGAGACCCTTCTCTTCGACTCTCACATCCCGCTACCCAACACCCCTCTGCAGGGCCATTTCGGCCGGGGCCCACTTTCAGGATTAATCCATCCGTCCCACTGCGCTTCCCGACTCTGCCTCCCGCAGCCTGCTTCCCATCATCTTTCAGCCCTTATAGCCCACTTCCCTAGTATCCTTTTAGCCATTCGTGGTCTGCTTCCCTAATACCTTTACTACCACTACACTTACACGTAACAACAATATTTTTTATGCAAAAAAAACAAAAAAAAAATAACACGACAAACAAAAAAAACAAAACAAAAAAAAACAAAAAAAAACAAAAAAAAGAGAATGCATGATTGCCCTGCTTGCATGGTTTCTTAATATGTAATAATACACCTCCTTGGAATTTTCTAGGACCGTGTTTCCTTGCTAAATAATAATGCTGCCCCGATTCTGGATGCACGTGCGTCACGGCGTATGCTCGAAGGGAACCCAATTATGGTGGGTGCACACGTTAAGGGGAAGGGTCATGGCTAAATCGCTGAGCTCAACTCACAAAATAAACCTGAGGCAACGCTCCCACACTTCACACTTAATGTGTTCAATAGCTTTCAACCATAGGGATTGCCCAAATTTCTTCTTAGCACTCTATGGAGACTTGAATTCCTACACTCGCGTGAAAGGTAATCGTGAGGAAAAAGCAACCTACCCCCACTGTAAAAAAAAAGAGAGAACAGAAAAAAAAGGAGAGAGAGAAATGTGGATCCAAGTAGTCGGGAATCCCCACTGAAACAAATGAGGAGACTCGCATGAAATGGTGAAGGGAATCACAATAAGGACGAATCCTAGTAGCCGGGAATCCCCATTGAGACACATGAGGAGACTCGCGTCGAACGGTGAAATCTGCTACCAAAATAAACAGACGGGGGTTATGTGAAGCTACCGAAAGTCGAAAGCCTGAAACTAATGTGTAGGTGCTAGAGTGATCCTCGGGTGTCACTAGGAAAACCTGCATATCCCTATGGTTAGGGCCCTTTGTTCACACATTTGCACTGCCATGTCACAGAGAATTGCCTCAGGTGAAATGCGTGAATTTAGGCTATGTATGCAAGACGTGCGATATCCTCCTGACGGGTGCACCACCCCTCAATTGTGCCTCGTGGCCCGCGCCGTGTCCGTGAATTATGGGCGATGTCCCTATCCCATCCCCTATAGAGGGAGCTGCCTTACTTATATTTATGTTATGCCTTCTAATGAATGCTTGCATGCTTGAATAAAAAAAATTATAATAAAAAATAAATAATAAAAATGTGTGTATACAATAAACTCAATTTCGGCCATCGAAGCCTACTTTCCCAGCTCTGGCTCGTAGAGCCCAATCTTGGCCCCCCATGCCCTACCTCTTGCCCTCGTGGCCCGTTAATCTCCCAACTCTAGCTTCTATAGTCCGCTTCCCCGATTTGGGCTTTCACATCTTGCGCCCCAATTTTGGCTTCTGTAGCCCACTTCCACGATTTTAGCTTTCGCGGCCTACTTCTGTAACACCAACTCTGGCCCTTGCGGCCCACTTTCCCGAGTTCGGGTTTCATAACCGGTACCCCCAGCGCATTAAAGAACAAAACACCCTTTTACCCTGGCCCGAGCCTGCCGATCGAGTGAGGAATCAACCCTCTTTCTTCGCACCGACACTAGCCCGTGTCAATGACTTAACCACCTCTCCGTCCCCACGGGTGACGAACATTTCTTTTGAATCAACAAAGTCTTCTCTCCGTCCCTTCGGGCGACGAACACCCCTTTTGAATCAATGAACCCTTCTCTCTGCCCTCGTGGCTCGCCTTTCACAACTTCGACTCTTGAAGCCCGCTTCCAGCCTTGGCTATTTTGGCCTCCCTTATCGGCCCCTGAGCCAACAACTATTCAATTATCGGCCCCTGACCCGACAGCTATTCACTTATCGCCCCCAGCCGACAGCTATTCACTTATCGGCCCCTGAGTCGACAGCTATTCACTTATCGGCCTCCGAGCCGACAACTATTCACTTATCGGCCCCTGAGCCGACAGCTATTCACTTATCGGCCTCTGTGCCGACATCTATTTTCTATCGGCCCATGAGCTGACAGCTATCCTTTATTGGCCTTTGAGCCAATAGCTACCTTCATCGGCCTCCCAGTCGACAGCTATCCAATTATTGGCATCCACGCCAGCAGCCGCCTGGAGTTCTTCAAAAAAAAGGGGGGGGAAAGAAGGGAAGTAGAGAAGAAGAAGAAAGAGAGAAGAGAAAAGAAAAAGAGAATAAAAGAGAGAAGAGAAAAAGAAAAAAGATAACAAAAAGAAAAAAAAGAGAAGAGAAGAAGAAGAAGAAGAAGAAGAAGAAGAAGAAGAGAAGAAGAGAAAGGAGAGAAGAAAAGAAAGAAAAGATAAGAAAGTGAGCACCCTATGAGGCCAAGTGCACCCCGTCGGCACTGATGAAGAGAAGAAGAGACCAACATACCACATCAGCTCCCGACGCCCTGTCAGCACTGATGAAGAGAAGAAAATACCAACATATCATTTCAGCACCCGACACCCCGTCGGCACTGACGAAGAGAAGAAGAGACCAACAAACCATGTCAGCTCCCGACACCCTGTCGGCACTGATGAAGAGAAGAAAAGACCAACATATCATGTCAGCGTCTGACACCCTGTCGGCACTGATGAAGAGAAGAAAAGACCAATATATCATGTCAGCGCCCGACACCCTGTCGGTACTGATGAAGAGAAGAAGAGACCAACATACCACATCAGCTCCCGACGCCCTATCGGCACTGATGAAGAGAAGAAAAGACCAACATATCATGTGAGCACGTGACACCCCGTCGGCACTGATGAAGAGAAGAAGAGACCAACAAACCATGTCAGCTCCCGACACCCTGTCGGCACTGATGAAGAGAACAAAAGATCAACATATCATGTCAGCGCCTGACACCCTGTCGGCACTGACGAAGAGAAGAAAAGACGAACATATGATGTTAGCGCCCAACACCCTGTCGGCACTGATGAAGAGAAGAAGAGACCAACTTACCACGTCAGCTCTCAACGTCCTGTCGGCACTGATGGAGAGAAGAAGAGACAAGCATACCATGTCAGCTCTCGACACCCCGTCAGCACTGACAAAGAAGAGAAAGAGACCAACAAACCATGTCAGCTCCTGACACCCCGTCGGCACTGACGAAGAGAAGAAGAGACCAATAAACCATGTCAGCTCCCGACACCCCATCGGCACCGACGAAGAGAAGAAGAGACAAGTACACCCACGGGCTCCCCCCCGGCTCATCCTTCGCATGCGCTACCCGTGGGTGGGGGGCATTTGTGGACATGCAAAATTGCACGCCCATACGTCCCAACTTGTCTAGCATCAACAACGGCACCGAGTGAGGAAGCCCCGGAGAGACTGGTCATCCGGACTCCCCAAATATGCACACTGCCATGAAGCCATCTTCGGAGTCACAACAGTGAAGAGAAATCAACCAACAAGAGCCCCACAATCCATGGGCCTCGAAGAAAATCAAATGGGCCACAACTCGCGCTCACAACGGGCTCAGAATTGCCCATTCAGCCCTTCAACGGCACACTCCGGGCCCTTCAGCGGCACGCCCCTGGTGCCCTTCCGCGGCACACCCCCGTGCCCCTTCAACGGCACACCCTGTGACCCCCCTTCAGCGGCACGCCCCTACCTTCAGCGGCACACCCTGTGCCCCCCCTTCAGCGGCACGCCCCTACCTTCAGCGGCACACCCTTGTGCCCCCTTCTGCGGCACGCCCATGGGGTGCTTCGCCGGCACGGTGCCGTAGCCTCCAGCGGCACACCCCCTGTAGATTCCAATTAAAATATAAGAAAAATTTATTTAATAACAATAAGTAAATATATATATATGAAGGAATTAATGGGCGAGGGCAAAAATAAGCACGTGGTGCTAATGAGGTGTGTGATCGCCAGAGGGGTTACCTCAAGAAAAATAAAACTGATCGCATGTACCTTGTATTGAGCGGGTGAGATTGTGGACTTTTCCTTCCTCCTTCTACCGGTCGGCCGATGAAGGGGGTTCTTAGCTTTGATTACCCTTGTAAGAACACACAAAACGAATGAAAAGAATGGATTAGCCAAAAGGTGTAGTATTAATGCTCTAAAACTAAGAAATTGATCAAATGAAGCATGAACACACCTTGTGTGTTTTGGTTTTTAAAACCCTTGAAGAGGAGTAACAAAGGGTGTGGAAGATATGAATGCAGAATATGCAAAGCAAGATGTATAATGTGAAGAATGTTTCTAGCAAAGAGCTAGAAAGAACAATGGATGATGATGAATGTTAACAAAATAAGGAAAAAAAAATAATCTCCTCTCTGCTGTGCGTGTAGCAGTACTGGGAGAAAAAACCAAAGAGATTGGTTGAGCAGTAGGTGATGACCACGTGGGAAAGAGGATTAACACCAATCAAGAAAAGGACTGCTTGGAACTAAACCTCCAAAAAAAATAGACTCTCTTCTCCCTGTTAAAAAAAAACTCTCACAGTGGTTCTTTCTGTTATCACGTTCTTGCATTCCCCTCTCTTCTCTCTTCGCGCGAGAGAAACACCGAGAGTATTTATAGGCCCAAAAATCCTTGCAATAATGAGATTAAAACAAAGTAATGGACCTCCAATAAGAAACCCTCTTCCCAATCAAACACAAGGAGTAAAATAGGGAAGGGATCATTACTGGAAATAAACAGGCGAAAAGGGGACGGAATTGGAAATGACGACCTCTCAAAGGGCGTCAATTAAAATTGACGACATCACCAAAGGCGTTAATTAAAATGACGACGTGCACTCAGCCGTCAATCCCTGGATTTAATTATGGCAACAAATGACTTTCCTTATTAAAGATTTTGAACTGACGCCTGCAAATACAGGCCCTAAATAATAGATGCCCCTCAGAGCGACGTCAATTCTTTGATTTTTCATTTTGCATAGGATTCGTAAAAATCCAAGAAACAACGCCTCTATTCATAGTCGTCCATTTATTAAGAGGCGCCCTTGGCTAGGCCGTCAATTAAATGACGCCCCTCCTTAAGGCATTAATTCCAATTATCAAAGAAAAATGCCAAGAAATTACAATTAACACATAGAAAATAGAAAAACTTCATATTAAGCCAATATTGAAGTTCACTTTGGGGCGTCACACGGTGACATGAGATTTACTCAACATAGCATCGATTTTAGCGTGTCTACATCTGCCCCGCCTTGGCGTCTGCTTTGCAAGGGAGTGAGACGGAATGAAACGAAAGTGTAACAAGCGAAATGAAGTGGAACGAACTGATAAGTAGATGTCAAGGTGTAATGTGACACACCTTCGACACTAAGCGTTGTAAATCTTTTCAAAATCCTGAATGAAACAACTCGGGATGATTACAAGAAAGCAATGATCAGCTGGACTGAAGGGACTAAACTATATGAACTAAAAATGTGCGCGAGGGCACGAAAGGGGAGACACCATTGGAGAGCGGTTACCAGCCAATGTGGACGTGCTACAACCAAGGTGGATTTGTAGTAAAATAAAATGAATTGAGATAAAGACCCAGCAAATGAATGCTTTCAAGGAACCAGCTTGAGCGGCTTCAAGGAGAATAAAGTACTTGATTTGGATTGGAATATCTCATGGCAACTCAATTAAGAGCGAGTGACCTTCATTATTGGCGTAATATGAAAATTTTCATCATTAGGCTCAAAGTCCTACATGATGCATGCTGGGCTAAAGGAAAAACTAAAACAAACTAAAATAGAAGACAATCAAGGATAATATTACTAAGCCATCTAGATTTGATCAAGAATCCAGATCTCTAAGCTGACACTAAGCCACAGCCCGTTTATCCGCGTATCAACTCAGAAAGTGGAGTCGTCGTCCGAAACCTTAGATGACTCAATGACTTATCCGTGTGATCAAGACTCCCCTCGAATTATTACTGTTTTTGATGAAGGGGAACTCAAATTCCAGGTTCACCAGAACCACATGGTCCTTGATATGTTATAATAGCGTAGATATCATATAGTAATAATGCATACATGAGAGATACAAGAGTGAAGTGATGTTACCAATAGAACAATCCGAGCATTTCCAGACTTGCATAACCTACACTTCTGAGCTTCAAAGCTCATTAGCTCATCAAAAGAATTATCAGCTCAAGACAGCTCACAATATGATCATAAGTGCACAATATAAGTAATTCTATCAAGATACAACAGCACTTAAGTTCATGAATAATCAAAATGCTGTAAACAGAAGAAATGACGACCCTGTAAACTTGCGTCAGAATGGTAAATGACGACGACCATGAGGGCGTTAATTACATTGAATGTTCGATTAGGAGTTGGAAAGCAAATGACTCCCTCCATGGAGGCGTTAATTAAATGACGACCGTGAATGTGTCGTTAATTACATAAATGATGCCAATGGGTGCGTCGTCAATTAACTATTTTCATTTCCTGCTCAGAAATAAGCTTCCAGCAACTCGTTCTATTCAGACACAAACCGTGATTCCTGTTAGTGTTCCATTATTATAAAAAGGGCAACTGTTCATCTTCTAAGCGCATCAGACAGAGAACCGAAGAAGAATAGCAGAGCCATAGAACTAGCAGAACTAACTCCAAGAAGATGAACAAGATGATTCAAAGACCTTCTAAGAAGTCTCGGATGAGTTTTCCTAGAATTTGTGAAGTTCCCAGCCATATCAGTGGGAGAATTGCCAAAAGCCAAGTGTTTTGATTATTAAAAGCTTTTATTTCTTCTCTTCCTTTCTTTTTTTTCGCAAATTCTGATTGCATTTCCTTCCTTCTTTCTTTTTCTTTCAGGATTACCCTAATATCCCAGGACCAAGGAGATTTTTGAAGATTAAATGGCTTCCTTTACTACTCTCCAAAATCTCTTTAGACATGAAATCTTTTCTCTCTAGATGGCACCTTCTTGGCCTTATAACCCATGCTACTCATTACAATGATATTCACCTAGATTGGGCCTCAATTGGAGCTCTCATAGAACTATGGCACCCTCATACCCATACTTTCCTCTTTCCCACATTTGAAGCTACCATACTCCTAGAGGAAGTAGAGATGCTCCTAGGGCTAAGAAAAATGAAACAAGGAGAATAGTCAAAGATGGCTCACATGACCAAACCAATAAAAGCTCATGACATACTCACTAGCCTTATTCAACGCCCAAATTTAGTGAATCAAATTAAAGCACATAAAGAAGTCAACCTTTTGAAACTAGCTTCATGGGTGTACAAAAACATGGACAAGGCCCAAGAAGATGAAGACTTATTGGAGAGAGTAATGAAGGGGTTCGTTATATGCATAGCGGGTTCCCTTCAACGGAAGACCATCTAGAAGAACACCACCTAAGTGCCATTGCTAGCATGTGGGAGGGAAAAAGAATAGGTCCGGCGGTACTAGTAAACCTATATAATGGGCTTACCTCGGCTTCATTGGGATGGCCCCTTTACGGGTCTATGCTTCTTCTATCTTGTTGGGTAGATCTCCACTTCAAATTTGATCCTTGTCAAGCAACCCAAGTGGCCTCCAAAATCTTTTCCAAGAGCCCCCTCCGATACATGACGGATTCTTTGGGCTTATGTGAGAGAGTAATCAATCGGGTTCCTAAACTAAAGAAAAGAGGAGATTGGAGAGACTACTTCAAGATGATGCCTAAGAGCGGTTTTACTTGCACACCGGGGTTTCTCAAAACCCAAGAACTCCGCTCAAGGCTTTCTTCCGGCATAAAGCTTCGGTTGATCGGCGGGAGCGACTTTGTCTTCTACAATGCACACCGATGCCTCCCACAGCTCAGGCTACCTCGACACATCTTTGAAGAACCTTCCCATCTACCTCCACTCAAAAAAAGGGAACTATGCTCAAGTGGAGATCAAGAGGAGATCAAGACAATAATGGCTCAATGAAGGTTGGACTACTCCAAAAGTCCAAGACACATGTAGAAGAAGAAGAAGACAAATGTAAATGTTATGTACTGGCTCTAAGCAAAATAAGGCCTATGATGGCTCAATAAATGTATCAATGATTTTCCTCAATGAAATAAAAATTGTTTCTTCTTTTGAGCCACAACAACGAGTTTATATGATTACATCTTCCAATTCTATCTGATTCTGTCTGAAAACTGAGCTTCGGGCTCTCAATTCTAAGCGGCGCCTCCATGAATGGCATCAATTGATTAAACCACGCCTTAATCCACGTCGTCAATTCTCATTAAAATAATTAATTCCTCAAAAGAATTGGAATTACAATTGACGCTCTCACGAGCAGGCATTTATTAATTCGCGCCCCAAGATAAGGCGTTAATCACTTTAAATTCTTCAAATTATTTTCAAAATAATTCCTTAATTTCATATAAATAACGCCTTCACGTATGTCATGTATTAAGAAACGGATGCCTACTGACAACATCATCAATTTCAAAAGTAATAATGACGATCGATCACATCAATCACCTTCCCATTAATGCGCCTAACGTCGGTTACAAATTCTCATGCAAATATAAATGACGCCTAATCGCGGGTCGTCATATCATGAAACCGCGCCTCTCCTCAGACCGTCAATTAATATAACAATGACTTCCATTAGGGCGTCAATTCTTTTCGACCGTTAAACCCCTTTTTCCCTCCTTCTTCTCCTTCCTTCGTCTTCTTTCTTCTCCCCCTTCCGTTCATTTTCTTCCCTTTCTCTACAAACCCTAACTGAGCCCTACTCCCATCTCCATCTCTCTCTTTCTATCTCTACTCTCCCCGTGGCTGGCGGTGTACACAAACGCCAAAGGGTGAACGCCCCCGAGGTCGTGGACTTAGACGGTGAGCACGCCGTGGAGGAGGTTCCTCCCGCGGTGGCCGATGATGCTCCGATGGCGGAGCACGGCGTAGAAGAAGAGGAAATGGCCAACGAGGAAGATAGAGACGATGGTGAAGAAGAAGATGAAGATGATGGTGATGAAGGAGAAGACGAAGAGGACGATGATGAGGAAGAAGAAGGAGATGAAGAAGGAGGAGATGAAGAAGAAGAAGAACCGCCAGTGGCGGCGGCGGTGCCCCTTCGACCCGGCCAACGAAGAGGACGATGATGAGGAAGAAGAAGGAGATGAAGAAGGAGGAGATGAAGAAGAAGAAGAAGAAGAACCGCCGGTGGCGGCGGCAGTGCCCCTTCGACCCGGCCAACCGCGGTGGCCACGGCAACCAAGACAACCCCTCCGAGGAGGGTTGATCATGCCCGAACGACGCAAGGTAGGCCCCCAAACCCCCAATTTTTGATTTTTTTTTCATTTATTTCCATTTTTTCACCATTTCCATAGCCCTCGGGTAACACAGATAAATGACGCCCCCAAGGGTGTCGTTAATTAAAACAATGACCCAACATGAGTCGTCAATTCCAATTAATTTATTTTGAAAATGACTAATTCATGAAATCACGCCCTGCAGCATGTCGTTATTTTTTTTTTAAAAAAGAAATTATCATGTTTATCATCATGCTGTTAATTTCCATTCCAGTTCATTTATATATGCCTCCATTTATTTTATTTCGCATGTTAATAACTTTGAAACCCTAGAAAAACAACGCCCCCCACCGGGGCGTCAATTCATTAAGCAACGACCACAAGGGTGGTCCTCAATTCAAGATTTTCTAGAATTGTAATTTAGGACGAAAATTGTTTTTTAAACAGGGCCCCCCCTTAGGGGCGTTACTTGAACAAATAACGACCCTGGGATGGGCGTCAATTCAAAATTTCTCAGAACTTAAGGAAATTACCTTCAAAACAACGCCCCCTACAGGGGCGTCATTTAAATAAACAACGACCCAGGGTGGGTCGTTAATTCAGAGGTGCGTCAATTAAATAAGCCACGACCTAGGGTAGGTCATCAATTAAAACATAGAACAACAACAAATGAACTTAAAACAAATATCCACATGAAAACTTAAGTGAAATTTTTATTTTTGTTGCATGCAGGGGTTGATGAGGACGTGGATCTCCTGGGTCCAAGTCCGAGCAGCTTATTACGGACTCCCCAAGTTCCAGAGGGCTAGGGTAGATGCTATGAGGTTCGGACCCTTCCTTAGTATAGAGCCTGTGAGACCAGACCTACCCTTGATCCAGGTGCTTAGAGAGAGATGGGACAGGACTAGCAGGGCATTTCTGATGCCATGGGGTCATATGGTTCCTACCCTAGAGGACGTCACTAGGATCACCGGGTTGAGGGTAGACGGCGAGGCAGTGAGCGGGATCACCCTACCCGATTATAGCGAGCTTACGCAGAGACTGCTAGGTCTAGAGACAGTTTATGTGACGCCTAGTGAGTGTAGGACCATCTACCGCACCGATCTTACCATGGCTATGGGGTTGGGTGATTCTAGGCAGAGGTCGAAGGAGTCTCTAGAGCAGTTTTCACAGAGACGGATTGATGGGGCTAAGGCTGCCTATTGCCAGGACCCAGCAGACAGAGAGAGAGCAGATCGAGACTTGAGGAGATTCTTATTCTTGATGCTCGGGAGGTTGCTACTCGGCACGAAGGGCGACATCATCAACTGCCGATTCTTGGGGATTCTCGAGGATCTAGAGGGCGTCGGCAGATACGCCTGGGGAGCAGCGTTGCTGGCGCACTTGATGGCCGACTTGTCTACAGGTACAGGTCGAGAGACGATAGTCAGCGGCTTCTCACCTTTTCTTCAGGTATGCATTTTCATTTTTTTCTTTTTTTTTCTTAAATGTATGTAAATGCTTTACTAATGCGATGCATGGATACATATATGGAGCCATTTATACATGCCGATGGGGCACGTCGACTCACGGCCTAGAGATGGGGGATCTTTTCCATTAGCACAGTGCTGGCTACCAGTGGTGACTGGAGCCCCACTCGCATACGAGCTGCGAGTGTTACGACGGGAGTTCCGCGACTTCCCCGCCTCACTGGTACGCATGCTTAATGTGATGCAAAATTTTTATTTTATGGAATATGATATGATATGATGGATGATTATGAATGCATGTGAGGTGGAGACCCTATGAGGGGATGACTGACGAGGGCCAGCCGTGGGTTGTAGCGGGCCGACCTCGCTTCGGTCATGATCTTTGGGTTCATTGCGAGAATGAGATTGAGCCGTTATGGCTTAGGCTGGTGATGAGGACCCTCGGCCTACACTAGGAGTGGATCGAGGTTGGAGAGCCGCGAGGAATAGGCAAGAAGACGCGCGGTCGCACGAAGGTGATCGACTGGAGAGCTCGGTTCCGTGACCAGTATGCCGACTGGCAGTGTGGCAGGACCCGAGTCACCTCACAGGCGGTGGACAGCTCCGAGTACCTCCGACACTATTGGGAGGTTTACGCCGGCCGCCCCCAGATGAGGGTCTTGGGGGTATGTATGCATGCACTTATTTCTAAATTAAATTGAATGCTTTGTATATCTATTATGCGAATAATATGTAATGAACACAGGACGCACGGGACATGGTGGCGATGGACTTGCAGGTCCACCTCCACAGCCTAGAGGCCCAGCTGGCTGCCACGCGGGTAGATCTTGAGACCCTGGTGAGTGTTTAATTTCTCCTATATGAAAATGAATTACTGAATTATAGATGATTAGCCACTGACAATCTCAATAAATGCAGCGTGCCCAGCAGGGAGCAGCGGTGAGAGAGACGGGAGAGGCCTCCAGCTCGAGAGGACCTAGTGCAGAGACGACTGCACTAGCAGAGCAGCTGGCTGGAGCAGTGACACGGGGCGAGGCAGTAGAGCGTGACCTCGCCACACCGATATGCCTCAAACACTCAAACTTTCATTCAATTATTTATATGATATGCTCATGAAAAATTGTGTTTACAGACTGAGGAGCTCCGGGCCTCTCTTACCTGCATCGAGGAGGGACAGCAGGCGATGGCCACCTGGGTGAGTTATTTATTTTCAGTTGTTTATTGCTTATCTCATGAATTATTGAATTATATATATGGAACTGATGATTTGTTTGAATGTTTACAGACCTCGGAGCTACAGGCGGCGCTTACCCAGGCTGCTTTAGTCGGGACGGAGTTGGCGATCTGCGAGCAGCGGGTCACGGAGCTCGAGAGAGCCTTGAGGCGGCGAGAGGAGCTGCCCCAGGACGTGGTAGAGTTGCGAGTCGCCCTTGATATGGAGCGGAGGGAGCATGCTCGAGAGCGCGAGGAGTACCAGGCGGACCGTGCGGAGCTTGCAGCTTTGAGGGCCCAGCTAGCCCTTACCCAGGAGCGGCTGTGGGCGACCGAGGAGCGGCTTCAGTGAGGCCGGGAGCGAGCGCGGGCTGCGGGGTACACCTTCACCAGCTCCACCTTCGTGGTGGGTTCCTCTCTCCGGCAGAGGAGCAAGGCAGAGGAGCAGGCTTGAGCTCCAGCTACTTCTCGGGGGTCCATGCCCCCTCCACGAGTGCCTCGTCGGGAGGACGAGAGTGAGGCCAAGAGTAGGAGAGAGGAGGGTGGAGGCGAGAGCTGAGAGACTTACTTGTACTCCTCCACCCTCACACCTGTACTCAGATATACATTTGACATATATATGAGATTGAGATTTTTGTTTACCTGAGCACTTGTGGACTTGTGTTTTCTTTCACTTTCTCGCCTTTTTTTTTTGCTTTTGCCCTGCGCCTGTAGCTGTAGTTCACACTTGAACAAACAAATTAATTTATCTGTTCGACTTGGCTCCTTGCTCAATAAGCAAGGGGGGTCAACATTTTGACCTTGATAGCGGGTCAAGGGGCCAAGCCTTTAATTAATGAAGGTAAATGATAAACAAATATAAGGAAAATACGACATGCAAGCAAGCAGATGCTAACTCAAAATAAAAGATGCCCACACGAAAATGCAATAAAGCATATGAGATGAGCAGCAGCCGGCTTGATTTTCTGTTATTTTTGTTTATTTTATAATATTATTTTTTATGGTATTATATTTTGAAAATGACGCCCTCGTAAGCGGGCGCTGATTGTGAAATTGACGCCGATCTAGGAGGCGTTTATTTAGAAAATCACATTTTTTTATTTTTATTATCAAAAATGACGACATAGACAAAGCCGTGAATTTATGAAATGATGCCCCTATAAAGGGCGTGAATTAAAAGATTAATTTTATTTATGATATTTTTGGATGTTTTTTTATAAATGACGACCCTAGAAGAGTCGCGTCTCATGAAAATGACGCTTGCCGAGAGGGCGTTATTTTTAAGGAAAACAATTTTTTTTGCTTCTTTTGATGAGATTAGGCACAATATAAGGGCCCTAAACCTTACACAATCACCGTCTCGAATTCATTAATCTTTCTTAAAAGATTTAACAAAGGGTCAACGTACTTAAATACTTGCTTTTACTCATCTTCTCTCGCGGCCCATCCTTCTTAGTCAGTCTTCGCCATGCTCTGAGCTTGTAACCTACCATGGAGGGGGAAGGGAAGAATAAGTTAAGGAAGCTCACGGGAGGTTTCCGAGAACGGGGAAACTTTCCTCCCCTGCCCTAATGCCCATTGGGATTCGATCTTCGACTTAGGGAAATTTTGTTACTCTTTTTGCCCTTATTTATACATGCTTACAACCAGGGTTTTCCCTGCGGGGACTTTGCCCTCTTGCATGCTTTTTCTTTGTTTCAACTTTCTTTTTTTTTTCAAACAGATAGAGACCTAATTGTACTTGGGCTTTAAGCTTTTGTTCCCTTGTGGGCCCTGACTTCCACCTACTAGGGCGGCGGACATGTTTGGTTAGTATTTCCTGACTCGTACTCCCTCTCGTGAGCCGAAGGGGAGAGAATAGGTAAGGTTCATATACTCTTAGTTTGGATCTGACTTTCCTCAAATTTCGGGCCGCTCGAGTTTAAAAGTAGAGCGTGTAGTGTGTGCGGGAGTTGACCCCAATGTTAAACCATCAAGACTGAAGAGTGAATTAAGGATTTTGATTTTTCGGGCTTGCGGCCTATGTACTGTGCCAGTTTGCGAAGATTTTTTTTTTGATTTGATTTTTTTTTCTTTTGTTTTTTCTGATTTTTTTCTTAGGGGTAGTATTACTTCAAATAAAGACCATTCCAGGGGTGAGCCAATTCATCACCTTCAGCATTAATTAATTTGTAAGCATTGCCAAGATAAACAACTTTTATGATGAAGGGCCCTTCCCAGTTAGGTTGAAGTTTGGAACGAGGTCCTCCGGGTTTTACGAAGATTCTTTTAATTATCATTTCACCGATTTTGAATTTTCTCTCAATTACTTTCTTTTGGTAAAAACATGAAAGCTTGTTTTGATAAATACGCGCATGCTCGGCGGTGACCAGACGCTTCTCGTCTAGGAGTTCCAACTGAGCAAGGAGAGATTTGCAATGCTCATCAATGGGGAGCTCCTTGTCCAATTGTACTCGTAGAGAAGGGATAAGAATCTCGTAAGGGACTACCGCCTCCATTCCATAAGTAAGGGCGAAAGGGCTCTGCCAAGTAGGGGTACGAATAGAGGTGCGCTAGGCCCAAAGAGCTTCAACTAATTTTTCTGGCCAATCCGCAAATTTAATAGCCTCACATGTTTTCTTAATAATCTTAATCAAAGTTTTGTTAGTTGCCTCTGCTTGCCCATTGCCCTGCGGATAATAAGGAGATGAATGATGTAATGCAATGTTATACCTGTTGCAGAGGTCCTGAAGCTCCTGAGAGATGAATTGTGGCCCATTGTCGGTGATGATGGTACTTGGGATGCCGAACCTTGCGATGATGTTCTTCATTATAAATTTGCAGACAGTTGACGCTTTTATCTTTACGTAAGCTTCCGCTTTTGCCCACTTGGTGAAGTACTCCGTGGCCGTGAGTATAAATGACTTAGGTTTTGTGAGGAGGTTTGGATCACCAAGGGGTCCAATGATATCGAAAGCCCACATGGAGAAAGGCCATAGGTAGGACATAGGATGGAGTGAAGAAGCAGGAGAGTGAATTTTATCGACGTGCAGTTGGCACTTAACACACCTTCGAACATAGATGGAACAATCCTCTTCTAGAGTAGGCCAATAGAAACCTAACCTAAGGATTTTCTTAGCAAGCATCTAGCTATTGACATGACCACCACACACTCCGGAATGCACCTCTTCCACGACCTTCCAAGATTCATCATCATCTAGGCATCTTAATAAAACTCCGGTAAGACCTCTTCTATAGAGCACACCTCCAACTAGGGTGTATCGCTGAGCAACTCTTCGAATGGCTTTCTTTTCTTCAGCCGTGGCCTCTTCGGGATAGGATTGATCTTTACAATACTTAGCAATCTCGTAATACCACGGCTTTTCTTCATCGTCAAATTCTTCTCTAAATCCGATAGCATGACCTCCTTATTCTCAATGATTCCACCTTGCTTAACCTTTCTAAGCACCTCCTCCTTAACACTAAGGAAAGCTGGATCCTTAATAGCTGGAGTGAGCCGCTTGTGAACAATGATAGAATGGGAATCTCTCTTCGGGAAAGAAAGCCAAAGAAGATGCGAGAGAAGCGAGAGCATCATCTAAAATGTTATGTTTTCGAGGGACGTGAACAAAGATTAATTTAGTGAAAAGCTTGGTATAAGCAGAAGTCATTTCTTGATAGGGTTTGAGTTTAGGATTGAGAGTACAACACTTGGTGAGCACTTAGCGAAGAATAAGCCGACTATCACCTATAATCCGCAATTGGGTATCACCAAATTGATGAGCGGCCTCTAGTCCGGCCAAGAGAGCCTCGTACTCAGCTATATTATTTGTAACTGGAAATGCAAGCTGAGAGGCGAGCGGAATAGTGATACCCTCTGGTGATAGAAGAACAATGCCAATCCCTTTTCCTTTTGAATTCAAAGCTCCATCAAAATGTAACGTCCACATTGAATCGGATTGATTGATGGACATTAGTTCCTCATCTGGAAACTCAGAGCGAACATGGTCAAATCTAGGGAGAGGGTGATGAGCAAGATGTTCTGCTATAGCATAGCATTTAATCACTTTTTGTTGAATATAGATAATATCGAATTGAGAGAGGAGGCTTTTCCATCGTGCTAATCGGTCGGTGAGGATAGATTTTTCAAGAAGGAATTTGATTGGATTCATACAGGCGATGAGATGAACTTCGTGAGCTAAGAAATAATGCTTGAGCTTCTGAACTACCCAGACTAAAGCAGCACAAGTCTTTTCTATAGCTGAGTACCTATGCTCACAGGGGTTGAGAAGCTTTGATAAATAGTAGGCTACCCTTTCTTTTCCTTCTTCGTCAACTTGGGCTAAGAGAGCGCCTATAGAGTCATCCAGATGAAAATGTAAAGAACAAGCAGTTTGCCTGGAACTGGCGGCCTCAGGATAGGAGGATTTGAGAGATAATCCTTCAATCCGTCAAAATCTGCTTGACATTTGTCATCCCAAATAAACTTGACTCCCGACTTAGTAAGCTCGTAGAACGGCCTACATCTTTGTGAATGCTGGGAGACAAATCGGTGAATAAATTACAACCTCCCGATCAATCCTCGAACTTCTTTCAAATTCCTGGGAGGAGGCATTTCTCTTATGGCCTTTGCCTTGTTGGGATCAATCTCAATACCCCTCTTACTTACGATGAATCCAAGCAACTTCCCTGATGAAATACCAAACACGCACTTCTTAGGATTCATTTTCAGCTGATACTCCCGTGCTCTTTGCAAGACTTTAGTCAGAACCCTGGGATGCTCAATCCTTGTTCTTGATTTTACTACCAGGTCATCGACATACACCTCGATATAAATGTGGATCATATCATAAAAAATTGCCATCATAGCCCTTTGATAGGTGGCTCCAGCATTCTTAAGTCCAAAAGGCATAACCATGTAACAATAAGTCCCCCATGGTGTAGTGAATGATATTTTCTCTTGATCCTCCTCAGCTAGGCGAATCTAATTGTAACCTGAAAAATCATCCATGAAGGAGAGAGTCTCATATCCCGCCGTATTGTTAATTAAAACATCAATATGAGGGAGGGGGAAGTCATCTTTAGGACACGCGCGGTTGAGGTCCCGAAAGTCTATACAAATTTGAACTTTTCCATCTTTCTTCATGACTGGGACGATGTTAGCCACCCAATTGGGATAGAGGACAACTCTAACAAATCTTGCCTTATGAAGCTTATCGACCTCTTCTTTCATTTTTAATGCCATATTAGGGTGGAAACGTCTCAACCGCTGTTTAACCGGAATGGACCCTGGCTTAAGTGTAAGTCGATGTTCAACAAGCGTAGGGTCTAGTCCAGACATATCTTCATAACTCCATGCGAATGTGTCCTTATATTCTTAAAAAATCAAAATTAGCGCCTCTTCTTCGGAGGGCGGCAAGTTCTTACTAATGAGGACAATCCTAGGGTCTTCTCCAGTACCCAGATTTATTTCTTTGGTTGGTTCTTCTACTGAGGCTGATGGTTCATCGAATCTTCTCATGCCACTAGCAAAAGCATCGGCCTCATCCTCATATTCTTCATAACCTTCATCCCCCTCTTCAATAGGGTCTTCATCATTCATTATCTCATAAACACCAAAACCCTCATTAAAAATACAAGTATCCTCATATTCTACTTCCGGTAGGATAATCGGATTCTCCAGAAATTCGGGAAGAGCTAAGCATGCCCGGCACCTTCTAGCTAATTCCAACAAGAATCTACAGGGAATCTGCTTACCCTTGGTTCTCTTATGCGAAGCTACCCCATGAGTCTTAAAACTAGAAGAGTAAGAGCAACTAGCATGATCACTAGAATTTGACAAAGATGAAGGAGGTGGGGAAAAGATGGGTACAGAAGAAGATACAAATGAAGACCCCTCACCGGAGGGGTAGGGAAGTTCCCCTAATGAATCATGGAAGAGTGGTCCCTGGGTCAGGACACACTCATGAAGAAGATAGGAGGTCTCCTCAATGGAGATGAAAGATTGGAAAGTTTGAATTTTGGCATTTTTTTTTCGTTTTCATTTTGAAGAAGAAGACAATGAGAGGGAGGAATATGAGGTGGTGTTAAGGTTGACAGATTGATGAAAGATTGAGTAAATGATGACCCACGCGGGGGTGTAATGAAGAGTTTAGATAATTACTCGAGGAGCAAGGGAGGAATCGGAGGAGAAACTTGAAGTGAACTTGGAGAAAAGGTTATCAAGACTGCAGGCGGTCTGGGGACATCTGAGCAAAACATTTGATTGAAAAAATGGACAACAGCCATTGGGTAAACGGACTTGGTAAGGAAGAGATCGGCCCACAGCTTGTCTATATTGAAGCCCTCCTCGAACGGCACATCAGGCTCTCCAGTATCTGTATAATTACTCAAAAGCTGCCTCTTATCTGTGATTACTGCTGGCATTTCAATTAATTCATGAATTAGTGGCGGCCATTCCGGATCAGTCGGCATGAACAGTCGGCTCAAAGCAATGGTAATGTCATTCATGTCGAACCATCTATACCAGTCACATTCGGGGTCATCCATCTTTCTCCTTTTATCTGGCCGCAAGGATTCTAGGGCCTTGTAAGTAGCTAGTGGGGCTATGTGGCGAGCAAACTGCCTTGCATGTACATCTTGGCAATCCATCATGAACTGATTAGCGTGGTTTGCTCATATTTATGAGTGCCTCCTTTCATGAAGTGTGTTTGTAGGGTCCATGTAAGAGGCTGCCGATCCGTCTTGAGAGTAGAAGTCATCGCGGCCCATGGTTCATTCTTATCTTTGCCTGACCCTTTGTACCCTAGGCCACCTCGGCGGATCACCTTTTGATGCCTGACGGGCTTGACTCTCCCTTGAAGGTTAACTCCTAGGCCTTTACCCGTTCTATACCCCATTTTCATCAGAATATTCCATCCTGGCGTGTTCATGAAGCCTTTCTTCTTCTTGCCTTTGGATGGCTGTGGTGGCATCTGAGTGGTAGGAGGGATTGAAGGAGACGGTTTTACCAAGTCTTGCCGCAAATTGGCAACATCAAAAACTGAGAGCAAAGGCCTATTGGAAGGCCACATAGAAGGTACTGATGTTGCGGAGTGTATATCTTCTGTCGGCAGAATGGGCATACTAGTAACTTTAATAATGCGCCCTTTATGCGGAAATTTTATGCATTGATGATTTGTTGAAGGCACAGCATCAAGCTCTTGAATGTAAGGGTGACCCAAAATGCCATTGAATGTCGGGTCCATGTCTAGAATATAGAAATCCATTGTGACTGAGACTGGACCCAAACCAACTTTTAGAGTGATCATTCCTAAAGGTGGCTTGCTGATGTTATCATAAGCTGTGACGGTAATTGTAGATGGCCGAATTTGACTTTCTGGAATGCCGCACATCTTCAAGGTGCTTGGTGGCAGAACATTAATGGATGCCCCTGTATCAACCAAATATTATTTTACAGCTATCTTGTTAATGTCAATAGTGATACACAATGCATATTTTCTAGCCGGCTGAGGAGCTAATTCATGTTCATAAAAAGTAATAGCCGGTTGATTGCTGGCCGGATTCAAAACTGTAGTGACTTATTCAACAGGAATGTCCTCATTGACCATTACTTTTTGTAAATATTGTTTCAAGGCCAGCTGATGTGTGGTAGATCTCTTAATTAATTCCAAAATAGAAATTTGGGCCGGTATTCTGTCAAAATGCTTCAATAAATCATATTCCGTACCCGGTGTAGGCTCTTGTTCTTGTTCTCCTTGTTCTTGTACTGGCTCCTGCTCCCGCTGGGGAAACACTCGGTGAAACATCCGTCCGCTACAGAGCACCATTGTTTTCGGAGCCTCTATCGGGCCTAGGGTAGGTGAAGGGGTAGAAGAAGCAGAGGGAATAGTATCGGGTGTGGGTTTTGGATTGGTAGAAGGAGGAGTTCTTATAAGAGGTCTTGCTGGCTGGGGATTATCGGAAGGCAGAGGTGGAGGCCGGGTGATAAGGAGGGGCCTTGGAATCATGGTAGTGGTAGACGGAGGTGGAACAGGAGGAGCGACGGCTACTGGCAAGTGGCGGATAAGGGGAGGTCTGTTTGGTGGAGGGTTTTGGGGTGAAGGAGAATTCATGGATTGGCGTAGAAGAAGAGGCCGTGATGGAGTGATGTTAGTATTGAATGGCCCTGGAGTGATGGAACGTATAAGGGGATGTTGCGATTGAGAGGTGGGTATAGGCTAGAGCCTTCTTAACAATGGAGGTGGTTGTGGTAGATTGGGATTTTGACTAATGGCCCCGACAGAGGCATTTTCGTTATACCAATCCTGCCCTCTCTCTACTTCATGGATTGAGGTGACAAGGTTTACTTGTTGGTTTTGAACCGGGTGCTTCGGTAGCGGATTATTGACGATCCCCATGTTTGGCGGTGGTGCGGGAGCCTGCTGTTGCTATGGAACTTGTTGTTGCTGACCTTGCTGCGGGTGCTGCTGAGCCGATGGTTGCCGAGGAGGCCTTCGAGCCTTTAGAGTAGCAATAACCCTCCTCATCTCATCCCAATCAATATCACCTTGATCATTCATGTCATGTATGTAGTCCTTGAAGTGAAAACAATGATCGATGTTGTGCCCTAGCTGTCGATTGAAGACGCAATATCGGGAGGTGTCTACATGTTGCGGCCATATTGTTCTTTCTTTAGGCAAAGTGAGCAGGTTAGCGGCCATGAGGGTATTGAAAATATCTAATAGGCTTTCGGGTAGGGGAGAGTATTGTGCTCTTCGGGGACCCAATGGCCTTTTTGATGGTTGCAGTTGTTGTGGTGCATAATTGGCCGGCGGGGGCATTTGGTGGTATTGTGCGGGTTGGTTTTGTGGAGTAAAGTGGGGTTGTTGTTGAGGAGGTGGAAGAGGCCGTAAGGTCTGAGGATGGTTATTATTTGGCTGGTGGACTTGGTTCTGGAAGGCGGGCTATTGTGGTGATGGCCCTTGGTTTGGAGGGTGGCAGAAGGGTGTGGAATTGCCGAACGTGCTCACCTGCTCATTAGTAACAGTGCCTTCAGTGGTCGCACCAGTATTGCCAATATTAATGTTCCTCTTTATTACCTTTGGCCTTGGGTCAAACATGCCCATAATAGGCGAATCTTTCATCTGAGTCTGTATATACCTAGCTCTTTCATAGAGCTCTTCCATAGTGCTCAACTTGTTCATGGCTAAAATATGACGGAACTGCGGAGTGGAGTTTGATATAATCATCTTCACTAGCTCCATTTCTGACAGTGTCTCTTTTAATTTTTCGGCCATAGCTCTCCACCTATCAGCAAATAAAATGAAGTCCTCCTCGGGCTTCATTGTTTCGGCAACCAGGTCAGTAACAGACAAAGAGGGACCCACACGGTCCTTGTACTTCTGCAAAAACTTTCGTTGAACTACATCAAAATCACCGGCATCTGCCAGCTCCAGGGAATAAAACCATTCTAGTGCCGGTCCATCCAAAGACCACCTAAAGAGATAAGCCAGAGAAGTTTTGTTATCTTGCCAGAACGATGCCTCATATAAGAAGTCTTTCACGTGGATGTGCGGATTACCCGTTCCATTGTACCGTCGGAAATTCAGCATTTCAGACGGGGGTAGGTGAAAAACTGGCATAGGGGGGAGCATAATTTCAGGAGCGACCTTGGATGCAGTAACCCTCTTAAGCTGTTCCTCCATACTAGCCACCTTTTGGAGGAGTATAGCATGGTTATCGGACTCGACTGGGGCCGGATGAAAAGAGTATTGGTTTGTCATAGGCCTTCTCAAAATTTGAGAAACATGAGGTTGTTGAGGCCTAGCAATGGAGTGACTTGCCGGTTGGGCCGGCATAGTCATAACAGGACTTGATGGGCGCGAGGGCACCCTAGGTGCGACTGTCGGGTCGTTGGGAGAACTAACAGAGTGGCCACCCATGGCCTGGGGAGGGTTAGAAGATGACGGGATAAACTTTCCCTTTAAGAGGGCTTGAGCCGCCTGGCGCTGGGAGTCATCCAGCTGAGCAAGACCTTTGAGAAATTCGTTAAAGTTGAAAGAAGGGGAAGTGTCCCCTGAAGTATTTTGAGTGGTAGGTTGAGCTTGGGAAGAAGGCTCAACCTCCAAAGAAGTGGTGTCCACCATGTGGACTTGAGTGGGAGAAGAAGTGTAGTTTTGTCACGCCCCGAACAAGGCGGAAATATCGGGACGTACAGTTAGGGACAAGCTGGCAAGAGAGGGAACTAAATCTAAAATGATACACAAGTGCTACAAGATGGAAATACTAAATGATCATTAACAAACCACAACTGATACAATAACCTCAAGTTCAACTTAATACAACTAGAATAATCAACCACTAAAACTCAATAACATGACTGAGACTAAAAGCTCTCCAAAACACAACTAAAGAAAGATAACACACTACTAACACACTAGAACTGATACACTCAAGACATCACTCCTGCCCTTCCCCATCGGTAAGCGCGTCACCTGAAAAGCCTAGAAAGGGGGGAAACAGAACTATGAGCTGACGCTCAGTAGGAAATAACAGACAGGTATAAGTGATTAACAGTTTAATTGCATTTTAAAATGTCATGCTACAAATGATAAAAACAATAAAAAGATAACGGTGATATCACGAAACAGAATTCAAAGATCTTGCAAGGTCAAGAAATATAATGAATAGAATAGTAAGACAAGAATTTACTACAGGAGATAACGATAAAAAGTTGGCCATATCAAGACAATTCAAGTCATGTCAAGCACGTATGTAATTTTATTTCCACGTCCAAGTAATAAGCAAGTAAAGTAACCACAAGTAGAGTATAGAACATTGAAGAGTGGAAAGTGAAAAGTAGTAGAAAGTAATGTAGAGAGTAGTGGAGAGAGTAGTGGAGAGAGTAGTGGACAGTCCTAGATTTAACACATGTCAAGTACTGGTGCCAAATGCCACACCTAGTCATTCACCTCCCCGGGGGTACACGTAGTGTTCGGGCGCTCTTCCCAGGACCAGACCGAGCCCTTAATTGTTTGCCAGGCATTGATTTCTTTGGATCAAAGATCCCACGAATCTAGACTTCCACAGTTTATGGCCAGAATTCCAAGGTTTAAACTAAGTAGCAATAACAACTTCACGTAGGAAAGAGATTCATTTCCAGAATTTCAAGGTAAGTATAATCATCAAGGAGATCGAAACCAAGTCACAACAAGAGTTAATCGTGTTGCGCTACTGTAAAACAGCAGCAATCAATCAAGCTAATCAACATATTAATCCTAATCACTAAGTTAAGATATCATGATTAACCATTATCATTTGCATTAAGACAATTGCCAATAAGCTGATTCAAGATGATAAGGCAAAGAACAACTCTCACATGAGTGAAATAGATTGCATTAACAGAGATTTAGTTACACCATTAACCACTAATTATGTGGGTTTCTATTTAATCTTGTATGCATTGAAATGAAGATGATAAACGGTGTGTTTTTACACTAAGTTTGCATGTATGGACCAATATTAATTGAAACTAAAAAGGGTACATGAATAGGTCATTAGTTCCTCAAAAATGTAGGGGTTGACCCTTTGGATTGATTCCCCGGTGATCCGGATTGATCCCCGGGTCAAAGAATCATTAAAAACGGGTTTACAAGGCATGGGTTGACCCTTTGGGTCGACCCCTGGAAAAATTCCAGGTATGGGTCTAAATATATTGGGATCTTAACCATATGCTCTAGGGTTCTTAATATACATGCTAGGGTCATAAAACACAGTTTTGAAACATGAATTTCGACAGAAATCAAATGAAATACAACCTATTTTATGAAGAACACATGAAAAACCTAGCTTTTTAGCATGTTTCTAATAAAACACGAAATACTCTAAGCATGATCTAAAAAAATTGGGGATTTTGATGTCAAAAGAAAGCTAACATGCTATTGATTACATTCATATATGTTAATTAGAAGTTGGGCTGTTATAACCTACCTCAAATTGAAGAGGGAACTCGAAACCTAGAATAAAGAACAACTTGACAGCACCTCACTAAAACCTCGATATCTCCACGGATACCTAATGAAAATTGGGGCTTTTGCCACCACTGGAAAGAGCTCGATGAGAGGTACAATTTGCTATATTCATGATCAAGATTTGGTTGAGAATTCCTACCTCAATCGATGGATCAAAGAAGGATGAAGGGAAGCCAACGGCCTGCTGACCCACCTCCACAAATCGAACTAGATCTCTCCAGATCCGAAATTTCAGCAAACCCCACAGCAGCCAAATGAAAGAAGACTCGTAGGGCTTCATTTTGATAACTCATAGAGCTTCTAGAGCCTTCTGAATTGGGAGTATTCGCTGCTGTAAGGTACGTGTTTAGAAACGGCGCCGAAATCTTTGACTTGACCAAACTATGTCGGCAGCACGTTTTGGGACTAAGTTTACCTCCAATTGATTGAGGGTAAATGTTCCTTTATGTAATACCTTTCATTTGCCTCTGGAATCACCCCATTTGGTTGAGAAACAAGCTCGAATTTGATGTTCAAAGTCTGGGTGAATAGTGAATACGAATTTGGGTTAGGTAGGTTGTAAGTCAGGCTTAATCCACTGATTAGGCCTAAATAATGATTTAATTAGGTTTACTCCAAGAATACAAAAGTGTTAGTCGAAGCATCTATTATTTAATTACTATTTTTATGAATTTATATATTTTAGATAAAATTCCACTTCTACTATTCCGTAATTAATTAAATATTAAGTTCGGAAGAATTAGTTCGCTAATTCGGCTTAATAAACGATTTTATTAGGCTTAATTATAGAAGACAAAGTTGATAAACAAAATTAATTCTACAAGATGTGATTTTTTGGGATTTTTAGAAAATAGTAGAAAAATGACTTATTCTATTAATTAATTAATTAATCTAATTAATTTGGATAATTCTCATTAATTTGAATAACTTCAAATACATTCCAAATAATTACAAATAACTTTCTAAATAAATTTCTAAAGAATTTGGGGTCTTACACCCTCCCCTACTTAAAGGAATTTGGTCCTCCAAATTCACTGCACTAAAACTGAGAGTAGAAAAAGATCGCTCACCTAGAATAGATCGGGATACCGCTTTCGCATAGTCTCTTCAGACTCCCATGTAGCTTCTTCAGTCCCACGCCGACTCCACTGAATCTTGACCATCGGTATCGAACGATTCCGGAGTTGCTGATGCTTCCGGTCCAGAATTTTGACAGGTCTTTCCTCATAAGTCAAATCTTCCTTCAGTTCAAAATCCACCTGCTGAATGATATGAGTGGGATCGTACACATATTTCCGCAACATAGACACATGGAAAATATTATGTACGCCAGACAAATGCGGTGGTAAAGCCAGTCTGTATGCCACCTCTCCCACTCTATCTAGAATCTCGAATGGACCAATGTACCTCGGACTCAGCTTGCCATGAATGCCAAATCTTCGGATCCCTCTCGTTGGAGAGACCTTTAAGAACACATGCTCACCAACCTGAAATTCCAATGCCCTTCTCCTGTTGTCGGCATAACTCTTCTGTCTTGACTGGGCTACTTGTAACCGGTCTCGGATAACACGGATGTTCTGTGATGATTCCGAAACAAGATCTGGTCCAAGCCACTGTTTCACACCTACCTCGTCCCAACACAACGGGGAACGACAACTTCTACCATATAGTGCTTCAAAAGGAGCCATCTGAATACTAGACTGATAGCTGTTATTGTAGGCGAATTCAATTAATGCCAAATGCTCACTCCAATTACCACCGAAATCAATCATGCAAGCTCGCATCATATCTTCCACTATCTGATTGGTTCTTTCAGTCTGTCCATCTGTCTGTGGATGAAAAGCAGTACTGAAATTCAGACGAGTACCAAAGACTCTTGCAGTCCCTTCCAGAAATGTGAAGTAAATCTGGGGTCTCGATCAGATACTATATTCACTGGGATACCATACAATCTCACCACTTCCTTTATATACAAAGCAGCCAATACATCAATCGTCCACTTGGACTTAATTGCTAAGAAATGAGCCGACTTTGTCAAACGATCAACAATCACCCATGTCGCATCAAATCCACCACGAGTCCTAGGTAGACCCATAATGAAATCCATGCCAATACTTTCCCACTTCCATTGGGGTATGTCGAGTGGTTTCAATTTCCCTGCTGGTCTGAAATGTTCGGCCTTAACTTGCTGACATACCAAACATCTGCTCACAAAATCTGCAACTTCTCTTTTCATATTCGGCCACCAAAAGGACCTTTTCAAATCTTGGTACATCTTAGTGCCTCCAGGATGAATGGTATATCTGGATCTATGAGCTTCCTCAAAGATTTTGTTCTTTATTGTAGCCTCATCCGGAACACAAGTTCTGCCTTTAAATAATAATCTACCATCATCGGCCAACATGAAGTCAGGTCTGCTACTCAAGCTTCCCTTGATCTCTACCAACTCGGGATCATTATCTTGTAAGGACTTGATCTCTATCAATAATTCAAGTTTAAGTTGAATCTGAGCAATCAAGATCCGATCATTGTCAATATTGAGATCCAGACTAGATAATTGTTCCAACAATCTCCATTCTTGTAACATGAGACTTGACAATCTAGCTACCGGCTTCCGGCTTAATGCATCTGCCACAACATTACCTTTGCCAGGATGATACTCAATCGAGAAGTCGAAGTCTTTCAAGTACTCCAACCATCTCCGCTGCCTCATGTTGAGTTCCTTCTGAGAAAATAAATACTTCAAACTCTTATGATCTGAAAATACTGTAAAGGTTTCTCCATATAAGTAATGCCTCCATATCTTCAAAGCAAACACGACTGCAGCAAGTTCTAAATCATGAACAGGATAATTATCTTCGTGCTTCCTCAACTGCCTAGAGGAATAGGTAATCACCTTCCCATGCTGCATGAGTACACAGCCTAAGCCAATACCTGAAGCATCAGTATAAACAACAAATCCTCCTTCACCAGAAGGTAAAGCTAAAACAGGTGCAGTAGTCAAACACTCCTTCAGAGTCTGAAAGCTTCGCTGACAATCATCTGACCAATCAAACTTATTTTCCTTGCGGGTTAATCTTGTAAGAGGTACCGCAATCTTAGAGAAGTCTTGAATAAATCTTCGATAATAACCTGCCAGGCCTAGAAAACTTCTAACTTCTGTCACACTGGTAGGCTGTTCCCAATTCTTCACTGCCTCAACCTTCGAAGGATCAACAGAAATACCGTTCTTCGTAATGATATGTCCTAGAAAGGACACCTCTTGCAGCCAGAACTCACACTTACTGAACTTAGCATATAGTTGATGATCTCTCAACAGTTGCAATGCCATTCTAAGATGCTCAGCATGCTCCTCCTCATTCTTAGAATAAATCAGGATGTCATCAATAAATACCACGACCCACTGATCAAGATAGGGCCGAAATGCATTGTTCATCAACTGCATGAAAGCTGCTGGAGCATTCGTTAGACCAAAAGGCATAACGACAAATTCAAAATGACCATACCTGCTGCGGAAAGCTGTTTTATAAATGTCCTCTTCCTTAATCCGCAACTGGTGATATCCAGATCGAAGATCGATCTTAGAGAAATATTGAGCTCCCACTATCTGGTCAAATAACTCGTCAATCCTCGGCAAGGGATATTTGTTCTTGACAGTCTGCTGGTTTAATTGCCGATAATCAATGCACAGCCTCATCGAACCATCTTTCTTCCTGACAAATAGTACAGGGGCTCCCCACGGAGAAGTACTAGGATGAATAAAACCCTTCTCAAGTAATTCCATCAGTTGCTGCTTCAGTTCCCTCAGTTCCGCAGGAGACATACGATAAGGAGCCTTAGAAATAGGAGCTGTGCCAGGAATAAGATCAATAGAAAAGATAACTTCCCGCTCAGGCGGAAGTCCTGGTAGTTCCTCTGGAAAGACGTCAGGAAAATCTTGGACAACAAGAATGTCCTTGATCTCAATCTGTTGCTCAGGGGTTGCACAAACAAAGGCTAGAAATGCCTCACACCCATGCCTCAAAAGCTTATCAGCTCGAAGAGCCGAGATGAGCGGTACGGAGTTATGGTTCTTGACTCCCGTAAAAGATAAACTAGAATGTCCAGTAAAAGTCACTGAGCTAGAACTACAGTGAACATTGGCCTCATACTTGGCCAACCAATCTGCTCCTAGGATTATATCATAATCCTTCATGTCCATGCAGACCAAATCTGCTAGAAAGTTCTGTTCACCAATCATAACCTTACTAGAAGGATAGAAATACTGGATTGTTGATCTAGTGCCAATAGGGGTTGAAATCTCTAACGGAGTATTCATCAAAACAGGTTCCACAACTAATGACTTAGCAAATCTCTGAGAAATAAATGAATGTGTTGCACCAGTATCAAAGAGAGCAAATGCGGGCTTATCGATTATAGTAAGGGTACCTTCGACGAGTCCGCCATCATCAGAAATCCCAGTTTCCTCTGCATGTAAAGCTTGAAGCTTGCCTTGTGGTTTCTTGAAGACTAGAGGTTTTGCCGGTGTAGCTTGTTCCGATATGAGAGGACAATTGGGAATATGGTGCTCCTTGCTTCCACATCGCAAACAGGCGCCTAGCTTGCGCCAGCACTCCTCTATCTTGTGACCCGGACGATCACAATAGTTGCACACGCCCTTGAATGGAACAATAGGGCCAGGCTTCTTGTCTTCATGCCTCGGCATCTTGCCCTTCCACGATCCGGACCCGCTCCACGAACCAGGTCCACTAACAGGCCTCTTCTTGGCATACCCGGGTTTGACATTCTCGGAACCCATAGGTAATTCTTTCTTGGTGCCTTTCTCACGGATTCTCTCCGTCATCTCAAGAGTATCCTCCAGAACTTGCGCTTTCCTTACCATCTCGGAATAAGTGAAAATCTCCATCGGTGCCAATTGGTTGATATAATGAAGCTTCAAACCATTGAGAAAGCGCTTCGCCTTCATCTTCTCGGTGGAAATGAGATGTGTAGCATATCGAGAAAGCCGTGCAAATTGAGCCTCATACTCTGCCACGGACAAACCTCGCTGTTTCAAGGCCGCGAACTCTGCCGCTTTCTTCTCTTGCACTCTATCAGAAAAATACTTGCTGTTGAAGAATTCTTCGAACTCTTCCCACATAACTTGCCGATCACCGAGAGTTGCCTTGATAGAATCCCACCAAGTACGTGCATCATGTTCCAGTTGAAATGTGGACAAAAGGACACGCTCCTGGTTGGTGCATTGCATAACTTCAAAGATTCTCCCCATCTCTTCTAGCCAGTGCTCGGCTTGGTCGGGGTCAGTCGAACCAGCGAATCTAGGCGGGTTCATTCCGCGGAAGTTCTGGTATAGATCACCGGTGCCATGCTGTGCCGCTCCTGCCTGAGCTACTTGCTGAAGGGCCTTAGTAAGGCCTTGAACCGTACGCTGCAGGTTCCTCCATTCAGCACGATCAGCTGCCATCTACACGAGAAATAGGTTACTTAGGTTCAATAAGATAGATAAAGCACGATTAAGGAACGAACTTAACCCAAGTTCTACCCATTCTTACCAGGTCAGGTCCTAGACTTTTACAAGGTTAGGGATCTAATGCACCTAGACACGACCAAAAACTCGGTACCTGGCGGAGGTAATCGGTCCGAAGACCACTCGCGCAAGTGTGCGACCTTCCCGATAGGCGTAGCCTAACGTTCGGATAACACCTTTTGATATACCGATTATTGGGATGCAATGCAAGAAAACTTAAACTTAGGAAACCTAGGAATGTGAAACCTAGGGCTCTGATACCAACTAAACTGTCACGCCCCGAACAAGGCGGAAATATCGGGACGTACAGTTAGGGACAAGCTGGCAAGAGAGGGAACTAAATCTAAAATGATACACAAGTGCTACAAGATGGAAATACTAAATGATCATTAACAAACCACAACTGATACAATAACCTCAAGTTCAACTTAATACAACTAGAATAATCAACCACTAAAACTCAATAACATGACTGAGACTAAAAGCTCTCCAAAACACAACTAAAGAAAGATAACACACTACTAACACACTAGAACTGATACACTCAAGACATCACTCCTGCCCTTCCCCATCGGTAAGCGCGTCACCTGAAAAGCCTAGAAAGGGGGGAAACACAACTATGAGCTGACGCTCAGTAGGAAATAACAGACAGGTATAAGTGATTAACAGTTTAATTGCATTTTAAAATGTCATGCTACAAATGATAAAAATAATAAAAAGATAACGGTGATATCACGAAATAGAATTCAAAGATCTTGCAAGGTCAAGAAATATAATGAATAGAATAGTAAGACAAGAATTTACTACAGGAGATAACGATAAAAAGTTGGCCATATCAAGACAATTCAAGTCATGTCAAGCACGTATGTAATTTCATTTCCACGTCCAAGTAATAAGCAAGTAAAGTAACCACAAGTAGAGTATAGAACAGTGAAGAGTGGAAAGTGAAAAGTAGTAGAAATTAATGTAGAGAGTAGTGGAGAGAGTAGTGGACAGTCCTAGATTTAACACATGTCAAGTACTGGTGCCAAATGCCACACCTAGTCATTCACCTCCCCGGGGGTACACGTAGTGTTCGGGCGCTCTTCCAGGACCAGACCGAGCCCTTAATTATTTGCCAGGCATTGATTTCTTTGGATCAAAGATCCCACGAATCTAGACTTCCACAGTTTATGGCCAGAATTCCAAGGTTTAAACTAAGTAGCAATAACAACTTCACGTATGAAAGAGATTCATTTCCAGAATTTCAAGGTAAGTATAATCATCAAGGAGATCAAAACCAAGTCACAACAAGAGTTAATCGTGTTGCGCTACTGTAAAACAGCAGGAATCAATCAAGCTAATCAACATATTAATCCTAATCACCACGTTAAGATATCATGATTAACCATTATCATTTGTATTAAGATAATTGCCAATAAGCTGATTCAAGATGATAAGGCAAAGAACAACTCCCACAGGAGTGAAATAGAATGCATTAACAGAGATTTAGTTACACCATTAACCACTAATTATGTGGGTTTCTATTTAATCTTGTATGCATTGAAATGAAGATGATAAACGGTGTGTTTTTACACTAAGTTTGCATGTATGGACCAATGTTAATTGAAACTAAAAAGGGTACATGAATAGGTCATTAGTTCCTCAAAAATGTAGTTTTCAATGTGATTAGGTTGAATGGATTGATTCCCCGGTGATCCGGATTGATCCCCGGGTCAAAGAATCATTAAAAACGGGTTTACAAGGCATGGGTCGACCCTTTGGGTCGACCCCTGGAAAAATTCCAGGTATGGGTCTAAATGTATTGGGATCTTAACCATATGCTCCAGGGTTCTTAATATACATGCTAGGGTCATAAAACACAGTTTTGAAACATGAATTTCGACAGAAATCAAATGAAATACAACCTATTCTATGAAGAACACATGAAAAACCTAGCTTTTTAGCATGTTTCTAATAAAACACGAAATACTCTAAGCATGATCTAAAAAAATTAGGGATTTTGATGTCAAAAGAAAGCTAACATGCTATTGATTACATTCATATATGTTAATTAGAAGTTGGCTGTTATAACCTACCTCAAATTGAAGAGGGAACTCGAAACCTATAATAAAGAATAACTTGACAGCACCTCACTAAAATCTCGATATCTCCACGGATACCTAATGAAAGTTGGGGCTTTTGCCACCACTGGAAAGAGCTCGATGAGAGGTACAATTTGTTATATTCATGATCAAGATTTGGTTGAGAATTCCTACCTCAATCGATGGATCAAAGAATGATGAAGGGAAGCCAACGGCCTGCTGACCCACCTCCACAAATCGAACTAGATCTCTCCAGATCCGAAATTTCAGCGAACCCCACAGCAGCCAAATGAAAGAAGACTCGTAGGGCTTCATTTTGATAACTCATAGAGCTTCTGGAGCCTTCTGAATTGGGAGTATTCGCTGCTGCAAGGTACGTGTTTAGAAACGGCGCCGAAATCCTTGACTTGACCAAACTATGTCGGCAGCACGTTTTGGGACTAAGTTTACCTCAAATTGATTAAGGGTAAATGTTCCTTTATGTAATACCTTTCATTTGCCTCTGGAATCACCCCATTTGGTTGAGAAACAAGCTCGAATTTGATGTTCAAAGTTTGGGTGAATAGTGAATACGAATTTGGGTTAGGTGGGTTGTAAGTCAGGCTTAATCCACTGATTAGGCCTAGATAATGATTTAATTAGGTTTACTCCAAGAAGACAAAAGTGTTAGTCGAAGCATCTATTATTTAATTACTATTTTTATGAATTTTTATATGGTAGATAAAATTCCACTTCTACTATTCCGTAATTAATTAAATATTAAGTTCGGAAGAATTAGTTCGCTAATTCGGCTTAATAAACGATTTTATTAGGCTTAATTGTAGAAGACAAAGTTGATAAACAAAATTAATTCTACAAGATGTGATTTTTTGGGATTTTTAGAAAATAGTAGAAAAATGACTTATTCTATTAATTAATTAATTAATCTAATTAATTTGGATAATTCTCATTAATTTGAATAACTTCAAATAAATTCCAAATAATTACAAATAACTTTCTAAATAAATTTCTAAAGAATTTGGGGTCTTACACCCTCCCCTACTTAAAGGAATTTGGTCCTCCAAATTCACTGCACTAAAACTGAGAGTAGAAAAAGATCGCTCACCTAGAATAGATCGGGATACCGCTTTCGCATAGTCTCTTCAGACTCCCATGTAGCTTCTTCGGTCCCACGCCGACTCCACTGAATCTTGACCATCGGTATCGAACGATTCCGGAGTTGCTGATGCTTCCGGTCCAGAATCTTGACAGGTCTTTCCTCATAAGTCAAATCTTCCTTCAGTTCAAAATCCACCTGCTGAATGATATGAGTGGGATCGTACACATATTTCCGTAACATAGACACATGGAAAACATTATGTACGCCAGACAAATGCGGTGGTAAAGCCAGTCTGTATGCCACCTCTCCCACTCTATCTAGAATCTCGAATGGACCAATGTACCTCGGACTCAGCTTACCATGAATGCCAAATCTTCGGATCCCTCTCGTTGGAGAGACCTTTAAGAACACATGCTCACCAACCTGAAATTCCAATGCCCTTCTCCTGTTGTCGGCATAACTCTTCTGTCTTGACTGGGCTACTTGTAACCGGTCTCGGATAACACGGATGTTCTGTGATGATTCCGAAACAAGATCTGGTCCAAGCCACTGTTTCACACCTACCTCGTCCCAACACAACGGGGAACGACAACTTCTACCATATAGTGCTTCAAAAGGAGCCATCTGAATACTAGACTGATAGCTGTTATTGTAGGCGAATTCAATTAATGCCAAATACTCACTCCAATTACCACCGAAATCAATCATGCAAGCTCGCATCATATCTTCCACTATCTGATTGGTTCTTTCAGTCTGTCCATCTGTCTGTGGATGAAAAGCAGTACTGAAATTCAGACGAGTACCCAAAGACTCTTGCAGTCCCTCCCAGAAATGTGAAGTAAATCTGGGGTCTCGATCAGATACTATATTCACTGGGATACCATGCAATCTCACCACTTCCTTTATATACAAAGCAGCCAATACATCAATCGTCCACTTGGACTTAATTGGTAAGAAATGAGCCGACTTTGTCAAACGATCAACAATCACCCATATCGCATCAAATCCACCACGAGTCCTAGGTAGACCCATAATGAAATCCATGCCAATACTTTCCCACTTCCATTGGGGTATGTCGAGTGGTTTCAATTTCCCTGCTGGTCTGAAATGTTCGGCCTTAACTTGCTGACATACCAAACATCTGCTCACAAAATCTGTAACTTCTCTTTTCATATTTGGCCACCAAAAGGACCTTTTCAAATCTTGGTACATCTTAGTGCCTCCAGGATGAATGGTATATCTGGATCTATGAGCTTCCTCAAAGATTTTGTTCTTTATTGTAGCCTCATCCGGAACACAAGTTCTGCCTTTAAATAATAATCTACCATCATCGGCCAACATGAAGTCAGGTCTGCTACTCAAGCTTCCCTTGATCTCTACCAACTCGGGATCATTATCTTGTAAGGACTTGATCTCTATCAATAATTCAGGTTTAAGTTGAATCTGAGCAATCAAGATCCGATCATTGTCAATATTGAGATCCAGACTAGATAATTGTTCCAACAATCTCCATTCTTGTAACATGAGACTTGACAATCTAGCTACTGGCTTCCGGCTTAATGCATCTGCCACAACATTACCTTTGCCAGGATGATACTCAATCGAGAAGTTGAAGTCTTTCAAGTACTCCAACCATCTCCGCTGCCTCATGTTGAGTTCCTTCTGAGAAAATAAATACTTCAAACTCTTATGATCTGAAAATACTGTAAAGGTTTCTCCATATAAGTAATGCCTCCATATCTTCAAAGCAAACACGACTGCAGCAAGTTCTAAATCATGAACAGGATAATTATCTTCGTGCTTCCTCAACTGCCTAGAGGAATAGGTAATCACCTTCCCATGCTGCATGAGTACACAGCCTAAGCCAATACCTGAAGCATCAGTATAAACAACAAATCCTCCTTCACCAGAAGGTAAAGCGAAAACAGGTGCAGTAGTCAAACACTCCTTCAGAGTCTGAAAGCTTCGCTGACAATCATCTGACCAATCAAACTTATTTTCCTTGCGGGTTAATCTTGTAAGAGGTACCGCAATCTTAGAGAAGTCTTGAATAAATCTTCGATAATAACCTGCCAGGCCTAGAAAACTTCTAACTTCTGTCACACTGGTAGGCTGTTCCCAATTCTTCACTGCCTCAACCTTCGAAGGATCAACAGAAATACCGTTCTTCGTAATGATATGTCCTAGAAAGGACACCTCTTGCAGCCAGAACTCACACTTACTGAACTTAGCATATAGTTGATGATCTCTCAACAGTTGCAATGCCATTCTAAGATGCTCAGCATGCTCCTCCTCATTCTTAGAATAAATCAGGATGTCATCAATAAATACCACGACCCACTGATCAAGATAGGGCCGAAATGCATTGTTCATCAACTGCATGAAAGCTGCTGGAGCATTCGTTAGACCAAAAGGCATAACGACAAATTCAAAATGACCATACCTGCTGCGGAAAGCTGTTTTATAAATGTCCTCTTCCTTAATCCGCAACTGGTGATATCCAGATCGAAGATCGATCTTAGAGAAATATTGAGCTCCCACTATCTGGTCAAATAACTCGTCAATCCTCGGCAAGGGATATTTGTTCTTGACAGTCTGCTGGTTTAATTGCCGATAATCAATGCACAGCCTCATCGAACCATCTTTCTTCCTGACAAATAGTACAGGGGCTCCCCACGGAGAAGTACTAGGACGAATAAAACCCTTCTCAAGTAATTCCATCAGTTGCTGCTTCAGTTCCCTCAGTTCCGCAGGAGACATACGATAAGGAGCCTTAGAAATAGGAGCTGTGCCAGGAATAAGATCAATAGAAAAGATAACTTCCCGCTCAGGCGGAAGTCCTGGTAGTTCCTCTGGAAAGACATCAGGAAAATCTTGGACAACAGGAATGTCCTTGATCTCAATCTGTTGCTCAGGGGTTGCACAAACAAAGGCTAGAAATGCCTCACACCCATGCCTCAAAAGCTTATCAGCTCGAAGAGCCGAGATGAGCGGTACGGAGTTATGGTGCTTGACTCCCGTAAAAGATAAACCAGAATGTCCAGTAAAAGTCACTGAGCTAGAACTACAGTGAACATTGGCCTCATACTTGGCCAACCAATCTGCTCCTAGGATTACATCATAATCCTTCATGTCCATGCAGACCAAATCTGCTGGAAAGTTCTGTTCACCAATCATAACCTTACTAGAGGGATAGAAATACTGGATTGTTGATCTAGTGCCAATAGGGGTTGAAATCTCTAACGGAGTATTCATCAAAACAGGTTCCACAACTAATGACTTAGCAAATCTCTGAGAAATAAATGAATGTGTTGCACCAGTATCAAAGAGAGCAAATGCGGGCTTATCGATTATAGTAAGGGTACCTTCGACGAGTCCGCCATCATCAGAAATCCCAGTTTCCTCTGCATGTAAAGCTTGAAGCTTGCCTTGTGGTTTCTTGAAGACTAGAGGTTTTGCCGGTGTAGCTTGTTCCGATATGAGAGGACAATTGGGAATATGGTGCTCCTTGCTTCCACATCGCAAACAGGCGCCTAGCTTGCGCCAGCACTCCTCTATCTTGTGACCCGGACGATCACAATAGTTGCACACGCCCTTGAATGGAACAATAGGGCCAGGCTTCTTGTCTTCATGCCTCGGCATCTTGCCCTTCCACGATCCGGACCCGCTCCACGAACCAGGTCCACTAACAGGCCTCTTCTTGGCATACCCGGGTTTGACACTCCCGGAACCCATAGGTAATTCTTTCTTGGTGCCTTTCTCACGGATTCTCTCCGTCATCTCAAGAGTATCCTCCAGAACTTGCGCTTTCCTTACCATCTCGGAATAAGTGAAAATCTCCATCGGTGCCAATTGGTTGATATAATGAAGCTTCAAACCATTGAGAAAGCGCTTCGCCTTCATCTTCTCGGTGGAAATGAGATGTGTAGCATATCGAGAAAGCCGTGCAAATTGAGCCTCATACTCTGCCACGGACAAACCTCGCTGTTTCAAGGCCGCGAACTCTGCCGCTTTCTTCTCTTGCACTCTATCAGAAAAATACTTGCTGTTGAAGAATTCTTCGAACTCTTCCCACATAACTTGCCGATCACCGAGAGTTGCCTTGATAGAATCCCACCAAGTACGTGCATCATGTTCCAGTTGAAATGTGGACAAAAGGACACGCTCCTGGTTGGTGCATTGCATAACTTCAAAGATTCTCCCCATCTCATCTAGCCAGTGCTCGGCTTGGTCGGGGTCAGTCGAACCAGCGAATCTAGGCGGGTTCATTCCGCGGAAGTTCCGGTATAGATCACCGGTGCCATGCTGTGCCGCTCCTGCCTGAGCTACTTGCTGAAGGGCCTTAGTAAGGCCTTGAACCGTACGCTGCAGGTTCCTCCATTCAGCACGATCAGCTGCCATCTACACGAGAAATAGGTTACTTAGGTTCAATAAGATAGATAAAGCACGATTAAGGAACGAACTTAACCAAGTTCTACCCATTCTTACCAGGTCAGGTCCTAGACTTTTACAAGGTTAGGGATCTAATGCACCTAGACATGACCAAAAACTCGGTACCTGGCAGAGGTAATCGGTCCGAAGACCACTCGCGCAAGTGTGCGACCTTCCCGATAGGCGTAGCCTAACGTTCGGATAACACCTTTTGATATACCGATTATTGGGATCCAATGCAAGAAAACTTAAACTTAGGAAACCTAGGAATGTGAAACCTAGGGCTCTGATACCAACTAAACTGTCACGTCCCGAACAAGGCGGAAATATCGGGACGTACAGTTAGGGACAAGCTGGCAAGAGAGGGAACTAAATCTAAAATGATACACAAGTGCTACAAGATGGAAATACTAAATGATCACTAACAAACCACAACTGATACAATAACCTCAAGTTCAACTTAATACAACTAGAATAATCAACCACTAAAACTCAATAACATGACTGAGACTAAAAGCTCTCCAAAATACAACTAAAGAAAGATAACACACTACTAACACACTAGAACTGATACACTCAAGACATCACTCCTGCCCTTCCCCATCGGTAAGCGCGTCACCTGAAAAGCCTAGAAAGGGGGGAAACACAACTATGAGCTGACGCTCAGTAGGAAATAACAGACAGGTATAAGTGATTAACAGTTTAATTGCATTTTAAAATGTCATGCTACAAATGATAAAAATAATAAAAAGATAACGGTGATATCACGAAACAGAATTCAAAGATCTTGCAAGGTCAAGAAATATAATGAATAGAATAGTAAGACAAGAATTTACTACAGGAGATAACGATAAAAAGTTGGCCATATCAAGACAATTCAAGTCATGTCAAGCACGTATGTAATTTCATTTCCACGTCCAAGTAATAAGCAAGTAAAGTAACCACAAGTAGAGTATAGAACAGTGAAGAGTGGAAAGTGAAAAGTAGTAGAAATTAATGTAGAGAGTAGTGGAGAGAGTAGTGGAGAGAGTAGTGGACAGTCCTAGATTTAACACATGTCAAGTACTGGTGCCAAATGCCACACCTAGTCATTCACCTCCCCGGGGGTACACGTAGTGTTCGGGCGCTCTTCCCAGGACCAGACCGAGCCCTTAATTGTTTGCCAGGCATTGATTTCTTTGGATCAAAGATCCCACGAATCTAGACTTCCACAGTTTATGGCCAGAATTCCAAGGTTTAAACTAAGTAGCAATAACAACTTCACGTAGGAAAGAGATTCATTTCCAGAATTTCAAGGTAAGTATAATCATCAAGGAGATCGAAACCAAGTCACAACAAGAGTTAATCGTGTTGCGCTACTGTAAAACAGCAGCAATCAATCAAGCTAATCAACATATTAATCCTAATCACCAAGTTAAGATATCATGATTAACCATTATCATTTGTATTAAGACAATTGCCAATAAGCTGATTCAAGATGATAAGACAAAGAACAACTCCCACATGAGTGAAATAGAATGCATTAACAGAGATTTAGTTACACCATTAACCACTAATTATGTGGGTTTCTATTTAATCTTGTATGCATTGAAATGAAGATGATAAACAGTGTATTTTTACACTAAGTTTGCATGTATGGACCAATGTTAATTGAAACTAAAAATGGTACATGAATAGGTCATTAGTTCCTCAAAAATGTAGTTTTCAATGTGATTAGGTTGAATGGATTGATTCCCCGGTGATCCGGATTGATCCCCGGGTCAAAGAATCATTAAAAACGGGTTTACAAGGCATGGGTCGACCCTTTGGGTCGACCCTTGGAAAAATTCCAGGTATGGGTCTAAATGTATTGGGATCTTAACCATATGCTCTAGGATTCTTAATATACATGCTAGGGTCATAAAACACAGTTTTGAAACATGAATTTCGACAGAAATCAAATGAAATACAACCTATTCTATGAAGAACACATGAAAAACCTAGCTTTTTAGCATGTTTCTAATAAAACACGAAATACTCTAAGCATGATCTAAAAAAATTGGGGATTTTGATGTCAAAAGAAAGCTAACATGCTATTGATTACATTCATATATGTTAATTAGAAGTTGGGCTGTTATAACCTACCTCAAATTGAAGAGGGAACTCGAAACCTCGAATAAAGAACAACTTGACAACACCTCACTAAACCTCGATATCTCCACGGATACCTAATGAAAATTGGGGCTTTTGCCACCACTGGAAAGAGCTCGATGAGAGGTACAATTTGCTATATTCATGATCAAGATTTGGTTGAGAATTCCTACCTCAATCGATGGATCAAAGAATGATGAAGGGAAGCCAACGGCCTGCTGACCCACCTCCACAAATCGAACTAGATCTCTCCAGATCTGAAATTTCAGCGAACCCCACCACAGCCAAATGAAAGAAGACTCGTAGGGCTTCATTTCGATAACTCATAGAGCTTCTGGAGCCTTCTGAATTGGGAGTATTCGCTGCTGCAAGGTACGTATTTAGAAACGGCGCCGAAATCCTTGACTTGACCAAACTATGTCGGCAGCACGTTTTGGGACTAAGTTTACCTCAAATTGATTGAGGGTAAATGTTCCTTTATGTAATACCTTTCATTTGCCTCTGGAATCACCCCATTTGGTTGAGAAACAAGCTCGAATTTGATGTTCAAAGTTTGGGTGAATAGTGAATACGAATTTGGGTTAGGTGGGTTGTAAGTCAGGCTTAATCCACTGATTAGGCCTAGATAATGATTTAATTAGGTTTACTCCAAGAAGACAAAAGTGTTAGTCGAAGCATCTATTATTTAATTACTATTTTTATGAATTTTTATATGGTAGATAAAATTCCACTTCTACTATTCCGTAATTAATTAAATATTAAGTTCGGAAGAATTAGTTCGCTAATTCGGCTTAATAAACGATTTTATTAGGCTTAATTGTAGAAGACAAAGTTGATAAACAAAATTAATTCTACAAGATGTGAGTTTTTGGATTTTTAGAAAATAGTAGAAAAATGACTTATTCTATTAATTAATTAATTAATCTAATTAATTTGGATAATTCTCATTAATTTGAATAACTTCAAATAAATTCCAAATAATTACAAATAACTTTCTAAATAAATTTCTAAAGAATTTGGGGTCTTACAAGTTTCCCCCATGGTAGACATGATCCTGAGAGGGAATCTCATAGAACGGGTCAGAGTGACCCTCCTCATAACCATCATAAGTATACTCATAGTTGGCCATATTGATGATTTTACCTGAACGCAATTTCATGCTCAAGGAGAAAGAAATGAATTTTTGACAATGAGATATAACCAAGAGATATCACTTTCTCAAGCAAAAGAAACACACAAGTTGTAATGAGCCCAAAATTTTAAGATTTTCCTTGGAGATTAGGGTGAGTTCAATATTAGGTTCTCTCTTTTGAAGGTGGATCCTGGTTGAAATTTTGGGTATAATCTCCGGGTATCTAGATTTTTCTTTCTCCTTTCCAACGTATGGGTTAATTATACTCTGGGTACTTCAATGGTACAACATGCTCGACGTCCGTGAGGGAATCCACGGGTGCGAGGACTTACGGAGGCTTGACTTAGGAATTTCCGGTCCAATGGGACGGAATGCTCAAAGCAGGGTCCTTCCTTCACTAAGAGGGGTGTAGCTCCTAAAAAATGTGGGGAGAGGAGGTCTCCCAAACCGAATGCCCTGGATGCAATCTAATGCAGGCAATATCAAGCAGGTGATATCAAAATAGATCAGACAAATAAACACCAACAAACAGTAGTTCTGTGGGCACAGAACAAAATGACGACCCAGACAAGGTCGCTATATTAACAAACAGTGTCTGCGTCGCAGTCGCTAATCGCTGTGAACAGGGCAAACAGGGAGCAATGAAAATAAAATGGCACCTTGGAGTGAGGCGCTGTACCTGTGAAAAACACCTCTGCGAAAGGGCGTCAAATGGTAGTAAACAGTGCTCGCAGTATAAATAAAAATGATGATAATAAAATGACGCCTTGCGATAAGGCGCTGAATCGGTGAAAGACGCTTCTGTGGAAGGCGTCAAATCGTGCAGTAAGTAACAGCGAGCAGAAAAAAGACGCCTTGATGTGAGGCGTTAAATAATGAAACGACACCTCTGAGAAGGGGCGTTAAAACATAGTGAACAATGATCAGGTAAAGGACAAATCGATAGTAATCAACGAAAATGACGCCTTGGTGCAAGGCGTTGAATGATGAAATGACGCCTCTGCCAGTGGCGTGAATTATAAAAATGACAAAAAGGCAGAAAAATGATTGACACAGCGCCTCTGTCCGCGGTCGCTGTATGAAGAAATGATGGTAACGGGAGGGCGCTATTCAGTTCAGAGAACCGAAAGCCCCGGTGACTGACAGAAATCAAATTTTCTCACTAAACAAAGATAATCAAAATTTGGCTAATCAATGGGAGGCGTGCACGTGGTGCACAAGGGGAGGGTGCTACTTGGAGCACAGTGGAGGGGTACGCGAGGGTACCAAAAGAGGGGCACGCGAGGGCGCCAATAGGAGGGGCACGCGAGGGTACCAAAGGAGGGACACGCGAGGGTGTCAATGGGAAGGGTACGTGAGGGTACCAAAGGAGGGGCACGCGAGGGTGCCAATGGGAGGGGTAATCAAGCTGAAAACAAAAGGAGTCCCACCGTGATCGCCAATTTGTAGATTCCAATTAAAATATAAGAAAAATCTATTTAATAACAATAAGTATATATATATATATATATATATATATATATGAAGGAATTAATGGGTGAGGGAAAAAATAAGCACGTGGTGCTAATGAGGAGTGTGATCGCTAGAGGGGTTACCTCAAGAAAAATAAAAGTGATCGCATGTACCTTGTATTGAGCGGGTGAGATTGTGGATTTTCCCTTCCTCCTTCTACCGGCCGGCCGATGAAGGGGGTTCTTAGCTTTGATTACCCTTGTAAGAACACACAAAACGAATGAAAAGAGTGGATTAGCCAAAAGGTGTAGTATCAATGCTCTAAAACTAAGAAATTGATCAAATGAAGCATGAACACACCTTGCGTGTTTTGGTTTTTAAAACCCCTTAAGAGGAGTAACAAAGGGCATGGAAGATATGAATGCAGAATATGCAAAGCAAGATGTATATGTGAAGAACGTTTCTAGCAAAGAGCTAGAAAGAACAATGGATGATGATGAATGTTAACAAAGTAAGGAAAAAATAATAATCTCCTCTCTATTGTGCGTGCAGCAGTACTGGGAGAAAAAACCAAAGAGATTGGTTGAGCAGCAGTTGATGACCACCGTGGGAAAGAGGATTAACACCAATCAAGAAAAGGACTGCTTGGAACGAAACCTAAAAAAAAAGAGACTCTCTCCTCCCAGTTAAAAAAAACTCTCACAGTGGTTCTTTCTGTTATCACGTTCTTGCATTCCCCTCTCTTCTCTCTTCGCGCAAGAGAAACACCGAGAGTACTTATAGGCCCAAAAATCCTTGCAATAATGAGATTAAAACAAGGTAATGGACCTCTAATAAGAAACCCTCTTCCCAATCAAACACAAGGAGTAAAACAGGGAAGGGATCATTACTAGAAATAAACAGGCGAAAAGGGGACGGAATTGGAAATGACGACCTCTCAAAGGGCGTCAATTAAAAATGACGACATCACCAAAGGCGTTAATTAAAATGACGACGTGCACTCAGCCGTCAATCCCTGGATTTAATTATGGCAACAAATGACTTTCCTTATTAAAGATTTTGAACTGACGCCTGCAAATACGGGCGCTAAATAATAGACGCCCCTCAGAGCGACGTCAATTCTTTGATTTTTCATTTTGCATAAGATTCATAAAAATCCAGGAAACAACGCCTCTATTCATAGTCGTCCATTTATTAAGAGGCGCCCTTGGCTAGGCCATCAATTAAATGACGCCCCTCCTTAAGGCGTTAATTCCAATTATCAAAGAAAAATGCCAAGAAATTACAATTAACACATAGAAAATAGAAAAACTTCATATTAAGCCAATATTGAAGTCCACTTTGGGGCGTCACACGGTGACATGAGATTTACTCAACATAGCATCGATTTTAGCGTGTCTACACCCCCGATGCCCCTTCGGCGGCACGCCTCTTCCGGTCCTCTAGCGGCACGCTGGCTGAAGCCTTCAACGTCACGCTCCCCTCGACCCCAGCGGCACGGCTTTCCGCCCTCCCAGCGGTACGCCCTCAGGGCCCTTTCAGTGTCACGCTTGCCAGCCCTTCCAGTGGCACAACTTCTATGTCTTCCAGCAGCACAACCTTTTGGCCTCTCAGCGGCACACCTTGCCACCCGGTGCAACCGACAGAGTGACGTGATGCCCATCCCCTACGATTCGTGGCGCGCAGTGAGCTGGCTGAGGTGTCGCCCGGGGAGGAAGACACGCAAGCTACTCCCTCCTGCAACCAAGGACGGGAGAGTCAACTCCCATTTAATGACCGTCGACTTCGGACGCTCCCCGCCTTCGGGAGCTCTTGCCGTAGGAGGTATAAAAAGCCTCCGCTGCTCCACATGGATGGACAGAGGAAGACAGGAGGAAAGAGCCAGAGAAGAAGAGAAGAAGAGAAGAAGAAGGAGAAGAGAAGAAGAGAGGAAGAGAGGGGGAGGAGTTCTCTCCGCTCCACCCACCGCCGTCGTCTGTGCGAAAAGAGAAGAGAGGAAGAGAGGGGAGAGTGCTGCTGCTCCACCCACCGCCACTGCTGGAATAGAAGAAGAAAAGGAAGAGAAAGAAGAGAAGAAGAAAAGGGAGAGAGGGCCTGCTGCCCTTCCCCTCCCCGCTGCTACTCTGGCCCCCGGCATCCGCGCGAAGAGAAAAAGAAGAAGAAGAAAAGAGAGGAGAGAGAAGAGAGTGAGCTGTGGGAGAGGAGGAGTTCATGCTCTGTTCCCCTCCCCACTGTATATCCTTTTCTTCATTCTTTTCCTTCATTTCCTTTTTTTATCGTCGTTGCGATGTATTAGCCCCCCCCCCCCCCCCCCCCCGGGGCACTCCTTTTCTGAGAATAAAAGTAGAAGGCTTGCAACTATTTTTGGACGTCTTTCTAAAGCATTTCTTCCGTGTTTGCATCCTTCGGTGTTTCACGCCCCTTTCCTTTTTTCCTTTTGTTAGGGTTTGCTTCCTCCCGGGCATTTTTGCCTTCGTTCACCCCTGGGCGCCCTCAGCGGCACACCCCAGCCGTGCCTCCAACGGCACACCCCAGTTGTGCCTCCAGCGGCACGCCCCTACGGGCCTTCCCTGGCACGCCCTAGCCAAGCCCTTCGCCGGCACACCCCTGCGGGTCTTCCCTGGTGCACTCTAGGCCACCCTTCGTCGACACACCCTGGCCTCCCTCAGGCCGGCACACCTCTCCATCCCCTACAGGCTCCCCGACCGGCACGCTAGCCACCAGCCACTCCTTCTTGCCCGGTGCACCCCCCTAGCAAGTCCTAGAATCGTCTCCCATTCACCGTTCCCTCCTAGTTTTCCAAAGTTTTATTAAGGTGTTGCCGCTCTCGGGCGCCCACCTCCTGTTGTCGGGTTCCGCCACTCCTTGTGGGCGCGTTCCCTGTATCTCCCTTACGCTCAGGTCAAGGGGAGATGCTGCCGAATTTTTGTTAGAAACGATAACATATTTTAAAAAAAAGACAAAAGGAAGCAACAAACAAATGGGACAATAGCGAATTAAAAGGCTAAAGGGAGCAACGAACCAATAAAAAGAACAACAATAAAACGCTTTAACCAAGGCAAGGGAACCGTAATCAACCCAAAGCGAGCCAAATCGAACGACGATTAAACAACTTGAACATTCGTCCTCGTGGGAGAAGGAACGGAAATTAACCAAGAGAAGGAAAGAAGAAACCCGTGCAAACTGAATAGAATCAAGAGAGAAAAGAAAAAGAAAAGACATAAGAATGGAAGAGGAGTGGGCTCCGTCCGGACCTCCGCTGGTACACCCTGCCTCGAAGTTTCCTCGGTGTGCTCAACCCCACCTCTTTGAACCCTCCAGCAGCATGGTCTCCCCATGCCCTTCGCCGGTACACCATGTAGCACTCTTGGCCGGCAAGCCACCACCCAGCTCCTTCTCCGGCACGCTCCTAGGCCGGCGCACCCGTCACCGGCACGCCCGCCCGCGCCCTTCGCCGGCACGCCCAGCTTGGCGGCTCTTCGCCGACACGCCCCTTCAGCCATCCTTCGCCGGCACGCTCCCACGACCCCTTCGCCGGCATGCTCTCCCCACGCTCAACGGCATCCCCTTTCAGCCCTTGTCCAGCACACTCGGTCAGGTCCTTCGCCGGCACGCCTCCCCTTCCTTTTCCCGGCACACCCTTTCTGGCCTCTTCGCCGGCACGCTCCCTTTGTCCGTTGCCCGGCACGCCTTTAGCCTACCTTGCCCGGCACGCCTGCCTCCCCTCCAGCCCGATACGCCCTCTGGAGCCCCTTCGCTGGCACGTCCCCCTTTAACCCCTTATAGCCCTCCCACGTCCCACTCTCTCTCTAAAAAAATATATATATAATATACAATGATAATGATAATAATATTAATAATAATAAATTAATAATTTAATAAAAAATATGATAAATAAATAAATCGGAATATATACGTAAAAATAAACAAAAAAATGCGAGATAATAATGATAATAATAATAATAACAAATAAAATAAAGAAAAATCATTCAGAACAAATACATAAAACGAAAATAAGTAATAAATATATATATATATATATTTGGTAACCCAGGTAAAAGTAGTAATAATCCACAGTGCAGCCCCGTCTCTCCCTGTGGCCCGATGCTGAAGGAACAATAATGTCACCCTCGTAGGCCGGGCATGAGCCTTGGGAGTCATCCCAACATGGCCGTGACCCGACCTCGCCTCAGGCCGACATTCCGATTAAGCCAGACCCGTTTCTCGGGCCGGATCCCTTCCGAGCCACTACTAAAATTACCGCGCGTTCCGCAGACATTCAAACGGGTTCACCTCGATTCCCGCCGCGTTCCTATGATGGACATGCGTCCGAACATGAAAAGGTCCGTGAGTGACCGACCTGGCCGACGGCTCCCATCCCGATATGGTCGTGATGCGGCGTTGCTCCGAGTCGATAGTTCGTCAAATAGGATTCATTCTATTGGGATTCGTTCTTGCTTTTTCATTGAAATTGCCGCGACTTCGGCACACATTTGTACGAGGTTGTTTCCATCCACGTCGTACTTTCAATATGGACCTTTGTCCGAATATAAAGTGGTCCGTGAATGACCAACCAAATCGGAATAGAACGAGATGGCTCTCGTCATCCCTGAACCTTTGCATGGGAATATCAATAAGGCCTCCGTGGGTCACGCTTGGACCTCGGGTTCACCATAATCATGGTCCTGGCTTGACCCATATCTTAGGCCTACAGCCCGCTATCTTTGAACACATCCTTATTTTGGAATCTAGTACCGGGACACTTTCCCGTTGCCCTTCGCACCGGAAATAATGACGATGCCCATGCAGGCCTCGTTTGGACCGCGGGAGGCGCCCCTGGAATGGTCCTGACTCGATCTCGCACTGGGCCAACAAACACTCTGATTCTCGACCACTTTAACCGGGATCTAACCGAATGTTTCCCGTTCCTTTGAACAATAAATTTGCCGTACCCCGGCATACATATGCTCCGATTTTCCCGTGCCAATTACGATTTCCTAAAGCCGGACGCTCGTCCGAATATCAAAATGTCCCTCGAGTGACCGACAAAACCCGAATGGAACGATGCGACTCTCATCATCCCCGGCCCCTATCCGTGGGAATATCAATAAGGCCTTCGTGGGCCGCGCTTAGACCTCGGGTCCGTCTCGATCATGGTCATTGTCTGACTCACATCCTCAGCCTATAGCCCGCTCCCTCTGAATACATATTAGTTCTGGGATCTGATCCCGGGACACTCCCCTGTTGCCCCCTTGGAACGGAAACATTGATGACGCTCATGCAACTCTTGTTGCGACCGCGGGGGGCCCACCGCAGTATGGTCGCAGCTTGATCTTGCACCGGGCCAACAGACTTACTAGTTTCTGACCGCTCTAACTGAGATTTAGCCGAACGTTTTCCGTTCTTCTGAACAATAAATTTGCCGTACCTCAGCATACATGCGTTTCGATTTTTTCGCGACAATCACGATTTTCTCGAACCGGACATTTGTCCGAACACTAAATGGCCAGCACATGACCGACACGATCTCGAATGGTTTTCCTTCTCGCCCTCGCGCAAGGATTTCAATACCTCCTAATAGACCTTTCATGCAATTAATTTTCTGGCCATGAGGCCCTGATTCTCGGTGATTAATCAAGGGTGTTCCCTCGTATGGGGGATGTAAATGACGTCGTGACCTTCATGGCACGGCGGGTTTTGGTCCCAACACGAATCACACAATCTGCTGACCGAGTCAGATCGAGCGCACCATGGGCTCTTTAGAGCCTGAACAAATTGTCACCTCGTGATTGGCATGCCCACGCACTTAATAGACGAATCAACCATTCCCGAATAGACAAACATAACCTAATGTGCGAATTTTAGTGCGTCCACAGGATGCCGCCTAGACAGAGCTCTTGGCGTTCTGCCCAAGGGGAAGCTAGTGGTCAGAGACGAGAGGCCCCGACTCCTCCACCACAGTGAGCACCTGCACCTCGTTGTGCACCTTGGTTGCCTCCCCGTCTTATTATCGACCCACGACTGGTCGACTTCAGTGAGGTGAACAAGATTTTACCCGATTTATGTGCTGTCTTTGAGATTCAACCAGGTTGGTTTGATTTTGTCACTAGATATACCCGATATTACCCCAATCTAGTGCAGCAGTTCTATGGAAACTTGGTCGAAAGAAATGAGGAATTATATACAGTTGTTCAAGGTGTTGAGCTTCATATTACTCCGAATTTGTTTGAGCGTGCCTTAGGAGTTTCGGCTAGAGGAGCCGACATGGTTTTTGGTCATGGTGTTGTTGAGGAAACTTTTCTTGCTATGACCAGTTGTGATTACATGCATGGTGTCAGCGACTTAATCATATTGAATGCAAATCATTTTCCACCATTGCAGCGTATATTGCACCATATGTTTACCTCCCTCATTTATCCAAAGAGAGGCAGTAGAAATGAAGTAACATAAGCTCACAGGTTTCTATTTTACAATGTTATGAATGGGATTCAAGTCAACATGGGTCACCTCATGACGACTCTGATTAGAACCTGACGAATAAATTTGCGGAGATCCTTGCCCTATGATTCACAGTTGACCGGCATATTCATCTATGCTGGGATCAATTTGGCAGATGAACAGTTCATTTATGTTCGACAAGATGATATATATAATGAGCATAAGATTTTCACAGATATGGGATATTATTGAGGTCTGGATGGTGAGCTCCGTCGTGATGTGCCCGTTTATGGAGAAGATGCAGTCAATGAAGAGAACAAGAACATGAGCAGCAGGAGGATCCAGGGGAACTAGCCCCTCTAGTTCAGGCTGAGGACTAGCCTCCTCCACCTTCACCTCATCACATGGATCCAATGATGCCTCCTCCACCACAGTACTATCATGGAGAATATTCTACTCAAGGAGTCAGACAACACTCTTGGGTAGACTATAAGACTTTTAACAAGCATTTTACTGGACTAGAAACTCGGATGGATGCCTTTGGGGAACATCTTTCTACCTTTGGAGATAATATAGCAACCATGGGCACCATGCTGGAATCTTTGCCACATCGGCTAGATTCTTTCTCCACAGCTTTGGACTCCTTATCCACTCAGATGCTCACTCTCTCCACCAACATGACCACCCTCACCCAGAGCCATGAAGATTCACGTGAGGCTTTTCATGCTATGAACCACATTCTCCTGAACATGCAGTGTCACGCCCCGAGCGCGGAAGGAACCCAGAGTGCGTGACAAGTTTATATCGATCATGCCAATCAGAGCGTTAGTGTATTCAACACAAAGACAGAGTGCGCAAAAGTAAAGATAACCCAGTCCTTTATTCAATCACAACCTCAAAGTACTTCTATTACAAATGAAAATGCCAAGACTAAATAAAAGGAAAAAGTACAATGATTGACTCAAGAAATTAGAAAGATAAGATTAGTAAACGCTTGGATAGACGCAGAGCTCTAATCTCTTCACTCATGACCTTCCCCATCCGATTGAGTCTCATCATCAGACTTACCTGAAAAATAGGGGAAAACACTGGATGAGCGAACGCTCAGTAGGAATTAAATCTCATGAGCTAGCTTGCTTTAAGTAAATTACATGTTACATGAATGCAATAAAGCTATGCATGTTTGCGTAAAACGACAAGAGAGAGAGAGTATAACAAGAGATAATTGAGTGAACTAGCATGTCTTTCAAGAACTTATATCAATAAATGTCAAGATATTCAAGCAAGTATATTCATCATGTCATGTCAGGAATTGGCTATCACGTTTCAAGCAAGTATATAAATACCCTTTTCGGGTCACGCAAGTCATGTCATGTCAAGTCGAGTATGAGATTCTGGAATGTCTAATCAAGCTAGTCACGCACTTCGATGCAATGCCACACCGTGATCATTACAACTCCCAGGGGCACTAGTACTTTCGGGTGCTCCTCCCAGGACCAGATCGGGCCCTATATGCGCAGGCATTGATCATGTATTTTTCGGCATCCACAAAAGTTATAGCCAATATGGAGTTTCAAGGAATAAACTTGTATAACTTTAAGGTAGATCTTTGTGGAATAGCATTTCAAGGATTTGAACATGTTGTATAATGACGATAGTAACAGTATAATCACGATCAACGATAAAACTAGGTGGAATTGGCTCCCTAACTTGGGTGCCATGACAATAAGAGTAAGCGCCTACATGAACATGGTCGCTTATTCTTATACATGATAAGGTGGATAGAATTAGTGTCCACAAGTACGGCACACTTTTCTTAAAGGATATAAATGGTATGGACTACCCATCCCATTATTTCAAGAATATTCTCATGGCATACAAACAGCATGTCGTGAGGGTCGGTACACCATATTTCTTTAGAGTGACATGGCAATTAAGAAGTGTCATGGGTTTTAAGGGTACAACCCGCTCGGCTGCTTTGAGGGAATCAAAAGCTAGCGGAGGCTTACGGAGGTCTATATGACAAAGTTGTTGGGATGGTGCGATCGATACAGAGGGGGGGGTGAATGTATCCCCTTCTAAATATTGCCCAAATTAAAATAATTCGCATGCTACTAGATACAGTTTCAGAATAAAAGCTATAGAGTTCAAATAAACATTTGATCGACCAGATGAACTGCTAACTATACCAGTAGAACCTGATGAAGTCTAATGCCAAAGATAGAACAATGCAAACCAGACTCACTTAACAAGATATGTAATGCTCAAAGTCATTGCAGATCGAAACAAGACTATTCAAACAACCTGTAAAGAGATAGGAGATATGGAAGAGCAGACCACAAACAAACCACAGAACATCAGGATTTTTAGGTGGTTCGGTCCGCAGACCTACATCCACCCCTCACTCCCAACCGGAGTGAGGCTTCCACTAGTAAAAGCTAGAGACCGCAGACTAAGTCTGCAACAGGTGCTGCCAAACAGCTTGACCAGGGGAACAACCTCCCCTCTTCCTCCAGACCAGAGGGACACCACCAGTGACTCCCCGTCACCAGCAAACCAGAGGTCACAGACCTCTCTTCCTCCAGACCAGGAGGGACCCCTGGACTTGCAACCCACAAGCCCAGAACCGGAGATGAATCTCCCTTCTCCTGAGTCCACAAGAGGAACCCGACCTCAGTACTGAGAATCGGAAGAACAAGATGAATAGATGGAAGAACAAAATAAAATGCAAGCACAAAGAAAAAACACAGCAGACGTAAAGCTGGAAATGAGATACACTAGTAGCTCTCGCAGGAGCGAAGCTGGTTTCGATTTGATCCAATGCCAGACAGATGAATCTTCAATGAAGGCTTCTTATCTCTCGAACTCTCTTCTTCTTACTCCTCTTTTTCTTCTCTGGTTCTTTCTCTCACTGTCTACCCTTCTTCTTTCGATCCTCACGAGCTCTCTCTCTCTCTCTTTCTGTTTCTTCTGCTGCTCTCTTCTTCTTTCACTCACTACTGCACCTCTTCTTCTTCACTCACTGCTGCACCTCTTCTTTATCACTCACTGTCTCGATCAGCCCTCTTCTCTTCTGATCTCTATCTTCTCTTCATGTGGAAGAAGCTCTGTATTTATACCAGCTGCAGCTAGGTCGTGTGAAGGGCTTGTGCCCTCTTGTCCTCGAATCACGTGCCAGGTGCCAACCTCGGATCACGTGCCCATCCATCTTTCTTCTCGAAGTGTATACCTGTGACACAGTCATAAGAAGGTATCAGATGGATGTATAGACTTGGTGAAGGCTTTTAACAAAGCGTGTATAGGCATGAATGCTGCATGTAGGTAAGTATGTACAGCGAGAGAATGTATAGACTTGATTGAAGACAATGCAATGTATGGACTTTGATGAACATATGCATTGTATGGACTTAACGACCCAACCGATGTATAGACTTAGAAACAGCAATGAAGCAAGTGTGTACAATGTGAGAGAGTGTATAGACTTAGCCAACTTGAGACACTGTACAGACTATGATGCACAAGCAATGCATAGACTTCGTGATGCCAACAGACAATGACTGTGCAGACTTGTTTTGAACAATGCACGATGTATAGACTTGCAGTGCAAAGGCTGATGTATAGACTTGGTAGACTGGAGGGTCGACGCATCAAAGAAAGGGGTCAATCCTTGATTCATGGATGTATGGACTTGAAGATTCGAAGCCCCACAATGTTTAGACTTTAAGATGCATACACCTAGGCTGTGCATACTTGAAGAGACGATGCACTGTAGATTGCCAGACTCTGTACAGACTTGCAGCTTGATGCATTGACGTAATAGAGTGGAATGTGTAGACTTTAGAGTAAAGCATGAAGAAGCCTAACCAATGTATAGACTTTGATGTAAGGGCTTGAGTCACACAAACAATGTATAGACTTCACAATGAACAGCCCTATCCAATGTATAGACTTTATGAAGCAGGACTATTGCGTTGTACAGACTATGTGAAGACAAAGCTGTAGCGATGTATAGACTTCATGAATCAGAGCTGAAGCAGTGTATAGAGTTGCTGAAGTGTAATGCAATGTGCAGACATTGTTCAATGTATGGACTTTACAATACAAACAGCAATGTATAGACATTTCAATCGACAGGTTACAAAGTACAGACTTGTACATGCTTCAGGACAAAGTATGGACTTGAATGAGTGAGCATGCAATGTATAGACTTGCGCAGCCTGAAGCAATGTGTAGACTTCAGCTCAAAGCCAATGTATAGACTTCAAAGTATGCAATTTATAGACTCTGAAGAATAGCAGCCAGTGTATGGACTTAGGAAGGCTTCAACTCAATGGAAGCACGATGTACAGACTTGAACAAGGAAGCTCTGTATAGACTTCACCAGACTTCACTCGATGTACAGACAATTTCATCAGTTGAAGAGGCAACAACATAAAACACTGAGATAATGTCAGTGCATCGACTCCACACTATTGCAGTGTCAACTCATCAGAATAAAAAGGAGAGACATTCAATCTATGGACTTGCCAAAAGAAACTCTGTACATACTAGATCAAAGCAAAGCAGTTGACTGTATGGACTTCCAGTGTGTAGACATGCCAAAGACAACTGGTCGATGTACAGACTTGAACAAGGAAGCTCTTTACAGACTTTGAGATTCACTATGTATGGACTTTGGCAACCCAGCGGTTGTACATACTTCCACTCAGGAGCGTTGTATAGACTTTGAATGCTCGAGACAATGTATAGACTTGAAAGATGGAAGGTGATGTATAGACTTTGGGGTTCAACTGGATGTACAGACTTGGAAGATGGAAGGCGATGTGTAGACTTTGAAATGAACGGGAGAATGTATAGACTTGACCCCTTGAAAGGATGTATACACTTCAGATGCAAGCTACAGTGCCGTTGTATGGACTTGAACTCAAGGAATGGCTGTACAGACTCTGAAGGCTTAGCGGAGGGTGTACAGACTTTGAATATGAAGTCAGGCAAACGGATGTACAGACTTGGCCAAAACAGCAATGAACAGACTTGAAACGCTTGAAGGCCACAAGATAGTGGATAGACTTGGAAGGCTATCCAATGTACAGACTTGAAAATGGCTGTATAGACTTGCAGAGCTTTCGCTAAGGCTGTATAGACTTGAAGCAATGTAAACGATGTATAGACTTCCAATGCCTTCGACAAATGCGATGTACAGACTTTCGAACTGGGGGGGGGGTCGACCCATCTGAAAGGGGGGGTCGATCGACTTCTGTCTAGACTATGCTGACTGATGTATAGACTCTGATTGAGTGACATGCGACAGACAAAGTGCAGAGTTGTTTTGAACCAGCACACTGTATAGACTTGCAATACCATGAAGGCAGGCTGTATAGACTTGAAGTAATGCATGCAGGTGACAATGTATATACTTGCTATCAACAAGTGTATGGACTAAGCTTGCATACAACAATGATGTGTAGACTTGGGTGTGTATGTGCTGTACAGATTTAAATGCATGCATTGAGCAATTTATGCATATCAGCTAAACATCATCAAGGCATACAGATCTGAGAGTAGACAGAGCATTACCTGATCTGAGCATTAACCTTACCTATCATGATTTGACTTTGACTTGGGTTAACTTCATGACCTGTGAGTCATCCTTAAACCTGTTCTGACAGTTTCTCATAATGCAACAGGATTATATCATCAAGGATGGAAACATAATGAAGCATAATATATGTCATCATCAAAACTCCAGAACCACAGGGGACACATCAATCTCCCCCTTTTTGATGATGACAATATTATGAGTCATTGCAATAGATTCATCATGATGATTATGAAATACCATATTACATGCACCACAGATATGACAGAGTTCATGAACATGCTCCATAGAGTAGCTTAGTCAGTAGTGAGCATGTAAGACACCATGTGATGCAAGTGTTGATTGATGCAAATGATGACTCACAAAAATTCTCCCCCTTTGACAACATCAAAAAGAATGAAATGGTCATTGACTGTTACAATTCTGTGAGTTACAGTCATGAAAGACTCCCCCAGACAAGATATTCTCCTGAATGAACATGGAACCACAGGGACATGCAAGAATTCTCCCCCTTAGATGGACAGTGATTGGAGTGAAGCTCAGGACATAAAGAAGTCAACAATTAGGTCTGAAATAATGGAGTCCATTGTGAGAAAGATGGCATTCAGAAGGAATGAGAAAGGTTTTCAATGGGATATCAATTTCATAAATCTGATTAAACAAGTATTTTAGACTCTTCTTATTATAGAGATTTATGAATGATCTTCATTGACAAGTCAGATCAGAATATGATGTATGCAAGGCTTGTTCATAAACTTTCTGTACTCATATCTGAAATCAGTTTTAATAAAAGTGAACCTTGCTTTCATATTGACAGTCTTGTTTAACCTTCTTCTTTCTTACTCACTTAAATTCAAGGATTCCTTTAAGAGATGCAATCAATAGTAATGAAGTTGAACACATAAGAAAACATTTATTTCTGTCAAGGATTCCAATAGAATATTTCTTTTGCACACATTTTTAAATGATACACTTGATTAGCAGCAATTTTCATAACATTCTTCATGAGCACTTGAGTTTAGTACACCCTTGTAACTAGAGGATACATGTTGTTTAGACGCCAGTATCCCTGAGCACTTGGAAGGACTAACTGTCATGCTTCATAAGAACAGAGATTGCATTTACACCTCATGACACACTACAAATCATTTCTTTGATGAGTGAGATGTATTTCTCAGTGTGCATGCCATTGCTCTGCCAGATTATCAATCATTTTTAAGCAGAGTTAACTATGGCACCTCATGACATAGTCCTTTGGACATGGTTTCTCAGTGACCAAAGTCATTGCTCTGACAGAATTTACCCTTAGACATAATCCATATTCTCAGATGTTTTTTAAAAAATCAATACTAATTTCATACAAATCGATCAAGGAATATCATGATTTCTGAATTTTCAGAATGCAGAAGAGTTTAAAAGGACACAACATGAAAATGTTGGTTAAAGTTTATTAAGACTAACTCAGATATTTTCAAGATATGTTCATAAGGAAACACAAGGCATACATGAAACTTCAACCGGCTAAAAAAATCAGACATTCATAGTCCTATATAATATAAGATTCCTCTTTAAGTTGTTTTCAGATTTATGATCAGGATATGCACAGAGAATTCTTTCTGAATTTTCAGGAAAGGCCGAAACATTTTTAGGAACAGCCAATTCAACAGTTGATACCAATGAATAGGATGAGTGAAGATGGCTGATTACAGTTGAAGCATGAAGCTGAAATGTGTTGCATTACACATTCATCACAAGGATTTAAGCAAGATAGCAGTTCAATCTGAAGATGGGAAGTTCAGTTGATAGAATATGAATAATGCTCCCCCTAAATCTATGCATGATCTAGCCTTCCTAAATATATGCAACTCTGACCTATGGTACCAGGCGGAGGACTTGGTCTAAAGACCACCTCACACATAGCAAGCACTTCCAGACAGAATTCATCTGCCTTTTAGTATCTCATTATTTATATACCAAGAGTCATGCGTGACAATCCAATGCATATGCAGTTCTACATGCATCTTAAGCTAACATTATGCTACTTATATGCAATTGTGAATGCATGTTCATGTCAAATGTGCAGATGAACATTTTTTAAGCATGAGACATCGTCCAAGCAACAGATTTATTCAATTCAGCTTTTCAGATTTTTCAGAATGCAATTTGTTTTCAGTGATTATGCATTTTAACAAATATCAAACAACTGCAAATGTCATATGTATGCATCAAATGCAGACAACCTTTAAATCTCATGTATGCACCAGTGCATGATCAGAAAAAAAAATTGCAAATGGCAGATGCAGTTATAGACATGTATGCATGTGATCTTAATTGACATATTAAGCATGATGTTCAGCTAAAACAAAAATTCAGGTGAACAAGCATTTAATCAGCAGAGTTGGGGTTTACCAAACTTTGGATGCCTTGGTTTATTTGACCCCCTTTTTATTCCTCATCCCCAAGGCATACCTGCAAAGCACAAATCTTATTTTGTGTTTCTAGGTACCCAAGACTTCTTGGGTCCTACCTTGTTAGTAACACCTCTGATTGGTGCTTTCCTCAACCTTTGGGCCTGTTTATCATCATTCATCATTAAAGCACAATGATTCATGGAGTGCCCAGATATTCCACAATAGTAGCATGAAGAAATAGATATTAGATTTGTTTTATGCACATCATTTTGAACATTAATTTTATGTGCATTGGCATGGAAATTTCTGTTACTTGCATGAAATTTTGGTTTACCTTTACCTGCCCACCAGCATTCCGAAGCTCGGTGGCCAAGTTTTCCACATTCAAAGCATGCATGAATCTTTTCTTTAAAAACAGATTTATTCCTTCCATAATCAATTCTATTTGCAGGGAGTTTTATATTTTGAGAAAATATTTTTCCCTGAGCATGCCAACATTCCTTGACTGTATGGCCATGTTTTCCACAATGAGAACAGTTAGAGAAGGTTTTTCTATGAGAACCTAACCAGCATTGTGCAGCAACATGTCCTATTTTTCCACAATTATAACAATGAATTTTCCTTTCCCTAAAGACATGCTTTTTACCCTGATCGTTGTGTACAGCTGTTAGGTCATCATTTTCCATCAAATTACACTCATGCATCAGATGTCCAAATTTGTGACAGTAGTGATAGATCATTTTCTTACTAGATGCATGTGAGTGTGTGTGAGGACTGTGATCAATATGCACTGAAGAATTCTTTTTATTTATTTTCTATTTTTTAGTCTCTTTCTGTTTTTTGTACTGAGGTGAAGATGAGGTAGAAGGCTTTTCTTGTTTTGAACATTTAACAAAAACAGTTTTCAATTTGTCTCCAACAACCTTCTGAGCCTTCTTCATGACTGGATTGTAACCCAGTCTCTCCTTCTGAAAATTCACATTCGCTCCAAGGAGCTTATTCAAATTGTCTCTTCCCTTAACAAATTTTGACAGGGAGTTTCTTAGATCTTCAATCTCTCTCTCCAAAGACACAATGTAGTCTTCACACAAAATGATTTGATTTTGCAATTCATCATTCAGACTCTTCAGAGTCTCATTTTCCTATGTCAACGTGAATTCAATATTCACTTCATTTTCTTTCAAGATAGATTTCCCCTTTTCAATCGTCAGCCATTTTTCAGAGAAAACAGTGTTAAGAACCATCAGCCTTTTGTTTTGTTCCTTCAAATAAATGTTTTCATCAATCAGCTTATCTTGTAATTTATCAGTTTCCTTCTTCTGAGTCAGCAATGAATCATTTTCTTCCTTCAAGGAAGTGATTAAGTTCTTCTGTATATTATCATCAGAGTCTAAGTCTTTAATCAATTCTTTCAAGAATGCACATTCATTGCAAGCAGATTTATCAGAACATATTGTTTGATCCTGAATTTTTCACATTTTTTCTTAAGACATTCATTTTCAGATTTCAGAACAGCTAATTTAGAGCTAACACATTCAAATTCTTTCAATTATTTTTGCTATTTTTCAAGATCTTTCTGCAATTCCATATTTACAGATTTTATGGCATTAAATTTTTCAGCAAACAAATTCTTCTCTTGCTCAAATTTTCTAAATTTTTCTTCTTTTTCTTTAACAGATTTTCTAAGCGAGTCATTTTCAGATTTTAGCCTACTTAGTTCAGAGCGAACGCATTCAAGTTCCTTCGTTAATTTTTCATTCTGATTTTTATGCATATGAATATCAGACAAGCAAGCATCATGAGATTGCTTCATATTTGAACAATTTTCACATGGTGAACTTGAACTACCCCGATCACTTTTTTTTTCAAGTTCTTGTATTGTTTTCTTAATTGTTCATGAGATTCAAGCAACTCAGCATATGCATTCTCCCAATCATCTAAATAAAAATTCTCGAAGGGATTTACCTCTTCATCATCATCCTCTTCTTCATTTTGGCTGCCACTTTGATTACTTCTGTTAGCCATCTAAAGATAAACAAGAGTGTAAGGCTCTGTCAGTGGCTGCTTTCATCAGATTGAAGGCTTTCTAATTTTTTCCATCCTTTGATCTGTGGCTGTTGGTCCATTTGGACACTTTCATTGGTAATGTGTGAGGACCTTGTGAAATTAATTTCCACAGATCAGGATTAACTGCATCAACATAATTGCGCAGACTGACAAACCACGCATTAAAATTAGAACCGTTGAAAGCAGGTGGATCTCCCATGAAAACTGATCAGATAAATGCAACAGGAATAATGAAGCACCAAGACAGCAGGATCGAATCTACAGATCGCTAGACCTTCTAAGCAGACAACCTGCTCTGATACTAATTGTTGGGACGGTGCGATCGATACAGAGGGGGGGGTGAATGTATCCCCTTCTAAATATTGCCCAAATTAAAACAATTCGCCTGCTACTAGATACAGTTGCAGAATAAAAGCTATAGAGTTCAAATAAACATTTGATCGACCAGATGAACTGATAACTATACCAGTGGAACCTGATGAAGTCTAATGCCAAAGACAGAACAATGCAAACCAGACTCACTTAACAAGATATGTAATGCTCAAAGTCATTGCAGATCGAAACAAGAGTGTTCAAACAACCTGAGAAAGAGATAGGAGATATGGAAGAGCAGACCACAAACAAACCATAGAACAGCAGGATTTTTAGGTGGTTCGGTCCGTAGACCTACGTCCACCCCTCACTCCCAACCGGAGTGAGGCTTCCACTAGTACAAGCTAGAGACCTCAGACTTAGTCTGCAATAGGTGCTGCCAAACAGCTTGACCAGGGGAACAACCTCCCCTCTTCCTCCAGACCGGAGCGACACCACCAGTGACTCCCCGTCACCAGCAAACTAGAGGTCACAGACCTCTCTTCCTCCAGACCAGGAGGGACCCCTGGACTTGCAACCCACAAGCCCAGAACCGGAGATGAATCTCCCTTCTCCTGAGTCCACAGGAGGAACCCGACCTCAGTACTGAGAATCGGAAGAACAAGATGAATAGATGGAAGAACAAAATAAAATGCAAGCACAAAGAAAAAACATAGCAGACGTAAAGCTGGAAATGAGATACACTAGTAGCTCTCGCAGGAGCGAAGCTGGTTTTGATTTGATCCAATGCCAGATAGACGAATCTTCAATGAATGCTTCTTATCTCTCGAACTCTCTTCTTCTTACTCTTCTTTTTCTTCTCTGCTTCTTTCTCTCACTGTCTACCCTTCTTCTTTCGATCCTCACGAGCTCTCTCTCTCTTTTTCTTTTTCTTATGCTGCTCTCTTCTTCTTTCACTCTCTGCTGCACCTCTTCTTCTTCACTCACTGTCTCGATCAGCCCTCTTCTCTTCACATGGAAGAAGCTCTGTATTTATACCAGCCGCGGCTAGGTCGTGTGAAGGGCTTGTGCCCTCTTGTCCTCGAATCACGTGCCAGGTGCCAACCTCGGATCACGTGCCCAGCCATCTTTCTTCTCGAAGTGTATACCTGTGACACAGTCATAAGAAGGTATCAGATGGATGTATAGACTTGATGAAGGCTTTTAACAAAGCGTGTATAGACATGAATGCTGCATGTAGGCAAGTATGTACAGCGTGAGAATGTATAGACTTGATTGAAGACAATGCAATGTATGGACTTTGATGAACATATGCATTGTATGGACTTAACGACCCAACCGATGTATAGACTTACAAACAGCAATGAAGCAAGTGTGTACAATGTGAGAGAGTGTATAGACTTAGCCAAATTGAGACACTGTACAGACTATGATGCACAAGCTATGCATAGACTTCGTGATGCCAACAGACAATGACTGTGCAGACTTGTTTTGAACAATGCACGCTGTATAGACTTGCAGTGTAAAGGCTGATGTATAGACTTGGAAGACTGGTGGGTCGACGCATCATAGAAAGGGGTCGACCCTTGATTCATGGATGTATGGACTTGAAGATTCGAAGCCCCATAATGTTTAGACTTTAAGATGCATACGCCAAGGATGTGCATACTTGAAGAGATGATGCACTGTAGACTGCCAGACTCTGTACAGACTTGCAGCTTGATGCATTAACGTAATAGAGTGGAATGTGTAGACTTTAGAGTAAAGCATGAAGAAGCCTAACCAATGTATAGACTTTGATGTAAGGGCTTGAGTCACACAAACAATGTATAGACTTCACGATGAACAGCCCTATCCAATGTATAGACTTTATGAAGCAGGACTATTGCATTGTACAGACTATGTGAAGACAAAGCTGTAGCGATGTATAGACTTCATGAATCAGAGCTGAAGCAGTGTATAGAGTTGCTGAAGTGTAATGCAATGTGCAGACATTGTTCAATGTATGGACTTTACAATGCAAACAACAATGTATAGACATTTCAATCGACAGGCAGACAATGTACAGACTTGTACATGCTTCAGGACAAAGTATGGACTAGAATGAGCGAGCATGCAATGTATAGACTTGCTCAACCTGAAGCAATGTGTAGACTTCAGCTCAAAGCCAATGTATAGACTTCAAAGTATGCAATTTACAGACTCTGAAGAACAGCAGCCAGTGCATGGACTTAGGCAGGCTTCAACTCAATGGAAGCACGATGTACATACTTGAACAAGGAAGCTCTGTATAGACTTCACCAGACTTCACTCGATGTATAGACAATTTCATCAGTTGAAGAGGCAACAACATAAAACACTGAGATAATGTCAGTGCGTCGACTCCACGCTATTGCAGCGTCAACTCATCAGAATAAAAAGTAGAGACATTCAATGTACGGACTTGCCAAAAGAAACTCTGTACATACTAGATCAAAGCAAAGCAGTTGACTGTATGGACTTCCAGTGTGTAGACATGCCAATGACAACTGGTCGATGTACAGACTTGAACAAGGAAGCTCTGTACAGACTTTGAGATTCACAATGTATGGACTTTGACAACCCAACGGCTGTACAGACTTCCACTCAAGAGCGTTGTATAGACTTTGAATGCTCGAGACAATGTATAGACTTGAAAGATGGAAGGCGATGTGTAGACTTTGGGGTTCAACTAGATGTACAGACTTGGAAGATGGAAGGCGATGTGTAGACTTTGAAATGAACGGGAGAATGTATAGACTTGACCCCTTGAAAGGATGTATACACTTCAGATGCAAGCTACAGTGCCATTGTATGGACTTGAACTCAAGGAATGGCTGTACAGGCTCTGAAGGCTTAGCGGAAGGTGTACAGACTTTGAATATGAAGTCAGGCAAACGGATGTATGGACTTGGCCAAAACAGCAATGAACAGACTTGAAACGCTTGAAGGCCACAGGACAGTGTATAGACTTGGAAGGTTATCCAAAGTACAGACTTGAAAATGGCTGTATAGACTTGCAGAGCTTTCGCTAAGGCTGTATAGACTTGAAGCAATGTGAACGATGTATAGACTTGCAATGCCTTCGACAAATGCGATGTACAGACTTTCGAATTGGGGGGGGGGTCGACCCATCTGAAAGCGGGGGTCGACCCACTTCTGTCTAGACTATGCTGACTGATGTATAGACTCTGATTGAGTGACATGCGACAGACAAGGTGCAGAGTTGTTTTGAACCAGCACACTGTGTAGACTTACAATACCATGAAGGCAGGCTGTATAGACTTGAGGTAATGCATGCAAGTGACAATGTATATACTTGTTGTCAACAAGTGTATGGACTAAGCATGCATACAACAATGATGTGTAGACTTGGGTGTGTATGTGCTGTACAGATTTAAATGCATGCATAGAATAATTTAGGCATATCAGCTAAACATCATCAAGGCATACAGATCTGAGAGTAGACAGAGCATTACCTGATCTGAGCATTAACCTTACCTATCATGATTTGACTTTGACTTGGTTTAACTTCATGACCTGTGAGTCATCCTTAAACCTGTTCTGACAGTTTCTCATAATGCAACAGGATTATATCATCAAGGATGGAAACATAATGAGGCATAATATCTGTCATCATCAAAACTCCAGAACCACGGGGGACACATCAAAAGTCACCGGTCCGAAGGAACGGAATGTCCCGCGGAGGGTTCATCTTTCACCGAGAAATAATGGGTAATCGATAAAAACCACGTGAAACATGGGACTATATTCACGGAATGGAATATAGTGCCTTAGCAATTAACTCACTCACAATGGGTGATAGGAATCCGTGAAATCAGTAAATCAATAAATTGACGCCTCTGATTAAGTCTTCATTTCAAGAATTGACGCCTTTGGCTAGGTCGTCAGTTCCAAATATGACGACTATTCACGCCGTCGTTATATCCATAATAATTTTTAAAATATTCAAAAATTTCAGATATTATATAAATGACGACTTAGGTTAAATCTTTAATTCAGTGAATAACGCCTTAGTTACAGGCGTCTTATATAAAATTGACGGCATGGTATATGTCGTCATTTCAATAATCAAGTAGATTTCACAATGTGAAAATCCATGGGATATCTCACTAAGTTGACGCCTGTGGGTGAGGGCGTCCATTCAATTGACGACATGGACATGGTCATTGTTTCATATGAATAGAGGCACATGGAATTTTGAGCCATATTCAAACATGATTCTAGAGATATGAACAGAACAAGAAAAACAGGAAGAATTTATCAATATGATCATGCATTAATTATTACATCAAGGTTCAAAGTTATTAAAATTTGATCCTATGTAATTTATGAGTTGACTAATTCAATTTGATGACTATTCCAAGGGCATTAAATCCAACTAACGCCTTAAACAAGGGCGTCTCTTACTGTAAATGTAGAAATCAGTAAGACAGAAACCTCCCTATTGATCGTTACCAAACTAAATGCATGCGAGGATTTATTACTAACTCAATTGGCATAACCCTTGAGAAGACCTACCTAGGTTGGTTGTAGATGCTAGAAACATGAAGAGGATGAAGAATAGGAACCAAAACCGATTCACTAGATATCAGGAAAAAGATGATAGCCCCTTTTTCAATTGGAGGCAAATCAGCAGTAGCAGTACTCAATGATAAGTATGTATCTTAGCCGCTGATGGTTTCACGCACAAAAGAACACCCAAGGAAGATGACGGCCTTCCTTCAGCAAGAAGAAGAAGACTTCTTGCACCCTTCCTGTCGCAGACTGCTCGCAAAAGGAAGAGGAAGAAGAAGATAGTTCTCCCACATTTCCGTATGAAGAAGATAGTAGCGCAGCCCCCTTTGGCCCAAAGAAGCAGAAAGCTGCTACGACACTTTGAAGAACTTTGCAACAGCAGCAGGTTGTTGGGAGAGGAAACACAACAGTATGTTTGATGAAGAAAAAGCTAATAGATTGGCTCGAAGGGGTTGGTATTTATAGGGTTTTGGAGACCCTATAGGGTTTGAGTTCAATTGGGACTTAACTCCCTAGTACCTATCCTAATAGTATTAGAATTCCCTTTATTAACAGTTCGAAACACGTATAACTTAAGTAGTGGATGCTTCCGGGATTTTTATCTTTTTTCCTGGGTGTGATCTAGATGGGAAATTTTAGGCGTATTAATTTTCCATTTTTCTCTATTTTTTCATATAATTATTTTTCCAAAATTCTTTAGTCGAAAAATCGGCACTATTCATTTTGTTTGAAATGACGACTTGTTCAAAGTCATTTTCTATAGAATTGACGCCCATTGACGTTGCGTCAATTGAGTTTTACCATTTTTAGTTAGCCTCCAAAAGACCGATATCGTATATATACCCCTATTCTTTTATAATATCCTTAACTATATTCTTTATTTGACTTTTACTAATTTAGAAATAACGACTTATATTAAGTCATTTTTCACGTTATATGCGCCTATACAAAGAGGCGTCATTTAAGTTTTGGTCATTTTTCATTGCCCTTGAAAAGACTGAAATTGTATATATGTACATTCTTGTATCCTTTATATATCTTTAATGTATTTAAATCTTATATATATATCCTTCTCCCTTCTAATGAAGTTATAATATAGTAAATGTGGAATATTAAATTTTCTAAATTAGTAATAAAATATAAATTGACATTTTCTTCAAGATTTAATGATTCTTAATTCAATTAAAATTATTTTGTGCATCAAATGGCTACTTAAAATAACATGTTATTCTTAAATGTATTATAATATAATGGTAAGGTCTATGAGTCCATTTCGTAAGACTTTTCAAGTTGTAAGAGGGTTATGTACAAGGTCCAGGGCTCATTTAATTATTATGTATTTATATATTTTTAATTTATTTAGACTTTCTAGTCCTTTAATTTACCAGGGTTGCTACACCCTCCCCCACTTAAAAGAATTTGGTCCCCAAATTCAATCGCGTATAAACGTGGAGGGTGTATAGTACATACCTTTTTAGAATAATTCGGGGAATCGTTTCCTCATAGACTCCTCAATCTCCCATGCGGCTTCGTGTTCTGAGCTTTTACTCCATTGTACCTTGACCATGGGAATAACTTTGATCCTTAATGTTCGTACTTCGCGATCGAGGATCTTCATGGGCTTTTGTTCATAGGTGAGATCCCTTTGAATCACCAGGTTTCCATGATCGATGATATGGGCCGGATCGTGCACATACTTCTTCAACATGGATATGTGGAATACATTATGAACTTCGGACAATTGAGGAGGTAAAGCGATGCGGTAAGCAACATTGCCAACTCTTTCTAGTATCTCAAAAGGTCCGATAAACCTTGGTGTAAGCTTGCCCTTAACACCAAATCTCCTTATTCCATGTCTAGGTGATATCGTGAGAAATACGTGATCTCCGACTTGGAATTCGAGATCTCTTCTTCTTGTGTCAGCATAAGCCTTCTGTCTAGACTGAGCAACTTGAAGTCTTTCTGTAATCAACTGAATCTTTTCAGTGGTATCCCTTACCATGTCTGGACCTAATAGTTGTTTCTCGCCAACTTTGTCCCAGCACAATAGCGATCAGCAACTCCATCCGTATAAAGCTTCGAAAGGTGCCACTTGTATACTTGCCTGGTAGCTGTTATTGTATGCAAATTCAACCAAAGGCAAGTGATCATGCCAGCCTCCACCAAAATCAATGATGCAAGATCTGAGCATATCTTCAACCACCTGATTGGTTCTCTCAGTCTGACAATCCGTTTGAGGATGAAAAGCTGTACTAAAGTTAAGTCTCGTCACTAGCGAATGTTGTAGACCCTTCCAAAAGTGAGAAGTAAAACGGGGGTCTCTGTCATACACGAAGTACTCCATGTAACCTGACTATCTCCTTAATGTATAATGCAGCAAGAACATCAACTGACCATCGACTCTTGATTGGCAAGAAGTGTGCCGATTTGGTCAATCGGTCGATGATAACCCATATTCCATCATGTCCTCCTTTTGATTTAGACAGACCCATAATGAAGTCCATACCGATATCCTCCCACTTCCATTTCGAAATATCTAGAGGATGTAGCTTACCGGCAGGCTTTTGGTGTTCGGCCTTGACTTGTTGGCATGTGAGACAGCGAGACACAAAGTCCGCTACTTCTCTTTTCATATTAGGTCACCAGAAAGTCCTTTTTAAATCTTGGTACATTTTGGTAGACCCTGGATGAATCGTGTACCTTGATCTGTGAGCTTCATTTAAGATTTTCTTCTTTAGCTCTGGACAATCAGGTATACATGTTATATTCCTGAACATCAATCTTCCATCTGATGCTAATTTGAACTTCGATTGTTCTTCAATTTTGTCCTTGATTTCCACTAATAATGGATCCTTTTCTTGTAGTCCTTGTATTTATGAGAGTAGATCTGGTAGTATGCTTATATAGGATAGTGTAACACACTTGTTCTCCTTGTCCAGGCTTATATCAAGTTTAGAGAATTGTTCTAGCAACTTCCACTCCTGAATCATACAATTGGCTAATAGTGCTCTTGGCTTTCGACTGAGAGCATCGGCTACAGGATTACCCTTTCCAGGATGATATTGTATAGTGAAGTCGAAGTCCTTGAGATATTCTAGCCAACGTCTTTGCCTCATATTCAATTCCTTCTAAGAGAAGAGATACTTAAGACTTTTATGGTCAGAGTATATAATAAACTGCACTCCGTATAGATAATGTCTCCATATCTTTAGTGCAAACACTACCACAGCCAATTCTAAGTCATGGACTGGGTAGTTCTCCTCGTGCTTCTTCAATTTAAAACACATCTGAGGCCAATGCCAGATGCATCAGTGTATACCTCAAACTTCTCTCCTTCAACTGGTAGAGCTAAGAGTGGGGCTGTAGTTAGGTGATCCTTGAGAGCTTGGAAGCTTCTTTCACATTCCTCACTCCATTCGTAACGGATTTCCTTGCGTGTTAGCCTAGTGAGTGGTACGGCGATCTTGGAGAAATCCTTGATGAATCACCGGTAGTAGCCCGTAAGACCCAAGAAACTACGGATCTCGCTAGCATTGGTCGGTCTTTCCCAATCTTTTACAGCTTCAACCTTCGATGGATCTACGGATAAACCGTCTTTTGATATAACATGCCCCAAGAAAGATACTTCTTCTAACCAGAATTCACATTTACTGAGCTTTGCATATAACTGATTCATGCTCAATATCCGTAATGCAATCCTCAAATGCTCCTCGTGTTCTTCCTTGGTCTTTGAATAGATCAGTATATCATCAATGAAAACCACTATGAATTGATCTAGATGAGGCATGAATATACTATTCATCAACTGCATGAAGGCATCAGGGGAATTTGTTAGTCCAAAAGACATAACAACAAATTCATAGTGCCCATACCTGCTTCTGAACGCGGTCTTATAAATGTCCTCATCTTTGATCCTCAATTGGTGATATCCCGACCGGAGATCAATCTTGGAGAAATACTTGGATCCAGATATTTGTTCAAATAATTCGTTGATTCTCGACAGTGGATACTTGTTCTTGATAGTGAGATGATTCAAGTATCGATAGTCGATGCATAATCTCATGGATCCATCTTTCTTCTTTACAAACAGCACCGGTGCTCCCCACGGGGAAGTGCTTGGCCTAATAAATCCTTTCTTAAGAAGCTCCATCAATTGCTCCTTCAGCTCCTTGAGTTCGACAGGGGACATTCTATAAGGTGCCTTAGAAACTGGACCAGCACCAGGGACCAAATCGATGGTGAAGGCCACTTCTCGTTGTGGAGGTATTCCAGGCAAGTCTTTCGGAAACACGTCCAGAAATTCTTGCACAACTGGGATGTCTTCCTACTTAGTCTCCTTAATGGTGACAAACGCAAGGAAAGATTCACACCCTTTCCTTATTAGTTTGCTAGCTCGGAGAGCCGAAATAAGAGGTGACTTGCTCCGACTCTTAGGGCTAGTATAGACCAGTTCCGGAAAGTCTTTGAAAGTAACTTTGCTGTTACGGCAATCCACAGTTGCCTGATACTTAGATAACCAATCTGCTCCCAATATGACATCATATTCCTTTAGGTGTAAACATATGAGGTCGATAGGAAGATTTCTTCCTTTTATCAAGACTTCACAATTTTGATAATGGTGAGTAAGGTCAACTTCACTTCTGTGAGGAGTTGAAAGAACTAATTTCATCCATTCCAGTTCCATGGGTAATGGATTAGCAAACTTCTAAGAAATAAAAGAATGCGAGGCACCAGTATCAAATAAGACATATGCAGACTTGGAACAAACTTTCAATGTACCTTCCACTAGTCCACCTTCATCTTGTTCTGTCTCCTTAATAGCTTGGAGACGTACATTCTTTGTCACCGGGCGCTTCCCATCACCGGCTTGATCACTGAGTAGGGGACAGTCGGGAATCCGATGATCACGGCTCCCACAACGAAGACACGCTCCAAGTTTCCTCCAACATTCTTCGGCCTTATGTCCGACCTTCTCACAGTGTTTATACACCACTTTAGAAGGTGTAGTGGTGATGGAGAACGGCTTGTTAATCTTTTTGACTTTCTTCTCCTGAGAAGACTCTCCTCCATTACATGGCCTTTTCTTGTTGAAATTGGGTTTGAAAGTGCCGGAGCTAGTAACATTCTCCTTCTTGTCTCTTCCACAGATCCTATCAGATAGTTCCGTGGCATCCTCCAGTAGCTGGGCTCGTCGTACTATCTCCGATAGACTTGTATGTCCATCGGGGCCAGTTGTGTGATAAACTGGGGCCTGAGCCCATTTAGAAACCTTCTAGCTTTCATTTTCTCGGTACTGACTAAATACTTAGCGTACCTAGATAACCTCGAGAATTGTGCCTCATACTCAGCCACCGATAATGATCGTTGCTTAAGTGCGGCGAACTCGGGGGCCTTCTTCTCCTGGACTCGGTCCAAAAAATATTTATTGTTGAAATGTTCAACAAACTCCCCCAAGTAACTTGTCCTTGATCTAATGTGGCTTCTACCGACTCCCGCCAGCAGCGGGCGTCCTTTTCCAATTGAAACTTTGCTAACAAGACCTTCTCTTTATCCGTGCATTGCATAACCCGAAAGATACGTTCGGTCTCCCGGATCCAGTGCTCAGCGTCATCCGGATCATGGATCCCATGAACTTAGGAGGGTTCATGCTCTTGAAGCTTTGGTGGAGATTTCCTGCTCCACGATGTGCACCTCCTTGTGCCACTTGTTGAAGTGCCTGGGTCATGCCTTGCAGAGTGCGTTGCATGTTGCGCCACTGGGCACGTTCGGCAGCCATTGTCCTACAATTACAATAACTATATTAATATGTGATGATGTTCAAATATTTTGATTCTAAGTTAACACGACCCTTGGTTCTAACCAATCTCACCAGTTAAAGGTTTAAACCTATCCTTGGACTTGGGTTTCCTAAGAATTGAATATACTAGGCTCTGATACCACAAAAACTGTCACGCCCCGAGCGCGGAAGGAACCCAGAGTGCGTGACAAGTTTATATCGATCATGTCAATCAGAGCGTTAGTGTATTCAACGCAAAGACAGAGTGCGCAAAAGTAAAGATAACCCAGTCCTTTATTCAATCACAACCTCAAAGTACTTCTATTACAAATGATAATGCCAAGACTCAATAAAAGGAAAAAGTACAATGATTGACTCAAGAAATTAGAAAGATAAGATTAGTAAACGCTTGGATAGACGAAGAGCTCTAATCTCTTCACTCATGACCTTCCCCATCTGATTGAGTCTCATCATCGGACTTACCTGAAAAATAGGGGAAAACACTAGATGAGCGAATGCTCAGTAGGAATTATATCTCATGAGCTAGCTTGCTTTATGTAAATTACATGTTACATGAATGCAATAAAGCTATGCATGTTTGTGTAAAACGACAAGAGAGAGAGAGTATAACAAGAGATAATTGAGTGAACTAGCATGTCTTTCAAGAACTTATATCAATAAATGTCAAGATATTCAAGCAAGTATATTCATCATGTCATGTCGGGAATTGGCTATCACGTTTCAAGCAAGTACATAAATACCCTTTCTGGGTCATGCAAGTCATGTCATGTCAAGTCGAGTATGAGATTGTGGAATGTCTAATCAAGCTAGTCATGCACTTCGGTGCAATGCCACACCGTGATCATTACAACTCCCATGGGCACTAGTACTTTCGAGTGCTCCTCCCAGGACCAGATCAGGCCCTATATGCGCAGGCATTGATCGTGTATTTTTTGATATCTACTAAAGTTATAGCCAATATGGAGTTTCAAGGAATAAACTTGTATAACTATAAGGTATATCTTTGTGGAATAGCATTTCAAGGATTTGAACATGTTGTATAACGACGATAGTAACGGTATAATCATGATCAACGATAAAACTAGGTGGAATTGGCTCCCTAACTTGGGTGCCATGATAATAAGAGTAAGCGCCCGCATGAACATGGTCGCTTATTCTTGTACATGATAAGGTGGATAGAATTAGTGTCCACAAGTATGGCACACTTTTATTAAAGGATAAAAATGGTATGGATTACCCATCCCATTATTTCAAGAATATTCTCATGGCATACAAACAGCATGTCGTGAGGGCCGGTACACCATGTTTCTTTAGAGTGACATGGCAATTAAGAAGTGTCATGGGTTTTAAGGGTACAACCAGCTCGGCTACTTTGAGGGAATCCAAAGCTAGCGGAGGCTTACGGAGGTCTCTATGATAAAGTCACCGGTCCGAAGGAACGGAATGTCCCGCGGAGGGTTCATCTATCACCGGGAAATAGTGGGTAATCGATAAAAACCACGTGAAACGTGGGACTATATTCACGGAATGGAATATAGAGCCTTAGCAATTAACTCACTCACAGTGGGTTATAGGAATCCGTGAAATCAGTAAATCAATAAATTGACGCCTCTGATTAAGTCTTCATTTCAGGAATTGACGCCTTTGGCTAGGTTGCCAGTTCCAAATATGACGACTATTCACACTGTCGTTATATCCATAATAATTTTTAAAACATTCAAAAATTTCAGATATTATATAAATGACGACTTAGGTTAAATCTTTAATTCAGTGAATAATGCCTTAGTTACAGGCGTCTTATATAAAACTGACGGCATGGTATATGTCGTCATTTCAATAATCAAGTAGAATTCACAATGTGAAAATCCATGGGATATCTCACTAAGTTGACGCCTGTGGGTGAGGGCGTCCATTCAATTGACGACATGGACATGGTCGTTGTTTCATATGAACAGAGGCACATGGAATTTTGAGCCATATTCAAACAGGATTCTAGAGATATGAGCAGAACGAGAAAAATAGGAAGAATTTATCAATATGATCATGCATTAATTATTACATCAAGGTTCAAAGTTATTAAATTTTGATCCTATGTAATTTATGAGTTGACTAATTCAATTTGATGACTATTCCAAGGGCATTAAATCCAAATAACGCCTTAAACAAGGGCGTCTCTTACTGTAAATGTAGAAATCAGTAAAACAGAAACCTCCTATTGATCGTTACCAAACTAAATGCATGCGAGGATTTATTACTAACTCAATTTGGTATAACCCTTGAGAAGACCTACCTGGGTTGGTTGTAGATGCTAGAAACGTGAAGAGGATGAAGAATTGGAACCAAAACCGATTCACTGGATATCAGGAAGAAGATGATAGTCCCTTTTTCAATCGGAGGCAAATTGGCAATAGCCGTAATCAATGATAAGTATGTATCTTAGCCGCTGATAGTTTCACGCACAAAAGAACACCCAAGGAAGATGACGGCCTTCCTTCAGCAAGAAGAAGAAGACTTCTTACACCCTTCCTATCGCAGACTACTCGCAAAAGGAAGAGGAAGAAGAAGATAGTTCTCCCATGTTTCCGTATGAAGAAGATAGTAGCGCAGCCCCCTTTGTCCCAAAGAAGCAGAAGGCTCCTACGACACTTTGAAGAACTTTGCAACAGCAGCAGGTTGTTGGGAGAGGAAACACAACAGTATGTTTGATGAAGCAAAAGCTAATTGATTGGCTCGAAGGGGTTGGTATTTATAGGGTTTTGGAGACCCTACAGGGTTGGAGTTCAATTGGGACTTAACTCTCTAGTACCTATCCAAATAGTATTAGAATTTCCTTTATTAACAGTTCGAAACACGTATAACTTAAGTAGTGGGTGCTTCGGGATTTTTATCTTTTTTCCTGGATGTGATCTAGATAGAAAATTTTAGGCGTATTAATTTTCCATTTTTCTCTATTTTTTCATATAATTATTTTTCCAAAATTCTTTAGTCAAAAAATCGGCACTATTCATTTTGTTTGAAATAACGACTTGTTCAAAGTCATTTTCTATGGAATTGACGCCCATTGACATTGGCGTCAATTGAGTTTTAGTATTTTTAGTTAGCCTCCAAAAGACCGATATCGTATATATACCCCTATTCTTTTATAATATCATTAACTATATACTTTATTTGACTTTTACTAATTTAGAAATAACGACTTATATTAAGTCATTTTTCACGTTATATACGCCTATACAAAGAGGCGTCATTTAAGTTTGGGTCATTTCTCATTGCCCTTGAAAAGACCGAAATTGTATATATGTCCATTCTTTTATCCTTTATATATTTTTAATGTATTTAAATCTTATATATACATCCTTCTCCCTTCTAATAAAGTTATAATATAGTAAATGTGGAGTATTAAATTTTCTAAATTAGTAATAAAATATAAATTGACATTTTCTTCAAGATTTAATGATTCTTAATTCAATTAAAATTATTTTGTGCATCAAATGGCTACTTAAAATAACATGTTATTCTTAAATGTATTATAATATAATGGTAAGGTCTATGAGTCCATTTCATAAGACTTTCAGGATGTAAGAGGGTTATGTACAAGGTCCATGCCTCGTTTAACTATTATATATTTATATATTTTTAATTTATTTGGACTTTCTAGTCCTTTAATTTACCAGGGTTGCTACATGCAGTGCCGTGACTATGATAAGGATCAAACCCTTGCCCATATCCAGCACCGCCTTCAGCATCAAGACCACCTACTTGCATATATTCGGCAACGCCTTGGCCATGTGCCTCTTCCTCCACCAGACGCCCAGCCACCTGCAGATGGCCAATGAGGCTGTTCTTTGGTTTCCTACCTCCAGTTTGTGTCCTTGGGTCTTTTGTCTTTTGGGTCTCCTGTTCGATTATCCTATCCCCTCTTTTGATGATGTCAAAGGGGGAGAAGTAGTTAGTGCAGGTCTTATATATTCTATGTATGCATGTTCGTATGTCTGTATGCATGATCATTTGTGAGGGGTCCTTGTGTCATCAATTCTGCATTTGTTTTATCGCATGTGTCTAGAGTCTTGCATTCATTCTCTCAAGCATCAATGTACCTTGTAATGAAATGATGAAATGAATGCACTTGGTTTTTGATATAAATTGGTTGGCTCTTATTTCTCATTTCCTATCTTTCCTGGCAAATAAAATGTTGAATGGCTTGCGTATATTGTATGGTTTGCGTTGCCTTGTACAATGAAGAATCCTTGGTTTGATGCACTACTCGTACGCAATGTGGTTATCAAAGCATGCCATTACTCTTATAATCCAATGTTTTGTCATCATCAAAAAGGAAGAGATTGTTGAGTCTCTCGAAGTGATTTTGATGATAACAAAATCCCAAACTTGGTTTCTACCTTGTGCCTTGCCTAAGCACTCTAAAGCTAGCATTGTATGTGATTAAGGCATTTGTGCATAATGACAATGCTCATTTGTTAAAAGCCTCCCAAATGCATAAACTGAGTTAATTGAATTCCAAAATCAACGGTTAAGTTGTTGGAACTCATGAATGTAACTGAAGCAAACATTTGGTAAATTCTGTGAGTATATCAAACCTCGTGGCCAATGGTTCAGTACCTTCATAATTCCAAGTGCATGTGTAAGTCATTTCCAACTCAAGCTAAAGCACAAATTGATCATGTTTCAAATATCCCCAGAATAACTCAAACAACCTCAATTTGTTTGGTACAAAATGTGGACTCTAAAGTTATTACCTCATGGATATCTTTCACTATGCTAACAGTTCATTTCTGTAGGTTTTTCCAGGCGCGGTTGACTGCCGGACAGGGCTCGGTCGACCGATTTTCCTAGCGTTGAAAGGTTCAATGACCGTAAAATTCCGATCGATCGCCCCCTCCTACCCGATCGACCGCCAGCTTCGAAGCCTCCATTGTTTACTTATTTTTCTCCACGAGGCTGAAGAATCTATTAATGGTTTTTTAATCCCAAAAGTCTCCAGACATCCCTGGAATTGTGGATCTGTGTCTTGGCTTGTCCTTGACCATCCAAGTTATATAAAAACATCTCTTGGGGAAAGAAACCATAATTACAAAAGAGAAATCAAAGGGGGCTGCCAAGGGAGAAAGAGTGATGCTACTGTAGCTCCGTGAATAGTGCTACGTCTAAGAGTTCTTCATCCAAGAGCAAGGTTCTTAAGATCATTTTCAAGCCATTCAAGTGAAGATTAAGCCGATGAGAAAGGTTCATCCAACATCCTCTTCATCCACTAAGGGGGAGCCTAAATCTGAAGTTCTCATTTTGTGTTTCTCCTTCCATTTCTAATTGAGCTTCAAGTGTGTGTCCTTGTAATATCTAAACACTTGTGTGTGTGTGTGTGTGTGTGTGTGTGTGTGTGTGTGTGTGTGTGTGTGTGTGTGTGTGTGTGTGTGTGGTTCTTCTTCTTCACATTTCTGTGTGATTTGGTGCTTGTGCACCTTCGTGGGAGTTCTGAACTCCTCACGAGTGTGTGTGTGTAGTTTGATCTTGTAATCCTTTACAAGATAGTATGTGAATCAACACAGTCTATGAGGGGTGGACGTAGGTTGCTGTTGTTGCATCCGAACTACCTAAAAATCGATGTCTCTTGTGTGGTTTGTTCCTTATCTTCTACCTCCAATTCTGTTCTAGCATGTTCACGTATTGCATCAGCTGATTTCTTCATTTAGATCTAGATGAATCGATCACTCTGTCACGCCTCGAGCCCTTATTACAGCGGAAGACTCGCTCGAGCAACGCGAACAGCCGGCATGGTAAGCCTCTTGCAAGCAAGAACAATCAGAGCGCAAGGCAAACACACATAAGAATGCAATCACATAATATTTACTCAACTTCAACTTTCATTAATAATCAAATCCAATATTCGAATACAATCACTAATTCAACTTCCATCATACTAGACTCAAGAAATAAGAAATTACATAGACTCGATCTAAACAATGTAAACTTCCTAAGTCCTCGCTCATTCTTTAATCACTCTCGGATCCGCTACTTGAACATTCCGAATCCGAAATCGACTCACATCCATTTCTTGAAAAAGAATGGAAATATGTAATGAGCACACTTACCCAGTAGGTATCTTTGCATCAACATGAAGACATCTTAAAGTAATTAACATTTTTGCTCTAGAGGAATAAGGTAAAATCATGCGAATGCGATCAATCATGCGATTAAACCAAAGTATGTAAGATAGAATGAGAGCAAGTATGAACTAGCAAGAATGTTATAAGAACATGATATGACCTTTCATGAACAAGAATGTAACGAGAATGTACTAGCAAGCCACATAATCATCACTCCAGTATCTTTTACTTATGAGCAAGTACTTCGTGAATTTCTGTGGAATATCAAGAAAGTCATGTATAAGTATCAATCATGTTGTATCGTGGGTCTTCACTTATTTATAAAGAAAGTACTCCCAGCGCAATGCGATGCCAGTAGTATCATACCCCATGGTTTATAATAGTATGTTTCTGACAATCAACCGAGGGGACTAGCATAGAGCCCTTGAACACAATCAGTGCTCGATCGCATCTTCAAGTATAAATCAAGCTTTTTCCACGCATGTAACAATAAAGTATGGTCAAGAATGTACAATTCCAACAAGCTCTTGATAACAATAATTCAAGAATGAATGCTTTAATAAGAATCATGAGAAATCAAGAATGACTTATACTATGTTATGCTTATGGAAATAAATCGGCAGCATAACGGTACGTTCTTTATTTTCCATTCATTATATTAGGTTTCTTGATCAATATGATAAGTTCTAGATCATCAATAGTCCATTTAGAAACCTTGAAATATCAACCCTTGGATCAAACCTTGGGTTAACATATTTAAGCCTTGTAACGGTCTTGTACTGGGCCGTTACATGATTTGACGCTCCAATATTGGGCTGTTACATTAGTCTGAATCTAGAACCAAGAAATCAGACTCAGTTAAATGTGACGGTCATATATTGGGCCGTTACATGTGCCTGAAGGTCCAACATAGATCCATTACACTACTGATAAGTAGAAACATCGAGAGTGTAATCTAATCAATTGGGTTTTAATGATACAACCAACTCGGCATCCTAGTGGGAATCCCAAGCTCGCGGAGAATTACAGAGGCCTTGAAACAAGATTTCCTTGTCCATTGGAAGGAATATCTAATAGAGAGGTCCTCATGTCCAAGAATAATGTTCCTATAGTACAAAGTGTGAACTAATGGACATATACCTGAATATATGCCATGTACTTAGAGAAATGACTCTATTGATAGAGAGGATGTGTAACAATAGGAAATCATGATAAAACTCCGTCAATACATCCTTGAAAAATCATGATTTAGATACAAAACTATAGAATTTTGGCACATGAAATTAACATAACTTAAAATAGCTTAAGATACCTTAATTATGCAATTTCTATTATGAATCAGTAAATAAACTTAAAGTCATGATAACATGTCCAAACTTAGATAACTAGGCATATTTATAAGTTAAATTAAATAGTTTCCCATTCTGTCTACAGTTACCCTGGCGGTCTAGAATGGGTGCGTCATAGTGACTGTGATGGTTTATCGTGAGGCCGTTACAGTAATGTAACGCTCCATAGATGGTGCGTCAGAGACAACAGATAACTTCAAACACCAAAGAAGGTGTGACGGCTTATAGTAAGGCCGTTATATCATTGTGACGGTCTTACCTTGATGCGTCAGATCATCTGCTTGCAGTAAAATAAAGATAAAGTTTATGAAAACATAACATGCCTGGAAATCAAAATACTACAATTATTCTAGGCATGATAAATGAAGTATGGGCCAACTACATGCATGGATTTTAGTGAATAGACAAGATAATATCTTTGATCTTTGATTAGGGCTAAGGATATGTATGTATGCATGAACCCACTAAAACATGGAATTCATGATTCATGATGCATGAAATCAATCAAAACCAGAGGACTTTTATCCATAACAAGATGTTTTTGCCAATCATGAGATAAGCTACCTCTAAACTAGGCTTTAAGCTTCTAATTTGAATCTGAAAATCGAGCCCTAGCTCTCCTTTTCCAACGATTTTCCAGCAACTTCCTGCTGCTCCATCTCTCCAACCTCTTGTCCTAAAGATGTGAAATTTTGAGGGTAAGAATATGAAACTAAGGTGATCAAAAAATTCTAAAGGATTGAATTCTAATTACCTCGTTTACACGTCCTAATCTCTTGATCTTCAGGGGTCCTTTACTCTGAATCCTGAGTTACTATGGTTGAACCAGCAACTTTGGAAGCTTCAATCTCCTTGGTTGCTTGATTTCCTAACATGAAATTTGGAGAACTATTAGTCTAAAGTATACTAAATAAAATCTTCTAAAGAACTTACCCGAAATTCTATCTCCTTTCCTTGATTCTTTACGAGCCAAAAGTAAGGGTCGTTTAGTTCAGAACTCGGTCCTATTTATGGGGTTTTAAAGATTAGATCGATTCTAGAGTCCTTAATTATTAGAACCTAATTCCTAAGAGTCCTTAGTAATGTTATAAACTCTCCCAAGTTGATCTTTTGCGGATAGGATCCCAAAGTTCTAATCTTTTTGCTCGTTCTTTCATTCACGGTACTGTCAGGGTGTAACGCATCAGTCTAGGTGCGTTACATGCATGTGGCGGTCGTACGATAGACAGTTACATCCCACGTGTGTAGAATTTCAAATTAATAAAACTCTTTTATTCGTTTATCTAATATAATTATCTATAAAATAGTATTTGTCTTAAAATACGTGAATATGCTAAATAACCTTCTAGAATATGGGCCAAACTTAATGGGCTTGGTCCATAGACCTTCTGGATTTTATTTAAATAGGCTAGGTTAATTATTTGACACAATTGGGCCTTATAATGACTTATTAATCCCATAATCCATTTATAAATCTATTTAGTCCTTATAAATTCTAAAAAATAATCCAGAAATTATTACATAAATTCTGGGGCACTACATGCTCTCTAATAGATCTCTGGTATATCAAAAGCTGGGTTCAAACTGACAAGGTTAGTCTTGTTGGGAAGATAACACCTTGCGTGAGAGAATCTTCAGATTCGCAAACTCTGCCTAATACCAAAGAGATATTATAGTGGTGATTTTGATAAGATCTATTTTGCTCTACATCAGATCTAATTTGTTGATTGCTATTTCTTCATACAAACTTCAAATCAGTTAAAGTTTTCTTAAAATTTGTTATTACCCCTCTTGGGTGTTATTGATCATGGGACTTCACTGCAGTTGCAGCATGAGTGTGTTTTTTCTTCCTGTTGTTGTTTTTGCTCTTTCTTGTGGGATTTTAATCCCCGTGTGGTTTGAGGACTTGTCCTCGTGTGTGTGTGTGTGTGTGTGTGTGTGTGTGTGTGTGTGTGTGTGTGTGTGTGTGTGTGTGTGTGTGTGTGTGTATCTTTTGGCCAAAGAGTGGAAGCCTTACCAAGTTGGTAAGGGGTGGACGTAGGTGTGCCTTGTGGCAGCCGAACCACCTTAAAAAGGCTTGTGTTGTGGTTTGCTTCCCATATCTTCTATCTCTTCCTCACAGGTGGCTTGCCTTGTCAAGTATATCTCTCATCTCCTCACTTCAATTGTTCCACCGCTTTGCTTTGCTTGTGATATGCATAGTACCATCTTCTATAGCTCGTTTGTTCAAATCAAGTTTGTATAGGATCTATTCACCCCCCTCTAGATCCTCTCATACTGTTCAACAATGGATGCCAGAGGATATATAGCTAAAGGTCATTCTGTTAACAAGTCACCATTCTTCAATGGAACTGACTATGCCTACTGGAAGAATCAAATGCAGGTGTTCCTAAGAGCTCAAGACCATGAGATCTGGAAGGTGGTCAATCGTGCCCCCTTTGAACTTCCAAGAGATGAAGATGTCTAGACTAGAGAGCAAATTCGAAGATCAAATCTGAATTGGAGCGCAACGAACATCATGCAGTGCTCTCTGCATCCCACTGAATTCTCGAGGGTGTCCTCCTGCTCCACAGGGAAGAAAATGTGGGATCGCCTCCAGGTAATATACGAAGGAACATCAGAGGTAAGGGAGACCAAAGCTAATTTGTTAGTTTCTGAGTATGAAGCTGTTAAGATGAAATCTGACGAGAGTATCTCTGAGATGTATGCTAGGCTGATGCAACTCACTAATAGCCTGAAGTGTCTAGGGAAAATTTATAGTGAGTACGAGTTGGTTAGGAAGATCCTCTGGTCCTTTACACCAATCTGGCATACCAAAGCCACTATAGTTGAGGAATCCAGGAACCTAGCTAGCACAATTGTGGACGAACTCATCAGCTCTCTGATGACATACGAGCTGAATCTTAAGAGGGTCGAAGACACTAAGAAGAAGAAAAAGCCTCTGGCGCTCAAAGTAAGTTCTAGCTGTAAAGGATCATCTAGCGAGCACAGTTCATCCAGCTCAGAAGAAGATTTAGCTGAGTTCGCCATGTTAACTAGGAATTTTACGAAATTCCTGAAGAAAGAAGGTAAGAATTTCAGACGAAGGTATTCATCGGGCAAAAGACAATCAAGAGTTAAATATGAAAATACCAAAAAAATTGACGGTATTGTGTGTTATAACTGCAGGAAATCAAGGCATCTGAAGGCTGATTGTCTTGAGCTGCAGAAATAAAAATAGCCCAGGTGGAAAAACAAGAAGGCCAAAGCTATGATAAGCATCTGGAGCGATGAAGAGGAAGACAGCCAAACAAGTTCATCCGATAGTGAGAATGATGATAAGTTATGCCTGATGGCCAGAATAGAGGATAACGAACAAGATGATGATGAGGTAACTTCCCCATTCGAACATTACAGTCATAGTGATTGGGAAGAGACATATGCAGAAATTCTAGATAAATATGATGATGTTCATGGGGAGAATAGACATCTAAAAAAGAAAATAAATTCACCAGTCAATGACACTTCTCCGAATAACAAGATTGTATGCTTAGAAAGTGAAAACTCTGAATTGAAAAAATATCTTGCTAAAATAGATAGATACAAGCCCATTTTGAATCAATTAAAATGTGAAAATGAAACTCTGAAAAATGTCATTGATGAGTTTAAAATTAGAATACAAAAATTTGAAGAAGAAACCAATACTACTTTGGAATAGTATAAAGATGTCAAGGGTGTAAATGAAGAATTGAGAAAAACCATTGAGAATTTGGAAAAAGAAGATAATGACAAACAGAACTCCCCTGAGGCTATGACTCAAAGAACAGAAAATATGAATGCTATACTGGGAACAAAAGTGAATTTTAGAAGAGAAGGGTTAGGTTTTAATCCAACAAATAAGAAAAGTTTTGAAGTTAAAACTATTTCATTTGTTGCTGAGAAAGGAAAATCAAAATTCAATCCATTAATAAAAATGAACTATGAAGCAAACAGCCATGAAATATCTGTGAAAAACAACAAACAAAATAATATGAATGCGAAGGACAAGGGCAAAGAGAAGGTGGATGTACCTAGAGAATCCATCACACACACCACTGATCCCAAATCCAAGGGTCAGGGCAGTAGTCAAACAAGTAGAACCCAAGTCCAAGGGAGACCTAAGACTAAGACAACCCAGCCACAAAAGAAAGGTCGATGTGTCTGCCACACTCCATCGATGCACATCTCTTCTGGGTTCCAGTCTTCTAGAAATCAGGGTCAGAAAAGGAACAACTCAGGTCGATGCTACCACTACGGTGCATCGACCTGTCCATCATTCCTGAATTCTTCTTATCTCAACCCAGGTAAGATAGGTCGAGGCAGCTATTCAATGAGGTCGACACCATAAGCTTTCCAGAATCCCTGTTACTCTAATCCTCACCGGGTGCATCAATGCTACACTAGGAGTGCATCAACACAGCCTAGGTTCAGGGCATTTAATGATCAACATTCTTGCAAATTTGTCAACCCAAGGTTTGTCAAACCTAGGATCTATAGTGCACCCATAAATCTAAATACTCCTTGGTTCCACAAGTGGCACAAAAATTCTCATGTGTTTAAACAACAACAAGCTGCAAAAAATCATAAGTCCACTAAATCTCAGAATGTGCACAATGAGCAAAATATGCAGAACAACAAATCACAAAAACAAATGTGGATACCAAAATAATTGTTGTCTTGTTTGAATGATCTATCTATTATTATGGGACCCAAACAGTTTTGGGTTCCAAAATCCTCTGCCTGATTGCATTTGCAGGTATGCCTGGCAGTCACACATAATTGGTGGTATCTTGATAGTGGTTGTTCTAGGCACATGACCGGAGACAAGGATAAATCTTGCATGCTGGTTGAGAAGGACACATGTCACGTTACTTTTGGTGAAAATTCTAAAGGGAAGATCATAGTGTAAGGTAAGGTTGGTAGATGTTTATCATGTAGCATTGAAGATGTTTTACTTGTTGAAGGTCTTGAATATAATCTTCTTAGCATTAGTCAGCTTTGTGATAAGGGACATATAGTTATTTTTGACACACATGCATGCACTATATATGAACCTAATTCTGAAACAGTGAAATTCATTGGAAAAAGAGTCAATAACATCTATATGGTTAACTTAGATGATGCTGCATATATAAATTTGTGTTTTGCTATGAATAAAGATGACTTAGCCTGGCTTTGACATCGTAGGTTAGGTCATGCAAGCAATAATGTGCTGCATAAACTGAATAAATTCTGCATGGTTAAGGGCTTACCTGAAATTTCATTCAAGAATAATAGTACAATTTGTGAGGCATGTACCCAATGCAAACAGACTAGGAAGTCGTTTAAATCTCGATCTAAAAATATGTCTTCTAAACCATTTGAGCTGATTTATATGGATCTATTTGGACCCACTAGATCAGCTAGTTTAACTGGTAGAAGATATGGGTTTGTTATTGTAGATGACTTCTCTAGATATACTTGGGTTTTCTTCTTGACTCACAAAAATGATGCATTCAGTTAATTTCAGGTATTTTTCAATAGAATAAAATAAGACGGTAAGCATTCTATATCCAATATTCTATCAGACCATGGAGGTGAGTTTGAAAACTCATAGTTTGATGACTTTTGCAGGGACAATGGAATAATCGACAGATTTTCTTCACCAAGAACTCCAGAACAAAATGGAGTGGTTGAAAGAAGAAATAGGACCTTGGTGGAGATGGCCCGAACTTTGCTGATGGAGGGTAACTTATCGAGAATGTTTTGGGCTGAAGTTGTGAAATACCTCATGCTACATTATTAATAGAGCTTTGGTAAGACCTTCTACTCAAAAGACACCTTATGAAATATTGAAAGGTAATAAACCCTCACTGGCCTATTTCAAGGTTTTTTGATCAAAATGTTTCATTGATGTTAATTCAAAAAAGGATCTTGATAAGTTTGAGGCTAAGAGTGAACTAGAAATTTTCCTGGGGTATTCTGAAACTTCTCGAGCCTACTGATAAGTGTCCATTTTCTATGATAATTCATTGCAAACACAACATTTTATGTGCATATAATTAAGTAATTATGCATATTTCATAGTTAACCTCACCTCCGCATTTAAATTGGGGCTTTCACACAAATTGATTAACTTAGATATATTATTTAATAAATTGAAGTTAAGGACCATGAGCATTAATTCTCCATTGCATAACTATCAGCATTTGAGATTTATGTGCATATTATGATAATTTTTATGGATTAAATCATAATTATGTGTGTATAGGACATTGAAGGTAATTACAAGAGAAGCCGGGGGCAAAACTGTCATCACCACTTTGACCAAGTCAAACACAGAAGCACATATTTTGATAGGAGGGAAAACAAAATTCAAAGTTTGAAATAGAGGAAGAGAAGCACATATTTTGGTTGGAGGAAAAAGAAAATTCAAAGTTTGAAATAAAGGAGAGAAATGATGAGTCTTGGGAAAGGGGGTGCCCAAAGTCCAAGGAGGGGGTGCCCACCTCCTTTTCCTTTCCCCCGTGCATTATCTTCTACCTAAATCTCAGCCATCCATCTCCTTTTGATACAATCTCCACCCTCCATTGACCCAATTTTCCCTATAAATAGCCCATGTCAAGGAGGAGAAAGTAGTTTTTCTCTTGGCATTTTTCTCTCCCTCTCACATCTTCCCCTTAGGCCACCGATTTCACCCCCTTTCTGGTCCAATTATCCTCTTGTTGTCTTCTGCAAACGTCTTCATTTTTAAGGGTTCCATATTTTCTTATTCTTTCTCTTCCTCTAATTGTCTCCCGTTTTTATGTTATTTTGAGTTTTTCAAGGTGTTGTCCTGTATTTTTACTGTTCATCTGCGGATCTACATCTTGTTCTTCTCAAGTTTTCATGCCCTTCTGCGCCTCTTCTCATCTTAGTCTCTTCATAAAAATTCTTCATCTCTCCCAGATCCAGATTTTCTTCTTCTACCACTTCCTCTACTTCCTCTACAATTTTAAGTTATTTTCAGTTTTCTAGACTTCAATTTTTGACATTATTACTGTTCATCCATGCAGACCACTTCTGTTCTTCCCTAATTTTCACCATCTTCTAATCTTTTTCTCTCTTTGCACTCTTCACAAAACTTCTTCCTCATTCTCTTATCTTCAACTTTAGTTTCTTTCACATCTTCTAAATCTCTCTGGTTTAAAAGTTATTTCACTTCTAATCTTGATCTATTTTCAGTTTAGTTTTCCCTGTGTTTTTTCTTCCACCGTAGCTCTCTCTATTCATCTCTCTCTTTGTTCTCTCTTCAAAACACACCCACGTAGCACACATGTTTTACATTTGTTTTTAAGTCTTTTTCTTCCTTCTCTTCTATCTCTCTCTCTCTCTCTCTCTCTCTCTATTTTCATCCAAACATCCATAAGGCGGATCTTCTTCCTTCGGTGTTCTAAAGGCGGCGTCTATTTCCACGGCGGGGCGATCTTCTTCCAAGGCTCGGCACGGAGACAGTGGCGTTATTCTTCATCATGTTGGCTCCACTTCTTCCTCTTTTTCATTAGTTTACTTCAAGTTGTAATTTTTAGTTTTCATAGATGTTGTACTCTTCATTAGTAATATAAGTTGATTTTGTGCAATTGTTCTTCTATTTTTTATCTCCTTCCAAATTCTCCTCTCAACCCTCTCATATTCTTTAGTTAGATTTATTTTTAATCTTTAGTCCATGCAATTTATTTTTCATTAGTTTAAACTCACTCAAATTGGGTTTTCAAAACATAAGGATTCTTCCAACTTACTTAAAAGAAATTTTCTTCTCCGTAGGATCGACCCGTTCTTACCACTCTACTTATATTTGATATCTTTTAGTGAGTGAGTTCGATTATTTTTAAAAGTATGGCACGGCTTTCGACGACTAGTTTTGTGTATTTCAATTTTTGGCACCGTTGTCGGGGAAGGAAAATGATTTTTCATAGTTGGATATTCTTGTATTTATTGTGTATATTTGTATATTAATTTTTCTATTTTTATTTTGTAGAAAAAAGAAAAAAAATCAGAAAAATAAAGAAAAGTGATAATTCGGGCCTGAAAATTCACTGGAAATAATCTGTCACAGAAAGCCAGCAAGTGTCGCTGAAAGCCTATATCTGTCACTATAAGGGGCAGGAATTATGGAAGTTTGAAAATCATAAAAAATCAAGCGTCACTAAAGGTCAGTAAGCATAGATACAGATTTTATTTTTCTAATTTCTAAAAAAAATCTAAAAAATTCAAAAAAAAATTCTTCAAAATCCATAAAAATTCTAAAAAATTAGAAAACCAGAAAAATATAGAAAGCATGATTTTAGGCTTTATTCTTCAGTAGGTTTCATGTTGTTTAATATTTTTAGTTGTCATTTATCTTTTATCTATCTCTCTTGTTAAAAAAGAGCGAAATCTCCGAGAAGAAAAAAAATCAAAAAATAGAAAATAGAAAACTTTTTCATGGCATCATACTTTCATATCTCTTGCTTGCATTGTAGCATATAGCTTAGTCATTATTCTTTGTATTTGCATCATTTGAAAAAAAAAGTAATAAAAATTAAAAAAATAAAGGACGAGGGATCGTGATCTATGTAAGTATCTCAATCTTCCCTCTTGTGGTTTAATTTATAAAAAAATTAGTTTCTACATTTTGTTAGCTTCTATATTTATAAAATCTCAAAAAAAATGTGTTGGCTAGGTAGCTTCATTAATTTTAAAAAAATCACTTAAACTTCAATAAAAACATTCATTGTAAGAGTAGCACCCACACTTCTGTGTTTTAGGTCATGCATCATTTAGGATAGAATTCTTTTTTATGTTTAATTTTTTATCAATTACATTATTAGAGATCGCGAGGGATAAGGTACGTTCTACTTATCCTATCTTGAGCATGCATTATTACATAGAACCCCTTATTTGAACTTGGTTTGCTGCATATCATTTCTAAAACATCTTATGGGCAAAACTCATAATCACATAAGGTGGGGATTTGATCACCCTTCCTTGGCCCACAAACCATAATCTCCTTCATCGTTGCATCACCTAGACCCTAATAAAAATCAGTAGACATTGGCCCTAGGATCACACTGTGATTAGGTGCGGCTTGAGTCTACAATCTTCTTTTAGAAATTGGTGTCTATGGCTAGAGGTCAACGACAAATGTCATAAGCGGACAAGTGATTTTTAATTAGGACCTTGTAAAAGTAATGGGAGCCTCCCACTATCCCACCTCTTACCTGGCCAATTGACAAAGTGAAAAGTGGACTTAGGTTATATCTAGTCTCTTTGTAAAATCCAACTTTTATGTCTAAAGAACACATAGGCATCTTAGGTCAATTGTGTGACAACTTGTTTGTGATTGTTTAAAAAAAATCAATCATAAAAAAAAACTCTCTCATCTCTCTCTTCGTCCTAGTTTATGCAAGGAAGAATATCGCAATATCCAAACCTACTAGGACCCATTCAAGAAATAGAGAGAGTCTTGTATCCAAGAAACGATCCCCAACAAGATCCCATGGCCGAAAATCAAGGACCTCACCACCAAAATCTCATGGTCGGAAATCCCAATCCTCTAAAGTAAATGAAGGATTATTTCATTCCAACCAATATCAACATCCATCTTGCATTCACATTCCTCAAAATCAAGTCATCCATTATGAGATCAAGTTAAGCACAATTCAAATGCTCCCTTCATTTTATGGAAACACTAATGAGAACCCCTACAAGCACATTGAAGAATTTTTAGAAATTTGTTCCATGATAAAAATCTAAAATTTCTCGGATGATGCCCTTAGATTGACCATCTTTCCATTCTCACTTAAGGATATGCTAAATATTGGTTAGGCACTATAGGGAAGCTAATGAGAACTTGGGTCGAGATGCAACAAGAATTTTTGAAGAAGTTCTACCCTATAGGCCGCACCAATACCATGAGAAGGGCAATCACGGGTTTTACCCAAACTCCGGGGGAACAAATACATGAGTCATGGGAAAGACTCAAGAAATTGCTTAGGAAGTATCCTCACCATGGGTTGTCTAAATGGCAAGTAGTTCAAGCTTTTTATAAGGGCCTATCTAATCAATTTAGACAAATGGTGAATGCTTCTTGTGGGGGAGCATTTATGAGTAAGAGCGAAGATGAGGCATATGATTTATTTGAAATGCTCAGTGAAAATTCTATTAGTCATGTCTCACTCTCGTCCTATGAGAGAATGATTGGGCTAGCTAAGACGGGTGGGTTTTATGAGGTTAAGAACCAAGGTGAGTGCGAGAACATGATGGATATAAATGCCTTGACTCAGAAATTGAAAAAAATGGAGTTGTTGGCACAGAAGACAGAGAAGGTTGATCTCGTAGGTCAAAAGCTAGATCAGTTGTTATCTAGGTAGGAACCTTCTTTTTCTGCTTCTCAACCTCAACCATTCTCAGCTCCCAGTCATGAACCTCAACCATTCTCAGCTCCCAATCATGAAGAGATTTGTACTCTTTGTGCTAGCCCTATTCATGTTGTAATTGATTGCCCCACTACGGCCCAGCTTCCCCCATTTATCAAAGAATAGATCTTCGCAGCTCAGGGTGTGTCCAAACCTGCGTATGATTCTTATTCTAACACCTACAATCTAGGTTAGAGAAATCACCCCAATTTTTCTTGGAAATCTGAGCAAGGTCCATCTACCCAATATAATCCCTCTTCTCAAAGATAACCCTTCCAAGCTCAATCCCACCAATACTACCAATCTCCTTTTCAACAAACTCAACAAGCTCATCATAATTTTACTCAATCCAATGCACATTTCCAACAACAATCTCAACCTTCATCACATTATTCTCAGGCGCCGTATCCTCATAATCAATTCTCTCAGGGCCAGTTTCAGCAACCTCCATACCATTTTTATCAACCCCAATATCAACCACCTCCTGGTCAGCCCAATTTTGATAAGAAATTCAAGCAACTCCAACAACTTGTCCTTACTTAACACCAATCTATTTCCAGGTTAGAAAATCAAATAGGGCAAATTGCTGCAAATAGCATGAGAAGGGAGGTCGGACAACTTCCTAGCCAACCAGTGGCTAAGCCCAGAAATCAACCTCCATGTTTCCCTCAGAGAGCTCCTATTCTTCCCCAACCTAATCAATCTCAACCTCCTCCTCTTATGGGCCCTTAATTCGAGAACGCCAAGGCTACATCTACCCTTAGGAGTGGGAAGATTTTAGATGATCCTTATCAGGCTGGGAGAGGTGGTAGCAGTTCGGGCCACGAAGCCCACATAGAAATTGATAATGAGGAAGAGGAGTTGATGATTATACAAGAGAAAAAGAAGCCGGAGGATAGAGAGAAGAAACTAGGTAAAGGAAAGGCAAAGGTTAATGAAGGACCCCAAGAATATATGCCAAAGGTCCCTTTTCCCGATGCTCTAAAGCCAAAGGCTCACAAGAAAATGTCGATCCAACAGGAAGAACTAGTGGAATTATTTAAACATGTGAATATCAATATTCCACTCTTGGACGCAATCAAGCATGTGCTGGCATTTGTAAAGTTTTTGAAAGAACTTTGTACTTCAAAGAGGGAGTTGAAGGCGGTAACACAAAAGATCCGCTTGTCTGAGGATGTGAGTGTTATTTTGTTGAATCATTTACCAAAGAAATTGAAGGATCCCAGAGCCCCGTTAATCTCATGTGACATAGGTGGAGTTACTTTTGATCAAGCATTGCTAGACTTAGGTGCTAGCGTGAATCTTTTGCCCACCTTTATGTACGAGCAATTTGATCTGGGGGAGTTAAAGCCAACTTCAATAATCCTTCAATTGGCGAATAGATCGGTGAAAACTCGAAAGGGTCTATTGGAGGATGTTATTATCAAAGTGCATGAATGCTATTTTCCGGTGGACTTTTTGATTTTAGACATGGCCTCGTCTCAGGAGTTGAAACATATGCCTATTATTTTGGGACGTCCTTTTCTTGCTACTGCTAAGGCCAATATAAACTGTGCCACGGGAATGATGGATATATCATTTGGAGGAGAGAAGGTTTCCTTGAATGTTTTTAAGGCTTCTCAGTACCCAGACCAAGAGGAAGAATGCAATGTTATTGATGTCTTCGATGAGTTAATTGAAGAAAGTCCAGATGATATCGAGGATACCATAGAAGAGGGTAGCTTGCTTCAAGCTTCCCCTCTCTCTTTTGCACCATACTCTAGGGTACAACCACTTCCTCCATTACAATCTGAACCTGCCCTTCCATCTCTTGAACACCCTCCGGCTCTGGAACTCAAACCTCTTATAGATTCTCTAAAATATGCTTATCTAGGCCCTGATCAAACCTTACTTGTCATAATTGCCTCTAACCTCACCTCCACTCAGGAATCTCAACTCTTGGATGTCCTTAAGGAGCATAGAGGGGCGATAGGTTGGTCTGTGGCGGACCTCAAAGGGATTAGTCCGGATGTTTGCATGCACTACCTCTATTTAGAGGATAATGCCAAGCCGAGTAGGGAAATGCAACGTTGGCTAAATCCAAACATGAAAGAGGTAGTTAAGCAGGAGGTGGTGAAGTGGTTGGATGTCAGGATCATATATCCCATCTCTGATAGTAAGTGGGTCAGCCCTACACAAGTTGTTCTAAAGAAATCCGGGCTGACTTGTTGGGTTCGGTGCGTTGGATCCAGAGGGGGGTGAATGGATCAACCCTTTAAAAATTTCGCTCAATAAGATCTAGAATGCAAACTAGACAAATTTAGCCAATCTGAAATGCTAATCAAAGTTTCAGCTGAACCAGTAAACAAACATATATAGCGTGCCTAAGCATTCAACTAGCGGAAGCATAATTAGATAAGAAAATTCAAACCACAGTGCACAAAGGATTTTTAGGTGGTTCGATCCTCCAGACCTACATCCACCCCACACTCAAACCAGAGTGTGGATTCCGCTGACTCACAGCTTCAACAGCTGGGCATCACAGCTTGCCATACAACCGCTGGCCAACACAGCTTGCCATCCGTTGGGCAACACAGCTTGCCATCCGCTGGGGACTACAGCTTAACCCGTCCGAGGTATCCACCTCGCCGTTGTGCATCACAGCTTGCACTACTGACAAACAGCTTGAAGAAAGGTTTAAAAGGAAAGCAAAAGCAAGAAACTATAGCAACGAAAACTGTAAACAATGAAGCATGAATGTGGCTCACAAGGAGCTGACTGGCCTGGATTTGATCCACGGTCCAGGGAAGGAAGATCTCTCTCGATCTCACTATCTTTCTTTCTCTTTTTCTTCTTATGCTAATCACACTCTCTCTTTCTCTGCTCGAGCTCTCTAACTCTCTCTTTCTCTTCTTTCTCTTTTGCTCTTCTTCTCTTTCTCTTTTTCTTCTCTACTTCTTCTGCTTCTCTTTTCTTTCTCACAAGATCGTGCAGGCTATCCTCTACTTCAGTCAATCTTCTTCTTCTGAAGGAAGAAACTCCATATATATATACCAGCAGCAGGAAGGGCATGTGCTCTCCACATCTCCAGCCCAATGGCTTGGACCACGTGGCAGCATCCAGCAGGCTTTCAATACACGTGTCACCATCTGGGCACCTCATCCTTCCTTGGATCACGAGCCAAGTCATCAGTCTCTGCAGATAGTCCCTGTCAGACATTTGAAATGAATTATAAGTTTAAGGGTTAACTGATGTACAGACTATACATAGACAGAGCTAAAGCAATGTATAGACTTCATGAAGCAAGACAATTGCATTGTACAGACTATGTGAAGACAAAGCTGAAGCAATGTCTAGACTTCATGAAGCAGAGCTGAAGCAGTATAGACTCAGTGAATGCGAAGCAATGCAATGTTCAGACTCTACGTATGTAGGGCCATGGCGTTGTACAGACTTAGTGAATGCAGTGTTGTGGCATTGTACAGACTTCAGGTATGCAATGCTAAGAACATAGCAGATGGTTGTATAGACATGCCATATGAATATGCAGACTCATCGTGCAATGTTGTCTAGACTTTGTATATGCAGAGCTATGGCATATGCAGACTTCGTGGATGCAAAGCTAAGGTGTGTACAGACTTAGTGAATGCAACACTGAAGTATGTATAGACTTGCTGAATGAGAAGCTATGCCATGTACATACTTTATATATGCAACGCTAGAGCATGTATAGACTTACTGAGGCGTGATGCAGTGTGCACAAGATGAAGTATGTACAACAGAACTGACTGCATCAAGCAAAGTGTGTACATTGAAGATGAATGCAAATGCAGTGTGTAGACTTTGTGTTGCACTAAGTAAGAATGCATCAAGCAAGGTGTGTACATTGCAATTGGATGTATAGACTTGAATGACAGACTCAACGTGCCACAATGTATAGACTTTGAATCCCAGTGAAAAAGCTTGATAGGATGTATAGACTTTCTACGGCATCAAGGCAACCATGATGATGTGCAATGTTCAGACTTGACAATATATGAAGAACATATGCTGTACAGACTTCGAATCAATAGATGCACGATGTACAGACTTCAAGTCAAAGGATGCACAATGTACAGACTTGAATGCTATGCAATGTACAGACATGAATGAGCACATGCAACATGATGTATAGACTTGCTCATGACTGTCCAGACTCTGCATGCGTGCTACAGCAATGTGCAGACTTGCTGACAAGGCGTTGTACAGACTCTACGTGCCATGCATGAAGAACCTATGTATAGACTTAGACAGTCTTGCTAGTGTGGAATGTGCAGACTTCATGCATGAAGCAATGTGTAAACTTAGAAAGGCAACTGAACGATGTATGGACTTGCTAATTCAAGGGCTGTACAGACTTGAGCAAGGAATGTGCAGACTTGAAGCACTGCAATGCAAACGAATGTATAGTCTTCACGATGTGTGGACTTGCCAAAGGAAAGGCTGTACAGACTTGAACAAGCATGATGTATAGACTTTGGCAAAGCAAGGGCTGTACAGACCTTAACTTAGCTGCAATGTATAGACTTAAGTGAGACGCTGAGTGAGACGACCGATGTACAGACTTTGAAAGACTATGCATGCACAAGCCACCGATGTACAGACTTAGTCTATGCAGCGCTGTATAGACTTCGTGTGTGTGCTATAGAACAATGTATAGACCTTGAAGGCTTGAACACGAACAGGCTGCAAACAGTGCAATGTATAGACTTGGCCAATGCAGCGATGTATGGACTTGCACAGTTCTAGCTAAGGGATGTATAGACTTTACCTGATTGTCTGATGTACAGACTTTACTTCGTTCAAACTACAGTGCAATGTATAGACTTGGTGCAATGCAGAGGCTGTATAGACTTAACGTGCAATGCAAAGGCTGTATAGAGTTACTCATGAACAATGCATAGTCGGATGTATAGACTTGAACATTGAGACACAAAGAGAGACACTGAATGAGACGCTGAAGTCCGTATAGACTTTAACAGTGAGACAGTGTACAGCCTTTCAGCAACACACGATGTACAGACTTTCTCAACTCTGTGGCATGCAACTAATCAATGTGTAGACTTCAGAAAGGCATAGAGACGCACATAGGCTATATAGACTTGAGGAAATGCTTCAAGTGGATGGCTGTACAGACTTGACCGATCTGGCTATACAGACTTGATGTGTGTGTGCTAGACAATGTATAGACTTGCTGGTCATCAAGCTACGTGCAGATAGCAAACTCTGTACAGACTTCACGCGATGTATAGACTATGCACATGCATGAAGAGCCCTGACGATGTATAGACTTGATAATGCAATCTAGGGTGATGTACAGACTTGACCACTCGAACCTATAGTGGAATGTATATACTTGATGAACTACAGCATGAACATATCAGCAGAGAAGCAATGCACAGAACAGAAATCAAGCACAAAACAATTTATGCACTTAGTATGAAACCCAGCATGACTTAGCATACACATGCATTCTCCACAGAACAGATCAGTCATATGCATTCATGTTGCTATCATTCAATGTGATGTTCTTAGCAAAATAATATGGTGACTCATTCATGTTGCTATCATTAAAATACCACATTATCATCAAAGCACAAGGGGCACAACAATCTCCCCCTTTTTGATGATGGCAACATAATGAGTCACACTGACTCGTCAAACTATTCTCCCCCTTTGACATAAGCAAAAAGGAGATGGTTTGAGAGATAAAATTCAGCACACAAATATATAGAATGAAACAAGGTTCACTGAAATGTAGTTCCCCTTTATGACAATAAAATAGCTCTCCCCCTATCAACATGCATGATTGACTACACTCCCCTTAACAGTAGATAACCCATAACTCCCCCTGAAGCGCAGGGATGAACTCTGGTCATCCAATAAATCAATCTGAAATATGACATTACAAAGAATCTGAATTCTGGTTATGGCACCTCACATATGCATGAACAGAATGAAACATGTGAAAAGACCACAGAACCAGAACTGGTTGCACAATAAGATGGAAGATTCCAACAGTGTGGAGAGAAGTACATCTCAGGAATCAATCTGAAATCCACCACCATAAGGATTCTGAAGTTCAAAAGGCTGCAAGTGAACAAGGTAATAATGGGAGTGGCACCTCACATTTGTATGGTCAGAAAAATGCAGATGGAATCAGTCGACTGATAAGAGAGGAGTTGACAATAAAGTTTCTGTTGAACAAGTTGTCAGATATGAAACAGATCATGAGGGATTATAGGGCATGCACAACTACAATAAGTCTTAACATGAAAAGACTCTCTTATCATAGAGGGTTATGAATTAGCAACTTGACCAACCTGATTTAATTATGATGTATACTAGATTTATCAATTAAATTCAAGACTCATATCTGAAATCAAGTTTTAATAAAGGTGAACCAAATAACCAGATAACACTCATGACCAATCATCTTCATCTTACACACAAAATCTCAATGACTGCTTTTAAGAGTTACACATATTAGTATTGAGATTAAACACTTTTTACAGGAGCATGAGTTGACATAGTTTGTATGAAATTTTCATTTGAAGCATATTTTACTTTACCTGAGTAATTTAGGTAGATCAACACCTTTTTACATGAGGCACAACACGTCTCAGGTGAAGTGACCCAGTTACTCAGTGTGATAGCTGTCATTGCCTCTCAACATTGAGACCAGAGTTAGCAATATACGTCTTTTTACGTGAGGAGACACCTTGATCAGAGGCCAGACTCCCCAGTTACTTGACACAAATATGCCATTGCTCTGTCAGGTTTTTCAATAAATTTTTACCAGAGATAACTATGGCACTTCATGACATAAGTTACTTTATTTCATTGATGAAGAACTCAGTTTCTCAGTGACCAAGTCATTGCTCTGAATTTACAGTTTTTCAATTAGTCAACATTTCTCAAGTTAATGTTTAGCCACAGTACTCACTCTATGTATCTCTACCAAAGTAGCCTTGATTTCCAATTTTCAGATATCAGATGAGAGAGTCTAAGGTTTTCATGACACAAGTGGTTAAAGTTCATTAACTCTTATCATTCAGATAATTTCAAGAAATTTAAGTACAAATCTGAGAATACATAATTCTTATATCAGTCTGATTCAGTGGTTATTCTTATTCTACATGATTCATACTAGATTGTATGACATGCAATTTGTGTTCCTCAGATCAAATCGAAAGAATAACTGACCAACAAGTCAACAATAGAATTAAGTCAGTCACACCAGCTAAGAAGTATGTGAAAGATGAGTGTTAGCTGGTAGTGAAACAGATAGCAAGAGAAGAGCATTAGAAGGGAGTTTATCAACAAATAGTAGCTAAGTCTGGATTTCAGACAGATCAACTGTTTTGGTGAAGACAGCAGAGAATTCAATTGAACCAAACTGAGAGCATTAGAAGATCCAATAAACTAGACCGGAGGATTTCAGGTGAAAGTGAATGAGATAATCAAAAAAATTTCTCTGTCTAGATTCATCACGACAATAGCAAGGCATGAGCAGCAGAATGGTTGGTCAAGACAAGTTGAGCTCTCCCTGACTAAGTGCATGATGTGAATGATAAAACATAAGCAGCAATATGATTGATCAAAAATAGTGGGACTCCCCCTGACTGTATGCATGAAATGTATTGAAAGCACATCACATGATATCAAATTTTGCATTCAGATATGATTCATGCAAATTAGACACAAGAGAATTACCATAAGCATGATTGTTCAATTCATATTTCAGAAAACTTCAGTTTAGCACCAATAGATCAACATGTTATGCAATACACTGCTCTATATGACTTGACCCATGGTACTAGGCTGAGGACTTGGTCCAAGGACCACCTCACACATGGTAGTAGCATCCAAACATACTCCATCTGCCCTTCAGCACTGTTCCATTTAATATACCATGATGGTCATGCAAATCAGTGCAATACAACATGCAGGGAGTTTGATATATCATGCATCATGACATAGATATGTAATGCATTCAGAGATAAACTACAATTATTTCCATGTGCATTTCAGATTTTCAATTAGATTCAGTTAGATGATGCACAAAAGAGTTAACATGATATGCAATCATTTCAAGTTCACAATTTCATATAATGGAATTTAAGCAAAGTGTTCAGAACTAACCTGAAAAGCAGAACCCTGGGGTCTTCCTGTTGAGTGCCTTGATTTATTTACCCCTCTTTTTCATTCCAAGGCACACCTGTAACATGTTAATCAATTTGATCATGCAGGGACCCAAATAGCCTTGGGTCCCGAGTTAGTTCTGACAGGTGTTCTGAATAGTCTCTTAGCAACATTATCATCATAGTCCATCAGATGACAATCAGTCATGGAGTGACCAAATTTATCACAATATCTACATGAAACAGCAGATTTTCTGGTCCCATGGTGCATACCAAAAGCAGCATGAGACCTATGAGACCGAACATTAAATGTTCTGTTGTTTACATGAACATTTTGTTTCTTATTACCAGATGACCAACATTCAGCATACTTGTGACCTGACTTGCCACAGTTATAACATGAAAATTTCACACTTTTTGTTCTGGGGAATTCAGCAAATTTGAATTTAATATGATTTCCCTGAACATGCCAGCAGTCCTTGACTGCATGACCATATTTCCCACATTCAAAGCATCTAAGATGCTTGCTTCTTGATTCATTGTTACCCCAATGATTTCCTGACCAGCACTCATCTGCCTTATGCCCAGGCTTGTTGCAAGTGAAGCAAATAATATGCTGGCCTGAAATAGATCTATATCTCTGTGGGTCATGAGCATGTGTGAAAAATCTAGAAGTCACTCTGTTGTCTTCTTTCATTATAAAACATGCATTCATTAGATGACCATGCCTACCACAGTAATAACAAGATGCATCAGATTTCTTAGTGACATGGTTTCTATCAGATAAATTCCTATAATGCATAGCTTTACCAGCATGCTCATCTTCAAGCAACAGTCTGCAGTCATCCATTACATTCCCTATCTTACCACAATAATGACATGACACTTGTGATTTCCTGACAACATGATTACTAACAGACTGACTAGATGTATGAGAATGAGTACATGAAGCATGAGCATTTTGCATTGACCCATTAAATTCAACAGAGTTGGCAGATCTTAGGGTGTAACCAGATATATTCTTTACCTTCTTTGTTTGACCCTTCCTTTTCAATTTCTGGTTATTCTCAATAATTTTTGTTTGCTTTTCATTTTTCAGGACTTTGAACTGAAATACAGATTTTGAAGGTGATTTCTGATTTTCCTTTTATTTTGGGGATTGATTTGAAGTACCAGCTACATCAGAGCTTTGCACAAAAGTGGTGTATAGCTGGTTTTTAGTGATTTCCTTAACATCATAACTGCAACTTATCCCCTCTCTTGAATTGTCATTTTTATCTTTCATGACAGCTTTCATTTTTCCTTCATTCTTAGCAGACTTGGATGCTGAGTTTTCCAGATCATGAATTTTATCTTCCAAAGATGCTATATGAAGCTCATAACTGGCTATCTCCTATTCACTGCAATTGACACATTCACTTAAGACTTTATTTACAGTTTTATACTTCTCAACTTCTTGTTCCAGATTGCGCAACTTTTCTGATTCTTTATCACAGACAGCTTTTCCTTTTTCTGTGGTGAGAAGTCTTTCAGACAAGCCAGTATTTAACAACTTTAACTTTTTAACTTCAGCTTTCAGTTCAGTGTTTTCCTCCTCAAGTTTTTGTGGTTGAGCTTTCTTAATAGCAGATTTTTCTTTTTCGACAGTCAGAAACCTTTGTGAGAAAATAGTATTTAAAACCATCAGTTTCTTGTTTTATTCCCTCAGTTCTTTATTTTCTTCAGTCAACTTCTTGACTCCTTCATTACAATTTTCTCTTCAGACGTCAGCTCCAGCTTTTCAATCAGTTCCTCTTCTCTTTCTTCCACTTTAGTTTTCTCAATAATCAGATTTTTGTGATCCTCTTTAAACGAAGCAATTTACTTATTCAGCCATTCATTCTCACTAAAAAGATCTTCAGTACGTTCTCTTAGAGCTGAGCACATATTGCAGATTGACTCTACAGATGAAATATGCATTGCTTCCTTGTTGATTTTATTCAGACTAGCCTTGAGATCTTCATTATGCTTTTGAACCTCAACATTTTCAGACTTCAGTTTGTCCATTATAGGATTTATCTCAATCAATTCTTGCATGCCTTTTAGATGCTCATTTTTCATCTTAATAAGCTGATTCTCCAGTTCAGATATCTTGTCCAAACATGTTTGATTTTCAAGTTTTAGAGAACCATTTTGTTCCTTAAAGTTCTGAACATCTAACATACATGCATCATAAGATTGTTTCAGAATTGGACATTTTTCACAGGAAGTTTTCAAATTTATCTGATCACATTTCTTTTTCAATCTTTTATTCTCAGATTTTAATCTTTCACATCTATCATTAAGTTCCTCATTTATATTCCATAGATCATCAATCGAAAGTTCTTCAGATTCAGAGCTTACCTGAGATGAGGTTTCATCATCATCATTTCTCCGATCAGCCATCAAGCATTTGCTGTGATTCCTGATTAGCCTTAGTTTTTCTAAAATTTCTTTGGCAGACCTGCAAGAAGAAATGCATTTGATTAGAGGTCTGTCAATTGATTCTTTTATTAAAACTACTGCTCTAGTGTTGACAGAGTCTTTCAATTTATCCTTCTCAGTCCATCTAGATTTATCTTTTGATAATTTGTGTGGACCATGAGTTATTACCTTCCAAAGATTTGGATCAGTAGATTTTACATACCGATAGAAATTTTCTAACCAAGAATCAAAGTTATTACCTCTGAATATCGGAGGATTAGCCATCGAGATATGATGAATGCACTGAAATAAGATGAACAACTCAAGACACACAACCGATGAAACAAAACACAGAACACAAGAAGCACACTCTGAAATGCACCAAAGACTAGCAGGATCCTCTGTAGATTGTTAGATCTGTTAAGTCAGAGACCCGCTCTGATACCAATTGTTGGGTTCGGTGCGTTGGATCCAGAGGGGGGTGAATGGATCAGCCCTTTAAAAATTTCGCTCAATAAGATCTAGAATGCTAACTAGACAAATTTAGCCAATCTGAAAAGCTAATCAAAGTTTCAGCTGAACCAGTAAACAAACATATATAGCGCGCCTAAGCATTCAACTAGCGGAAGCACAATCAGATAAGAAAATTCAAACCATAGTGCACAAAGGATTTTTAGGTGGTTCGGTCCTCCAGACCTACATCCACCCCACACTCAAACCAGAGTGTGGATTCTGCTGACTCACAGCTTGAACAACTGGGCATCATAGCTTGCCATACAACCGCCGGGCAACACAGCTTGCCATCCGCTGGGCAACACAGCTTGCCATCCGCTGGGGACTACAACTTAACCCGTCCGAGGTATCCACCTCACCGCTGTGCATCATAGCTTGCACTGCTGACAGACAGCTTGAATAAAGGTTTAAAAGGAAAGCAAAAGCAAGAAACTACAGCAACAAAAATTGTAAACAATGAAGCACGAATGTGGCTCACAAGGAGCTGACTGGCTTGGATTTGATCCACGGTCCAGTGAAGGCAGATCTCTCTCGATCTCACTATCTTTCTTTCTCTTTTTCTTCTTCTGCTAATCACACTCTCTCTTTCTCTACTCGAGCTCTCTAACTCCCTCTTTCTCTTCTTTCTTTTTTGCTCTTCTTCTCTTTCTCTTTTTCTTCTCTACTTCTTCTGCTTCTCTTTTCATTCTCACAGGATCGTGCAGGCTATCCTCTGCTTCAGTCGATCTTCTTCTTCTGAAGGAAGAAACTCCATATATATATACCAGCAGCAGGAAGGGCGTGTGCTCTCCACATCTCCTGCCTAATGGCTTGGAACACGTGGCAGCATTCAGCAGGCTTTCAGTACACGTGTCACCATCTGGGCACCTTATCCTTCCTTGGATCACGAGCCAAGTCATCAGTCTTTGCAGATAGTCCCTGTCAGACATTTGAAAGGAATTATCAGTTTAAGGGTTAACTGATGTACAGACTATACATAGACAGAGCTGAAGCAATGTATAGACTTCATGAAGTAGGACAATTGCATTGTACAGACTATGTGAAGACAAAGCTGAAGCAATGTATAGACTTCATGAAGAAGAGCTGAAGCAGTATAGACTCAATGAATGTGAAGCAATGCAATGTTCAGACTCTATGTATGCAGGGCCATGGCGTTGTACAGACTTAGTGAATGCAGTGCTGTGGCATTGTACAGACTTCAGGTATGCAATGCTAAGAACATAGCAGATGGTTGTATAGACATGCCATATGAATATGCAGACTCATCGTGCAATGTTGTCTAGACTTTGTATATGCAGAGCTATGGCATGTGCAGACTTCGTGGATGCAAAGCTAAGGTGTGTACAGACTTAGTGAATGCAACACTGAAGTATGTATAGACTTGTTAAATGAGAAGCTATGTCATGTAGAGACTTTATATATGCAACGCTAGAGCATGTATAGACTTGCTGAGGCGTGATGCAGTGTGCACAAGATGAAGTATGTACAACAGAACTGACTGCATCAAGCAAAGTGTGTACATTGAAGATGAATGCAAATGCAGTGTGTAGACTTTGTGTTGCACTAAGTAAGAATGCATCAAGCAAGGTGTGTACATTGCAATTGGATGTATAGACTTGAATGACAGACTCAACGTGTCATAATGTATAGACTTTGAATCCCAGTGAAAAAGCCTGATAGAATGTATAGACTTTCTACGGCATCAAGGCAACCATGATGATGTGCAATGTTCAGACTTGACAATATATGAAGAACATATGCTGTACAGACTTCGAATCAATAGATGCACGATGTACAGACTTCAAGTCAAAGGATGCACAATGTACAGACTTGAATGCTATGCGATGTACGGACTTGAATGAGCACGTGCAACACGATGTATAGACTTGCTCATGACTGTCTAGACTCTGCATGCGTGCTACAGCAATGTGCAGACTTGCTGACAAGGCGTTGTGTAGACTCTGCGTGCCATGCATGAAGAACCAATGTATAGACTTAGACAGTCTTGCTAGCGTGGAATGTGCAGACTTCATGCATGAAGCAATGTGTAGACTTAGACAGACAACTGAACAATGTATGGACTTGCCAATTCAAGGGCTGTACAGACTTGAGCAAGGAATGTGCATACTTGAAGCACTGGAATGCAAACGAATTTATAGACTTCACGATGTGTGGACTTGCCAAAGGAAAGGCTGTACAGACTTGAACAAGCACGATGTATAGACTTTGGCAAAGCAAGGGCTGTACAGACTTCAACTCAGCTGCAATGTATAGACTTGAGTGAGACGCTGAGTGAGACGACCGATGTACAGACTTTGAAAGACTATGCATGCACAAGCCACCGATGTATAAACTTAGTCTATGCAGCACTGTATAGACTTCGTGTGTGTGCTACAGAACAATGTATAGACTTTGAAGGCTTGAACACGAACAGGCTGCAAACAGTGCAATGTATAGACTTGGCCAATGCAGCGATGTATGGACTTGCACAGTTCTAGCTAAGGGATGTACAGACTTTACCTGATAGCCCGATGTACAGACTTTACTTCGTGCAAAGTACAGTGCAATGTATAGACTTGGTGCAATGCAGAGGCTGTATAGACTTAGCGTGCAATGCAAAGGCTGTATAGACTTACTCATGAACAATGCACAGTCGGATGTATAAACTTGAACAGTGAGACACAAAGAGAGACACTGAATGAGACGCTAAAGTCTGTATAGACTTTAACAGTGAGACAGTGTACAGACTTTCAGCAACACACGATGTACATACTTTCTCAACTCTGTGGCGTGCAACTAATCAATGTGTAGACTTCAGAAAGGCATAGAGATGCACATAGGCTGTATAGACTTGAGGAAATGCTTCAAGTGGATGGCTGTACAGACTTGACCGATCTGGCTGTACAGACTTGATGTGTGTGTGCTAGACAATGTATATACCTACTGGTCATCAAGCTATATGCAGACAGCAAACTCTGTACAGACTTCACGCGATGTATAGACTATGCACATGCATGAAGAGCCCTGACGATGTATAGACTTGATAATGCAATCTAGGGTGATGTTCAGACTTGACCACTCGAACCTATAGTGGAATGTATAGACTTGATGAACTACAGCATGAACATATCAGCAGAGAAGCAATGCACAGAACAGAAATCAAGTACAAAACAATTTATGCACTTAGTATGGAACCCAGCATGACTTAGCATACACATGCATTCTCCACATAACAGATCAGTCATATGCATTCATGTTGCTATCATTCAATGTGATGTTCTTAGCAAAACAATATGGTGACTCATTCATGTTGCTATCATTAAAATACCACATTATCATCAAAGCACGAGGGGCACAACATGACTGTGGTTACAAATGAAAAAGGAGAAGAAGTGCCTATGAGACTACAAATGGGATGGAGAGTGTGCATAGACTATAGAAAATTGAATTTAATGACAAAGAAAGATCATTTCCCTCTCCCATTTATGGATGAGATTTTAGAAAAGCTGGCAGGACAAGAATACTTCTGCTTTTTGGATGGCTACTCCGGGTACAATCAAGTTGCAATCTACCCGGAAGATCAGGAGAAAACTACATTCACGTGTCCTTATGGCACGTTTGCTTTTAGGAGGATGCCGTTTGGGCTTTGCAATGCTCCTGTCACCTTTCAGCGTTGTATGATGGCAATATTTTCTGAAATGGTGGGAGAATTTTTGGAAGTTTTTATGGATGACTTCTCTGTGTTTGGTGCATCATTTGAAGATTGTTTGGAGAATTTGACTAAGGTGCTGAAAAAGAGCATAGAATCCCATCTTGTGTTAAGCTGGGAGAAAAGTCACTTCATGGTAAGAGAGGGCATTATGTCAGGCCATGTTATTTTCGAAAGGGGGATAGAGATAGACAAGGCTAAGGTTGATCTGATTTCCAATCTTCCGCCCCCTTCGCCTGTCAAACAAATCTGCTCTTTTCTTGGCCATGCGGGTTTTTATAGAAGATTCATTAAGAACTTCTCTACCATTTCTCGTTTCTCACTCAACTTCTAGTCAAGGGCACTCCATTCCAGCTAGGTGCATCTTGTCTTGAGGATTTCCATTCCCTAAAGGCAGCCCTGACCTAAGATCCAATTCTTCAATCACCGGATTGGTCACTACCATTCGAAATCATGTGCGATGCCTTAGACTATGCTATTGGAGCTATCTTAGGATAGAAAATTGATAAGAAATCTGTGGTGATTTATTAGGTGAGTCGCACCCTTGCCGGTACTCAAATGAATTATACTACCACAGAGAAAGAACTTCTAGCTATTATTTTTTCCCTAGAGAAATTTCGCTCATATGTTTTGGGGGCCAAAGTCAGTGTCTATTCCGATCACACTGCTTTAAAATATCTACTCATCAAGAAAGATGCTAAACCCCGTTTGATTCGATAGATTCTATTATTGCAAGAATTTGATTTTAAAATCAAAGATAAGAAGGGGTTAGAGAATGTTGTGGCTGATCATTTGTCAAGGATAGTGATACCCGAGAGTGCTCCCATATTTAATTCTTTTCCAGATGAACAATTGATGTCTATCTCTCACACTTCAACCCCCTGGTATGCTTACATAGTCAACTACTTGACAGTAGGACAGATCCTGATTAGGTGGACTATGCAAGAAAAAGATCACTTCTTTGCTAAGGTCAAGCACTATTTTTTGGAGGACCCAGAACTATTTTGTATCGGTCCTGATCAGATCATAAGGAGATGTGTCCCCGAGGAGGAACACCAATCTGTCTTGAATTTTTGTGACAATCTGACATGTGGGGGACACTTTTCTGGAAAGAAGATTGCTGCTAAGGTGTTGCAAAGTGGATTTTATTGGCCCACTTTATTGAAGGAAGCTTTTGAATTTTCAAAAACATGTTTGAGGTGTCAAGCTATGGGTAATAATTCGAGGAGAGATATGATGCCACCTAATCCCATTCTGGTTGTTGAAATCTTTGATGTTTGGGGTATAGACTTCATGGGACCGTTTCCACCGTCCTTTGGGAACGAATATATCTTGGTAGCGGTCGATTATATTTCAAAATGGATTGAAGCTGTAGCCACACGGACTATAGATCACAAGGTAGTGATGAAATTTGTGAAGAAAAATATTTTCCCTAGATTTGGATGTCCGAGGGCTATGATTAGTGATGTGGGTTCTCATTTCACGAACTTTCAATTCTGAGCTTTACTCCAAAAATATGGCATCACTCACAAGCTCGTCACCCCCTATCATCCCAAACCAGTGGCCAGGTCGAAATTTTTAATAGGGAGATTAAGAACATTCTGCATAAGACAGTTAGACCGGATAGGAAAGACTGGTCCGAGAGACTAGATGATGCACCATGGGCCTATAGAACTGCATTCACAACTCCTATTGGAATGTCACCCTATCGCCTTATCTTTGGAAAAGCCTACCACTTACCTGTTGAACTTGAGCATGGGGCATATTGGGCTATTAAGCAAGTAAATTTTGATCTCACTCAAGCTGGGTCCCAAAGAGCTCTACAACTTAATGAATTAGAGGAACTGCGTAATGAGGCCTATGAAAATTCTAAGATTTTCAAAGAAAAAATAAAAGCTTTCCATGATAAACACATTCATAGGAAAACTTTTCATGCTAATCAAAAGGTTTGGCTTTTCAATTCAAGGCTACGCTTGTTCCCAGGCAAGTTGAAATCCCGATGGGATGGATCGTTCATTGTCATCAAAACATTTGACCATGGGGCCATTCAAATTCTGAATCCACAAAATGGTCATATTTTTACTGTTAACGGTCAAAGATTAAAACCATACGTGGAAAAAGAGTTGTTATCATCAAAAGAATCCATTGCATTATGTGATCTGGAATGAACTCCTTTTTGAACTTTCATGCGTCTGGCTGAAGACGGTAAACTTAGCGCTTCTGGGAGGCAACCCAAGGTTTTTATGATTTAATGTTATATTTTAGTGTGTTTTTTTTCAGTATCATCATCATCATCATCATCATCAGAGCCTTATCCCAATTAATTAGGGTCGGCTACATGAATCTTGTTCCGCCAAAGATTTCTATCAAGTGCAATATTCATATTTAAACTCAAGGAACTAATGTCCTTCCTAATAACATCGCACCATCTCATTTTAGGCCTTCCTCGAGCTCTTTTACTAGCATCCACTAAAATTTGGTCACATCTTTTAATCGGCGCTGAGTTAGGGCGACGAAACACATGACCAAACCACCTGAGTCTATTTTCTCTCATTTTACTATCAATTGGAGCTATCCCTAAGTCCTTACGGATGCGCTCATTCCTAATTTTATCTTTCTTAGTCTTGCCACACATCCATCTCAACATCCTCATCTCTGCTACACACATTTTATGGATGTGTTCAGTTCGTACTGCCCAACACTCAGTACCATATAACAAAGAAAGTCTCACAGCCGTTCTATAAAATCTCCCTTTGAGTTGCACAGTCATACGACGATCACAAAGGACGCCTGATGCACTTCTCCATCTTAACCAGCATGCCTTAATCCTATGTGTAACGCCATCATAAATCTCCCCATTCTCTTGTATGATAGACCCTAAGTATCGAAAGTTACTACTCTTCGGAATGTTATGTCCATCAATTAGAACCATGTCTTCCTGAACCACTCTCCCATTACTAAAATTACAGTGCATAAACTCTGACTTACTCCTACTAATTTTAAAACCTTTAGACTTCAAGGCAAGTCTCCAACGCTCTAACTTAGCATTTAGAGCATCAATACTCTCATCAATTAAAACAATATTGTCTGAAGAAGGAGTCGTCGTCATCACATGTCAATAAAGGAGCAATTTGCTCCGCCCACCAGGTTGTATCCTTCTATCTCAGCTATATTCTTTATCACATTGTTCTATTACTTTCTATTGCATCCGCCATTGAGGACAATGTCATTCAAGTTGGGGGGTGAGAAAAGAAACAAAAATTCATCCACCTGACATGCTATGAATTCTTGCATAATCTCTTGTATATTTGCACTTCATACAAATTAAAAAGTGAAATCCCCATTTTTGAGTTTCATGATTCATGCTTAAAAGTGATTCTAGAATAGAAAAGACTAGAGAGAAGGATGAAGGAAAATTTATTTAATTTACACATGGAAAATTGATCTAAGAATTTATTTAAAGTTCATGCGTAATTTGAAAAAATAAAAAATCACTTTGCACGCTAATGAAACAAGTAGGACAAGCCTTATGTTATTTTGGGTATGTTGTCTGATATTCTGCACTTCTTAAACCCCGAGATCTTTTAGAAGCTTTCTGCCAAGTTATCTATCACATTAGTGCAATAGCACATTGAAAAAAAATAGAGAAAAGGCACCATGAAAAATACCCCGAATCTTAGTAACCGGGCCAACTTCACCTAAGACGTGTTGAGGTTCGCGTCAAAAGGAAAAGGGAACCTTTATTTATAAAACCGGGCCTACTTCTCCTAAGGCAAGAGTCGAGGTTCATGTTAAACAGTGAAGGGTAGTGCAGCATCATGTGTGTAGAAAAAAAAAATAAAAGATCCCAAATAGGACAAAGTAATAAGGCAGACAAAAAGCTAATATGCTTAATGCTCTGATCAAGAGGTGCAGGGTTGAAAGGCACTTACTTGGCATAACAAATGGGAGATGCAATTGTCTACGCTGTAAATTTAGTATTTACACATGCACTAGTGCTACTGAACTTTGATTTGAATTCTTGATCAGAGACCTTAATTTTCAAATCTAAGGCTAGTGTGCGTTAATGCTTCCAGATTCCTAATATTTAGTTGATTCTATGAAAGATGATCTGGAAAGGAGGCCTGGATATTTTAAACTCTTGTTGGTCCTTAATTTTTAATTATTTGCATTGCTAAGGGACTAGCAATGAGTAAGTTGGAGGGTGTGATAAGTGTCCATTTTCTATGATAATTCATTGCATACACAATATTTTATATGCACATAATTAGGCAATTATGTATATTTCATAGTTAACCTTAACTCCGCGTTTAAATTGGGACTTTCACGTAAATTGATTAATTTGGAGATATTATTTAATAAATTAAAGTTGAGAGTCATGAACATTTATTCTCCATTACATAACCATCAGCATTTGAGATTTATGCGCATATTATGGTAATTTTTATAGATTAAATCGTAATTATGTATGTGCAGGACACTGAAGGTAATTGCAAGAGAAGCCGGGGATAAAACTATCATCACCACTTTGACCAAGTCAAACACAGAAGCACATATTTTGGTAGGAGAGAAAAGAAAATTTAAAGTTTGAAATAGAGGAAAAGAAGCACATATTTTGGTTGGAGGGAAAAGAAAATTCAAAGTTTAAAATAAAGGAGAGAAATGATGAGTCTTGGGAAAGGGGGTGCCCAAAGCCCAAGGAGGGGGTGCCCACCTTCATTTCATTTCCCCCATACATCATCTTCTACCTAAATCTCAGCCATCCATCTCTTTTCATACAATCTCCACTCTCCATTGACCCAATTTTCCCTATAAATAGCCCATTTCAAGGAGGAGAAAGTAGTTTTTCTCTTGGCATTTTTCTCTCCCTCTCACATCTTCCCTTTAGGCCACCAATTTCACCCCCTTATGATCCTCTTATCCTATTGCTATCTTCTGAAAACTTCTTCATGTTTAAATGTTCTATATTTTCTTCTTCTTCCTCTTCCTCTAATTATCTCTCGTTTTTAAGTTATTTCAAGTTTTTCAATGTGTTGTCCTATATTTTTACTATTCATCCACAGATCTACATCTTGTTCTTCTCAAGTTTTTAGGCCCATATGCTCCTCTTTTCATCTTAGTCTCTTCATAAAAGTTCTTCATCTTGTGTAGATCTAGATTTGCTTCTTCTACTACTTCCTCTAATTCCTATTGTGTTTTAGTTAATTTCAGTTTTCTAGACTTCAGTTTTTGGCATTGTTACTGTTCATCTGCGCAGACCACTTCTGTTCTTTCCCAATTTTCACCATCTTCTAATCTTTTTCTCTCTCTGCACTCTTCACAAAACGTCTTCCTCTTTCTCTTATCTTCAACTTTTGTTTCTTTCACATCTTCTAAATCTCTCTAGTTTAAAAGTTATTTCACTTCTAATCTTGATCTATTTTCAGTTTAGTTGTCCCTGTGTTTTTCCTTCCACCGTAGCCCTCTCTCTTCATCTCTCTCTTTGTTCTCTCTTCAAAACACACCCACGTAGCACACATGTTTTACATTTGTTTTTAAGTCTTTTCTTCCTTATCTTCTATCTATCTCTCTCTCCTCTATTTTCATCCAAACATCCCTAAGGTGGATCTTCTTCCTTCGGTGTTCTAAAGGTGGCGTCTATTTCCACGGCGGGGCGATCTTCTTCCAAGGCTCGGCACGGAGACGGCGGTGTTATTCTTCATCATCTTGGCTCCACTTCTTCCTCTTTTTCATTAGTTTACTTCAAGTTGTAATTTTTAGTTTTCATAGATGTTGTACTCTTCATTAGTAATGCAAGTTGATTTTGTGCAATTGTTCTTCTATTTTCTATCTCCTTCCAAATTCTCCTCTCAACCCTCTCATATTCTTTAGTTAGATTTATTTTTAGTCTTTAGTCCATGCAATTTATTTTTCATTAGTTTAAACTCACTCAAACTCAGTTTTCAAAACATAAGGATTTTTTCAACTTACTTAAAAGAAATTTCTTTCTCCGTGAGATCGACACATTCTTACCACTATACTTATATTTATTATCTTTTAGTGAGTGAGTTCAGTTATTTTTGATATTGTGGCACGGCTTTTGACGACGAATTTTGTGTATATCACCTACAGAATTTATAATCTGAAATCTGAAACAATTGAAGAATCACCACATGTTGTTTTTGATGAAACATCTAAGAAGTCTGAAAATGATCTTTGCAGGAACAAGGATGAAGGTGAAATTCTGGAAAATAAAGAAGAGCAAAGTGCAGAACCAAGAACTGAAGGTGAAATTGAAGGTATAAGTATTTAGGGGGAGGTAAGTGGCAGCTCAGGTAATTAGCTTACCAATATTAGAATACATGGAGACCATCCATTAGAAAATATTATTGGTAATCTGCATGAACCCCCTAGAACGGTCTCCTTTGACCTTCTTATTGTTTTCAACCAAGAATTTTTGAGATTTTATTAATATGAGAGAAAAACAATTACAAGAAGGCCTATTTGGCCGAGCAGGATTGGATGGATGGGTAATGTAATTTGTCCATCCTAATATACCCCCTTACAGCACGTGGGAGATCAGCCCATTTATTCCAAAAAGCATAAGAAGGAATAGTACAAGCCCAGTTTGCTAGAGAATTAGCCACATTATTGCCTTCCCAAAAGGTGTGCTTGAATGTGAATTGCATGCTAGCGGCGAGGCGATGAATGTCATCCACAATGTGTATAAGTCTCCATGGATAAGAGCTTAGCTTCTGAACAATCCCAATCAACGCTGCTGAATCAGACTCAACGATGAAATTAGAAAAACCATAGAAGACACACATGCGAAGCCCATCCCGCATAGCCATAGCTTCTGTCTCCAAGCTGGATAAGAAAGGGTAACGACGAGCAAATGCCCAAATTATGACACCATTTGAATTGCGAAGAACTCTGCCTCCCCCTACGCTACCGATGCTTCTTTTGAAAGCACCATCCACGTTTAGCTTGAGTATGTTAGATGGCGGAGAGCTCCAACTGATGACTACAATTTTGATCTTAGATGGGGGGGGGGAGATCAATCCCCCACTGCAGCAGCACCTGGCCAAACTTCCGGGGTATGGTGGAAACCGAGCAATTAATTAGAGGAAGGAGGGACTTAATATGCATTGCTACTTGTTGTGAGATTCTATAAGCTAACATAGTGATACCTTCATATCTGGCGGCATTTCTAGCTCTCCATATCTCCCATATAATAGTTGCCATTGTAATGAGGGTGATTGTTCCTTCAGCAGTAGACGGGGAAATATCTTGGAAGGCAACAGTGATGTCAGGATTTGCTCCCAGTTTGTTCCAATCCATACCATCAATTAGGGGTTCGAAAATGGCCCACACAGTTGATGTCAATTCACCATGGAAGAAAAGATGACCAGCAGTTTCAATGTTACCCAAAGAGCAACACGTACATCTCAAGCAAAGGGAGATCCCATACCTGTAGACATGATTATCAGTGGGCACTGCTCGGCGTTGGATCTTCCGGAGTAGGACTGCCCATTTTACAGGGAACAGAGCTGTCCAAATCCTCTTCCAAAAACTAGGCCAAGGTTGATCAACAGACATAGTAATCTGGCGTGCTGATTTGGTAGAGAAATTACCACTCGTAGCAGGGCACCATATCCATTGTTCCGAGGATGTTACATGGATGATCCTCTGAGGGATATGTCTCTGAGCCATCAGCAATTGGGGATGGAGAGGATTGGAAACAACCTCTGCCACAGAAGTCAATCTATTATCAAAAGATTGCCAAACTTCCTCTGAAATAAAATCTTTCATGGGGCACATACCAGCCCATTTATCATACCAAAAACTCAGTTTGTAGACAGATGGGTCAACTATAACTCTGTGGTGCTGATAGATAAGGTTTGCTACCCGTACCCACACTGCTCTGTTCGGGGACTTCATTTGTTTGAATGAAGCTTTGGAGTAGTGCACATTGGTCAAGTATTTAGATCTGAAGAAAGAAGCCCAAAGAGAAGAAGAGGAGGAAGTTGTTATAGCAGTCCACAGAAGCTTCATACGTAGGCTCAGTTGCAGCTCTGGGATAGATAGAATTCCAAGCCCTCCTAATTCAATAGGTGTGCATATTTTACTCCAGCTGATCCAATGACGTTTGGGCCGGCCCTCAAAAAAACCCCATAAGAAGTTTGACATGAGGCGGTTTATGTCATTTATAGATCCCACAGGGAGGGAAAGGACCATCATAGTATAAATTGGGATGGCTGTTAGGACATGTTTAATAAGAATAAGCCGGCCTGCAGATGATAGAGATTTGGCATTCCAACTCTGGAGCTTTGCTTGAATTTTGGCAACCAAGTGGCCAAATAAGGCTTTCTTAGTCCGTCCCTCATATAGCATTACCCCTAGATACTTGATAGGAAATGATGCCTTTGAGAATCCCATTAAGGTAGAAATGGATTGGAGGCGGTTGGCAGGAAACCCAGTACCCATAATAATATTACTTTTGGACTTGTTAACTTGTTGGCCTGAGTTTCCTTCATATTCCTGAATGAGAAGCATTAGTCTGCGGATGGAATTTACTGCACCATTAGTGAATAGAAGAACATCATCAGCAAAAAAAAGGTGCGATATGGTAGGACAGCCCCTGGGGACCTTGTATGGTTCAATCTGCCTGGTGCTTTATAAATGAGATAAACCCCTGCTAAAAGCCTCCTCTGCAATAATAAAAAGTGATAGTGCAATTGGGTCACCCTGACGAAGGCCCCTAGAAGACTTGAAGAAACCACAAGTGTTACCATTAACCAAAACAGAGAACCAACAGTTTGAAAGTAAAGGCTCAATAAGTGATATGTAGTTCAGTGAGAAACCAAAATTCCTGAGAACAGCCAGGACAAAATCCCATTTCATGCGGTCATAGGCTTTGGCCATATCTAGCTTCAATATGATATTGTTACCTCTAACCTTCATGCCCAGGTCCTTCACCAATTCTTGAGCTAAAGAGATGTTTTCAACAATGTGTCTCCCTTTTACAAAAGCCGCCTGCTCTCTGGAAATATTAAGTGGAAGCAGACCTGACAATCTGTCACTTAGAGTTCGAGATATCACCTTATAAACAAAGTTGCAAAGGCTGATTGGTCTGAATTCAGCACAAGAGGAAGGGCTAGCCACTTTAGGAATTAAAGCAATGAGGGAAGAAGTGTTGGACCTTGGCAATGGATGACCACAAAAATAAGCTTGTTTGCCTTACAAAGATCATCTTTGATAATGTCCCAACAAGCCTGAAAAAACCAGCCTATGAAGCCATCCGGACCTGGAGCACTATCCGGAGATCGTGAAAAAACCACCTTATGAATCTCGGACTCAGAGGGAACATCCACAAATTTAAATTCTGATCATCACTGATAATATGAGGGATATGTGATAAGAAATCCTCATTCACCACATGGGTTGCTGAAGAGAAAGCTTGCTGAAAATAACTGACAAACATTTGCTGAATTTGCTTCTGGCATGTAATAGTATTGCCCTGGCCATCTATCATGGTTCGGATAGTTGCACGCCTTCTATTAGAAAAAACACAAGAGTGGAAGAACTTGGTATTTCTGTCACCTTCTTTCAGCCATTGGATTCTTGATTTTTGGCGCCAGAAAATTTCCTCTTGAAGGTGTAGTTTATCTAACTTTGATCTCTCAGTGTATAGCCTATCTTTGGCCTCTGGAGACGGAGAGGTATCATGAGCCTGCTGGGCAGATAAAAAATCAGCTTCAGCCTTGTTAAGAGTAGAGAAAATATTTCCAAATACTTCCTTGTTCCAAGTCTATAGGACAGTCTTCATAAATTTCAGCTTGAGTGCCAAAGTTGATAGGGGATTTGAAACAACAGGCCCCATATTCCAGGTAGATTTAACAATCTGTATAAAATCATTATGGTTGATCCACATGTGCTAGAAATAGAACCTGGCTGGAGGTTTTGGCATGAGTGAATCCATGTGAATCAACATTGGGCAATGATCTGAGCAGGCTCTAGATAGGTGCTCAACACCTGTAGCTAGAAAGGAGGAAGACCAGTGAGAATTGATGAAGACTCTATCTAAACGAGCCCAAATTCCATCATGGATGCGACCATTATACCAGGTAAGTTGTGAACCTGTGAATCCCACATCTTCAATTTCTCTGCCATAACAAAAGACTAAAAATCCAGCATAGAATTGATGAAGGCATCACAACCTCCCTTCTTTTCTACCGGGTCCAGAATACTGTTAAAATCTCCACCAAAAGGCCAGGGGTGATGAAAAGATGATGAAATATGGACCAGCTCATCCCACATTGGCAAACGTTCTTGACGAGCACTGCCAGCATGGACAAAAGTCATAGAAAAAGGATTAGTTGTAGTTGATGCAGAGGTGACTGTCAGTGTGTATAAAGAAGATTTGACTAATACTAAATCCAAAGGTTATTTCCATAAACGCCAGACCCGGGCCTTGGCAGTGTCACTAGTAAGATGGTGATCCATATTAAGTTTCACAAGATATTTGCTGATGTTAGCTACTTTGGTCTTGGGCTCAAAAATAGCAATGAAACCTAGATGGTGCTATTTAATCAAAAACCTTAATTTGTTAATAGAGGGAGTGTTTGCAATCCCCCTAATATTCTATATGAGGCCTTTCATGAGATATAGATGAAGAATTTAGAGAAGCACTGCGGTTCAGCATGGACCTAGTCCAGCGGCGATTCCCTTGGTCAGACTTATCACTGAGCCCTACAAAATTTTACTGAATATTGACAAAATTATCTTTCAGAGGATGATGCTGAGAATTCATATCCGCTTGTACCATACCAATAGTCAGCTGCCCACATGAGCCCACCTTTTCGCCTTTACCCGAGCTGGACTATGGAACCTGAGAAATTGGTGAATCCTTCTGAAATGAGGGGTTAAGTTGCAGGGCCTCCCCATCAAGCATTGCTCCAGAAAAGCGATTGTCATTTTCCGCGGCCTGGCTGGTTTTCTTTATAGAACTGTTCTTTGCAGCATTAGAATTCCCTTCATCTCTTAATTCAGTTGGAACCTGAATCTTCTCATTTGTAGACTGAGCAACTACAAAACTGATATTCCCAGTAGTGTCCTTGGCATTGCAGTGCAGAGTCTTGTCCTCATTCTCCAAAGAGCTGAGGCGCAAGGCCTACTGTGAGCCCATCATTGTGGCTATAGGCTTATGTTGGGTTAGATGGATGTAGTCTATCTCCACTAAGTGTGGATCTAGAGGGGGGTGAATAGATCAACTTGCCTAATTTAAAACTACTGTAAGTTCTAAAGCGGAATTTAGGTAAACATCAGTTAAGCTAAAGGAAGAATGCTAAGCAAAGGGTCGACCCATGAAGCCATTCACCATATCTTATATCGAAAGCTAGACATAAGTATGAGCGATATAATCAATGAAGCTAAGCAAAGGATACCAGCACACATAGTTCACAAGCAATCACACAAACACAATGCACACATGATTTTTAGGTGGTTCGGTCAACGACCTACGTCCACCCCACACTCAACCGAGTATGGCTTCCAGCTGCACAGCACAGCTTGCGTCCGCTGGGCTTTACAACTTGGCCAACCAATCCGCTGATACACAGCTTCGCTGGGCACTACAGCTTGCCGACCAGAGGATCTGATCCTCTACAACCGCTGGGGAAATACAGCTTAACCCGTCCAGTGGAGACTACCACTGCAAGACCGCTGACACACAGCTTGAAGAAACAGTATTCGGAAATGAAAGATAAAATCAAAACGAAAATAGAAAAGCTCAAAAGCAATATAGCTCTAAGAGCAAAGCTCAGCTCTGGTTTTGAACCACGAGACTGAGATACAAGCTCACTCTCAATCTCACTCTCAATCAGCTCTCTCTTAGCTCATCTCTCTCGATCTCTTCTTCTCTCATTTTCTTCTTCTCTATTTCTTTTCTTCTTCTTCTCTGTATCTTCTTCTTCTCTCTTTTCTCTCTGTGGATCGAAGGCTCACTGCTGCTGAGTGTATAGACTTTCTCTTCTTCTCCTTCGATGATCTTCTTCTGTGGAAGAAGGCTTGTTTATATAGCAGCAACAGCAACAGGCGTGTGCTCTCCACGTTTCCCGCCTAGCAATCTGGACCACGTGGCAGCATCCTGGTATCTTGTCCATCCTTGGATCACGAGCCAGACACCTCGGATCACGTGCCCTTCATTAGCCTCTTCAGTCTGATGTATAGAGTTCTCAGTTCACGTGCTCAATGACAGCAATCTGACTTGCTGCGTCGACGCTGTCAATCAATGGCGTTAACGCAGTGAGGCATTCCAGTAAGCCATTAGCTTCGTCTCTTTAGCTGCTGCGTCGACGCTGCTCAATTGTGGTGTTGACGCAGTGGAATAGCCTGTGAGGGTCTCTGCTTCTTTAACTGCTGCATCGACGCTGCTTGCTTGTGGCGTTGACGCAGTGGAAGATATCGTGAAGGCTTCGTCAACTGATGCGTGGACGCTTTAAGCTCCCAGCGTCGACCCTGTTCCCTTCAGCAACAAGAATGAAGTCATAAGATTTAAGTATGTACATTGCAGTCTATATACTTCGTTGTATAGACTTGTGAAGGCGAATGCAACGTACAGACTTGCCCAATGTGTTGACTTCAACAAAGGAGCCCAATGTGTAGACTTGAAAAGCTGAGGCCAGTGTACAGGCTTGCCACCGACCAGTGTGTGAACTTGCTCAGCCTGAGGCACAGTATGGACTTCAACTCTGCATATCGAATGTATGGACTTCAAGTATGAAGACCATTGAATAGACTTTGGATTCGAAGACAATGTGCAGACTTTGAGTTTGAAGACCAATGTCCAGACTTCAAGTAACACTGTGGATGTACAGACTTGATGGAGCAAAGCGATGTGTAGACTTGAAGCTCCTGAAGCAATGCACAGACTTCACAGATCACTGTGGATGTACAGACTTTGGGGACATGAAGCGATGTACAGACTTCAAAGAAGTTGGCGAGTCAATGTACAGACTTGATGAAGAGAAGCCAATGTACAGACTTAATGTGTAGCTGAAGCCTTGAACGTAGGAATAGGCTGGAGTGTATAGACTTCAGGCTTCAGAACCGAATGTTCAGGCTTCACCTAAGAAACGTAGGGAAAGTCCCCAGTGTATAGACTTTGCATTGAGCGAAAGGTAAGTGATGAATGTATAGACTTTCACGATGTGTAGACTTGAATATGTGAAAGCTACAGTGAAAGAGTGTATACACTTGACCAGATCAAGGGCAATTCGGATGTACATACTCTGAGGTTCAAAGCCAACGGCTGTACAGACTTAGAATGTTAAGACTGATGTACAGACTTCATGAGTTGACACTGTACACACTTAGCGAGTTGACGTTGTACACACATCCAATGAAGTGCGTTGACGCTGTAACATGAGGCAGTGAGATGCGTTGACGCTGTACACACTTAACTAATTCAAATGAAATGCAGTGTGTGGACTTTATCTGAAATGGACGATGTATAGACTCAATCGATATGAGAGTTTCCAGTGTATAGACTCAGTCTAAACAAGTCTGCTGGAGGAGTCGACCCATCCTCTGATGTGTCGACCCATGACAGTGAGAAATGCAGACAGCAATGTATTAAATGCAAAGAACACATAGTCAATCTGATAGAGCATTTTCATCAAATCAAAATCAGTTGCCAATCAATCAAAACAATGGTGTTACCAATGAAATAAAGCAAGTGTCAACATCATCAACATAAAGGGGTCACAACAATCTCCCCTTTTTGATGATGGCAACCCCATATGAAGTAGAATAGCAACATCCTGTCATATAGATATATGTTTGATGAAAGACATGATGTGTTATACAGATTGACATGCAGATGCTATGAATGCATGCAACTCACTGCCTCAAACTCTCCCTTGGAATGAATTCAGAATTGAATTCAGAATTCAGACAGATATGTATTCTCCCCCTAGACATCCCCTAGATAATATTCTCCCCCTTTGCCATCAACAAAGAAGAGGGAAAAATTAAATACAATGGAGGAATCAAGAGAAGAACTGACTGGCATTCTGAACAGGTAGTTCATGAATAAGCATTCTCAAGCATAGAGTCTTTAGTCATATGAATTTATAAACTGCTGTCAGAAAGAGTTCTAGTTTAAGGATGATAAAATTTGGAGTTCATGCACTACAAGCAATAGATAAGTTCACTGTGCATGATAAAACAATAAACCAGAATCATATTTGCATGAAAGATTCACGTCATGTATTGAAACTAAGCAAATTGACACTCATGAACTTTTCTTTTGAAGGAGCAGCATTATCAGTATTAGATCATTTTGAGCATTCAGGTACCATAAGTCTTTCTACGTAAGGGTATACGTTTATCAGACGCCAATACCCTTAGATACTCAACAAGATGGACCATTCTGCCTATGATCAAATTCAACAAAACTGAGTTACACCTTTTTGTGTGAGGGTACACATTTATCAGACGCCAGTTACCCCCAGGTACTCAGTGAAACCAGCCTGCTGTTTTGAACATTTTAAACAGAGATAGCTGATACACTTCATGACATGAGTGTTGTCCACTTCTTTGATGGATCACTCAGTTTCTCAGTGATTTACCAGTCATTGCTATGCCAATATTTATATTCAATGATTTTCAATATTTTTCAATATCTTTCTTAGTTGTCCTTTTTATGTTTTAGAATGACTTGTTTAAGAACAATACACATACTTGACCTCTCTAACATGATTTCAGATGAGTTTTCAGATTTCAGATATGATTAGCTTTGTCTGACATGAAATAAGAAAGAGGTTGAGAGTTTTATCAATTTTCAACTTACTTATATACTGATTGCAATCTTTAAACTCCAACCATTATAAGATTTAAACCATTACATCAGTCTTTGAACAATTCAAATTCTTATAAATGAAGAAGTCCATTTTCTACTGCTTAGAAATTAGAACTGACCAACAAATTGCCATAATGTCAGAGATAAGTATTCAGATTTAAAGGTTGAATGACTTCAAGAAAGTTGAAACCACTCTGAATTTCTAGCAATACTCCCCCTGTCTATATGCATGTAACATGGCAAGAATTAATTGAGAGAGAGCTTATGCATAGGTCATGAATGAATGATATGCAAAGACATGCAAATACTCGACAAGCTCCCCCTGAATATATGCAATACAGGACAGTTCTACATCCACATTCACATCCACATGATTTATCCAAGCAATCAAAACAAGTCCACATCAGAGATTTTATTCACAGCAATTAAACAATCATTCATCATGCTAAAATTTACATAAGCCAAGTTCTCTTCTAAGAAACTTACATTTTTCATTCCCAATAGGCTTAGTAAAAATATCAGCAATTTATTTTTCAGTTTCTATGAAATTCATTTCAATCTCATTTTTATTTACAGCATCTCTAAGAATATGATGTTTTATCTCTATATGCTTAGTCCTAGAATGGTGAACAGGATTTTTAGCAAGGCATATAGCACTAGTATTATCACATAAAAGTGGAATGCATCCCAGATTTATCTGATAATCAGCCAGTTGGTGCTTAATCCAAAGTACTTGGGCTGCACAATTACATGCTGCAACATACTCAGCTTCAGCTGTGGATAATGCTACAATGTGTTGCTTCTTAGATGCCCAAGACACTAGACAGCCACCAAGGAATTGACAGTAGCCACTGGTGCTTTTTCTATCTACTCGACACCCAGCATAGTCTGCATCAGTGTAGGCTAGAAGCTCTAACTCACACTTAGCAGGATACCATAGACCTAGTTCTTGGGTGCCTAGTAAATACCTAAAGATCCTTTTTACAGTTTTAAAGTGAGTTTCTTTAAGACTGGCCTGAAATCTAGAGCATAAACACACAGCAAAATGTATATCAGGCCTAGATGCTGTAAGATAGAGAAGAGATCCGATCATACCTCTGTATAGCCTTTGGTCCACAGGTTTACCTTTAGAATCTTCATCCAAACTGGTTGAGGTACCCATTGGAGTAGCTATTTCCTTGAGGTTGTCCATTTTGTACTTCTTCAATAAGTTCTTTACATACTTGGACTGAGAGATGAAGGTGCCATCTTCTGTTTGTGTAACCTGCAGTCCAAGAAATAGTTTGAGCTCACCCATTGAGCTCATTTCAAATTCATCAGTCATTATTTGAGAGAATTCCTCACACAATTTGGGGTTAGTTGACCCAAACACAATGTCATCCACATATATCTGAATGATAAGAATATCTGGATGGCTTACCTTAGTAAACAATGTTTGATCAACTATACCTCTTGTGAAGTTCTTGTCGGTGAGGAATTTGCTCAACCTGTCATACCAAGCTCTAGGAGCTTGCTTTAAACCATAGAGAGCTTTATTGAGCTTGTAAACATGATTAGGGAGATCTAAACATTCAAACCCAGGAGACTATCTCACATAGACATCCTCATTAATTTCCCCATTTAGAAAAGCAGATTTCACATCCATCTGCTGAAGGTTTATTCCTAGGAAACATGCATAAGCCAATAGAATTCTTATTGCTTCTAACCTAGCTACAGGGGCAAAAGACTGTTCAAAGTCTATTCCAAATTCTTGATTGTACCCCTGAGCTACAAGTCTGGCGTTATTTTTAATAACATTCCCTGTTTCATCAGTTTTGTTTCTAAATACCCATTTAGTCCCTATGACTGTTTCATGATCAGGAGGTGGAACCAAATGCCACACCTTATTCCTGTCAAACTGATTGAGCTCCTCATGCATGGCATTAATCCAATGCACATCTTGGAGAGCACAGTCAATGGACTTGGGTTCTATGTTTGATACAAAAGCATAAGCATTCAGTTCATGTTGAATTCTTAAGTGGCCTCTAGTCCTAGGGGGGTCATGCAGATTTCCAATAACATTATCTACAGGATGATCCTTGAGATATCTAATATTTGTAATTGGAGTATCATGAACTTGATTTACCTCCCCCTGAACTGTAGGCTCCTCTTCATTAAGCTCTTTATGTTCTTCTTCATCCTCGGATTTGTCTGCAGGATCTCCTTCCTTCAGAATTTCACCATTATTTTCATTCCTGCATTGACCAACATTAGAATTTGCCAAGGATTCATCAAAAACTATGTGTGGAGATTCTTCAACAGTTTTAGAGTTCAGATTGTACACTCTGTATGCTCGGGTGTTTTCAGAATAGCCAAGAAAAATTCCTGGTTCTTCTTTAGGTTCAAATTTATCAAGGTCCTTTTTATCATTTATGTGAATGAAACATTTACAACCAAAAACCTTGAAGTGAGCAATAGAAGGTTTCTTACCTTTTAATATCTCATATGGTGTTTGCTGGGTAGAAGGTCTTACCATGGCTCTGTTAATTACATAACAGGCAGTGTTCACTGCTTCAGCCCAAAATTTCCTTGGTAGACCACCTTCGACAAGGAGTGTACGACCCATGTCCACTAGGGTTCTGTTCCTTCTCTCCACAACTCCATTCTGCTCAGGTGTCCTTGGTGAGGAGTACCTGTGGTTGATTCCATTTGACCTGCAGAATTCATCAAATTGTGAGTTTTCAAACTCACCTCCATGATCAGAGAAAATGTTTTCAATTTTCTGATTTGTTTTAACATAGAACTCCTAAAATTCTGAGAAAGCATCACTCTTATTAGATAAGAAATAAACCCAAGTATACCTAGAAAAGTCATCTACCATGACAAACCCATACCTCCTCTCTGATAGGCTGACAGATCTAGTTGGCCCAAAAAGGTCCATATGTACCAGCTCATAGGGTTTGGAAGATAAATTTTCAGTTCTAGACTTAAATGACTTTCTAGTTATCTTTGATTGAGTGCATGCATCACAGATTTTATTTTCTTTCTTGAATGAGACTTCAGGAAGTCCTCTAACCATGCCATGCTTATTTAATTTGTGCAAAACAGTGTAGCTAGCATGACCTAACCTACGATGTCATAAAAATGCTATGTCTTCTCTACCGGCAGTAAGGCAAAGGTTAGTGTGTTGAATTTCATCTAAATTTATCATGTAAGTATTATTTATTCTTTTTCCAGAAAATTTGACAATATCAGAATCAGGTTCAAAAATCTTGCAGCATTGAGAATTAAATAAAACATTGTAACCTTTATCACATAACTGGCTGATGCTAAGTAGATTATAGGCTAACCCTTCAACCAGCATAACATCATCAATGCAGCAGGTAGAACACTTACCTACCTTACCTGATCCGATAATCCTACCCTTTGTGTTGCTTCCAAAGGTGACAAGTCCTTCTACTTTCACAGTCAGTATGTAAAATTTGGCCTTATCTCCTGTCATATGCTTGGAGCAGCCGCTATCCATGTACCACAAGTTGTTCTTGGCTGCCAGGCACACCTGCATACCCAATTAGGTAGAGAAGTTTGGAACCCAAGACTGATTGGGCTCCAATGTAAATGAACTAGAAGCAAAGCAGGAAAGCAGATGTTTCGGAATCCACATTTGTTTAAATGAACTTTGTTCAGTGGATCCTACAGATTTTCTTCTGTTGTTGTTTCTTTTCTTTTTATTGTTCTTTTTCTTGTTGGCAGCAGCATGATTATTGACAATATTGTTATTTCTGTGCCAGTGCCTTGGCCATGGTATGTCCACAAAATTTTGGCCATAGTAGTTCTTGGGCTGGCTATGAAAATATTGATTTCTAGATGTCTAGTAACCATGCCCATTTACCCAATTTCTACTGTAAGGTCTTTGATATTGAGCACCATGGTGTGCAAGACCTGTAAACCTACCCTGAGTTCTAGACCAATCTGACCTATTGAAGTAGGTTGGCTGTGCATTGTATTGGGTCTGAGCTCTGGGTTGATAAAAATAATTGGGTTGACTCCTAGCTGCACTTTGTCTCCCCTGTACTTTGGACCCTGTTGACCTATACACAGGTTTGTATTGGGTCTTCTTCAGAGGTGGATGTGTTGGTGGAGACTTGGTTACCTTGACCTGGGGTTTACCGGACTGTGTAGGTTGACCCCTAACCTGAGTCTGAGCCCTAGGATTCTGCTTAGATGTGCTAGCTCTACTAGGCTCACTGAGTTTTTGTTTACCCTTCTCCTCAGCACTGTTCTTTTTCAGATTAGTAGTTTTGTTCATTAAATTTGTTGAGTTCATGCTAATTAGAGGTCCCTTTTCCTTTTGAGCAACAAATGAAATTATTTTCATTCCGAATGTTTTTGTTGCACCAGAATTAAATCCTAGGCCCTCTTTTCTGAAATTAACCTTTGACCCTAACAAAGCATTTAAGTTATCTGTTCCTTGGGTCATTTTCTCAATGGTTTTCATTTTATCCTCATTGTCTTTCTGAAGTTCATCAATAGATTTTTTCAGTTCATTGTTGACATTGAGGACAGCTTCATATTTCTCAGAGATAATTTTGACTTCACTTTCACATTTCTGAATCTTCAGCTTCACTCATCAATTTCATTTTCAAGCCTTAGATTCTCTTCCTTAGATGCTTTTAACTCATTTTTGATTTCATCTTCTTCAGAGCATGTGAGTTTCAATTCATCAATCTCAGATTCCAAACATGCAATTTTATAAGTTAGTGTTTTATCATTTTGCATGGAGTTGATTTTTCTTCTAAGATGCCTATTCTCTTTTCTAATATCATCAGCTCTATCAGCTATGTCATGATAAGCATCTACCCAATCAGCAATTGTGAAGTTTTCAAATCTAGTGATTACCTCATCTGTGTCCTCCTCTCTATCTTCGGAGCTTGTTGCCATAAGGCAAATGGGCTGTTCAGATTCGGTTTCACTATCTGAGCTGCTGCTGAAAGAGCCTTCATCTTCATCACTCCGTGTGGTGATCATAGCTCTTCCCTTCTTGATTTTCTTCTTTGACCTGTCCTTATGTTTCTGATTGTCGGGACAGTCAATTTTCAGATGCCCTAGTTTCCTGCATTGATAACAGACATTAGCTTCATTTTTCTTTACAGGTTTAGATTTATAGCTTTTATCCTTTCGGCCACCACTGTATTTCTTCTGGCCGAAATGTCCTGCTCCCTTTCTGAGAAATCGCCTGAACTCTCTAGTCATCATGGCTATCTTAGACCGAGTCACATCTTCTTCTTCATTTAGGCTCTCCTCTGATGATGAAGAGCTACTGGAGCTGGATTTTATTGATTTGCTGGAACTAGCCTTCAGCGCTATCGACTTCTTCTTCCTCTCAGCTTCATCTGTCTTTGGCATGTTTATCTCATATGCCATTAGTGAGCCAATCAGCTCATCAGCTTTAGTATTACGCAGGTCCCTTGACTCCTCCATCATTGTTGCTTTGGTGTGCCAAATGGGAGTCAGGGAGCACAGAATTTTCCTCACTACATCATATTCTATCTGAGGTTTCCCAAAACCTCTGAGGCCATTGGTTATGACAGTCAACCGAGCGTACATTTCGCTGATGGACTCGTTCTGCTTCATCTTGAAGGCTTCATACTCAGATACAAGAAGATTGGCCTTCTGTTCTCTTACTTGAGATGTACCTTCATGAATTACTTCCAGCGCATCCTACATCTCCTTAGCTGATTTGCAAGCAGACACACGGGAGAATTCTGTAGGATGCAGAGCGCACTGGATAGCATTAATAGCACTCCAATTCAGCGTGGACCTTCTGATCTCCTCCTTGGTCCATACATCTTCATTCGGGGACAGCTCATAAGGTCCCTTGCTGACAATCTTCCAAATCTCATAATCCTTAGCCCTGAGGAACACTTGCATACGGTTCTTCCAGTATGCGTAGTTTGATCCATCAAAGAATGGGGGCTTCGTTGTTGAGTGACCTTCAGTAGTCATCCCTCGAGCATCCATCTCTGCCTATTCTCTTCGGGCGATGAGTCCCTGCAGAAGAGTTAGGCTCTGATACAAAGTGTTGGGTTAGATGGACGCAGTCTATCTCCACTAAGTGTGGATCTAGAGGGGTGTGAATAGATCAACTTGCCTAATTTAAAACTATTGTAAGTTCTAAAGCGGAATTTAGGTAAACATCAGTTAAGCTAAAGGAAGAATGCTAAGCAAAGGGTCGACCCATGAAGCCATTCACCATATCTTATATCGAAAGCTAGACATAAGTATGAGCGATATAATCAATGAAGCTAAGCAAAGGATACCAGCACACACAGTTCACAAGCAATCACACAAACACAATGCACACACGATTTTTAGGTGGTTCGGTCAACGACCTACGTCCACCCCACACTCAACCGAGTATGGCTTCCTGCTGCGCAGCACAGCTTGCGTCCGCTGGGCTTTACAGCTTGGCCAACCAATCCGCTGATACACAGCTTCGCTGGGCACTACAGCTTGCCGACCAGAGGATCTGATCCTCTGCAACCGTTGGGGAAATACAGCTTAACCCGTCTAGTGGAGACTACCACTGCAAGATCGCTGACACACAGCTTGAAGAAACAGTATTCAGAAATGAAAGACAAAATCAAAACGAAAATAGAAAAGCTCAAAAGCAATATAGCTCTAAGAGCAAAGCTCAGCTCTGGTTTTGAACCACGAGACTGAGATACAAGCTCACTCTCAATCAGCTCTCTCTTAGCTCATCTCTCTCGATCTCTTCTTCTCTCGTTTTCTTCTTCTCTATTTCTTTTCTTCTTCTTCTCTGTATCTTCTTCTTCTCTCTTTTCTCTCTGTGGATCGAAGGCTCACTACTGCTGAGTGTATAGACTTTCTCTTCTTCTCCTTCGATGATCTTCTTCTGTGGAAGAAGGCTTGTTTATATAGCAGCAACAGCAGCAGGCATGTGCTCTCCACGTTTCCCGCCCAGCAATCTGGACCACGTGGCAGCATCCTGGTATCTCGTCCATCCTTGGATCACGAGCCAGGCACCTCGGATCACGTGCCCTTCATTAGCCTCTTCAGTCTGATGTATAGAGTTCTCAGTTCACGTGCTCAATGACAGCAATCTGACTTGCTACGTCGACGCTGTCAATCAATGGCGTTAACGCAGTGAGGCATTCCAGTAAGCCATTAGCTTCGTCTCTTTAGCTGCTGCGTCGACGCTGCTCAATTGTGGCGTTGACGCAGTGGAATAGCCTGTGAGGGTCTCTGCTTCTTTAACTGCTGCGTCGACGCTGCTTGCTTGTGGCATTGACGCAGTGGAAGATATCGTGAAGGCTTCGTCAACTGATGCGTGGACGCTTTAAGCTCCCAGCGTCGACCATGTTCTCTTCAGCAACAAGAATGAAGTCATAAGATTTAAGTATGTACATTGCAGTGTATATACTTCGTTGTATAGACTTGTGAAGGCGAATGCAACGTACAGACTTGCCCAATGTTTTGACTTCAACAAAGGAGCCCAATGTGTAGACTTGAAAAGCTGAGGCCAGTGTACAGGCTTGCCACCGACTAGTGTCTGAACTTGCTCAGCCTTAGGCATAGTATGGACTTCAACTCTGCATATCGAATGTATGGACTTCAAGTATGAAGACCATTGAATAGACTTTGGATTCGAAGACAATGTGCAGACTTTGAGTTTGAAGACCAATGTCCAGACTTCAAGTAACATTGTGGATGTACAGACTTGATGGAGCGAAGCGATGTGTAGACTTGAAGCTCCTGAAGCAATGTACAGACTTCACAGATCACTGTGGATGTACAGACTTTGGGGACATGAAGCGATGTACAGACTTCAAAGAAGTTGGCGAGTCAATGTACAGACTTGATGAAGCGAAGCCAATGTACAGACTTAATGTGTAGCTGAAGCCTTGAACGTAGGAATAGGCTGGAGTGTATAGACTTTAGGCTTCAGAACCGAATGTTCAGACTTCGCCTAAGAAACGTAGGGAAAGTCCCCAGTGTATAGACTTTGCCTTGAGCGAAAGGTAAGTGATGAATGTATAGACTTTCACGATGTGTAGACTTGAATATGTAAAAGCTACAGTGAAAGAGTGTATACACTTGACCAGATCAAGGGCAATTCGGATGTACAGACTCTGAGGTTCAAAGCCAACGGCTGTACAGACTTAGAATGTTAAGACTGATGTACAGACTTCATGCGTTGACGCTGTACACACTTAGCGAGTTGACGCTGTACACACATCCAATGAAGTGCGTTGACGCTATAACATGAGCCAGTGAGATGCGTTGACGCTGTACACACTTAACCAATTCAAATGAAATGCAGTGTGTGGACTTTATCTGAAATGGACGATGTATAGACTCAATCGATATGAGAGTTTCCAGTGTATAGACTCAGTCTAAACAAGTCTGCTGGAGGAGTCGACCCATCCTCTGATGTGTCGACCCATGACAGTGAGAAATGCAGACATCAGTGTATTAAATGCAAAGAACACATAGTCAATCTGATAGAGCAGTTTCATCAAATCAAAAGCAGTTGCCAATCAATCAAAACAATGGTGTTGCCAATGAAATAAAGCAAGTGTCAACATCATCAACATAGAGGGGTCACAACAGCTTACTGATATTAGTAGTCTGCACTCCTTCAGAAGGAGCATCCAGAGTATCAGTTCCACGCCCATTAGGGACATTCAACAATTCGAATGAAGGGAGCTCATTAGAGTGACTCAAGTGAGCAGTCACTGCAGTAAACTCAAGGGGCTTGGACTTCCATGTATATTGGTGTTCCTGCAAGGCCGATGGACCAGCTTGACAAGTATTGGAGATAGCCATATGCTCAAGAGTTGGTACCAAAGACTCTTCATTCCAATAGGCAGCGTGGTAGTCTCATCAAAAGATGTGGGCAGACCAGCATCCTCCTGCAGAGCAGAGAAGCGATTGTGCTGTACCACTTCTTGTCGAACAGGTGGTGGGCCTGAATTATGAGGTCTAAAAACCTGTCGTGATTGCTTGGGTTCTTTTCCTTGTCTTGCTAGAATTGCTCCCCCCTTGCCCAGCTTCTTCTTACACTCAACATCGAGATGGCCTAGCTTGTGACAAAAGGACCAAAGATGTGGAACCCGATGGTAATTCACCGTCTGCCAGAAGCCAACACCATCTCAATTTGATCCACAACCTCTCCTTACGTTTGACTAACAAATCCATTTCCACGCATGCAAGGGCCTCCGATGTGTCTGTCATAGCCAGGGTGTTGTCGTGAATTCTCAGCACTTGACCAAAGATCCCGACAGTGGTTCACATGCAATCCTCATGGTAAAGGTTGGCAGGCAGGCCAGGAAAGCCAATCCACACCAGGGCAATTGATGGGTCCACATCAAAATCGAAATCTGCCGACCAGCGGAAGAAGCAAAACAAGAAACCCTTGATGTAGAGATTCTTTTGAATGAGCAGCTTTAGGAAATTACCCTCACACCCAAGGTGAAGAAGAACATGTCTCGGATTTAATTGACTGATGACAAAATCGGTAGATAATGAAAGACGCTACGTCAGGCAAGACTTGATGTTGGGGAAAGCAGGGCGTCCATACGCACACTTCGTAATGATGGCATAGTTAAGCTTGTGCATCGAAGCCTGGATGTCCTCTTTGGTGAAGAAAACCACAGGCTCTCCTAGGTCTGTGACGCTTGGCTCCTTTATAGCAGTAGGGATTTTAACGTATTGGGAAGAGGAGAGAAGAGTCTAGGCATAGGAGAGACGTGGGCCAACGGGAGTAGAGGTGTCGAAGCCTGGGAGTGAGGGAGGAGGATCCCCCACCACGCCGGCCATGGTCGGTGGCAAGGTCAACCAGAGCTAGGACTGGCGCCTGGCGGCTAGGTCAACGATGACCAGAGGTGCTTGAACCCCCTAGAACAAGATCTCATTTCAGAATTGAGAATGAATTGAATTCATTTGCTCTTGTTTCACAAATAGAACCCAAAAACATTGAAAATGCCTTAAAAGATGAACATTAGATTAATACCATGCATGATGAACTGAATCAATTTGAAAGGAACAAGGTATGGCACCTAGTTCTCAAACCAACACATGGCTCTATAGTTGGCACAAAATGGGTTTTTAGGAATAAAATTGATAAATATGAAAAAATAATTAGAAATAAAGCTAGGCTAGTTGCATAGGGATACAATCAGGAATTTGGGGTAGATTTTGAAGAGTCATTTGCTCCTGTGGCCAGGCTAGAAGCCATTAGAATATTAATTACATTTGCATGTAGCCTAGGAATAAAACTCTAGCAGATGGATGTTAAGTCTGCATTCTTAAATGGCTTCATAAAAGAGGATGTTTATGTCAAACAACCCCCTAGTTTTGAATGTATTGACCTCCCTGACCATGTGTACAAGATGGACAAGGCACTATATGGATTGAAGCAAGCTCCCATGGCCTGGTATGACAGGTTGAGTTCATTTCTCACAGGTAAAGAATTTTCAAGAGGTGAGGTTGACCAAACACTATTCACTAAGGTAGATAACAAAGACATTCTTATTGTTCAAATTTATATAGATGACATAGTGTTCGGGTCAACTAAACTATCCATGTGTGAGGGATTTTCTAACCTAATGATAAAAAAATTTGAGATGAGCTTAATGGGGGAATTGAAGTTTTTCCTTGGATTGTAGATATGCCAAACATCAGAAGGAAGCTTCATTACTCAATCAAAGTACATCAAGGATCTTTTGAAGAAGTATAAGCTAGAAAACCTCAAGGCAATCACTGCACCGATGGGGACAACAAAAGTCTTAATGCTAACCTGGAAGGTAAATTGGTTGATTCCAAAATATATCGAGGTATGATTGGATCCTTACTTTACCTCAATGCTTCTCATCCAGATATTCAATTCTTTGTGTGTCTTTGTGCTAGATTTCAAGCTAGTCCTAGGGAATCTCATATGTCTGCGGTAAAAAGAATTTTTAGATATCTGTCTGGCACCCTTGATCTAGGCTTATGGTATCCTGCTAAGTGTGAAATAGAATTGATAGCTTACACTGATGCAGATTATGCAGGGTGTAGATTAGATAGAAAAAGCACTAGTGGGTATTGTCAATATCTCGATGGTTGTCTAGTGTCTTGGGCATCTAAGAAGCAACACACGGTTGCTCTTTCTATGCTCAAGCTGAGTATGTTGCAGTAGGGAATTGTGTAGCCCAAGTTCTCTAGATTAAGCACCAGCTTATTGACTATCACATTAAACTTGGGTGTATTCCTATTCTTTGTGATAACACCAGTGCTATCTCTTTGACCAAGAACCCTGTTCATCATTCCCGGTCTAAACACAAAAATAAGACACAACTTCTTAAGAGATGAGGTAAATAAAAATGAAATTAAATTCAATTTTATAGAATCAGAAAACCAGAGTGCTGATATTTTTACTAAACCTCTTTGCAATGAAAGATTAAAATATTTAAGATGAGAACTTGGTGTATGTAAATTTCAGCATGATGACTGATTGTTTGAGTTTCTTTGCTAAGAATAAATGCCTTCCTTGTGTCATTGAAATGCATATTGATAGGGGGAGCTCATGTCAAGAGAACTGTGTGTCCATTGTACACCTTGCATGCTGTTAGGGGGAGTTCATATCAGGCAAGTTAGAAATTGGGTCCAGGCTATTTCTATTCTGTTGCATCGAGGCAGATGTTGAACACATCGACCTGAGTAACTGCTCACTTTCATTGACTCTTAAGAAGTGTCGACACCAGGAGTCGACATTCTGTTGCATAGGTTCTGTCTACTGCATCCTATGTCTCTGGTTCAAATTCTGTCCAGATTGGTCGACCGAAAATACCTTCTTCGATCAACTGAACTCTTCAGTGTTTCCTAAGTTGAATAACTCCCAGTTGGACAAATGCCTTGATTACTTCATGTCACTTAAAATGTCATCTATATCTTTCACACCTATCTTGTCACTTGGTATCTCTCTCATATTTCACATGTTACTTCTCTCCAGCTGCATATTCTCACTTGGGATCAAGTTCATGAGAAATACTGAACAATCTTGCACAATGTTGCACTTCATTTGAACTGGAAACATCTACAATGTGACCTTCAAGTCATTACTCTAAGCCAACAACTCAAGGAATCTTCTCTTATAAGAATCTATAATGTAACATGGATAACTTGATGGTTTAAGCTTAATGAATTAAAGAGTTTAAAGAATGAACTCAATGAAAAGGGTTGTAGTATACATTTAATAGCCCTCAACCATATCTCACATGGTATGTTTTGTAAAGTCTCTCAGAGTCTGAAAGTTCAAAAGTTCATGATAAACTTGGTTGAGAAACTTGGATTGTGTATTGTTTTTAAACATAAATTTTTTTGTAAAAAAATAAAGGGCAGCATATGTCAAAAGTTGGTTCAAATAGTCAATAGGCAGAGCAATGGCTGAGTTGCACCGAGAAACTAGGTCGTTCATCAAAGAAATGAAGTGAATCTATGTCATGAAGTGCTCTATCTATCTCTGTTCAAAAATTGAAACAGAATGGTAGATTTCACTGAGTAACTAGGGGTACTGGCGTCTAATCAACGTGTACCTTTATGTAAAAATGTGTAAATTATACCTGAATGTGATGGAAAATGAAATAGAATGGTGAATTCTACTGAGTAACTAGGGGTACTGGCATTTAATCAACATGTACCCTTACGTAAAAAGGTATGCATTATACCTGACTGTTCTGAAAAATTATGAGCAAAAAGTCAAGGAAAAACATGCTGTAACCCTGAGGTGAAAATTCAGAACTGTCAAAAATGTTTAACCTCAATACATGTCATTAGTCACTCCTAAGAGCATCACTGTTTTTGAATGAGTATGATGATGTGAGGTTAAACTAGACATCACCAAGTAGTTCTGGTTTATTGCTATTAAGTGTTAATGCAAAATGATTCAAAGAGTTTGATTGCTAAACTCTAGATTCATCATTCTTAAACCAAACCTCTATCAGGGTTGTATTATATGATATCTTATAGCAGAAGAATCTGAAATCTAAAAGCTTGGTTAATGAAGACTGACTCATATTGTAAACATGTTCACTTGTGTGCTTCTCTTCCATTAGCCCCGTCATGCACATTCATTTAGAACTTTTATTTACTTTCTTTCTTTATTTGTCCTACAACTCCCTGTTACTTCCTTTGTCAAGATCACTTTACTTCTTTTGATTATTTTGTTGATGGCAAAGGGGGAGAGATTCATGAGCCAATCTAGATATATGTCAGTCTAGATTCATGAGTCCGTCTGTCGTGAGTTAAAGGAGAGTGATTCAAGATTTATTCAGACTGCTATCAAAGAGGGAGTGATTTGTGTCTGATCTAAGTGAGCTCTTTTCTAGGGAAAGCTTTGAGGAGAGGTATGCTTGAATCTATTTTATGCTTGCAATCAACTGGATCTGAGTTTGAATATATTGCATATAGCTTTGTGTGTTCATTTGCATGTTCTGACTCATAATACTGACAGTGTGAGTTCACAGTGTTGCCATCACCAAAAACGGGGAGAATGTTGTTTCCCCTCTCGTTTTGATGCTGGCAAAACTATGTTGATCTGATTATGAGTAGAATTTTGTGTGTGTTGTTGACTTTTATTTAAGGATAACTCTGTCTTTACATCAGGTTGATGCATCTATTGTTGTGAAGAACAATAGGTCGATGTATCTTCATGCATTTAGATTGTCACGCCCCGACGTAGATTATCAGGACTAGCAGTAGAAACAATTAATAATATTATGCTCATTTTCAGACATGCTATGCTAAAGCTAAAGGGTCAACACAACACCATGAACAGAGAATAACTCCATTAACTAAATAAACACTAAATGCTCCATAATCCAATTACATCATCCTTTAAACCAACTTAAGAAAAACTTCTAACATTACATTCACTGGACATCATTAGATCAATATTGACTCAACAATTACAACTCTACTTGACATGCACTCTAAACCATAACTAGACACAAAACATCTATATTGACTCTTCAAAATCTCCAACTGGCTCGCTCCAGGGTTGTCACTCTTGCCCATCCCCATCGGTCTGCGAATCCTCACCTGAGCTACCTGAAAGGGGGGAAACAACTGGGTGAGAGAATGCTCAGTAGGTAATAACAGGCAAGTTTAAGTAATTAACCAATTAATTACATTTATATGTGTGAAAAAGAACGAAATGAAATGACGATATGACAAAGTAACATAATAAAAAGAAGGTGAGATCATAATGTAACTGGAAATTGGCCAAAAAGCAAGAATTAACCAAGTCAAGAAAGATTCAAGTAAGAGATTATGTCGTAGATATCACGCTAGTCATGCACTCGGTGCAATGTCTCACCATGTCATTCAAACTCCCCGGGGCACAAGTACTTTTCGGGCGCTCCTCTCAGGACCAGACCGGGCCCTTATGATGCGTTGGCATTGGTTTAGTGGATCCAAGATCCCAAGTTATGTCTAGACATTAATCAAGTTAAATCGCCAATTATATCAAGGTACGAACTCGAAAAACCCAAGGATAAGTCGAAGAGATACTTTGTCCAGAAAGTTCAAATTATCAAGAACCAATCAGGTCCTTGGATTCAATATCAAAAAAACATGGAAATACATTCTGCATGATACATGGTCTAAATTGGGCCGCTCAAGCTATGTACGGTCTCCACTGGGCCATTCATGACAGAATTGGGCTGAGGATCAGCCTCAACGAAGTCAAGGATAAACGGACCATTCTAGGCTGCTCTTATAAGAACAGTCAGAAATGGGCCTTTCAACTATCAAGGATGGTCAATAATGGGCCGCACATGGCCAGAAGGGCTGGAAGCCCAATGAATAGGATAAGCGGAACGGTCCAATAAGATCCGCTCGAGTACATGAATGGGCCTAATCAGTTTGTTCAACTGGGCTTAACTTAATAAACTAGAAATCTACCCAAATGGGCTCCGGGCTGCCATAAGTGGGGCAAAACTTAACCAGGGTCCAGCCCACTCTCCACTGGTCAGCCTAAGGCTTACTGGGTCGATCAAACCGTGATTTGGTCGAAGAAAGGACAAGGATAATCGACCAACCGTAAATGGCAATTAGCTAGGGATGCACGGTTCCTAATGGGCTGTCTATTGAGTTAAACGGTCCAAATCCGGCCATTCAAGACTCAGTCGGTCCAAATTGAGCCATGACTCACAACATAGCAATCCAAGTGGTTCGATCACGTGAACAGGTTCAAGTCTTGGTGGTACAACCTGCCCGGCGTCCTAGTGGGAATCCCAGGCTCGCGGGGAGTTACGGAGGTCCTGTAATGAAGGTCCTAATCCGACGAAAGGAGTATCCGGTAGAGAGTCCCAACCATTACAAGGAAATGAGACAAATAAAACATTAAAAACCAGTGTAGCGGTCAGTCAATCCTACCGGAGTAGAACGACTATCAAACAATCCTAATAATAATTTCAATTATCCAAGGATCATAATTAAGATTAACTTCATTGGAAAAGATGAATCAAGATCAAGTGAGAACAAACCAGCAAGAATTCATAAATGTTTACTTCCATAAATTCTAGTTTATTATGTGTGTTGCTAACTTACCATTAGCCACTAATTTACAAAAATAAATCATGTTGAAATGATAATGAAGCAGTTCTATATAGTTGGGCGGTCCGTTCAGTTTCTTTCATATGCCTCGGCGGTCGCACGACAGGCCGTTCATGCCCTCTCAGGTCCGAAGGCCTGTAGGAGATGAGCGGTCTGTAGAGTGCTGCTGGGGAAGATGAACGGTCTGGGACTGGACGCCTGATGGAATGGCGGTTATGGTCTACCGCTCATTCCATGAAACAAATCAAAGATAAAACACATGAACGGTCAAGCACCGGCCTCCTATCTAGGATGTGCGGTCTATGGAGAGGTCGTGCATGTCAGGGCGGTCTCTGCTACCTTCGCCTTGTTGGGTTCGGTGCAGTATTCAGAGGGGGGGGGGTGAATGAATATAGCCCTTATAAAAATTTCACCCAATTAAAAACTAGAATGCTAACAAGATAGATTAGACAATCTGAAGGCTAATTAAATCTAATACTAAGAACAACGGAATTAAATCTACCTTCTTCAGAAGGACAAAGAGAAACAATGGAATAACAAATCAAAGAACACTTAATACCACAGTCAAGCACATGGTTTAACTATAAACCCTGTACAGACTTTGTAGGATTGAAAGCACTGTATTGACTTTACTGAATGGGCTTTGTGAACTTTGAATGCAATGTACAGACTTCATGTAAGAAGGCACCTGCTGTACATGCTTGCTGAAGTGTAAAGCATTGTGCAGACTTTGAGTGTGTAAAGCAGGCGTTGTACATACTTTGCAAGCATAACACTGGGCGATGTATAGACTTATGCTAGCGAATGTGCAGACTTCATGAGAATGCAGCAGCCAGTGTATAGATTTGCAGTCTTGTACAGACTAGCCAGTGTATATACTTGGCGAGCATGCAGCACACGATGTGCAGACTTCGTGCAGTGTATGGACTTCATGCAATGCAATGCAGTGTATAGACTTCATGTTATGCATGAGACTCTAATGAAGACAGACGATGTATAGACTTCATGACTGATGCACGATGCAGACTCGTCCAATGGATACACTTGCTCAATGTTCAATCTTCACGAATGATGTACAGACTACCAAAGTGTGGACTTGCCAAGACAAAAGAACGATGTGCAGACTTAAATAAGGCAAAGTCTATACAGGCTTTGAGGTTCACAAGGTATAGACTTTGGCAACCCAACGGCTGTACAGACTTCCACTAAACAACGTTGTATAGACTTGAAAATATGAACGGAAGGATGTATAGACTTGGCCCCTTGAAGGATGTACAGACTTTGAAGAAATCAGGCGATGTGAAGACTTTACCAATGTATGGACTTGGGCCAACAAAGAAATGATGGATGTATAGACTTTACGATCACAGTCCAATGTATGGACTTTGCGAAGCATAGTCCAATGTATAAACTTCAAAGGCTTGAAGGCCCAATGTGCAGACTTGGAAGCTTGAACTAATGTACATACTTAACAGTCGCCTTGGCTATACAGACTTGAGTACAGAAGCTCTGTACAGACTTGATCAAGACAAGGCAGTCGAGTGTATAGACTTCAAGTGAAGCGACGGTAAAGCCATCAGTGTATAGACTTCAAGGGAAACGACGGTAAAACTACCGATGTATAGACTTGAAGGGAGACGTAGGTGAAACTTCCAATGTACAGACTTCGAAGTTGAACAGTTGGATGTACAGACTTGGAAGAACACTGATGAATGTACAGACTTCAAAGTTCAATGAAGGGTGTACGAACTTTACCCCAATGTATAGACTTGGAAGATCAAGAGAGGATGTACAGACTTCACCTTAATGCATCTACAGTGCAGTGTATGGACTTTGAAGAATGACGCACAGTGTGATGTACAGACTTTATATGATGCGAGCTACAGTCCAATGTATGGACTTATGAAGAACAGTGCATGACGCTGTATAGACTTTGAATGAAAGTCCAATGTGTAGACTTGCCACCGACCAATGTATATACTTGGTGGGTTCAACTGGTGGATGTACAGTGATGTGACACAACCTCGGACCTAATGCAAGCAAGCACAATCATAATCTAAATGGGCCAATTTGGGCCGCCGCTCTCTCGTCGCTCACCCAAGCCCGGGGTAACTTGGCAATGCCAAGGTGAGGTTGAGGGGTTGGTCCCTTGCTGGTAGAGGGCCAGCAAGGCCAAGATTTGATTCCCTATGGATTTGGAAGCCCAATTCAAGGGGGCCGACGAAGTGCCGAAGGCACCGGTTGCACTCTTCCCACGGTGATCACTCAAGGCAATGGGGCTTGAGGATCGGGCTCTCACTCGCATAACCAGCGGAATTAGAACTAATATTGAAAGACAAGCACTAAGTGGAGTGAAGGTTTGAGCACTTACTCGACCGGTTTGAAGAAACCGGTCCCGGTCGGAGACGAGGGCGAGCGGGGAGGCGAGTGGATCCCCACACGCCGTGGCGGTGTCGCTTGACCTGCCCAAACAAATTACACCACTACACCTCTCGCGGGAGGGGGAACTTGGGGTGGGGGTTAATGATATTACATCAATACTACCTCCATGCAGGGAGGGGCCTTCAGCCGGCCAAGCGGGGTGGGAAAACCAAAGCAAAGAACGAGGAACAAGGGTGGACGCCGAATCTGCCTGCTGTCTGCGAACCAGGATAGAGGGTCGGTGTTGCTGTTGTAGATCTTTCTCAAGAATTTCTCTGATGGCGAGACCGGTGGAGAAATCTTCGTAACAGGAAGGGGAATGCCTCAGAATTTTTGTAAATTCTTCTAGAGTCGCTGCAGGTCGGGGTAGGAGCTTGAATAGGGCCTCTGTTTCTCGGACTAGCAGGGGCAGGTCACCAACAGTAGGATGCAGAGGCTGTCCTGGCCGCTCCCGAACTCCAAATTTGATGCCGTCAGCGCCGTTAGAACCATGGGTGAGTCCTCTTTGCAGCAAAAGAAACGGGGATGCTAGAAGAGAACGGAGATGATCTGTGGAGCCAGAAAAGTGAGGAGGTGTCGATGCAGACTGGGGAAGGCAGAGCCGTGCGACCGTGGAATAAAATTGGTAACTTCTGTTCCTGGATGCTGAATGGGATTCTGCTTCTTGATTCTGAAAGTAGACAGGCCGATGAAGAACTTTGAAGCAGGACTTGAAGACTGATTCCTTCGGGGTTGGTCGTGGCAGAGCTTCTAAGCCGGCTCAGGTCCTCAGCCAAGGCAGAACCGCGCAGCTGTGGGAGAATGGACCTCTTGGACGACTCGGAGATCGGAAGAAGATGAAACCACTTCGGTTGCGAAGCCGACTGGCAGACGCTTCCGACGATGGCTCTTGGGTCTTCAAACTCGTCTGGAGGAGGTCGTGGTGGCCGCTGCAAGTTGCTGGTCTGCTGTAGATCTTCAGTTGAGAGCTGTAGGTTGATGATGATGGGGGGGAATGGGGTATATGGGAGGGGAAATGGGGGTGGATGAGTGTGGGGAAAGCCCGGGCTGTGAGGGGGTCTAGGAGGGGGTGTTCTAAGGTGGGGGAAGGGAAGAATGGGGTCTGGAAGGGGGTCTAACAGGTGGTGGGAGGAGGAGCTACGAATTTGGGAAGGTGGGTGAGAGGAGAAAGTGAGGGGGGGGGCACAAGTGAGTGGAGGGAAGGGTGGATTTCAAATTTGAAATGGCCTTGGAAGTTGTGGGGTTGTGTGGGGAAGGGGTTGATTGTGTTGGAATGGGTAAAGTGGTGTTGGAATGTGGAAGATGGTGTTGGAATGGTGAGGGATCTTCTTGGGACTAGGGGGTGGAGTAATGGAGGCCATGGGGAAGTGGAGGGCTTTAATGATGCTAGGTGGGGGTTGAGGTGGTTGGGAAGGTAGGAGAGAGAAGAAAATTCGAAATTGGGTGTTGAGGAGAGAGAAAGTGGAGTGAAAAAGAGGGATTAAGAGAGGGAAGGGTGGGGAATCTCTCCCCTAGGGTTTCTCACCCAAAAATTGTTGGAATCACTCCACTAAACTAAGCTTTGGACTCTCAAATGGCATTTTTTTCATTGATTGATTCATTACCTCCAAATGAAGGAAATGGGGCCCTATATATAGGAAACCCACATTTTACAATAAGTCCCTTACAAAAGACTCAATAACAAATAACCGAAGGGGTAGGGGGGCTCATGGGCCAAGCCCGAAGAATTGGGCCCAATAGCACATTACACAATCTAATGACACTCAAACTTAGGAAAATAAATGTAAGACCTAGGAACATGACTCAAATAAAAGGGGAAATACATCAAATGACTCAAATAAAATTACATAGGACTCAAAATTAAATGACTAAACCATGCCGGATGCAACCGGGGCGAGGAGACGAGCTGTGAACGTGGGCATGGGAGGTGATGTCCCCATCATACTCCCGGGGTGCGGAGAACTCGACTCCGTCGAGTAAGTGTCCTTCCCTCCTTGGAGGGTGTAGAAGTGGTACAGCCCTCAAGTCTTCCGAACGAGACTGATTCATCCACCTGCCGAGATAGCGCTCGTATACCTTGCTCCGAGTGGTAGTGACTTGTTCATCCAATATTTGTTCAATTTGTTCACGCTGGGCTCTCTTGGCTGGTGGTCTCTCCTCACGGGTGGGTGCTCTCTCAAGGGAAGATGTAGGCTCAATCTCCTCACTAGGTACCACCGTGGGTCCCTTATATGACACTAGGTCGGCAACATTGAATGTGGGACTTATTCCATACTCCTCAGGAGATCTAACTCGTAGGCATTTGCACCAATGCGCCTCAAGACCTGGAAGGGACCAGCCCCACGTGGCCTCAGTTTAGAGTTGGCTCCCGGGGAGAGCCTCTCCGTCCTTACCATCACAAAGTCACCCTCATGGAATTCTTGGTGACGCCGATGAGAGTCGGCCCGTCTCTTATAAGCCTCATTCTTTTTGCTTATGTGCTTGCAAAGGCTTTCATGCAATTTTGTGAATGTTGACATTCTAGGGGTGATGGGTGGACCTAGGCAACCAAAAGTAGACCAATCATGCTTTGATGCCAAGAAGACTTTGATGGATTTTGGAGGGCCGGGGTAACTATATGTGGACTTATCATGCAATGTTGTCACGTAGACTTTGGTGGGCCTAGTTGGGCCGGGGCACCCGTAGGTGAACCTATCATGTAAAGTGGTGATGAATGTAGGGGGACCTGGACATCCGTAGATGCTTTTGACATGCTTAAGACCCATGATGTATGAAGGTGGACCATGACATCCAAATATGGACCACTCATACTTTCTACTTGACATGTGGGTGATATGAATGAATGGACCCAATATAGTGTTCATGCCAAGGGGTATGGTAAGCCTAGACACATGCATGCTTTTTCCAAAGGTGACTTCCATGTGTATAGGTGTGGGACAACCTTTGAACTCCCATTGGAAAGGATCGAACGGATCTAAGAAGGTGGTCATCATGGGGTGGGGCACAATCTTATTACCTAGGGATATGTGGCCCAAGGTCATGGCTCCCAAGGTGTAACCCGGGTCTAGGATGGGGTGGATTGGGTCAAACATGGTGGGTTGGGATAGGGAAAGGTAGGTGGTGGTTAAGGTAGTTGGGTCACCCGGGTTCCTTGGCTCCCATTGTAATGGATCATAGGGATCATAAAATGGGTTACTAAGGGGAAGGAGCTCCATGTCCTCAAGGTCCTCAAAAGGTGCTAAGTCATCCCTCTCAATGATAATTGGGTCAATGTTCTTGGTGAGTGGGTTGGCCATGAGGGGAGGGCTTGGCTCTCTACCCGATATAAAAAGCTCCAATTGGAGGAGAAGTCCGGGCTCATCGGGTGTGGGGAGGAATAGAAGGAGGTCGCTAGTGTAGCAACCAATGGTGCATACCGAGGTGATAGACCCGATGCATAGGTGTAGGAGGCCAAGGCTCCTAGGTTGTTCGGCCATAGGGGTCAACATGCTAGTGAACTCAATTTGCCATGCTAGGCCCTTAAGAAGATCCCCTAAAGTTTCCACTTGGTAGGATGATTGGATGGTGGTGTGATAGGTGGAGAAGGGTACTATGGGGAGGTTTAGCTCCATGAGAGGGTAGACATTGGACGTGATGGGGTGAATTGGTTTCTCCTTTAGCCATCTAGCTAGGGGCCCATCTATGATTATGGTGCCATTTGTGAAGGTTTGTGGCTCTTGAAGACTCGGACAATTTGAAGTGGTAAAGGGTTGAAGCTCTTCCTCACCATTGGTGTGAACTTGGGTTTCCTCATGGGTAGGGAGTGGGTTTGGGGTGTTCACCACTATTAGATCGGGTATGGGTTCTTCTTCCAAGGAGGTGAGAGGGGCTTTTGAGGGTGTGGTGATGATTGGGGCATGGTGTATCCGGGGTGGTAGGTAGTGGGAAACTTGGGTTAGGATAGGTAAGGGTAGTAGTGGAGGTTTTGGTGGGAGTTGGATTGGGGTAGGGAGAGAAGATGGGTGGGTTGAAGGGGTTTGGGTTGATTGGTTTTGGGAGGAGTGTCCCCTTTTGGGGGTGGTGGAGAGGTAGTGGTGAGGGTTACCATGGGCCTAGGTGGAGAGTTGGTCATGGGGCCTAATTGGATATGGGGACCTATGGTTGTGGTGTGGACTTGGAGGTGGGGTGTAAATGTAGTGGTTGGGGTAGGAGAGATGGGAAGTGGTGGGGAATGGGTGATTGGGGTTTTGGATTGACTGGGTGGGGATGATGGAGTTGAAGTGCTCCTTGGACTTTGCTGATTTGAGTAGGAGGGAGAGGGTTGGAGAGTGTAGGTTTTTCTAAGCTCGGTCTTCATCTCATCCCAAGTGCTAATTGGAGCCTCCCTACGGATCTTTCTCAAACCTTCCACAACTAACCAATGAGTTTTAGCTTGTTTGGAGAGGTGTGCCTTGGCTAGCCTCATTCTTCTTCCCTCGTTCAAGGGGCAACTTTTAAAGAATTGGTCCATGGAAATCTCCCAATCTAGGTAAAGGCTTGGGCTATTGGATCCATCAAAGGCGGGGGTTTTGATTTTCAAGTGTTCTAAAAATATGGTTTCTAGATTTCCCCAAAGGTCACTCTCATTCACTCTTGGTGCACGGCTATTTCCTTCAAGTCGGTCGAGTCGAGACATGATATCTTCAAGCCGATTAAGGACATTAGGTAGGGCTTCTATGACAGAGGTGTTGCTACCCACTTTGTTGGCAATGGAACTTCCATGAGGATTTGGGCTTCTTGGGAAAGTTGATGGGGATGGATATGACGGGTATGAAGTGGCCATTCTAGTGGACATGGGAGATGCAACCGAGGACTCTAAATGCATAAACATACCATAGGACCAACTTGTGAAGAGACAAGTTGTGAACTTGCTCTGATACCACTTGATGTGACACAACCTCGGACCTAATGCAAGCAAGCACAATCACAATCTAAATGGGCCAATTTGGGCCGCCGCTCTCTCGTCGCTCACCCAAGCCCGGGGTAACTTGGCAATGCCAAGGTGAGGTTGAGGGGTTGGTCCCTTGCTGGTAGAGGGCCAGCAAGGCCAAGATTTGATTCCCTATGGATTTGGAAGCCCAATTCAACGGGGCCGACGAAGTGCCGACGGCACCGGTTGCACTCTTCCCACGGTGATCACTCAAGGCAATGGGGCTTGAGGATCGGGCTCTCACTCGCATAACCAGCGGAATTAGAACTAATATTGAAAGACAAGCACTAAGTGGAGTGAAGGTTTGAGCACTTACTCGACCGGTTTGAAGAAACCGGTCCCGGTCGGAGACGAGGGCGAGCGGGGAGGCGAGTGGATCCCCACACGCCGTGGCGGTGTCGCTTGACCTGCCCAAACAAATTACACCACTACACCTCTCGCAGGAGGGGGAACTTGGGGTGGGGGTTAATGATATTACATCAATACTACCTCCATGCAGGGAGGGGCCTTCAGCCGGCCAAGCGGGGTGGGAAAACCAAAGCAAAGAACGAGGAACAAGGGTGGATGCCGAATCTGCCTGCTGTCTGCGAACCAGGATAGAGGGTCGGTTTTGCTATTGTAGATCTTTCTGAAGAATTTCTCTGATGGCGAGACCGGTGGAGAAATCTTCATAACAGGAAGGGGAATGCTTCAGAATTTTTGTAAATTCTTCTGGAGTCGCTGCAGGTCGGGGTAGGAGCTTGAATAGGGCCTCTGTTTCTCGGACTAACAGGGGCAGGTCACCAATAGTAGGATGCAGAGGCTGTCCTGGCCGCTCCCGAACTCCAAATTTGATGCCGTCAGCGCCGTTAGAACCATGGGTGAGTCCTCTTTGCAGCAAAAGAAACGGGGATGCTAGAAGAGAATGGAGACGATCTGTGGAGCCAGAAAAGTGAGGAGGTGTCGATGCAGACTGGGGAAGGCAGAGCCGTGCGACCGTGGAATAAAATTGGTAACTTCTGTTCCCGGATGCTGAATGGGATTCTGCTTCTTGATTCTGAAAGTAGACAAGCCGATGAAGAACTTTGAAGAAGGACTTGAAGACTGATTCCTTCGGGGCTGGTCGTGGCAGAGCTTCTAAGCCGGCTCAGGTCCTCAGCCAAGGCAGAACCGCGCAGCTGTGGGAGAATGGACCTCTTGGACGACTCGGAGATCGGAAGAAGATGAAACCACTTCGGTTGCGAAGCCGACTGGCAGACGCTTCCGACGATGGCTCTTGGGTCTTCAAACTCGTCCGGAGGAGGTCGTGGTGGCCGCTGCAAGTTGCTGGTCTGCTGTAGATCTTCAGTTGAGAGCTGTAGGTTGATGATGATGGGGGGGAATGGGGTATATGGGAGGGGAAATGGGGGTGGATGAGTGTGGGGAAAGCCCGGGCTGTGAGGGGGTCTAGGAGGGGGTGTTCCAAGGTGGGGGAAGGGAAGAATGGGGTCTGGAAGGGGGTCTAACAGGTGGTGGGAGGAGGAGCTACGAATTTAGGAAGATGGGTGAGAGGAGAAAGTGAGGGGGGGGGGGGCACAAGTGAGTGGAGGGAAGGGTGGATTTCAAATTTGAAATGGCCTTGGAAGTTGTGGGGTTGTGTGGGGAAGGGGTTGATTGTGTTGGAATGGGTAAAGTGGTGTTGGAATGTGGAAGATGGTGTTGGAATGGTGAGGGATCTTCTTGGGACTAGGGGGGTGGAGTAATGGAGGCCATGGGGAAGTGGAGGGCTTTAATGATGCTAGGTGGGGGTTGAGGTGGTTGGGAAGGTAGGAGAGAGAAGAAAATTCGAAATTGGGTGTTGAGGAGAGAGAAAGTGGAGTGAAAAAGAGGGATTAAGAGAGGGAAGGGTGGGGAATCTCTCCCCTAGGGTTTCTCACCCAAAAATTGTTGGAATCACTCCACTAAACTAAGCTTTGGACTCTCAAATGGCATTTTTTTCATTGATTGATTCATTACCTCCAAATGAAGGAAATGGGGCCCTATATATAGGAAACCCACATTTTACAATAAGTCCCTTACAAAAGACTCAATAACAAATAACCGAAGGGGTAGGGGGGCTCATGGGCCAAGCCCGAAGAATTGGGCCCAATAGCACATTACACAATCTAATGACACTCAAACTTAGGAAAATAAATGTAAGACCTAGGAACATGACTCAAATAAAAGGGGAAATACATCAAATGACTCAAATAAAATTACATAGGACTCAAAATTAAATGACTAAACCATGCCGGATGCAACCGGGGCGAGGAGACGAGCTGTGAACGTGGGCATGGGAGGTGATGTCCCCATCATACAGACTTTGCAATCATCAGGCAATGTATAGACTTGCAAGCCTGAAGGCCAATGTGTGGACTTGCACAGTAGCCCAATGTATGGACTTGACAAAGCTGAATGAAAATCTGAATGAACAATGTATAGACATTGGGTGACACAATGTGCAGACTTCATGATGTGTGGACTTGAGTGTGCGTGCAGGCCAACAGACAATGTGAATGTATATACTTAACACAACGATGCAATGTATGGACTCTACTATGCATGAAGACGAGTGTATAGACTTGTGAAATCTGGGGGCGTCGACGCATGATGCATGAGACACACTTGCTGCGTTGACGCTGCATGACTTGGGAAATGCATAGAACACACAAAGGCTATATAGACTTTGGCAAACAAGCGGCTGTACAGACTTTGACACAACTGTGATGTACAGACTTTTGGGCTCGTCATGCAGTGTATAGACATGCAAGTTATATGAGCAAACGGCTGTACAGACATTGCTATGCATAAAGACGATTGTATAGACTTGTGAAATCTGGGGGGTCGACCCATCAAGGAAGGGGGTCGACCCATCTAAGTGCACTGATGCAGTATATGCACAGAAGAAGCAATATACACAAAGAAGAAGCAATGCACCGATCTTAATTCAAGCACAAAACACTTTATGAACTCTCATGCATTCTCCACAGAATATATCAGTTATATGCATTCAGATTGTTATGATTCAATGTCAAGCTATTAGCAAAACAAAATGGTGACTCATTCATGTTGCTATCATTAAAACACCACATTCATCAAAGCATAAGGGGCACAACAATCTCCCCCTTTTTGATGATGGCAACATAATGAGTCACACTGACTCGTCAAACTATTCTCCCACTTTGACATAATCAAAAAGAAAGGGAATGGTTTGAGAGACACAATGCAGCACACAAAATCAGCATGCAAGATTAACTACTCTCTCCTTAAAAATAGATGACTCATAACTCCCCCTGAAGCACAGGAATGAACTCTGGTTATCCAATAAATCAATCTGAATTCTACCATTACACAAAATCTGAATTCTGGTTACATGAACAGAATGAAACAGAACCAGAGCTGATTGTGAAACAGGATGAAAGATTCCAACAGTGTGGATCAACTAATAATGTAAGATTAGCCATGGGTAAGGGTGAGAAATAGTCAAAGCACAACACATCTCAAGGAAACAATCAATAGCAAGATGCTGATCAGATAGTCTGGAAAGAATCTGAACATGAGGGATTTTAAAGCTTGCATCACTTCAATAAGTCTTAAGAAGAGTAGACTCTCTTATCATAAAGGGTTATGAAGTGGCAACTTAACCAACCAGATTTAATTTTGATGTATACCAAATTTGTCAAATTAAACTCAATAATCATATCTGAATCCAAGTTTTAATAAAGGTGAACCAAATATTCAGAAAACACTCAAAAATAATCATCTTTTATCTTACACACATGATCTCAATGACTCGTTCAAGAGTTATACAAATTAGTATTGATGTTAAACACTTTTTCCTAGAATATGAGTTGACAGACTTTTCAATATTTTTATTTGAAGCACATTATATTTTTCCTGAGTAATTTATGTTGATCAACACCTTTTACATGAGGCACAACAAGTCTTAGTTGAAGTGACCCAGTTACTTAGTGTGATAACTGTCATCGCCTCTCAACATTGAGACCAGAGTTAGCAATATAAGTGTCTTTTTGCATGAGGAGACACCTTAATTAGAGGCCAGACTCCCCAGCTACTCAACACAATTTTGCCATTGCTCTGTCAGGTTTTGATAAATTTTTATCAGAGATAACTATGGCACTTCATGACATGAGTTACTTTATTTCATTGACAAAGAACCCAGTTTCTCAGTGACCAAGACATTGCTCTGAATTCACAATTTTTCATTTAGTCAACATTTTTCAAGTTAATGTTTAACCACAGTACTCACTCTATGAACCTCTACCAAAGAGCCTTGATTTCATATTTTCAGATATCAGATGAGAGAGTTTAAGGTTTACTTGACACATGTGGTTAAAGTTTATTAAACATTATCATTCAGATATTTTCAATTCATTTAATTACAAATCTGAGGATACATTAATCTTATATCAGTCTGGTTCAGTGGTAATTCTTAAACCTATATGATAGGAGTTTCTACAAAATTCTCAGACTGAATTGCATGACATGCAGCTTAAGTTCCTCAGACCAGATCAGTAAATTTAGCTGACCAACAACTCAATAATGGAGCCAAAATAGTCACACCAGCTAAGAGGTATATGAATGAAGAGTACAAGCTGGTGGAGGAGTCAATCAGCAATAGAGAAATATTTCAGAAGGGTGTACATCAACACACATTAGCTGAGTCTGGAATTCAGACAGATCAGCTGACAGGTAGTATCATGAAAAGAGTTGAAGAAAACTCTTCTTTAACAGCTCAACGAATAAAGCGCAGAATCCATTTTCAAGAGAGAGAAATATGACATCATAGTCGATCAAATACTAGACAAGAGGTGTTCAAAATGTGACAATCAAAACACCAATTCTAAAAGCTCCCCCTGTCTAGATGCAATGAAATTTCTTTTCAGGTTTTTCAACTCCACTACACTTCATATGCAACATTAGTCAAACTTTCCCTGACAAAGTGCATGAATTACAATTAATGAACTGCTCATGATTTTAGAATAAGCTCAAGAAGAATTCATGCTTTGCTCAATCAGAGAGAGAATTTATCAAATGCATCATTTTCATTTCAAATTTTCAGATTTTTCAAATTTTATGATATTTAGTACACTACACTAAATGAAAATTGGACCCATGGTACTAATCGGAGGACTTGGTCCAAGGACTACCTCACACATGGCAGTAGCATTCAGACATACTCCATATGCCCTTCAGCACTGTTCCATTTAATATACCATGATTGTCATGCAAATGATATATGCAGTGCAAAGCAATCTCATTTATTCAATGCAAACAACAGCATGAGAAAAGCATCAAATATATTCAGAATTGAATTCAATAGCTGAGTCTAGAATGTAGAATTATCAGCTAAACAAGAAGAGATCATCAAAACTCAACCAAGCAAAACAACAATTTCAGATGATGGAATTTTAAACAAAGTTCAGAACTAACCTGAAAGGTAGGATCCTGGGGTTTTCTGTTGAGTGCATTGGATCATTAACCCCTTTATTCATCAGCTTCCAAGGCACACCTGCAGCAAATCAATCACTTTGATCTTGCAGGAACCCATTAAGTCTTGGGTCCTGAATTACCCCTATCAGGTGTTCTAAACAGTTTCTTAGCAATATGGTCATCAAATTTCATCAGAAAATAGTTGTCCACAGAGTGACCAGATTTACCACAATATCTGCATGATGTAACAGCTCTTGAATTCTTTCTGTGAACATTTGTATAATCATGGAATCTATGTGAGTTAGCATGAAGATTTCTGTTACTTGCATGAAATTTTGATTTACCATTACCTGCCCACCATCATTCAGAAGCTTGGTGGCCAGGTTTTCCACATTCAGAACATACAAGTGTCTTTCCTTTAAAAATAGTTTTATTTCTACCCAAAAAATTTCTATTTGCAGGGAATCTGACAAGTTTGGAATCAAAGTGATTTCCCTGAGCATACCAGCAGTCCTTGACTGCATGCCCATGCTTACCACATTCAAAACACCTAAGGTGCTTGCCTTTTGAGTTCTTGTTGCCCCAAGAATTTTCAGTCCAGCACTCATTTGCCTTGTGTCCAGGCTTGTTGCAAGTGAAACATATGATATGCTGGCCTGAAGTAGATTTATATCCATGTGGGCCATGAGCATGCGTGAAAAATCTAGAATTCACATTGTTGTCTTCTTTCAATTTAAAACATGCATTCATTAGATGACCACGCCTACCACAGTAATAACACGATGCATTAGATTTCTTAGTGGCATGGTTTCTATCAGATAACTTTCTTGAATGCATTGTTTTATTTGCATGCTCATCTTCTTTCAATATTCTGTAATCATCCATGATATGCCCTACCTTGCCACAATAATAACATGAGAATTCCTTCTCAGATGCATGCGAGCGAGTGGATGAATTGTGAGCAGTGTGTACACCATCAGATTCAACTGAGCTAGCAGATTTTAGGCCATGAACATGAATAGTCTTTACCTTCTTTATTTGACCCTTCTTCTTCAATTTCTGACTGTTCTTAACAGTTTTTGTTTATTTTTCATTTTTCTGTGCTTTGAACTGAAATACAGTTGATGAAGGTGATTTTTGATTTTCATTTTTTTTTGGGGATTGCTTTGAAGTACCAGCTACATCAGAACTTTGCACAAAGGTAGTGTATAGCTGGTTTCTAGTAATTTTCTCAACATCAGAATTACAGTTTGTTCCCCCTTTTGAACTATCATCCTTCCTTTTCACAACGGTTTTTATTTTTCTTTCATTCTTAGCAGAATTGGATGCTGATTTTTCTAGATCCTGAATCTTATTTTCCAAAGATGTTATGTGAAGCTCATAACTAGCTATCTCCTGTTCACTGCAGTTGACACATTCACTTAAGACTTTATTTGCAGTTTTATACTTCTCAATTTCTTGTTCTAGACTATTCAGCCTTTGTGATTCTTCATCACAAGTGAGCTTTCCCTTCTTTAAGGTGAGAAGTGTTTCAGATAAGCCAGTATTTAACAACTTTAATTTTTTAACTTCAGCTTTCAGTTCAATGTTTTCTTCCTCATATCTTTGTGATTGAGCTTCCTTAATAACAGATTTTCCTTTTTCGACAGTCAGAAACCTATGTGAGAAAATAGTATTTAAAACCATCAGTCTCTTGTTTTGTTCCCTCAGTTCTTTGTTCTCTTCAGATAGCTTCATGACTGTTTCATTGCATTTTCCACTTCCAGACATCAGCTCCAGCTTTTCAACTAGCTCCTCTTCTCTTTCCTCCACTCTAATTTTCTCAGCCACCAAGTTTTTGTGATCCTCTTTAAGTGAGATAATTTGTTTACTTAGCCATTCATTCTCACTATAAAGATCTTCATTTCGTTCTCTTAGAGCTGAGCACATTTTGCAATTTGATTCAGCAGAAGAAGAGTGTGAAACCTCCCCATTGATTTCATTTAATCTAGCCATAAGATTTTCATTTTTCTTTTGAAATTCTACATTCTCAGCTTTCAATTTCTTCAGATCAACCCTAATCCTTTCCAACTCTTCTAGATTCATCAATTGTTCATTAGTTTTCAGTTTCAGCTGACTTTCTAATTCGGAAATTTTGTTGAAGCCTTCTTGGTTTTCCTTTCTCAATAGGCATATTTGCTTCAAATTCATGTGATTCTCAGAAAGACATTTATCATATAATTCATTTATTTCCAAACACTTTTCACAAGATGAATTAGAATTACTTTTATCAATTTTTTTTTCATTTTCTTATGATGTTTTCTCAAATGATCATAAGACTCCAACAGTTCATTATATGCAACAATCCAATCATCCAAGGTGTAATTTTCGAAGATGTTTACCTGCTCATCGTCTTGTTCTTCATCTTGATTGATACTTGGTTCACTTCCTTGAGCCATCATGCATCAATCATTATCTCTATCGCTAGCAGTCTTCAACTTATCCCAGATTTCCTTGGCTGACCTGCAGGATGAGACGCATGAGATTAGTGCTCTGTCAATTGATGCTTTTACCATAATCAATGCTCTAGAGTTGATGTAGTCTTTCATTTTATCCTTCTTGGTCCATTTAGATTTATCCTTTGACAGTTTGTATGAGCCATGAGTCATTACCTTCCACAAATTAGGATTGGTTGTCCTTACATACCGATGCAACTTTTCCAGCCATGGGCTAAGGTCATTACCTTTGAATATCGGTGGATGAGCCATCAAAACAGATAACAAGCAGATTCAAAGCACAGGACAATTGACAAGAAATGCACTAAAACAGATGAGCAAAGTAAAGCACTAATTCAGTGAAACAAAACACGATCTTAAAAGACCCACTCTGAAATGCACCAACAGCTAGTAGAATCTGTTGCGGATTGTTAGATCCTATGCACAGTAACCCGCTCTGATACCAAGTGTTGGGTTCGGTGCAGTATTCAGAGGGGGGGGTGAATGAATATAGCCCTTATAAAAATTTCACCCAATTAAAAACTAGAATGCTAACAAGATAGATTAGACAATCTGAAGGCTAATTAAATCTAATACTAAGAACAGCGAAATTAAATCTACCTTCTTCAGAAGGAAAGAGCAATAACGGAATAACAAATCAAATAACACTTAATACCACAGTCAAGCACATGGTATGCAATCAAGCCATATCGCCCCTATGCAAGCATCTAGCGTCAATCACACAAAGAGATCAAACCACAGTGTACAAGAGGTTTTTAGGTGGTTCGGTCCTGCAGACCTACATCCACCCCACACTCAAACCGAGTGTGGATTCCGCTGACTCACAGCTTGAACAGCTGGGCATCACAGCTTGCCATACAACCGCTGGGCAACATAGCTTGCCGTCCGAGGAATCCTCCTCACCCGCTGAGCCTCACAGCTTGCTGTCCAGAGGATGCACCTCTACAAACCACTGGGGATTACAGTTTACCCGTCCAGAGGCAACACCTCTGCAAACCGCTGGGCAATACAACTTAGCCGTCCAGTGGAGTCCACCACTGCAATCGCTGACTAACAGCTTGAAGAAAGGTTTAAAAGGAAAGAACAAAAGCAAATAACAACAGCAACTGAAAGCTGAAAAGCGATGAAGCACAATGTGGCTCAGAATGAGCTGACAGGCCTGGATTTGATCCACGGTCCAGTGAAGACTGATCTTTAGACAATTGCTCTCCTCTTCTCTCGATCTCACTATTTCTTCTCAAATTTTTTCTTTTCTTCTTCTCTGCACACTCTGTTCGAGATCTCTAGCTCTCCCTTTCTCTTCCTTTCCTTCTGCTCTTCTTCTTTTTCTTTTCTTCTTCTGCTCCTTGGATTGAAGGCTCTCTGCTACTTCTATCTCACTGTATAGACTTTTCCATTTGATCTCTCAGCTTCCGTCTCTTTTTCTGTTGGACGAAGGCTTCCTTTTATAGGCACTGACAGTAGGAGATAGCACTGGGCGCGTGTGGCTTCCACAGTTCCCGCCCAGATATTTGGCCACGTGTCATCTTCCTGTCAGCCCTCGGATCACGTGCCCTTCATTAGCCTCCACGAGCAGACAACTTGTCAGACAGACGAAGTAGGGTCATCAGTTTAACTATAAACCCTGTACAGACTTTGTAGGATTGAATGCATTGTATAGACTTTACTGAATGGGCTTTGTGAACTTTGAATGCAATGTACAGACTTCATGTAAGAAGGCACCCACTGTACATACTTGCTGAAGTGTAAAGCAATGTGCAGACTTTGAGTGTGTAAAGCAGGCGTTGTACATACTTTGCAAGCATAACACTGGGCGATGTATAGACTTATACTAGCGAATGTGCAGACTTCATGAGAATGCAGCAGCCAATGTATAGACTTGCAGTCTTGTACAGACTAGCCAGTGTATAGACTTGGCGAGCATGCAGCACACGATGTGCAGACTTCGTGCAGTGTATGGACTTCATGCAATGCAATGCAGTGTATAGACTTCATGTTATGCATGAGACTCTAATGAAGACAGACGATGTATAGACTTCATGACTGATGCACGATGCAGACTCGTCCAATGTATACACTTGCTCAATGTTCAATCTTCACGAATGATGTACAGACTACCAAAGTGTAGACTTGCCAAGACAAAAGAACGATGTGCAGACTTAAATAAGGCAAAGTCTATACAGGCTTTGAGGTTCACAATGTATGGACTTTGGCAACCCAACGGCTGTACAGACTTCCACTAAACAACGTTGTATAGACTTGAAAATCTGAACGGAAGGATGTATAGACTTGGCCCCTTGAAGGATGTACAAACTTTGAAGAAATCAGGCGATGTGAAGACTTTACCAATGTATGGACTTGGGCCAACAAAGAACCGATGGATGTATAGACTTTACGAGCACAGTCCAATGGATGGACTTTGCGAAGCACAGTCCAATGTATAGACTTCAAGGGCTTAAAGGCCCAATGTGCAAACTTGGAAGCTTGAACTAATGTACATACTTAACAGTCGCCTTGGCTGTACAGACTTGAGTATAGAAGCTCTATACAGACTTGATCAAGACAAGGTAGTCGAGTGTATAGACTTCAAGTGAAGCGACGGTAAAGCCATAAGTGTATAGACTTCAAGGGAAACGACGGTAAAACTACCGATGTATAGACTTGAAGGGAGGCGTAGGTGAAACTTCCAATGTACAGACTTCGAAGTTGAAAAGTTGGATGTACAGACTTGGAAGAACACTGATGAATGTACATACTTCGAAGTTCAACGAAGGATGTACGAACTTCACCCCGATGTATAGACTTGGAAGATCAAGGGAGGATGTACAGACTTCACCTTAATGCGTCTACAGTGCAGTGTATGGACTTTGAAGAATGATGCACAGTGCGATGTACAGACTTCATATGATGCGAGCTATAGTCCAATGTATGGACTTATGAAGAACAGTGCATGACGATGTACAGACTTTGAATGAAAGTCCAATGTGCGGACTTGCCACCGACCAATGTATATACTTGGTGGGTTCAACTGGTGGATGTACAGACTTTGCAATCATCAGGCAATGTATAGACTTGCAAGCCTGAAGGCCAATGTGTGCACTTGCACAGTAGCCCAATGTATGGACTTGACAAAGCTGAATGAAAATCTGAATGAACAATGTATAGACATTGGGTGACACAATGTGCAGACTTCATGATGTGTGGACTTGAGTGTGCGTGCAAGCCAACAGACAAAGTGAATGTATATACTTAACACAACGATGCAATGTATGGACTCTGCTAAGCATGAAGACGAGTGTATAGACTTGTGAAATCTGGGGGCGTCGACGCATGATGCATGAGACACACTTGCTGTGTTGACGCTGCATGACTTGCGAAATGCATAGAACACACAGAGGCTGTATAGACTTTGGAAAACAAGCGGCTGTACAGACTTTGACACAACTGCGATGTACAGACTTTTAGGCTCGTCATGCAGTGTATAGACATGCAAGTTATATGAGCAAACGGTTGTACAGACATTGCTATGCATAAAGATGATTATATAGACTTGTGAAATCTGGGGGGTCGACCCATCAAGGAAGGGGGTCGACCCATCTAAGTGCACTGATGCAGTATATGCACAGAAGAAGCAATATACACAAAGAAGAAGCAATGCTCCGATCTTAATTCAAGCACAAAACACTTTTTGAACTCTCATGCATTCTCCACAGAATATATCAGTTATATGCATTCAGATTGTTATGATTCAATGTCAAGCTATTAGCAAAATAAAATGGTGACTCATTCATGTTGCTATCATTAAAATACCACATTCATCAAAGCACAAGGGGCACAACACGCCTTGCCCGCCTCCCACGAGTCCGGCTAGGTTTAGCTAAAATAGTTAAATACACACAACATAGACCATGAAATTTAGAGCTTTTACTATCAACAAAACGAGCACAAAAAGTTGTATAAGATAGCCAGATCAATTAAAGGTTTAGTGCCTGCAATCCCTACTAAAACGAAGTGGAACATTGCTAACCCTAATTCTAACATGCTTCCACTAAAACTTAAAATTCTCACATGATACTTGATAACAATTAAGGCTTTTTAGACCAAAAGAAAGAGGAATCGTCGTTGCTTCTAACCATATATAATACTTAGGGTTTGGCTTGCTATCACCTACCTTAATCGAAGGATGAAGGGGGATGAGGGATGCCGGTCGTGCTAGGTACACCCCGCCGGTGATCGCCACGATTCTCCCTTGATCAAGCTCCTCTCCGGCCGCCACAGCTTCTAAATGATTTTAGGGGGGCAGAGGATCATTTTTATTGGTTCTATAGGGTCTGGAGAGTTCTAATTGCGGAGATAGAGTCCACGCAACTTAGTCATGCACGAAACGGGCCGGATAGGGTTGCAGCCACCTTGCGCCGCCAAATACACCTCCTAGGGTTAGGGTTTCAAAGAATAATAATAGGGGAAATGATTTCGTAATCCTAACCTTTCATTTGCATCCGGTTTTAGCTTAAATGGTTTAGTATTTGGGCTCTAATTTCACGTTTTAAGGTCCGATTAGGCTAAGTGTTGATTTGGGCCTTAATCTGCTAATTCAGCTTATTTAATAATTTTATTTGGGCTGGTCATAGAAGACAATTTTATTGAACGTTTTATCCTCCACAAGATTCTAATTTTTTCTAATTTTTATAAAATGGTCAAAATTTTACTTATCCTATTTCTTAAGGAATTACGTATTAATTTCTCAAAAAAAATTATTCGTTATTACACCGGGGTGCTACACCCTCCCCCACTTTAAGGAATTTGGTCCTCCAAATTCACTGAACCTGATAAAAATAGGGAGTGAAATAGCCTACCTAGAATAAGGCGGGATACTGCTTCCGCATGGTATCTTCTGACTCCCAAGTAGCCTCTTTGGTTCCACGCCGACTCCACTGTACTTTAACCATGGGTATGGAACGATTCCTGAGTTACTGCTGCTTATGATCCAGAATCTTGATAGGTCTTTCTTCATAAGTCAAATCTTCCTTCAGCTCCAAATTCGCATGCTGAATGACATGAGTGGGGTCATACACATATTTTCGTAGCATAGACACATGGAAGACATTGTGTACTCCTGATAACTGAGGTGGTAGTGCTAATCGGTAAGCAACCTCTCCCACTCTTTCCAGAATCTCGAATGGACCAACATATCTTGGACTCAGCTTGCCTTGAATACCAAACCTGTGAATCCCTCTCATGGGAGAAACCTTTAAAAACACGTGCTCACCGACCTAAAATTCCAAGGCTCTCATTCTGTTGTCGGCATAGCTCTTCTGTCTTGATTGTGCTACTTGCAATCGATCTCTGATAATACGGATATTCTTAGACGATTTAGAAATGAGATCTGGTCCCAACCATTGCTTCTCATCTACCTCCTCCCAACATAATGGAGATCGACAGCTTCTTCCACACAAAGCTTCAAACGGAGCCATCTGAATAATGGACTGATAACTATTGTTGTAGGCGAATTCAATCAAAGCCAAGTGATCACTCCAACAACCTCCAAAATCAATCATGCAGGCTCTAAGCATATCGATGATCACCCATATTGCATCAAATCCACTACGAGTCTTAGGTAGACCCATAATAAAATCAATGCCACTACTCTCCCACTTCCATTGAGGTATATCAAGTGGTTTCAATTTCCCTGCAGGTCTGAAATGCTCAGTCTTGACTTGCTGACATACCAAACATCTACTCATAAATTCTACAATTTTATTTTTCATATTCGGCCGCCAAAAGGATCTTTTTAAATCCTTAAACATCTTAGTACCTCCATGATGAATAGTGTATCTGGATCTATGAGCTTCTTCGAGAATCTTATTCTTTATTTCAGCTATAGCAGGTACACGGGTCCTTCCCTGAAACAATAATCTGCCATCGTCAGCTACCATGAAATCATGTCTGTTACTCAAACTCTCCCTGATCTCTACCGACTTTGGGTCATTGTCTTGCAAGGACTTGATTTCTATCAAGAATTCTGGTTTAAGTTGAATCTGAGCAATCGTAACCTGGTCCTTGTCAACATTGAGATCCAAACTAGCTAACTACTCCAACAGTCTCCATTCTTGCAACATGAGATGCGACAACTTAGCTATTGTTTTGCGGCTCAAGGCATCCGCTACTACATTCCCCTTTCACGGATGATACTCTATGGAGAAGTCAAAGTCTTTTAAATACTCAAGCCATCTTCTCTGCCTCATATTGAGTTCCTTCTGAGAAAAGAAATACTTCAGACTCTTATGGTCTGAGAACACTATAAATGTATGTCCATACAAGTAGTGCCTCCATATCTTCAAGGCGAACACTACAGCTGCTAGTTCCAAATCATGAACAGTATAGTTCTCTTCATGCTTCCTCAACGGCCTAGAAGAATAGGCTATCACTTTCCCGTGTTGCATGAGCACACAACCTAGACCAATGCCTGAAGCATCAGTGTACACCACAAAACCTCCTTCTCCAGATGGTAAAGCTAAAACAGGGGCAGTAGTTAGACATTCCTTCAAGGTCTAAAAGCTTCTCTCAGAATCCTGTGACCAAGCAAATTTGTTCTCCTTGCGGGTTAATCTTGTTAAAGGCACCGCGATCTTGGAGAAATCCTTAATAAACCTCCGGTAATAACTTGCTAGGCCTAGGAAACTTCTAACTTCAGTTACATTAGTAGGCCTATCTCAATTCTTCACTACCTCTACCTTCCAGGGGTAAATAGAAATATCTTCTTTTGTAATAATATGCCCTAGAAAGGACACCTCTTTCAGCCAGAATTCACACTTACTAAACTTGACGTATAGCTGATGGTCTCTCAATATTTGCAACACCATCCTCAAATGTTCAGCATGCTCCTCCTTACTCTTAGAATAAATCAAGATATCATCAATAAACACCATGACCCACTGATCAAGATAGGGCCGAAACATATTGTTCATCAACTGCATGAAAGCTATGGGTGAATTCGTTAGTCCAAAAGGACTTACTACAAATTCAAAATGCGCATACCTGCTACGGAAGGCCGTCTTATAGATATCCTCTTCCTTAATCTGTAACTGATGGTATCATGATCGAAGATCAATCTTATAAAAAAATTGAGCTCCTGCTATTTGATCAAATAATTCATCAATCCTCGGCAATGGGTATTTGTTCTAGATAGTCAGCGGGTTCAATTGCCGATAATCGATGCACAACCTCATCGAACCATCCTTCTTCCGGACAAACAATACTGGGGCTCCCCACGGGGATGTACTTGTACGAATGAACCCCTTCTCAAGTAATTCCATTAACTGTTGCTTCGATTCCCTCAGCTCCACAGGAGACATACGATAAGGAGCTTTAGAAATACTTGAAATTCTCTCTCAGGCAGAAGTCCTGGAAATTCCTCAGGAAAGACATCTGGAAATTCTCGGATGATAGAAATGTCCTTAATCTCGATCTTCTTCTTAGGGGTCACATAAACAAAGGGTAGAAAAGCCTGACATCCTTTCCTCATCAACTTATCAGCTCGAAGGGCCGAAATATGTGGCACAGACTTATGGTGCCTAACCCCTATAAAAGAAAGTCCAGGGTGTCAAGAAAGAGACACAGAACTAGAACTACAATGAAAATTGGGCTCATACTTAGCCAACCAATCCGCTCTTAAAATTACATCATAATATTTCATATCCATACAAACTAAATCAGCTGGCAAGTTCTGTTCATTAATCATAACCTTACTAGATGGATAGAAATACTTAATTGCTGAACTGGAACCAATAGGGGTTGAAATCTCTAACGGAGAATTCATCAAGACTAGCTTCACAGCTAAAAACTTAGCAAATTTTTGAGAAACAAAAGAATGAGTGGCACTGGTATCAAAGAGAACGAATGCTGGCTTATCATGTATAATAAGTGTACCTTCAACGAGTCCACCCTCCTCGGTGGTTCCGGCATCATCTTCCTGTAGGGCTTGGAGCTTGCCCTGTTACTTCTTAATTCTTTGCAGCTTAGTCGGGGTAGCTTGATCAGACAAAAGGGGACACTCTAGAATACAGTGGTCCCTACTACCATAACGCAGGTAGGCACCCAGCTTGCGCCAGCACTCTGCCATCCTGTGACCTAGACGGTCACAATACTTGCACACGCCCTTAAATGGCATAGTAGGGCTAGGCTTCTTGTCATCATTCTTCGGCATTTGCCCTTCCACGTTCCAGACCCGCCATTGGGCCTTTTCTTGCCATTACCGGGTTTGATACTCCCGAAACCAGTAGGTTGTTCCTTCTTAACACCCTTTCCACAGATTCTCTCCGCCATTTCTAAGGTGTCTTCCATGACTTGAGCTTTCCTTACCATGTCCGCATAAGTTTGAATTTCCATTGGCGCTAACTGGTTGATATACTGCAACTTCAGCCCGTTGAGAAAACGCTTAGCCTTTATCTTCTCTGTAGATATCATGTGAGTGGCATAACGAGATAACTGAGAGAACTAAGCTTCATACTTAGCTACAGATAGATTCCGCTGCTTCAAAGCAACAAACTCAGCCGCTTTCTTTTCTTGCACTCTATCAGAAAAATATTTGCTATTAAAGAGTTCCTCGAACTCCTTCCATGAAACTTGTCTATCTCCAAGGTAAGCCTTCATTGCATCCCACCATGTTCTTGCATCACGCTCCAGCTGTAAGGTCGTTAAAAGAACACGCTCCTGATCGCTACACTACATCACTTCAAAGATCCTCTCCATCTCTTTTAGCCAGTGCTCGGCTTCATCGGGGTCGGTCGAGCATCCAAAACGTGCGGGATTCATCCCACAGAAGTTTCGGTGAAGATCGCCAGCTCCGTGGTTCACTCCTCCTCCTTGGGCCACTTGATGCAAGGCCCAAGTAAGTCCTTGAACCATTCGCTGCATGTCTCGCCATTGCGCATGCTCTGCCGCCATTAGAACGTCCTACACGTAGAATTATTTTAGGGTCATTAGGAAGGGAATCTTAGAATTAGATTATTAACTCAACCCAAGCCTCTACCCAAATCTCACTAGGTTGCGTTATTAGACTTATAACAAGGTTATATGTTCTACAACATCACTTAGGATCCTAGAACTTAGAAAACCTAGGAATATTAGAAACCTAGGCTCTGATACCACCAAACTGTCACGCCCCGACGCGGAATATCAAGACTGGCAGTAGAAACAATTAATAATATTATGCTCATTTTCAGACATGCTATGCTAAAGCTAAAGGGTCAACACAACACCATGAACAGAAAATAACTCCATTAACTAAATAAACATCACATGCTCCATAATCTAATTACATCATCCTTTAAACCAACTTAAGAAAAACTTCTAACATAACATTCACTAGAAATCATTACATCAATATTGACTCAACAATTACAACTCTGCTTGACATGCATTCTAAACCATAAATAGGGCACAAAACATCTATAATGACTCTTCGAAATCTCCAACTGGCTCGCTCCAGGGTTGTCACTCTTACCCATCCCCATCGGTTTGCGAATCCTCACCTGAGCTACCTGAAAGGGGGGAAACAACTGGGTGAGCGAATATTTAGTAGGTAATAACAAGCAAGTTTAAGTAATTAACCAATTAATTGCATTTATATGTGCGAAAATGAATGAAATGAAATGACGATATGAGAAAGTAACATAATAAAAAGAAGGTGAGATCATGATGTAACTGGAAATTGGACAACAAGCAAGAATTAACCAAGTGAAGAAAGATTCAAGTAAGAAATTATGTCGTAGACATCACGCTAGTCATGCACTCGGTGCAATGCCTCACCATGTCATTCAAACTCCCCGGGGCACAAGTACTTTTCGGGCGCTCTCCCAGGACCAGATCGGGCCCTTATGATGCGTTGGCATTGGTTTAATGGATCCAAGATCTCAAGTTATGTCTAGACATTAATCAAGTTAAATGGCCAATTATATAAAGGTATGAACTTTCCTCGGAAAACCCAAGGATAAGTCGAAGAGATACTTTGTCCAGAAAGTTCAAGTTATCAAGAACCAATCAGGTCCTTGGATTCAATATCAAAAAAACACGAAAATCAATTATGGATGATACACGGTCTAAACTGGGCCGCTCAAGCTATGTACGGTCTCCACTGGGCCGTTCAGGACAGAATTGGGCTGGGGATCAGCCTCAACGAAGTCTAGGATAAACGGACCATTCTAGGCCGTTCTTATAAGAATGGTCAGAAATGGGCCTTTCAACTATCAAGGATGGTCAATAATGGGCCGCACATGGCTAGAAGGGCTGGAAGCCCAAAGAACAAGTTAAGCGGAACGGTCGAATAAGATCCGCTCGAGTACATGAATGGACCTAATCAGTCCATTCACCTGGACTTAACTTAATAAACTAGAAATCTACCCAAATGGGCTCCGGGCTGCCATAAGTAGGGCAGAACTGAACCAAGGTCCAGCCCACTCTCCATTGGTCAGCCTATAGCATACTGGGTCAATCAAACCGTGATTTGGTCGAAGAAAGGACAAGGATAATCGACCAACCATAAATGGCAATTAGCCAGGGACGCACGGTTCCTAATGGGCTGCCTATTGAGTTAAGCGGTCCAAATCTAGCCGTTTAAGACTCAGTCGGTCCAAATTGAGCCGTGACTCACAACACAGCAATCCAAGCGGTTCGAGCACGTGAACAGGTTCAAGTCTTGGTGGTACAACTTGCTCGACATCCTAGTGGGAATCCCAGGCTCGCGTGGACTTACGGAGGTTCTGTAATGAAGGTCCTAGTCCGACGGAAGGAGTATCTGGCGGAGAGTCCCAACCATTACAAGGAAATGAGGCTTATAAAACATCGGAAACCAATGTAGCGGTCAGTCAATCCTACCGGAGTAGACTGATTGTCAAATAATCCTAATGACAATTTCAATTATCCATGGATCATAATTAAGATTAACTTCATTGGAAAAGATGAATCAAGATCAAGTGAGAACAAACCAGCAAGAATTCATAAATGTTTACTTCTATAAATTCAAATTTATTATGTGTGTTGCTAACTTACCATTAGCCACTAATCTACTAAAATAAATCATGTTGAAATGATAATGAAGTAATTCTGTATAGATGGGCGGTCCGTTCAGAACCTTTCATATTCCTCGGCGGTCGCACGACAGGCCGTTCATGCCCTCTCCGGTCCGAAGGCCTGCAGGAGATGAGCAGTTTGTAGAGTGCCGCTGGGGAAGACGAACGGTCTGGGACTGGCCGCTAGATGGAAGGGTGGTTAGGGTCTGCCGCTCGTTCCATGAAACAAATTAGAGATAAAACACATGAACGGTCAAGCACCAGCCGCCTATCTAGAATGGGCGGTCTATCGAGAGGTCGCGCATGTCAGGGCGGTCTCTGCTACCTTCGCCTTGCCCGCCTCCGGCGAGTCCAGCTAGGTTTAGCTAAAATAGTTAAATACACACAACATAGAGCATAAAATTTAGGGCTTTTACTATCAACAGAACAAGCACAAAAAGTTGTATAAGATAGCCTGATCAATTAAAGGTTTAGTGCCTGCAATCCCTACTAAAACGAAGTGTAACATTGCTAACCCTAATTCTAACATGCTTCCACTAAAACTTAAAATTCTTGCAGGATACTTGATAACATTTAGGGCTTTTTAGACCAAAAGAAAGAGGACTCGTCGATGCTTCTAACCATATATAATACTTAGGGTTTGGCTTGCTATCACCTACCTTAATCGAAGGATGAAGGGGGAAGAGGGATGAAGATCGTGCTAGGTACACACCATCGGTGTTCATCATGATTCTCCCTTGATCGAGCTCCTCTCCGGCCCCCACAGCTTCTAAATGATTTTAGGGTGACAGAGGATCATTTGTATAGGTTCTATAGGGTTTGGAGAGTTTTAATCGCGGAGATAGAGTCCACGCAACTTAGTCATGCGCGAAACTCGCCGGAGAGGGTTACAGCCACCGTACGCCGCCAAATACACCTCCTGGGGTTAGGGTTTCATAGAATAATAAGAGGGGAAACAATCTCTTAATCCTAACCTTTCATTTGCATCCAGTTTTAGCTTAAATGGTTTAGTATTTGGGCTCTAATTTCACGTTTTAAGGTCTGATTAGGTTAAGTGTTGATTTGGGCATTAATATGCTAATTTGGGTTATTAAAAAATTTTATTTGGGCTGGTCATAAAATACAATTTTACTAAAAATTTCATCCTCTACAAGGGTCTAATTTTTCTAGATTTTTATAAAATGGTCAAAATTTCACTTATCCTATTTCTTAAGGAATTACATATTAATTTCTCAAAAAAAATTATTCGTTATTACACCGGGGTGCTACACCCTCCCCCACTTTAAGGAATTTGGTCCTCCAAATTCACTGAACTTGATAAAAATAGGGAGTGAAATAGCCTACTTAGAATAAGGCAGGATACTGCTTCCGCATGGGATCTTCTAACTCCCAAGTAGCCTCTTCGGTTCCACACAGACTCCATTGTACTTTAACCATGGGTATGGAACGATTCTTGAGTTGCTGCTGCTTATGATCCAGAATCTTGATAGGTCTTTCTTCATAAATCAAATCTTCCTTCAGCTCTAAATCAGCATGCTGAATGACATGAGTGGGGTCATACACATATTTCCGCAGCATAGACACATGGAAGACATTGTGTATTCCTGATAACTGAGGTGGTAGTGCTAATCGGTAGGCAACCTCTCCCACTCTTTCCAGAATCTCAAATGGACCAACATATCTTGGACTCAGCTTGCCTTGAATACGAAACCTGCGAATCCCTCTCATGGGAGAAACCTTCAAAAACACATGCTCACCGACCTGAAATTCCAAGGCTCTCCTTCTATTGTCGGCATAGCTCTTCTGTCTTGATTGTGCTACTTGCAACCAATCTCTGATAATACGGATATTCTTGGATGATTCAGAAATGAGATCTGGTCCCAGCCATTGCTTCTCATCTACCTCCTCCCAACATAATGGAGATCGACAACTTCTTCCACACAAAGCTTCAAACGGAGCCATCTGAATACTGGACTGATAACTATTGTTGTAGGCGAATTCAATCAAAGCCAAGTGATCACTCCAACAACCTCCAAAATCAATAATGCATGCTCTAAGCATATCGATGATCACCCATATTGCATCAAATCCACTACGAGTCCTTGGTAGACCCATAATAAAATCCATGCCAATACTCTCCCACTTTCATTGAGGTATATCAAGTGGTTTCAATTTCCCTGCAAGTCTGAAATGCTCATTCTTGACTTGCTGACATACCAAACATCTACTCACAAATTCTGTAATTTCCTTTTTAATATTCGGCCACCAAAAGGATCTTTTCAAATCCTTAAACATTTTAGTACCTCCAGGATGAATAGTGTATCTGGATCTATGAGCTTCTTCAAGAATCTTATTCTTTATTTCAGCTACAGTAGGTACACATGTCCTTCCCTGAAACAACAATTCGCCATCGTCAGCTACCATGAAATCAGGTCTGTTACTCAAACTCTCCTTGATCTCTACCAACTCTGGGTCATTGTCTTGCAAGGACTTGATTTCTATCAAGAATTCTGGTTTAAGTTGAATCTGAGCAATCGTAACCTAGTCCTTGTCAACATTGAGATCCAAACTAGCTAATTGCTCCAATAGTCTCCATTCTTACAACATGAGATACGACAACTTAGCTATTGGCTTGCGGCTCAAGGCATCCGCTACTACATTCCCCTTTCACAGATGATACTCTATGGACAAGTCAAAGTCTTTTAAATACTCAAGCCATCTTCTCTGCCTCATTTTGAGTTCCTTATGAGAAAATAAATACTTCAGACTCTTATGGTTTGAGAACACTGTAACTGGCTCTCCATACAAGTAGTGCCTCCATATCTTCAAGGCAAACACTATAGCTGCTAGTTCCAAATCATAAACAAGATAGTTCTCTTTATGCTTCCTCAACTACCTAGAAGAATAGGCTATCACTTTCTCGTGTTGCATGAGCACACAACCTAGACCAATGCCTGAAGTATCAGTGTACACCACAAAACCTCCTTCTCCAGATGGTAAAGCCAAAACAGGGGCAGTAGTTAGACATTCCTTCAAGGTTTGAAAGCTTCTCTCGGAATCCTCTGACCAATCAAAGTTGTTCTCCTTGCGGGTTAATCATGTTAAAGGCACCGCGATCTTTGAGAAATCCTTAATAAACCTCCGGTAATAACCTGCTAGGCCTAGGAAACTTCTAACTTCAGTTACATTAGTAGGCCTATCCCAATTCTTCACTGCCTCTACTTCGAGGGGTCAACAGAAATACCTTCCTTTGTAATAATATGCCCTAGAAAGGACACCTCTTGCAGCCAGAATTCATAATTACTAAACTTGGCGTATAGCTGATGGTCTCTCAATATTTGCAATGCCATCCTCAAATGTTCAGCATGCTCCTCCTTACTCTTAGAATAAATCAAGATATCATCAATAAACACCACGACCCACTGATCAAGATAGGGCCGAAACACATTGTTCATCAACTGCATGAAAACTGCGAGTGCATTCGTTAGTCCAAAAGGACTTACTACAAATTCAAAATACCCATACCTGCTACGGAAGGTCGTCTTATAGATATCATCTTCCTTAATCTGCAACTGATGGTATCCTGATCGAACATCAATCTTAGAAAAAAACTGAGCTCCTACTCTCTGATCAAATAATTCGTCAATCCTCGGCAATGGGTATTTGTTCTTGGTAGTCAGCTGGTTCAATTATCGATAATCGATGCATAACCTCATCGATCCATCCTTCTTCCGGACGAACAATACTGGGGCTCCCCACGGGGATGTACTTGGACGAATGAACCCCTTCTCAAGTAATTCCATTAACTGTTGCTTCGATTCCCTCAGCTCCGCGGGAGACATACAATAAGGAGCATTAGAAAAAGGGGTCGCGCCAGGAATTAAATCAATAGAAAAGATAACTTCTCTCTCCGGCGAAAATCCTGGCAATTCCTCAGGAAAGACATCTGGAAAGTCTTGGACGACAGAAATGTCCTTAATCTCGATCTTCTTCTAAGGGGTCACATGAATAAAGGCTAGAAAAGCCTGACATCCTTTCCTCATCAACTTATCAGCTCGAGGGGCCGAAATAAGTGGCACAGCCTTATGGTGCCTAACCCCTATATAAGAAAGTCCAGGGTGTCTAGAAAAAGACACAGAACTAGAACTGCAATGAATATTGGTCTCATACTTAGCCAACCAATCTGCTCCTAAAATTACATCATAATCTTTCATATCCATGCAAACTAAATCAGCTGGCAAGTTCTGTTCATTAATCATTTCCTTACTAGAAGGATAGAAATACTTAATTGCTGAACTAGAACCAATAGGGGTTGAAATCTCTAATGGAGAATTCATCAAGACTGGCTTCACAACTAAAGACTTAGCAAATTTTTGAGAAACAAAAGAATGAGTGGCACCGGTATCAAAGAGAACGAATGCTGGCTTATCATTTATAATAAGAGTACCTTCAACGAGTCCACCCTCCTCGCTGGTTCCAACATCATCTTCCTGTAGGGCTTGGAGCTTGCCCTGTTGCTTCTTAATTCCTTACAGCTTAGTCGGGGTAGCTTGATCAGACAAAAGGGGACACTCTGGAATACGGTGGTCCCTACTACCACAACGTAGGCAGGCGCCCAGCTTGCGCCAGCACTCTTCCATCCTGTGACCTGGACAGTCACAATACTTGCATACGCCCTTAAATGGAACAGTAGGGCCAGGCTTCTTATCATCATTCTTCGGCATTTTGCCCTTCCACGATCCAGACCTGCCATTGGGCCTTTTCTTGCCATTGCCGGGTTTGATACTCCCGGAACCAGTAGGTTGTTCCTTCTTAACACCCTTTCCACGGATTCTCTCCACCATTTCTAAGGTGTCTTCCAAGACTTGAGCTTTCCTTACCATCTCCGCATAAGTTTGAATTTCCATTGGTGCTAACTTGTTGATATACTGCAACTTCAGCCCGTTGAGAAAATGCTTAGCCTTCATCATCTCTGTGGATATCAAGTGAGTGGCATAATGAGATAACGGAGAGAACTGGGCTTCATACTCAGCTACAGATAGATTTCGCTGCTTCAAAGCAGCAAAGTCAGCCGCTTTCTTTTCTTGCACTCTATCAGAAAAATATTTGCTATTAAAGAGTTCCTCGAACTCCTTCCATGAAAATTGTCTATCTCCAAGGTTAGCCTTCACTGCATCCCACCATGTTCTTGCATCACACTCCAGCTGGAAGGTCGTTAAAAGAACACGCTCCTGATCGCTACACTGCATCACTTCAAAGATCCTCTCCATCTCTTTTAGCCAGTGCTCAGCTTCATCGGGGTCGGTCGAGCTTCCAAAACATGGGGGATTCATCCCACGGAAGTTTCGGTGAAGATCGCCAGCTCCGTGGTTCGCTCCTCCTCCTTGGGCCACTTGCTGCAAGGCCCGAGTAAGTCCTTGAACCATTCGCTGCATGTCTCGCCATTGCGCACGCTCTGCCGCCATTAGAACGTCCTACACGTAGAATTATTTTAAGGTCATTAAGAAGGGAATCTAAGAATTAGATTATTAACTCAACCCAAGTCTCTACCCAAATCTCAATAGGTTGGGTTTTTAGACTTATAACAAGGTTATAGGTTCTATGACATCACTTAGGATCCTAGAACTTAGAAAACCTAGGAATATTGGAAACCTAGGCTCTGATACCACCAAACTGTCACGCCCCAACGCGGAATATCGGGACTGGCAGTAGAAATAATTAATAATATTATGCTCATTATCAGACATGCTATGCCAAAGCTAAAGGGTCAACACAACACCATGAACAGAAAATAACTCCATTAACTAAATAAACATCAAATGCTCCATAATCCAATTACATCATCCTTTAAACCAACTTATGAAAAACTTCTAACATAACATTCATTAGACATCATTACATCAATATTGACTCAACAATTACAACTCTGCTTGACATGCACTCTAAACCATAACTAGACACAAAACATCTATAACGACTCTTCGAAATCTCCAACTGGCGTGCTCCAAGGTTGTCACTCTTGCCCATCCCCATCGGTCTGCGAATCCTCACCTGAGCTACCTGAAAGGGGGGAAACAACTGGGTGAGCGAATGCTCAGTAGGTAATAACATGCAAGTTATAGTGCCCCAAAATTTATATAAGTAATTTCTGGGTTATTTAATAATTTTCTGGAATTTATAAAGGCCTAAATAAATTAATAAATGAATTATTGGATTAATAAGTTATTATAAGGCCCGATTGTGTTAAATAATTAGCCTAGCCTATTCAAGTAAGACTCAAAAGGCTTAAGGACCAAGCCCATTAAGTTTGGCCCATATTCTAGAAGGTTATTTAACTTATTCACATATTTTAAAGGATAAATATCCCTTAATTAGATAATTATATAGATAAAATGAATAAAAAAGTTTTATTAATTTGAAATTCTACACACGTTGGCTGTAACGGTCTATCGGGCGACCGCCACATGCATGTAACGCATCAGGACTGGACCGTCACACCCATTTAATTCCACGAGTTGAAGAACTTGTAAAAAGATGGGATCTTTGGGATCCTATCTACAAGAGACCTAATTAGGAGAACATGTAAGGTTACTAGGGACTCTTAGGGATCAGGTTTTGGCCAACTAAGGACTCTAGAATCGATCTAATGCTCAAACCTTAGCCAAATCCCTATAAATAAGACCCAGTTCTGAACAAGGTGACCCTTACTTTTGGCTAGTGAAGAATCAAGGTAAAAAGATATAATTTTGGGTAAGTTCTTTAGAAGGTTTTGTTTATAATACTTTAGACTAATAGCTCTCCAAATTTCGTGCTAGGAGATCAACCAACCAAAGAGATTGAATCTTCCAAAGTTGCTGGTTGGACCTTAGCAACCCAGGAAACTGAACGCAAGTCCTCTGAAGATCAAGAGATTAGGACATTTAAACTATGTAATTGGAGTTTAGTTATTTAGAACTTTTTGTTCCCCGTAGTTTCATCTTCTTACCCTCAAAATTTCACGTCCTTAGGTCAAGAGGCTGAGGAGCTAGAGCAACGTGAAGTTGCTTAAAACTCTTTGGAAAGGGAGAACTAGGGCACGTCTTTCAGACTCAAATTAGAAGTTTAAAGCCCAGTGAAGCGGTAGGTCATCTCATGATTGGCAAAAATATATTGTTAAGGATAAAAGCCTTCTGATTTGACTTGATTTCATGCACTATAGATCATAGATTTCATGTTTTAGTAGAGCCATGCATACATGTGTATTCTTAACCCTAACTAAGTTAAAAGGAACTTTCTTGTCAAATTCACAGAAAACCCATACATGCTATTAGTTTAGCCTTCATTTTATCATGTGGAAATTTATACATGATTTCCAGACATGATGTAAGTTGAAATCTTAGATCTTTTTATTAATTGTTGTCAGCAGAAGCTCTGGCGGATTAGGGTAGGACCGTCACATGACTGTAACGGTCTTACGATAAGCCGTCACACCCTCTGTTGTATTCAAAGATCTCTGTGAACTCTGACACACCATAACTGGAGCATTATATAACTCTGACGGTCCCATGATAAACCGTTACATCAGTGTAACGCGCTTAGACTAGACCGTCAGAATGCTTTGTTCAGGCAGTTCGAGATAGAATTGAAGAACAATCACATTAACTTATAAATATGCCTAGTTATCTAAGTTTTGACCTGTTAGAATGACTTTAAGTTTATCTACTGATTCATAATAGGAATTGCATGATCTTGAGTTATTTTAAAGCATATGTTAATTTTATTGACTAACTTTATAGTTTTGTATTTAAATCATGATTTTTCCAATGTTGTATTGACGGAGTTTTATCTTGGTTTCACATTGCTACACATTCTCTCTCTATCAATAGAGTCATTTTCTTTAAGTACATGGCGCATATTCCGGTATGTTATCTATTAGTTCACACTTTGCACTATAGGAACATTATTCTTGGACATGAGGACCTCTCTATTAGATATTCCTTCCAATGGACTAGGAAATCTTGTTTCAAGGCCTCCATAATTCTCCGCGAGCTTGGGATTCTCACTAGGACGCCGAGTTGGTTGTACCATGAAAGCCCAATCATTAGAAAATACTATCGATGGTTTCTGGTTTTTGGATATGTAACGGATCAAGGTTGGACCGTCAGGCTCATCTAACAGCCCAATAAACGACCGTCACATGTACTGAGTCCATCTTTATTTCTTTCGGATTCAGACCATTATAACGGCCCAATACTGGAGCGTCACGTTATGTAACGGCCCAGTACAAGACCGTCACAATTCTATATTTTGTTAACCCATGGTTTGAGCAAGGGGTTGATATTCTAAAGTTCCTAGGTGGATCATTGATGTTCTAGGACTTGTCACAATGATCAAGATACTTAATTTTAAAGGATGAAAAGTTAAGAAATGAGTCGTTATGCTACCGAATTATTTCCATGAGCATAACATAGTATAAGTCATTCTTGATCTTTCATATTCTAAATTGAAGCATTCATCAATTGATTATTATTATCATGAACTTATTGAACTTATTACATTCTTGGCCATGCTTTATTGTTACATGCGTGGAAGTTACTTTATTTATACTTGAAGATGCGATCGAGCACTGATTGTGTTCAAGGGCTCTATGCTAGTCCCCTCGACTGATTGTCGGAAACATATTATTATAAACCATGGGGTATGATGCTACTGGCGTCGCATTGCGCTGGGAGTACTTTCTTTATAAATAAGTGAAAATCCACGGCACGACATGACATTCTTGTACATTACTTTCTTGCTTGATATTCCACAGAAATTCATGAAGTACTTGCTCATAAGTAAAAGATACTAGAGTGATGATTATGTGACTTGCTAGTACATTCTTGTTTATGAAAGGCCAATATCATATTCTTATTATGTTCTTGCTAGTTCATTCTTGCTCTCATTCTATCTTACATGATCGTTTTGTTACTTTGGTTACTCGCATGACTGATCGCATTTCGCATGATTTTACTTAAATTCTTTAGAGCTAAAATGCTAATTACTTTAATAGTGCTAATCATGTTGATGCGAAGATACCTACTAGGCAATTGTGCTCATTACCTATTTGCAATCTTTTTCAGGAGATGGAAGTGGGTTATACAAGTAGTGGGTCCTAGTGCGAATGAAAATCATATCAAATTGAGAGTGAAGACTTAGGAAGTCTACAATGTTTAGACCGAGTCTTTGTAATTTCTTATTTCTTGAGTATAGTGGAATGGAAAAAGTATGAAAAGGTTATTGTACTTGAATACTCGATTACCGATGAAATAAAGTTAGAGTTTGATTAATTATTATGCGATTGCATTCTTAGGTGTGATTGCCTTGCGCTCTGATCATTCTTGCTTACAAGAGGCTTACCATGCCGGCTGTTTACGTTCCTCGAGCGAGTCTTCCGCTGTAATAAAGGCTTGGGGCATGACAGTTAAGTTGGTATCAGAGCCTAAGTCTCAGGACTTAGGGAGAAGAATTATGTCATAGGATAAGTCCAAGGTTTAGAGACCCCTACCTATGAACTAAGGATGAAATTTTCCATACCCATGTGAGAATTGGGTAGAGCCCGGGATAAGATAGTTAATTAGCCTTAAGATTGATTTTCTTCCAATTTCACGAGAAATAACAAATTGTTATAATTCTCAGAGGTACCTTATTATTACCATGGCTCATCGCGTAGAATGGAATGGCATGCAACAAACTGTTGTCGGCCTTACTCAGGCATTACAAACTATGGCGCAAGCTGGTGCAAGCTGGCGCAGGGGCAAGGGTTGGCGATTTACATCATAATTTACGAAGTTTAAACCCTCTGCGTTTCTATGGTTCTTCTAATCCTGATGAAGCAGAGAACTGGATTGACGAGATGAACCGCATATTTGACGTCATCCAATCCACCGATCAAGAGAAGGTGCGTCTTGCAACCTTCCAACTCAACAAAGATGCCCGTACATGGTGGAAGTCGGTTCCGGCACCTCCGGTCGATGCACCTCATACGTGGGATGGCTTTCTCACCTTATTCCGTGCCAAGTACTTCTATGAGCATGTGAAAGAAAGAAAGGCTGTGGAGTTCGCCTCTCTTCGACAAGGAATGATGACAGTGGCCGAATATGAATTATAATTCTCAAGGGTAGCACCTTATGCACCGCATCTAATAAGTACCGATCTATTTAAGGTAAATCAGTTTATGGACGGGTTACGTCCCGATTGTATTCAGTAGCTTGGGACCCAAAATATCCGTACTTATGTAGAGATGGTTCAGCGGGTATACTTATGTGAGAGGACCTTATAAAAGGTCGAGAAATTGAAAGGGAAAGGAGAAGAGTCTAGCCGACGATCAGATCGGCGTTACAAGAAAGAGAAATTTAGCATCACGGAGCCTCATAAGAGCCGTGATAGTAAGAAGAGATCCAGGAGTGGGAATGTTGGAAGTTCCCAGAAGAACAAGAAGATTAAGGAGGAAGAGCAAGTTGCCACGACTTGCACTTTTTGTTAAAAGTTCGGCCATTCGGCTGAAGAGTGCTGGAAGCGTCTCGGCGCTTGTTTACATTTTGGAAGCAGGGAGCATCGCATGCCGGATTGCCCCCTTATGAAGGACCAGTCATCTTGTGGTGGACGCAGGAGGCAAGCTCGCCTCCATACCGTTCTAGAAGAAGAGGAAGCGCCCAGGGATGGTGGGCTTATAGAAGGTACTCTTCAAATTTGTTCCCATCTTGGATTTGTGCTATTTGATACTAGTGCCTCTCATTCTTTTATTTCCACTACTTTTACAAAAACATTACCAATTGCATCAGTTCCCTTACCTTCAGATCTTGTTATTACCACACCCTTAGGTTCTGGAACATAGTTTACAAACTATTATCTTGATAGCAAAGCGATTATCTTGTAGATCATGATGCTTATATCAATTACAAAAATAAGATTATATCCTTCTGAAAACCCAGTCTTCCAAGATTCTCTTTTCTTGGCATCAAATACAAGAAACACCCCACTATCATATCCTAACTTCACGCTTACAAACTTATCTCGCAAGGATGTGAAACTTTTCTTACTTCTATCATTATTACGGAGTCCAAGGAAATTCTCATAGCAGACATCCCTATTGTAAATGAGTTCCCAGATGTATTCCCATCCGAATTACCCAGTTTACCACCCGAGAGGGAAGTGAACTTCACTATTGAACTCATTCCAAGAGCAGCACATGTTTCTATAACCCCTTACAGGATGTCCCCCACAGAACTCAAGGAACTAAAGAAGCAGTTGCAGGAACTATTGGATAAGGGCTTCATCAAACCTAGCACATCCCCTTGGGGTGCGCCAGTTCTTTTTGTCAAGAAGAAGGATGGTTCTCTCAGGCTATGCATCGATTACCGGTGACTGAATCAACTTACAATAAAAAATAAGTATCCGTTGCCGCGTATTGATGAGCTCTTTGATCAACTTTCGGGAGCAGAATATCTCTCCAAGATTGACCACAGATCAGGTTATCATCAGCTTAGAATTAAAGAAGAAGACATTTATAAATCGGCTTTTCGAAGTCATTATGGCCACTATGAATTCGTGGTAATGCCGTTCGGGTTAACTAACGCCCCAGCAGCATTTATGCAACATATGAACAATGTTTTCCAACCATATCTAGACCAATTCATCATCATCTTCATTGATGACATCTTGATATACTCCAAGACAAAAGAGAAACATGAAGAACATCTGAGGATAGCTCTGCAAACACTTAGAGAACATAAACTTTATGCAAAGCTTAACAAATGTGAATTCTGGCTCAAGGAAGTTTCATTCCTAGGCCACATTATTTCCAAGGAAGGAATCGCTGTGGATCCTTCGAAAGTAGAAGCTGTCAGGAATTGGAGCCGGCCAACGACTGTATCAGAAGTAAGAAGCTTTCTGGGTCTAGCTGGTTATTATAGGACGTTCATTAAGGACTTCTCAAAGATTGCAGTTCTTTTAACAAGACTTATAAGAAAAGAAAATCTCTTTGTTTGGTCCAAGGAATGTGAAGAGAGTTTTCAAACTCTTAAGAATCATCTCACTACAGCTCCTATTCTATCACTACCAGTGGAAGGTGGTGGATTCGAAGTATATACGGAGTCGTCTGGTATTGGCTTAGGATGTGTCCTCATGCAAGATGGAAGAGTAATCTGTTATTCTTCAAGACAATTGAAACGTCACGAGGAAAATTATCTTGTGCATGATTTGGAATTGGCAGCTGTTATTTTCATCTTAAAAATTTGGCGTCATTATCTCTATGGAGAAAAGTTCACGGTATACTCGGACCACAAGAGCTTGAAATATTTAATTTCTCAAAAAGAGCTAAATATGAGGCAGAGAAGATGGTTAGAATACCTCAAAGATTTTGATTTTACTATTCAATATCATCCTGGCAAGGCTAATACTGTAGTCGATGCACTTAGCAGAAAACCAATGGGAATGCTATCAAGTCTTATGGTTAGTATGACTAATCTTATTCCTCAGTTTGCTTAGTTGAATTTAGATATTGACACAAAGGAAGAGGATTGCTTCATGGCTAATATCCGAGCTCAGCCAACATTAATAGAGAATCTGGTCAAGTTGCAAGATGATGATCCCGCGTTACTGGAGATTAAAGCTAACATAGATTAGAGGCCGGACTTCTCTATTTCTAATGACGGAAGATTGCTATTTAAGGGCCGAGTATGTGTACCAGATCATGAGGATACGAAAAAATTGATTCTAGAAGAAGCACATAATTCCAAGTACACCATTCACCCAGGAGGTACAAAGATGTATCAAGATCTCAAAAGAAACTTCTGGTGGCCCAATATGAAGAGAGAGATAGCGGATTTCGTGTCTCACTGTCTCACTTGCCAACAAGTTAAAGACGAGCATTTTAGACCCGCCGGTAAATTACATCTCTTAGACATTCCAACATGGAAGTGGGAGAGTATAGGGATGGATTTCATCATGGGTTTACCTAAGACCAGAGGAGGACATAATGGTATATGGGTAATCATAGACCGATTGACTAAATTTGCACATTTTCTACCAATAAAAAGTCGATGGTCTGTGGATATTCTAGCAGCACTATACATAAAAGAAATTATCAAATTACATGGTATCCCTGTCACTATTATATCTGATAGAGATCCTCGATTCACATCACATTTCTGGAAGGGTCTACAAAACTCACTAGGGACTAGATTGAACTTTAGCACAGCCTTTCATCCTCAAACAGATGGTCAGACGGAAAGAACAAATCAAGTAGTAGAAGATATGCTCAAGGCTTGTGCTATCGATTTTGGAGGAAGTTGGCATGATCACTTGCCTCTGCTAGAATTTGCATATAACAACAATTATCAATCAAGCATACAAATGGCACCTTTTGAAGCGTTATATGGAAAAAGTTGCAGATCACCTATTTGTTGGAATGAAATAGGGGAAATGCAATTTCTAGGCCCCGACCTTATCAGGGATTCTACAGAGAAGATCAAGCTCATTCGAGAAAGACTGTAGATGGCACAAGATAGGCAAAAGTCTTATGCCGATAATCGAAGGCGCGATTTGGAGTTTCAGGTTAGAGATCATGTATATCTAAAGGTTTCTCCTGGTCGTGGTATTCGAAGATTTGGCATCAAAGGTAAGCTAACTCCCAGGTTCATTAGCCCATTTGAAATTCTTGAAAGGGTCGGTGAAGTAGCTTATAGACTGGCTTTACCTCCATAATTAGCAGGAGTTCAAGACGTATTTCACGTCTCTATGCTGAAAAAGTATGTATATGATCCTGACCATGTTATCACTTATGATAATTTGGAAATTCAGAAGGACATGACGTACAAGCAAACGCCAATAAAGATTTTGGAACGAGAAGTGCGTCAACTAACACTACAAGAAAAATCGCGGATAGCGACCGACCTATCGGTCGCTATTCAGTCGTAGATCGGTCTCAAATATGGATTGCGACCGAACAGATACTATATAGCGACCGAATATGTCGGTCGCTATATAATGGTCGCAATAGGGCGACCGACATAATTCGGTCGCAATATCAGTCGTTATCAGAGACCGATTATAATCGGTCGCCTGACCGGTCGCTAATGATTCGGTCGCTATTCAGTCTCTATTCGGTCGCTACATTTGTTGTATTTTAAAAAATAAAATTAACCTATCGGATTAAGTCGGTCTCAATTCGGTCGCTATTCGGTCTCGAATTATGTTGTATTTTTAAAAATAAAATTAACCTATCGGATTTATTCGGTCTCAATTCGGTCGCTAGTAGGTCGCTAAATTTGTTGTATTTTTAAAAATAAAATTAACCTATCGGATTGATTCGGTGGCTAGTCGGTCGCCAGTCGGTCGCCAGTCGGTCGCCAAGTATAATTATTTAATAAAAGAAATATAACGTATAGTCGCTATTCGGTCGCAATTTAGTCTCCATGCGGTCGCTAATTTTGCATTATTTTTTTTTTAAAAATTTATTTAAACTGATAAATAAATTACCTGATAAATAACAAATTCATAACATAAATATAAAATCAACTACACAGACAACAATATCGACAAATCTCAAATTCATCACATACAAACACCTGATAAATAACAATTTCATAAAACAATAATAAATCAACTATACGGATCACAATCTCCACGAACCTCAAATTACACACAATTAAAATAAAATCACAAATTAATCATACATCCATAATAATAAAATGACAACATACACAACTAAAATAAAATCACAAATCCTCCACATATGTCTCATCCTGGTCGTCGTCTCGTCCAACATCTCGCGACGGATGATCCTGTATATCATTTAAAAAAATTATAATCAAATCCTTAATAAAGAAATCAAGCATTAACAAGACTTAATAAAGAAATCAAGCATTAACAAGAGTATGCCAATAGTTTAAGCCAGCTCATTTTCATATATATAAATACACACACACAATATAAGTTCAAATTTCATCTTGTATTTTAAAAATGAAGTTTGAGCGCCGAGCTCAAACCGGGCATCCGATTTGGATTCCGTCAGTTCTGACAAGTCACTTTCATCTCCCCGGTCGTATTGGAATGATCGGCACGGCCATCCGACCGGTATTTCGAATTTTAGACCCCCGGACCCGTCCTAACAGTTCATTTGAACTAAGTGTATTTTAAAAATGAAGTTTGAGCGCCGAGCTCAAACCGGGCATCCGATTTGGATTCCGTCAGTTCTGACAAGTCACTTTCATCTCCCCGGTCGTATTGGAATGATCGGCACGGCCATCCGACCGGTATTTCAGATTTTAGAACCAAATGCCCCGTCCTAACAGTTCATTTGAACTAAGTGTATTTTAAAAATGAAGTTTGAGCGCCGAGCTCAAACCGGGCATCCGATTTGGATTCCGTCAGTTCTGACAAGTCACTTTCATCTCCCCGGTCGTATTGGAATGACCGGCACGGCCATCCGACCGGTATTTCAGATTTTAGACCCCCGGACCCGTCCTAACAGTTCATTTGAAATAAGTGTATTTTAAAAATGAAGTTTGAGCGCCGAGCTCAAACCGGGCATCCGATTTGGATTCCGTCAGTTCTGACAAGTCACTTTCATCTCCCCGGTCGTATTGGAATGATCGGCACGGCCATCCGACCGGTATTTCGAATTTTAGACCCCCGGACCCGTCCTAACAGTTCATTTGAACTAAGTGTATTTTAAAAATGAAGTTTGAGCGCCGAGCTCAAACCGGGCATCCGATTTGGATTCCGTCAGTTCTGACAAGTCACTTTCATCTCCCCGGTCGTATTGGAATGATCGGCACGGCCATCCGACCGGTATTTCAGATTTTAGAACCAAATGCCCCGTCCTAACAGTTCATTTGAACTAAGTGTATTTTAAAAATGAAGTTTGAGCGCCGAGCTCAAACCGGGCATCCGATTTGGATTCCGTCAGTTCTGACAAGTCACTTTCATCTCCCCGGTCGTATTGGAATGACCGGCACGGCCATCCGACCGGTATTTCAGATTTTAGACCCCCGGACCCGTCCTAACAGTTCATTTGAAATAAGTGTATTTTAAAAATGAAGTTTGAGCGCCGAGCTCAAACCGGGCATCCGATTTGGATTCCGTCAGTTCTGACAAGTCACTTTCATCTCCCCGGTCGTATTGGAATGATCGGCACGGCCATCCGACCGGTATTTCGAATTTTAGACCCCCGGACCCGTCCTAACAGTTCATTTGAACTAAGTGTATTTTAAAAATGAAGTTTGAGCGCCGAGCTCAAACCGGGCATCCGATTTGGATTCCGTCAGTTCTGACAAGTCACTTTCATCTCCCCGGTCGTATTGGAATGATCGGCACGGCCATCCGACCGGTATTTCAGATTTTAGAACCAAATGCCCCGTCCTAACAGTTCATTTGAACTAAGTGTATTTTAAAAATGAAGTTTGAGCGCCGAGCTCAAACCGGGCATCCGATTTGGATTCCGTCAGTTCTGACAAGTCACTTTCATCTCCCCGGTCGTATTGGAATGACCGGCACGGCCATCCGACCGGTATTTCAGATTTTAGACCCCCGGACCCGTCCTAACAGTTCATTTGAAATAAGTGTATTTTAAAAATGAAGTTTGAGCGCCGAGCTCAAACCGGGCATCCGATTTGGATTCCGTCAGTTCTGACAAGTCACTTTCATCTCCCCGGTCGTATTGGAATGATCGGCACGGCCATCCGACCGGTATTTCGAATTTTAGACCCCCGGACCCGTCCTAACAGTTCATTTGAACTAAGTGTATTTTAAAAATGAAGTTTGAGCGCCGAGCTCAAACCGGGCATCCGATTTGGATTCCGTCAGTTCTGACAAGTCACTTTCATCTCCCCGGTCGTATTGGAATGATCGGCACGGCCATCCGACCGGTATTTCAGATTTTAGAACCAAATGCCCCGTCCTAACAGTTCATTTGAACTAAGTGTATTTTAAAAATGAAGTTTGAGCGCCGAGCTCAAACCGGGCATCCGATTTGGATTCCGTCAGTTCTGACAAGTCACTTTCATCTCCCCGGTCGTATTGGAATGACCGGCACGGCCATCCGACCGGTATTTCAGATTTTAGACCCCCGGACCCGTCCTAACAGTTCATTTGAAATAAGTGTATTTTAAAAATGAAGTTTGAGCGCCGAGCTCAAACCGGGCATCCGATTTGGATTCCGTCAGTTCTGACAAGTCACTTTCATCTCCCCGGTCGTATTGGAATGACCGGCACGGCCATCCGACCGGTATTTCAGATTTTAGAACCAAATGCATAAGTTGCTGCTTCTCGCTGCCTCCATTCAGGTTTGTTAATGTTTTCTTCTATGAATGGCATAACAAGAGGCACAATGTCATCTCCCACGGTCCGTGCAACCAAACCCAAGCATGTTCCTCCAGCCATTGCAAGATTCCAAACTCCTTCATCCTGATCTTGGTCGTCTTCTTGCTTAAGGAGTGTCTCCAACAGCATAGGGACAAGCGCAGGTAGTGCCTGCTTGATAAAATAAAAGCAAGGGGTGTCAGAATCAGCAGAAAAATCCCCTCCATATTCATCTAAGATGTCAATCTCTTCATCGCATATTGAGCTCCAGAATTCAATAGCTTGTAGAGCAACAGGTTCCTCATCTTCCCTCACAGCTTTTGCAGTGATGTTAAATATGTCCTGCATATACGATGCAAGCTTCTCATAATACATGGAGGATATGGAGACCAAGCATTCGAATGCAGCCTGCCGTATCTTCACCTCAGGGGACAGAGTAGCTTCACAAATGACTCTCATGATATAATCCCTCTCCATATCATTCCCGAAGTTTGCCTGAGCAAATCCCAAAGAATTATGCAGAGCTCGAGTTGCAGCCAGCCTAACATCAATGTTTCCCTCAGAAGCACTCATGCCTTGAACAACCGCTGTCAATATCTTATTGACTTGCTCTTGATCAACTTCATCAGGGGAGACTTCTTCACACATGTAACCTAGGGTGTCCAAAGTTGCTTGCTTAACATCTGGCTGAAGTTGGTGAATATTTGACAAGAGAGAACTGATAAGTTCAGGCCATTGATTTTGAGGCAACTCAATACCAGCAATCTTTGCAACAACTTGAGATGCAGTAGATCTTGCATCAATCACCGGTGAAGAGAGAGTCTGTAGTAAACATCCTTTGACCTGGGCCCTAACAGCTACATCCAATGATAACCATCTCTGCACATGCTCAAATTTTCTGTGTTGCTCCTTTGCATCCAGGGCATTTTTGAGAATCAAGCCTGCCAATTTACGGCTAACAACAGGCTTGTCATTATTTGCTAATTCACTCGAAAGAGATAGCAAGAACCCAGTAACATTTTGATCCTGAAATTGTTTTAAACTTTCCTCAGCATGCTTGCGAACCGCTGAATCTATTGACTGTGCATTCAAAAGAACTTGGGTAACTTCCATAGCCATTTCTGTATGGTATCTTCTCCGCCTTTCCCTTGCAGGGATACGCCCCAATGGCGGCCGCCGCCGACTATATATAATATCCTTCACTTCTTGTAACTTATGACCTATGCTCCTTTGTATGAACTGCCCTTCCTTTGCTTAGAGGTGCTGTTCCTGGCTTCCTGCCATGACAGTTACCAGACTTTGGGGAGATCTTTTCACCTAAATTGGCATATTTTATTCATGTCTACATGTTACTTTCCTTATATTATTCTAGCTTTATGAATATTTATAGATCTGTATCCTCCCCCACTCAAGTGAATAGAATTTATACATATCTTTTCACTTTCAGTTCTAACCAAAATCTCTATACACCTATGGAAAATCCTGCAGAACAGTCTGCCTGTTGATTCTAATATCCAGAGGATAGGTGTAAGATGATATTTAGAGTTAAGAAAATGATATTTTCCCCTCCTCAATCTAAATTCTTATATTTTGTAAGATGATATTTAGAGTTAACAAATAGAAAATCAATCAAATAAAATACTTACCGGAGGCTGCTGTGCAGGAGGTGCAGGAGGTGCTCTACTACTATCAATTCCCAAGGATGTGAGCATCTGGGAGACGGTCTGAGCGACGATGGTTGAGATATTCTGAGAGATATTCTGAGAGACGGTCTCGTTGACGATCTGCCTAAACATATCTGGAGTCATGGTCGGGGCGGCACTGGAAGAACCTCTCCGATATACCACAAAATATTTATTGATTAAGAAATTTTCTTAAACACTTACTAATAAGTGGTTAAGAAATTAATCAAAATCAATAAAGGTATATCAGAGAGGAGTGAGAAGACGCATCCAGCCAAAATTTTTAACAAACAACACAAACACATATAGTAATTAACCACCTAAGTGCGATCAAACATTCACAGACTGTCCAAACGGGACAATTCAAGACTTTGAGTTAGATATACACATTCTCATCATTCAAAATGAGAACGTGCACATCAATCCCAAAGTCTTGAACGGGTAGATTGATTGACACGGGTTTAACACGCTCTCCTAAGATGCGTGCAATGTTAGGTTGCACCCACGCATCTCAGCTCACATACAACACCCAACTAATTAAATATTGACAAGATAATAACACATTCTAAAAACATAGCAGTAACATGTTAAAATAAAATTCATGCTCTTATGAATGTGCTGGAAATGCTGCAAGTAACACCCAACTATCTCTAGCTTCATATATAATTACTATTTTAGAAATGCTACAAGTCTAAATAACAAAAAAGAAAAAATAAACAACGGAACAGTGGTCTTCAGACACAGTATTCTGATTAGACAGAGCATGGATATATTGCAAGATACGTGATCAAACCGCCCAGCATCTAAATAAGGTTAGGTGCATCATTCTGTTTTAGAAATCTGATTAGAAGCGCCACATGATCACAAGAGCCTTCTTTAGGAATTCTCATCCTCATGATTATATGCCAACTGAATTACATTTCATAAAGAAAAAATAAAATCAGCAGCAAACTCTCTACATCATAAGGCTGTGATAGTCAGATATATATCTTGCATATCATTCCATTTGGACTACGGACAAGGGAAAAAGGAAAAAAGATTCTGACTGAGTGCATGCATACGAATGTATGATCCACTCCCACAAACACATGAAGAAATCATGCTGCCAGATGCTTTTGAACATAATTGAATCTTTAGATCCAGGCTAAGGATGAACATGTCTGATTTTGGTGCAGATATGGGGTGCGGGTGCATCCAAATCCAAGTCAATAAGGAAACTACCATCTTAAACTGTCTTATAAGACCCTATAGTTCTATCGAAAAGCTACAGTATTATAGGTATCATATAAATATCAGATAATTGAATAATACTTAAATTACTATTTTATCCTTTAATATCATCCATTAATTTAATCTAATGATCAAGTATACATAAAATAAAATTTAAACATCATATTAATACCTATTATATTAGTTTATTTATTTTGGGTACACCACTGATTATCAGCTCCAAATACATATACATCCATTACCAGGATTCTTCTTTCCCTACAACAGCAGTTGCTTTCACCTTAGGACTTGGAAAAGAAAAATAAAGGCATCTAATCTCATGTGCATCCATTTGTTGGATAACGTGATGAATTCTAAAATTGAATACATCATCTGAAAAGCAAGGAAAAGGAAGTAACTTGTTCTATCGACCCACTCGGGGTCCTCAGAATGCATAATGCATTGCTCACCACTGTTAAGTATCAACATAATGTAGCCAATTAAGGCTCAGAAGAAGGCTCAAAAATGGTTAAAATTGGGAGCATGTACACAAATGGAAATTAAGGAACCCCAATGTGACTAGCTTGTCTAATTGTGAAAGCAAGTACATGATCAGCATCCCCTGAGCCCCAAACCACATGCACATGCATGAACAAGTCAAATTGTACATGTACATTATACATGTGGAAATGTAACCTACCCAGCCAAATGCAAAAGGAAGATTGTTCCCAGTTCCTAATGGTACTGTAGCAACAGGAGGTGGGTGGGCTAGTTTGAGATCAGAGACCACTCCAAGCATGAATTTTATTTTAACATCCAACACATTCATAAGAGCAGAAATCAAATATAGCAGGATATTAAAATTTAATACCGGAGCCGGAGGGGGGGACCGGAGCCGGAGGGGGGGCCCTGCAGAGGGGGAACCGGAGCCGGTGGGGGGACCGGAGCCGGAGGGGGGCCCTGCGGAGGGGGGACCGGAGCCGGAGGGGGGGCCCTGCGGAGGGGGGGGCGGAGCCGGAGGGGGGGCCCTGCGGAGGGGGGACCGGAGCCGGAGGGGGGACCGGATGGGGAGGGGAGAGCCGCGCCGGAGGGGGAAACCAGATGGGGAGGGGAGAGCAGCGCCGGAGGGGGAGGGGGGGCTCGGGCGGGAGGGGGCCGCAGGGGGAGGGGGGGCTCGGGCGGAGAGGGGGTCGGGCGGGAGAGGGGCCGCAAGGGGAGGGGGGCTCGGGCGGAGGGGGGCTCCGGCGGGAGGGGGCCGCAGGGGGAGGGGGGGCTCGGGCGGAGAGGGGCTCGGGCGGGAGGGGGCCGCAGGGGGAGGGGGGGCTCGGGCGGAGGGGGGCTCCGGCGGGGGTCCGCCTCACTTACCTCCGATGGCCGGTCCCCGCCGCCGCTCGCAGTCGTCCGTCCACCGCCGCTCGCCACGCCGGTCGTCCGTCCACCGCCGCTCGCCACGCCGCTCGCAGTCGTCCGTCCACCGCCGATGGGAGCTGGTCGCGGGGGGGGAGATGGGGGGGCCGCAGAGGGAGGGGGGGCTCGGGCGGAGAGGGGCTCGGGCGGGAGGGGGCAGCAGGGGGAGGGGGGGCTAGGGCGGAGAGGGGCTCGGACGGGAGGGCGCCGCAGGGGGAGGGGGGGCTCGGGCGGGAGAGGGGCCGCAAGGGGAGGGGGGGCTCGGGCGGAGGGGGGCTCCGGCGGGAGGGGGCCGCAGGGGGAGGGGGGGCTCGGGCGGAGGGGGGCTCGGGCGGGGGAGGGGGGGCCGCAAGGGGAGGGGGGGCTCGGGCGGAGGGGGGCTCCGGCGGGAGGGGGCAGCAGGGGGAGGGGGGGCTAGGGCGGAGAGGGGCTCGGACGGGAGGGGGAGGGGGGGCTAGGGCGGAGAGGGGCTCGGGCGGGAGGGGGCCGCAGGGGGAGGGGGGGGCTCGGGCGGAGGGGGGATCGGGCGGGAGGGGAGGGGGCCGCAGGGGGAGGGGGGGCTAGGGCGGAGAGGGGCTCGGGCGGGAGGGGCCCGCAGGGGGGAGGGGGGGGACGCGGGGGGGATGGGGGGGAGCTGGTGGCGGGGGGGGGGGGGAGATGAGTGATCAGCGACCGCTTCGCGACCTAAATAAATTCGGTCGCAAGATCAGCTACCGATTAGAGACCGAAATAATTTCGGTCGCAGAATGGGTCTCAGACGTGCGACCGATTATATCGATCGCTATATGGTCGCTATTTGGGACCGACTAGCGACCGATTTATTCGGTCTCTAATTCGGTCGCTATTGCCACTTTTTCTTGTAGTGTTAGAAGAATTCATTGTTATATATGATAAATGGTTACCTAGTGTCCAATAGTGTCTTTATATATCCTTTTCTTTATATATGTGATAAATTAAGTAGAGCATTCGTAACTTTTATCTTTGTAGTTTAAAGGGATTTTTGCATATATACCATTATAAAGATCGTCTTTGTCAAATAAATTCTTCATTTAGATCTATTATCAAGAAAGCTCTTGAAATAGCTAGAATGTAGTTATACCTTTATAATTCTCAGCCATCCCACATTTAAAATGTTAAGATATGTGAAATGCCCAAAATACCATGTGCGAGAGAGAAAAAGAGAAATCTCAATAGCCCCCCCCCCTCCCCCTCTCCCACCCCCCAAGCCTTGATGATGCCAAGAGTTACAGAGGAATGTCTCCCTCTCCCCCTCAAGTGAACCCCTCCCCTCTCGGCCACCCTCCCCCCTTCCGGTGAACCCGCCTCCCTACTTGCAACCTCTCCTCTCCGCGGCCCTCCCCTCCCCTCCCACGAACGCGAGAGAGAGAGAGAGTAAGTTAATAATTTTGCCATTTGACTCACGTTTAGCTCTAGTTAAACCAACTTGAGTTACGTCAGAGGTATAACTACAATCATTCTAACTATTTTGAAGATTTTCTCGATAATAGGTCTATAGGAGAGTTTATTTGGCAAAACCGATATTTATAGATATATATATATATACAAAAATCCCTTGTTTAAAAGGGCTAGTAACTGAGGACCATTCCATCTTGACGCAAGTCATTTATCTTATATCCCGTAAAGAAATTCTGATAACCAACGAGATAAAATTTCTACCCCCGGACACACAGCATGCCCAGACATAACATATGGATGTGTAAGCTTCTCAATTGATGTGCAAACAGTAACGTGCTTCCAGAAGTTCAACAAGGATTTCGTTGTTGACCTGGCCGGTGGAGGAGTGGGATAATCTGGGACGGCGGAAGAACTAGCTCGGAATACCCAGTCACAAACACAGAACGCAGAGAGGGGCGTCATGGTAACTTAAATTTTAAGACTTCTTGGGTTGTAGGGGGTGAAGTGAGAAACCTCAACCTGCACAGCCATTGCTCATTTCGATCAATGGTAGTGGTAACCAGATCATATGCATCCGGATTTACCAAGAACATGTCTAATCAATCCTTGGGTTTGCACTCAACAAGATAGAATTCACCAGAGTAACATCCACACGATGAGCAGGGCGGTGACGGAGGGGGAAGGGAGAGAGAGAGAGAGAGAGAGAGAGAGAGAGAGAGGTACCTGCGGAGGGCGACGACGGCAGGGCGAGCGGCGACGGCGACTCGACGCGAGCGGCGCGGCGACGGGCTCCGGCGGAGGGGGGCTCGGGCGGGAGGCAGCAAGGGGAGGGGGGCTCCGGCGGAGGAGGGGGGCTCGGGCGGGAGGGCTCGGGCGGAGGGGGGGCTCCGGCGGAGGGGGCTCGGGCGGGAGCGGGGAGGGGGGCTAGGGCGGAGAGGGGGCCGCAGGGGAAGGGGGCTCGGGAGGGGGGGCTCGGGCGGGAGGGCTCGGGCGGGCGGGGGTCGTAGTAGGAAGTATAACGGCATCAGCGACCGACTGGAGACCGAAGTTAATTCGGTCGCAATAATAGCGACCGATTAGCGACCGATATACATGCGGTCGCTGAAACGGTCTCGGTTATGCGACCGATTATTTCGGTCTCCGAATTGGTCTCTATTTGGGACCGACTAGCGACCGATTAAATCGGTCGCTAATTCGGTCGCTATAGCCACTTTTTCTTGTAGTGTAAGTAATAAAGTTATTCCTATGGTCAAGATTCAATGGAAGAAAACATGGTCATATGAAACAACATGGGAAACCGAAGAAGCTATGCGGAAAAGATTTCCAGAATTATTTAACTGTAAGTACACTCTCCATAATCCATTTATTGAATTTGGGGACCAAATTCTTCTAAGTGGGGGAGGGTGTAGTGCCCCAAAATTTATATAAGTAATTTCTAGGTTATTTAATAATTTTATGGAATTTATAAAGGCCTAAATAAATTAAGAAATAGATTATTGGATTAATAAGTTATTATAAGGCCCAATTGTGTTAAATAATTAGCTTAGCCTATTCAAGTAAGACTCAAAAGGCTTAAGGACAAAGCCCAATAAGTTTGGCCCATATTCTAGAAGGTTATTTAGCTTATTCACGGATTTTAAAGGATAATTATCCCTTAATTAGAAAATTGTATAGATAAAATGAATAAAAGAGTTTTATTAATTTAAAATTCTGCACACGTTGGCTGTAACGGTCTATCGGGCGACCGCCACTTGTATGTAACGGATCAGGACTGGACTATCACACCCTGTTAATTCCGTGAGTTGAAGAACTTACAAAAAGATGGGATCTTTGAGATCCTATCTGCAAGAGACCTAATTAGGAGAACATGTAAGGTTACTAGGGACTCTTAGGGATCAGGGTTTTGGCCAACTAAGGACTCTAGAATCGATCTAATCCTCAAACCCTAGCCAAATCCCTATAAATAAGACCCAGTTTTGAACTGGGCGACCCTTACTTTTGGCTCGAGAAGAATCAAGGTAAAGAGATAGAATTTCGGGTAAGTTCTTTAGAAGGTTTGGTTGATAATACTTTAGACTAATAGCTCTCCAAATTTCATGCTAGGAGATCAACCTACCAAGGAGATTGAAGCTTCCAAAGTTGTTGGTCGGACCTTAGCAACCCAGGAAACTGAACGCAAGTCCTCTGAAGATCAGGAGATTAGGACGTCTAAACGAGGTAATTAGAGTTCGATTATTTAGAACTTTTTGTTCCCCGTAGTTTTATATTTTTACTCTCAAAATTTCACGTCCTTAGGTCAAGAGGCTGAGGAGCTAGAGTAGCATGAAGTTGCTGGAAACTCACTAGAAAGGGAGAACTAGAGCACATCTTCCAGACTCAAATTAGAAGTTTAAAGTCCAGTTAAGCGGTAGGTCCTCTCATGATTGGCAAAAACATCTTGTTAGGGATAAAAGCCCTGTGATTTGACTTGATTTCATGAACTATAGATCATGGATTTCATGTTTTAGTAGAGTCATGCATACATGTGTATTCTTAGCCCTAACTAAGTTAAAAGGAACTTTCTTGTCAAATTCACAGAAAACCCATGCATGCTATTAGTTTAGCCTTCATTTTATCGTATGGAAATTTATACATGATTTCCAGACAAGATGTAAGTTGAAACCTTAGATCTTTTTATCTATTATTGTCAGCAGAAGCTCTGACGGATTAGGGTAGGACCATCACATGACTGTAACGATCTTACGATAAGCCGTCACACCCTTTGTTGTATTCAAAGCTCTCTGTGAACTCTGACGCACCATAACTGGAGCATTATATAACTCTGATAGTCCCACGATAAACTGTTACATCAGTGTAACGTGCTTAGACTAGACCGTCTGAATGCTTTGTTCAGGCAATTCGAGACAGAATTGAAGAACAATCACATTAACTTATAAATATGCCTAGTTATCTAAGTTTTGACCTGTTAGAATGACTTTAAGTTTATCTACTGATTCATAATAGGAATTGTATGATCTTGAGTTATTTTAAAGCATATGTTAATTTTATTGACTAACTTTATAGTTTTGTATTTAAATCATGATTTTTCCAATGTTGTATTGACGGAGTTTTATCTTGGTTTCACATTGCTACACATTCTCTCTCTATCAATAGAGTCATTTTCTTTAAGTACATGGCGCATATTCTGGTATGTTATCCATTAGTTCACACTTTGCACTATAGGAACATTATTCTTGGACATGAGGACCTCTCTATTAGATATTCCTTCCAATGGATTAGAAAATCTTGTTTCAAGGCCTTCGTAATTCTCCGCGAGTCTGAGATTCTCACTAGGACGCCGAGTTGGTTGTACCATGAAAGCCCAATCATTAGAAAACACTATCGATAGTTTCTGGTTGTCGGATATGTAACGGATCAAGGTTGGACCGTCAGACTCATCTAACGGCCCAATAAATGACCGTCACATGTACTGAGTCCATCTTTATTTCTTTCGGATTCAGACCATTGTAACGGCCCAATACTGGAGCGTCACGTTATGTAACAGCCCAGTACAAGACCGTCACACTTCTATATTTTGTTAACCCGAGGTTTGACCAAGAGGTTGATATTCTAAAGTTCCTAGGTGGATCATTGATGTTCTAGGACTTGTCACAATGATCAAGATACTTAATTTTAAAGAATGAAAAGTTAAGAAATGAGACGTTATGCGACCGAATTATTTCCATGAGCATAACATAGTATAAGTCATTCTTGATCTTTCATATTCTAAATTAAAGTGTTTATTCATTGATTATTATTATCATGAACTTATTGAACTTATTACATTCTTGGCCATACTTTATTGTTACATGCGTGGAAGTAGCTTGATTTATACTTGAAGATGCGATCGAGCACTGATTGTGTTCAAGGGCTCTATGCTAGTCCCCTCGGCTGATTGTCGGAAACATACAATTATAAATCATGGGGTATGATGCTACTGGCGTCGCATTGCGCTAGGAGTACTTTCTTTATAAATAAGAGAAAATTCACGACACGACACGACATTCTTGTACATGACTTTCTTGATTGATATTCCACAGAAATTTGTGAAGTACTTGCTTATAAGTAAAAGATACTAGAGTGATGATTATGTGGCATGATAGTACATTCTCGATACATTCTTGTTTATGAAAAGTGAATATCATGTTCTTGTTACGTTCTTCCTAGTTCATTCTTGCTCTCATTCTATCTTACATGATCATTTTGTTACTTTGGTTACTCGCATGATTGATCACATTTCGCATGATTTTACCTAAATTCTTTAGAGCTAAAATACTAATTACTTTAATAGTGCTAATCATGTTGATGCGAAGATACCTACTGGGCAAGTGTGCTCATTACCTATTTCCAATCTTTTTTAGGAGATGGAAGTGATACGAATTCGGATTCAGGTTATACAAGTAGAGGGTCCGAGAGTGAATGAAAATCATATCGAATTGAGAGTGAAGACTTCGGAAGTCTACAATATTTAGATCGAGTCTATGTAATTTCTTATTTCTTGAGTATAGTGGAATGGAAAAAGTATGAAAAGGTTATTGTACTTGAATACTCGATTACCAATGAAATAAAGTTGTAGTTTGATTAATTATTATGTGATTGCATTCTTATGTGTGATTACCTTGCGCTCTGATCATTCTTGCTTGCAAGAGGCTTACCATGCCGGCTGTTCACGTTCCTCGAGCGAGTCTTCCGCTGTAATAAAGACTCGGGGCGTGACACAAGTTTAAGTAATTAACCAATTAATTACATTTATATGTTTGAAAAAGAACGAAATGAAATGACGATATGACAAAGTAACATAATAAAAAGAAGGCGAGATCATGATATAATTGGAAATTGGCCAACAAGCAAGAATTAACCAAGTCAAGCAAGATTCAAGTAAGAGATTATGTCGCAGACATCACGCTAGTCATGCACTCAGTGCAATGTCTCACCATGTCATTCAAACTCCCCGGGGCACAAGTACTTTTCGGGCGCTCCTCTCAGGACCAGACCGGGCCCTTATGATGCGTAGGCATTGGTTTAATAGATCCAAGATCCCAAGTTATGTCTAGACATTAATCAAGTTAAATGGCCAATTATATCAAGGTACAAACTTTGCTCGGAAAACCCAAGGATAAGTCGAAGAGATACTTTGTCCAGAAAGTTCAAGTTATCAAGAACCAATCAGGTCCTTGGATTCAATATCAAAAAATGTAGAAATCAATTCTGGATGATACGCGGTCTCAATTGGGCCGCTCAAGCTATGTACGGTCTCCACTGGGTTGTTCAGGACAGAATTGGGCTGAGGATCAACCTCAACGAAGTCAAGGATAAACTGACCATTCTAGGCCGCTCTTATAAGAACGGTCAGAAATGGGCCTTTCAACTATCAAGGACGGTCAATAATGGGCCGCACATGGCCAGAAGGACTGGAAGCCCAAAGAACAAGATAAGCGGAACGGTCCAATAATATCCGCTCGAGTACATGAATGGGCCTAATCAGTCCGTTCAACTGGGCTTAACTTAATAAACTAGAAATGTACCTAAATGGGCTCCGGGCTAACATAAGTGGGGCAGAACTGAACCAGGGTCTAGCCCACTCTCCACTGGTCAGCCTAAGGCTTACTGGGTCGATCAAACCGTGATTTGGTTGAAGAAATGACAAGGATAATCGACCAACCTTGAATGACAATTAGCGAGGGATGCACGGTTCCTAATGGGCTGCCTATTGAGTTAAACGGTCCAAATCCGACCGTTCAAGACTCAGTCGGTCCAAATTGAGCCGTGACTCACAACACAGCAATCCAAGCGGTTCGATCACGTGAACAGGTTCAGATCTTGTTGGTACAACCTGCCCGGCATCCTAGTGGGAATCCCAAGCTCGCGGGGACTTATGGAGGTCCTATAATGAAGGTCCTAGTCCGACGGAAGGAGTATCAGGCGGAGAGTCCCAACCATTACAAGGAAATGAGGCTAATAAAACATCAAAAACCAGTGTAGCGGTCAGTCATTCCTACCGGAGTAGAACGACTGTCAAACAATCCTAATAATAATTTCAATTATCCATGGATCATAATTAAGATTAACTTCATTGGAAAAGATGAATCAAGATCAAGTGAGAACAAACCAGCAAGAATTCATAAATGTTTACTTCCATAAATTCCAATTTATTATGTGTGTTGCTAACTTACCATTAGCCACTAATCTACTAAAACAAATCATGTTGAAATGATAATGAAGCAGTTCTGTATAGATGGGCGGTCCGTTCAGAACCTTTCATATGCCTCGGCGGTCGCACGACAGGCCGTTCATGCCCTCTCAGGTCCGAAGGCCTGCAGGATATGAGCGGTCTTTAGAGTGCCACTGCGGAAGATGAACGGTCTGGGACTAGCCGCCTGATGGAAGGGCGGTTAGGGTCTGCCACTCGTTCCATGAAACAAATCAGAGATGAAACACATGAATGGTCAAGCACCGGCTGCCTATCTAGGATGGGCGGTCTATCTAGAGGCCGCGCATGTCAGGGCGGTCTCTGCTACCTTCGCCTTGCCTGCCTCCGACGAGGCCGGCTAGGTTTAGCTAAAATAGTTAAATACACACAACATAGAGCATGAAATTTATGGCTTTTACTATAAACAGAACGAGCACAAAAAGTTGTATAAGATAGCCTGATCAATTAAAGGTTTAGTGCCTGCAATGCCTACTAAAACGAAGTGGAACATTGCTAACCCTAATTCTAACATGCTTCCACTAAAACTTAAAATTCTCGCAGGATACTAGATAACATTTAGAGCTTTTTAGACCAAAAGAAAGAGGACTCGTCGATGCTTCTAACCATACATAATACTTAGGGTTTGGCTTCCTATCACCTACCTTAATCAAAGGATGAAGGGGGAAGAGGGATGCCGATCGAGCTAGGTACACACCATCGGTGATCGCCGCGATTCTCCCTTGATCGAGCTCCTCTCCGGCCGCCATAGCTTCTAAACGATTTTAGGGTGGCAAAGGATCATTTTTATAGGTTCTATAGGGTCTGGAGAGTTCTAATTTCGGAGATAGAGTCCACGCAACTTAGTCATGCGCGAAACGCGTCAGATAGGGTTGCAGCCACCTTACGCCGCCAAATACACCTCCTAGGGTTAGGGTTTCAGAGAATAATAAGAGGGGAAACGATATCTTAATCCTAACCTTTCATTTGCATCCGGTTTTAGATTAAATGGTTTAGTATTTGGGCTCTAATTTCACGTTTTAAGGTCCGATTAGGCTAAGTCTTGATTTGGGCCTTAATCTGCTAATTCGACTTATTTAAGAATTTTATTTGGACTAGTCATAGAAGATAATTTTACTAAATGTTTTATTCTCTACAAGATTCTAATTTTTTCATATTTTTAGAAAATGGTCAAAATTTTACTTATCATATTTCTTAAGGAATTACGTATTAATTTCTAAAAAAAATTTATCGTTATTACATTGTGGTGCTACATAGATAGTTAGGTTGATGCACCTTGTAGTCAGGTCGATGCTATTGTACAAGGCGTGCTAGTCTTTGTATTGTCAGGTCGATGCACTTTGTAGTCAGGTTGATGCAGTACAGAAGTGAATCGATGCAGCGGTACCTGCTGTACTAGCGTTTACTCATCAGGTCGATGCAGTGTTGCTATCCTAAGGCATTTGTTTATCATGCTAAATAGATAGGCCGATGCATCTAGCTTATGCATCGACGCATCAGCCAAAATTTCATGCACTCTGTCATGTGTTTAGCAGGTCTTCATGAAAATGCTTAAGTCTATAGTATCTCAGCTCTTGTTATAATATCTTATCTGCTACATAATAAAAAGATTGATAATGAATGTCCTAACCTGTTTTGGCAGTAATTACAAGAAGAAAGCATCAAAGGTTCTACAACTTGTTCGAACACTTGGACTGTGAAATGCATTTAGAAGTCACGTGGGTTCGTAAGCAAGTTTGTCTGGCACGTGATCCGAGGCAAATGTCTAGCACTTTTGGAGATTCCCATTGGAAGAATCTTCCACGTGACGTCATCTTAAAAGCCCTCATTTCTTCGTCTTACACATGGACTCTCAGACGGCTCCTTCCAGAAGCACCTTTGGCGGGAGTGTTCCCTCTACGCGCCCAGATGGAATATTGTGGGGACCACAAGAATCATGTCATGGATAAAAAGGGATCTCTTGTACGGGTTTCAATATAGAGAGATAGATATAAGAAGAAGGAGGAGAGCTCGGGAGCAGTGAGCTGTAAGGAGAAAATAAAGAGAGTCTGAGAAGGAGTTTCAAGAAAAAAATGAGAGAGAGAAGTAGAGAAGAAACATACAGTAGCAGAAAGAAACAGAGTTTGAGAAGAAGAGAGTTCGAAAGGAGAGAGAGCTGAGAAGAAGCTAAGAGAGTGTGAGTTCTTCATAGAAGTGTGAAATAAAATAGGGCATCTGGAGAAGGAGAAGAAGTCTATGAAGGGAGATTTTGAGGAGAAACTGAGTGAAGCCTTGATCTCTGGATCAGATCCAGAATCGATTGCTCAAGAGAGCTACATTGTTTTCTTATTTTTGTTTTTACTGTTTCTTTGTTTCTAGCTTTCATTTGAATCATTGTAAGCTGTGTATCAGCAGACCAAGCTATGAGGCAGCGGTGAGGAATTGTTCCTCGGACAGTAAGCTGTGAAGCTCAGCCGTTTGTAAGCTGTGGTATCATCGGATTTCTAAGCTGTGTTTCAGCAGAAGCCTCACTCGATTGAGTGAGGGGTGGACATAGATCTCAAGGTTGAGATCGAACCACCTTAAAAATCTCTTTGCACTATTTCTACATCAGATCTCGTAGTTGTTCATCTTAGTTTGAATTAGTAGCGTACTCTACAGCAGAATTTTATTTCACATTTTATTTACTGCTGTAGAGTGCAATTTTGGGTTGATCTATTCACCCCCCCTCTAGATCATTGTTTCGCCTATACTATCATTTGTCAGGAAGAAGGATATGGATCTCTCAAGCTGTGCATTGATTACCGACAGTTAAATCAACTTACCATCAAAAACAAGTACCCACTGCCGCGTATTGATGAGATGTTCGACCAGATCTCTGGTGCAGAGTATTTCTCCAAGATTGACCTAAGGTCTGGCTATCATCAATTGAGGATTAAAGAGGAGGATATTCACAAGACGGCTTTCCGTAGCAGATACGGACATTAAGAGTTCGTAGTTATGTCGTTCGGGTGAACCATCACCCCTACAACATTTATGCAACTCATGAACGATGTTTTAAGGCCGTATCTTGACCAATTTGTGGTCGTATTCATTGACGACATGCTTATATATTCCAAGACAAAGGAAGAACATGAAGAACACCTAAGAATTACCTTGTAAACATTAAGAGAACAACAACTCTATGCGAAGCTAAACAAATGTGAATTCTGGCTAAAGGAGGTTTCATTCCTTGGCCATATTATTTCTAAAGAAGGTATCATTGTGGATCCTTCTAAGGTGGAAGCTGTCAAGAGCTGGAGCCGACCAACGACTATATCTGAAATTAGAAGTTTCCTTGGCTTGGCCGGTTATTATCGACAGTTCATCAAGGATTTTTCCAAGATCGCCATCCCTGTAACAAGGCTTACTAGAAAAGAAAATCCTTTTATATGGACAAAGAAGTGCGAGAAAAGTTTCTTGACTCTCAATGAACATCTCACCACTGCACCCATTCTGGCATTGCCTGTCGAAGGCAGTGGATATGAAGTATACACAGCTGCATCAGGCATTGGCCTAGGGTGTGTTCTTATGCAAAATGGCAAGGTGATTTGCTATGCCACGAGACAACTAAAGCGGCACGAGGAAAATTATCAAGTTCATGATCTAGAGCTAGCTGCCGTTATATTCGCCTTGAAGATCTGGCGTCATTATCTTTATGGGAGAAAATTCATGGTATATTCGGACCATAAAAGTCTCAAACGTCTTTTCTCTCAAAAGGAGTTAAATATGAGACAAAGGAGATGGCTGTAATATCTCAAGGATTTTGATTTTGCCATTTAATACCATCCAGGCAAGGCAAATGCTGTAGCTGATACGCTCAGTAGGAAACCAATGGGAATGTTATCAAGCCTTATGAAAGGTATGACTAATCTCATTGTTAAGTTTGCTCAATTAAATCTAGACATTGATACAGAGAAAGAAGAGTATTTCATTGCATTCACCCCGTCAACCGTCTCTTCTCTCTCTAGAATCCTAGAGTGAGAAACTCCGGTTCCCTTCTTCCCGCTTCGTCTCTTCTAATTTTTTGGTGCATCCCCCTCCTTGTCGGCCATGGCTGGTATGGCGGGGGATGATCAAATCTCTCCTGAGAACTTCAAAGACGTTGGATCGGAGGTAGCAGGCATTGTTCTTTGAAAGTCATATGCGCAAACTCTTATGGAAGTTCAGAAAGGGCCACAAATTTCTTTTCAGGTGAAAGCTCCAGCGTACATAGACAATGGAGAACCTGTTGTCTTCTTTTCCTGGGAAGAAATTCAGAAATCTTGTTCAAATCTTCGCAATGATGTCATAGCTAAGTGCTTGTATGGCCGTCCTTCTATTCCGGAAATTAAAGATTGCCTTTCACAGCGGCTATATCTTAGCTCGGATTTCATTATAAGCAGGATGAATGAGAGACATATCTTAATTCGGCTAGGAAGCGAAGCAGATTTTCTTAAAATTCTTCTTCAAAAGAATTTATACATCAAAGGCTTCTTATTCAGATTTTTCAGATGGATGCATGATTTCGACTTTGACACAGATCCCTCCACTATACCTGTTTGGATTGGATTACCATCGTTACCTGTTAATTTTTACCATGATGACATGTTGCGTTCTATAGCAGGAAATGTAGGACCTGTTCTTCGGATTCATGAAGCTACATCTGCTATGACCCAAACTTCAGATGCTTTGGTATGTGTTGAATTAGATCTTGTTGAGCAAAGGAAAAATCGAATATGGATTGGGATAGGAGAAGATGGTTTTTGGCAGACAATTAACTATCATAGAGTGCCGCAATTGTGCTCATATTGTCATAAGATTGGGCATAAGGTAAATGAATGCAAGAAAAAAGAGAAAAAGAATATGAATCGAAACCAATTTTTGAGCAAAGATGATCTTACTGGAGCTCAGAAAGTTGTCAGACAGGAATACAGACCTTGACTACCTCAGATTCCCAACAACAAGTTGATTATTAAAGATGCTAATAGATTCTCTACTTTGACTCAAATTGCTGAAGAAACAGGCTCTGAGGGAGAACTAATTCATGAAAAGAATATAGAAGGGAATATCAATAATTCCACTGCAGGATCCAAGATTTATATCCAGGATGACTCAGGTTCTACTTGTCCTTTAGATGTTTGTAACAATGTCTCTGCTAATCAAAGTGTTACATCCACAATGCATAATGAGGACATATTATCTGATAAAGCACTTTCTGAGGAACTCCCTTCAACCCAAACAGCCAAGATGCTTCAGATGAATGAGGAAATCACATTGTCATCTCAACATTTGGGCACTAAAGATATTCAAATTATTAGCTCAAAGGCTGTATCTAAATTATCTACTACGGAAAATTCTCGGATGATCAGTTAGGAAAACAGAAACACATCTGTATTTGCCCAAGTCAGAGAAACAAATGAGATTTCAAATATCCTAGGGGATCTTATTAATGATGCTCGATTGACCAGAGCTAAAGCCAAGGTATTGGCAGCTAACCCCTCATCCTCTCATGCCCATGATTAACTCAGTTCTTATATGGAATGTTAGGGGTATAGGAAACAAGGCAACTATTAGGAGCCTTGTGCATATTATAAAAGCTCAAAGGATTTGCATGGCAGTTATATCTAAACCTCACATTTATTTTAGTCGTGCTAATAAAGTGGCTCACCGAATTAACCTTCAGTTTGTTTTGGGTAATAATGGTGATAACACAAAAATATGGCTAAACCATAGCACTGATATTAGTATTGATGTCGTTGAGCAGCATCCTCAATTTATTATAGTTGCTCTTAAAGAGGATAATTCAATTTATATGTACTTTACTGCCATATATGCATCATGCAATGCTAGAATTCGGAGGGACATGTTTAACTCTTTGATGGAGTTTAGTCAAGGGGTAACCATTCCCTGGGTTATTGGTGGTGATTTTAATTGTATTATCACTCCGGAAGAGAAGATTGGTGGGCTTATGCCTTCTGCTGATGCTATGATAGACTTTCAAAGTTTCATATCTGCTGTGGGTTTAATTGATGCTGGATATACAGGAACTCCTTACACATGGTCCAATAATGAAATTGGGACCTCTCATATAAGAGCTCGACTGGATAGGGTTCTTTACAATGAAAATAGGTTAAACTCTCCTTTTAATTTGTCTGTCAAACATTTAATCAGAGGGCCTTCTGATCATGCTCCACTCCAATTGAATATGCTCCCAATGAAAACTGCTACAGGGAGATTTATATATCAACAAATGTGGCATACTCATCCAGATTTCATGGAATTTATTAAGCTGCATTGGAACAGACAGGATCAAAACTGTCAACCTTTTTATGCACTGCAGGAAAAATTGAAACAGTTAAAAGCTGCATTGAAAAGATGGAACAAAGAGATATTTGGCAAAATTCACCAAGCCAAAGAATTTGCTGAGGCTCAATTACTACATGCTCAAGAGAGTTATGATAACATTCCTTCTGTGGAGAACCGGACAAATCTCCAAAAAGCTAATGCTGAGATGAGTCTAATTCTTCATAGGGAGGAAATCTTTTGGTTCCAAAAATCTAGGCTTCAGTGGATAACCTATGGAGATCGCAATACTAAATACTTTCATCATTATACCAAAATAAAAAGACAGAGGAATTATGTTCATAAGTTGAAGCTAGATGGCATCTGGGTGGAGGATCAGACAGTTTTACTAAATGGTGCTGTTGATTTTTTCAAGAATCTACTATCTTCTGAAACTCATAACATTGATAACCATATATTATGAGTCATCCCTAATCTGATTACAGAAGATCAGAACATGGCTTTATGCTCTATTCCGTCAGCTGAGGAAATTAGAGGCAGTGTCTTTGCTCTACCTGGAAATAGTTCCCCTGGTCCTGATGGTTTTACTGGTACCTTCTTTACCTACTGCTGGGATGTTGTGGGAAATGATGTAATATGTGCCATCCAAAGTTTCTTTCAAGGAGGGTGACTTCCGAAGGGAGTCACTTCTACATCACTATGTCGGATACCCAAGGTAAAAAATCCTACTTCCTTTGCTGATTTCAGGCCAATCAGCTTATGCAATTTCACATGCAAAATTGTCTCGAAAATTATATGTGATCGCCTGCGCCATATTCTCCCCTCCATTATATCAGAACAGCAAAGTGGTTTCATAAGTGGCAGAATCATCACTGACAATTTTTTACTTGCCAAAGAATTATATATGGAAATGGACAGACCTGTCAGAGGGCATAACATTCTTATTAAACTTGACATGGCCAAAGCATATGATCGAATTGAATGGGATTTCATTCTCTCTATTATGAAAAGATTTGGGTTTTCTAGCAGATTTGTTTCCATCATATCTCAGCTTTTAATGAACTACTGGTTCACCATTGCATTTAATGGCCAATCTCATGGATACTTCAAATCCTCTCGGGGAGTAAGACAAGGGGATCCTTTAGCACCAACCCTCTTTATTTTAGCAGAGGAAGTATTAAGTCGGGGCCTTTGCCAGTTATTCAGTTCTGGACAATGCAGATATTATCATCTTCTCCGTAATGTTATGCCCATATCTCACATACTATATGCTGATGATTCCATCATATTCACAAATGGGGGCCTGAACTCAGTAAAACATCTTCTCAGTTTTTTGAGAAGATATGAAGAATCATCAGGGCAGAGGATTAACTCCCAAAAAAGTTCATTCATGGTGTCCAAACATATGCTTAGAAATGCAATAGATAAGATCAAACAGATAACTGGCTTTCAATACAAAACTGGAAGCATCAATTATTTGGGGATTCCTCTCTTCAAAGGGAAGATCAAAATTCCACATTTTAAATATCTGCTTGACAAAGTTAATGCAAAGCTTGCTGGTTGGCAAAGCAGGTTCCTCTCTCAGGCAGGAAGAATCACACTTATTAAATCGGTGCTATCTTCAATTCCCATATATTCAGCTAGTGCTGCTACCATTCCATACACTATACACAAGCAAATTGAGAAAATATGTGCCAATTTCTTATGGCAAGGAACTGAAAATGCTCATAGGAAACATTGGGTATCTTGGAACAAAGTATGTAGACCTTTATCTGAAGGTGGTCTGGGTATTCGAAGACTAAGGGACATTCAACTATGTACATATGTGAAACAGCTGTGGCAGTCATTAAACAGCAATTCTTTATGGGCAACCTTTACCAGAAGTAAATACATACATAATCAGCATATATCAGAATGTAAAATACCGTTCCCAACTGGAATAAAAGTCAGGGACTTTTATAAGGCTCGCTCTGTTCTATTAGCTGGTATGAGGAAGATTGTATTTAATGGTGAAACTACTAACTTCCTCAAGGATACATGGTATAAGAATAAGCCCTTGATAGAGCATTATTCTCACCAAATGCCTCTAGATAGAGCATTATTCTCACCAAATGCCTCTACCTGAAGATTGCTCTGTTCAAACTGCCTTGGCTGTTCATCAACACTCTATTTGGCAAGGATTTGAAAATAACAGATTGCGGAATGATATCTGAAGAGGTGAGATCTCGCGCTGGGTCCTGAGCGGGCTATGGATCACCAGAAGATGAATCTGCAAGAGAGGGAAACGTATCAGAGGGCCCAGGGGATCTCCCTGGGGCAAAACCCTCCGATGGCTAAGTCAGTAGAGCTATGGTGGAAGCAATAATGGGGGGAGGAGAGAGCTGATGCGCGAGAATCCTCTCCACCAAAGGGTGAAGCGAATCGTGCTCAGGAGCTTAGGGTGTGTGAATGCTTAGTTCATCTTACCATCTTCCGGAGGGTGTCCCTTGCTTAAATAGTGTGCCGCCTTCAGGAGTCCTATAAGCTGAGGGGTTCCCGACGGGAGTTACGTCTTAACGGGGGCTTTCATGGCCTGATCGTGGGAACGTTATCCCCTTGGAGTCCGGCGGCTCCCCTGACTCTCCCGCTGGCGGAGGACTCTGAACGGCTGCACCTGCAGATAATCAACCGGCCTTACCGAGCCTCGAGGATGCTAGCTCATGTCCGAGCGATAGGCATGGCCCGGCGAGGGTGGGGTCGGATAGGTCGGCTGGAGCCTATCTCTCTCTCGGACGGGGAGAGGGCTTTTGACCGGACCTTCCTTGGGACCTGACCGTTGTCTCGGGCCCTCCGAGCCTAGAAGGCCGCCGGGGAGAGTTAGTTCCTCGAGTCTTATTTATTGGGCTTTTCTCCTAAGTGGGCCCTGTGGGCTATCACTCGGGTGGGCTCGCCGGGTTGGACCCTATGGGTCTTGTTGGGCTGCCTTTGTGGTGGGCTGCGGAAATCCCCCTCTCCACTTGTCCCCCTCCTACTCCCGAGCCAAGGAGGCTCGGATGAGTATTTTTTTGAGGCTTTGGACCGGCGTGGCTCAGGTGGGTGGAATTCCGTTGGCGTTATGGAGCCGCTTATAGTGGTCGCCGAGGCCCGTAATGATGATCCTGACGGATTCGAAACGAAGGGGCTCCCTTTTTCTCAGAGCACGGAACGGCGCGCCGCCACCCTCAGGGGTTTATAGGGGGCGCTGTTCATCATTCTAGGCTTCCAGGGTTTTAGGCTTTCCTTGCTTCTTGATGCGCCGTGAGAGCACAGCGGAGACGCGGAGCCTTGCGGCGGCATTCGAGGAGTTGGCGAGGATAACCGCAGAGGCGGTCCGGCAACTTCCTTCTCCCCCGGAGTCTTCAAGCTCGTACGAAGGATCTCTTCCTGACTCGATGGCGGATCAGAGTCCGGAGCTTGTGCCGATGAGGCAGGAACCCGTCCCCAACTGTAGTGAGTTGGGGGAAGCGGAGGTGCGGAGGCTGGAGCGTCGTTTCCGCCTGCCTCTCAGATACAGCTTTATCGCCGCCACTCCGTACGAGATGAGTCTGGATGATTGTGATGAGCTCATTTGCACCTTCCTTCTGGCTTGGAAGAGTGGATTTCGGCTTCCTTTCGATCCTTATGCGCTGCAGCTTCTTAATTTTTTCCGGTTGGCGCCTATTCAGTTGGTGGCCAACTCCTATCTTCTTCTTTCGGCCTTCGGGATTCTTTGTCGTCAGCGCGACATTTTCCCTTCTTTGGACCTCTTCCACTTCTTTTTTGAGTTGAAGGCGCACCCGTCGGCGGGGAAAGGCTTCTACTTCATCCAGGCGCGGAGGAATAGGAGCTGCATCTCGCTTGCGGCGAAGGACTCCTCGCACAAGGGGTGGAAGACCCAATTCTTCTGGGTGAAGGCGGTGGCGACGGACGAGATCTGGAGATGCCGGACCTCGCCCAACTTTCACCCGAATCTGCCCCCTCTCCAGGAGGAGTTCCCCCCCCCCCCACGTGGAGCAGCAGGCTGCCCGTCTGCTGGAGAACCGTTAGTCGACCGAGGAGCTGGTGACGCCGGAGAACATCGAATGGTGTCTTCTCTCGCGGTTGATGTCGACAGGTACGGCTCTTGAGGCTCTTCTTCGGGGTTGGTCGCTCTTTTCCTCCTCTTGACTGGGGCTTCTTCTTATTGCAGACTTGAGGCGGGAGCCTCTGGAGGAGGCGGCCGAGGTCATCGATCTGGGAGATGACTCGGCAGCCGATGAGCCCGATGTCTCGGCGGGTCGCGTCCATGCCCGAGATAAGGGCAAGGGGGCGGCCCCCGAGGGGACTTCTCGATCGACCGGTCTGAAGCGCAAGGATACCCTGGCGGGGAAGTTGCGGGAGGCCGTGAAGGCTAGGAAAAGGGCCAAGAAAGTCGGCCTTCCTACCACCATCGGGGGCGATTCTGGCTCGGCGGCGCTCCCCCCTCGGGGGCAGGATGGGGCCGACCCCTCCGGGATGGCTCTCCCATCCGCCGGGCGAGAGGGGGCCGAGGAGACCAGGGGCCCCACAGAGGGAGGTGATGGGTCGACTCTCCGCTCTGTGGGGGCAGAGGGGGCCGATGCCGGTGTGGCCGGCGCTTGGACCGAGGGATTGGTCGGCGCGGATGGGGGTTCACCCGCGAGGGCGTCGCAACCCCAAGTGCAGGCAGTTGCTGGTGCGGTTGATCCCGCGGCGCCGGTCGAGGGTGGGGGTTCACCCGGGGAGGCGTCGCAACCCCAACCGACCGTGGCGCGTGGGATGGTCAGCTTCGCTGCCCGAACAGGGTCTTCTGGCGGGGTGCCCAGGGTGGAGCAGTCCCCTTTGTCGGAACCTCTGGTCAGGCTCGGTATCTCGGGCGACTTGTACCGGTTCTGCCGGTCGATCGCCGAGAGGGGGGGAGAAAGGTGCAGCACTCCCGTCGGGGTCCTTGATGTCCTGATGGAGGGCGGCCTGGTCATAGCTCGGACAGCGGCCGTGATGGCAGAGGCGCACGCCCGGACGGAGGCGGAGCGGTCGAGGCTCGCCTGGACCCTTGGTGGATGCGAGGGGAAACTAGCCCGGCTCGAGGTGGAGCATGAGGGGCTCCGGCGGGAGTTCCTCGCATTCAGGGAGTTGGCGCGGTCTAGCCGACGGGAAGCCGAGGCGCTGGCCGAGCAGCTAGCAAGGGCCCGAGAATCGCTCGAGAGGAAGAGCAAACGTCTAGAAGATGAGCGTCAACGTCACATCGAGCTGGACGACCTCTGGGAGCTTGAGCGCGGCGAGCTACAGGATCGGGCGGAGGACGCGGAGCGCCTTCGCGCTGAGGCCGAGGCGGATCGAGCCCGGGCGGAGGGTCGGACAATCGAAGCCGAGCGGAGGATGACCGAGCTAGAGGAGCGTCTGGCGAGGGCGGAAGAGCGTACGGCCAAGGCGGAGCGGGCTCGGGATGGGCAGGTCGAGGCGGAGGCGATCGAGCGCTACAAAGGCTCGGAAGCTTACTCGGCCGACCTGATTGAAGCCGCCCTACCCTACTACGAGGTAGCGCTCCGCCGGGGGGCCCGAAAGGGATTCAGGCAGGGCTATCGCCGGGCGATGAGCTATGCCAATGAGCACCTTGCCGGGGGTGATTTTCCTTACGGCCAGAGTTATGACTCGGATGAGTCAGTTTCCAGCTCCTCATCCTCGGCCGGGGAAGAACCGGAGGAGTCACCTCCAACGGGGTCACCAACTCCAGAGGCTCCAGGAGGGCTCACGACCGAGACAGTTCTCGCACAGGCGAGGTCAGTGTCCGGGCGGGCCGTCACCGAAGGCACCGGGGGTGACGCGTCCCCTACTGCTGTTCCCGAGCTTCAAAGTGGGCCCGAGGCCTGATGTATTATGCTTTATTTTGCCCCTTCCCCTTTTTGTCTATTTTTCCTTTTGTAAGAGGATTTCTTTATGGGAGGCAATAAAGGACTTACTTCGTTTGATCGTTATCTTTGCCGTGATTTGGCTGGCGTATCGGGGGCAGTTGGAAGGTGCCGATATTTTCTACACCGTTCTCACATGCCGATTCGGGAGACTTCTAGTGGGGCGTCCTTTCATTCCACCATGCTTTGAAAGTCGAGGCGCTTCGCGAATCCCGCTAGGGCGGGGGCCGAGGAATTGGAGGTGACCTTCCAAGGGAGGTCCTATAGCGTGTTTTCGAGGGGGGAGTCATTTAAGGCGCGTGGCCTCTCTTGGCCTATAAAAAGGACCGAAGGGTGCTCCTTCCCTCTTAACACTTAGGACTCTCGCCGGTGGTTTGCTCTTGTTCCCTCGTTTTTGCTCTGCGTTGCGCCGCCGCGATCGGAGCATGGAGGACCCTTCAGAAGATGACGCTGCAGGCGATGGGGAGCGGCCAGTTTCAGCTGTCTTGGAATATCGGTCGGGTCCACGGTCGCCGCGCGTGCATGAGACGGGTCCGACGGTCGCCGCGCGGATCTGGAGAGGGCTTCGACGTGCGGGGGCATGCCGTTTGCCTCCTCTTGACTGCAGCGAGGCTTCCGGGCGGACGCCGAGATGGAGGGCGGATGGGAGAGTTAGGGATGCCGGCCGCCATTCCCCTCCGTGGGAGGGGAGGAGGCGGCTCCAGTTCCTTCCTCACCTCTGTCCGCAGCCTCTTTCTCTCTCTTTTGTTCTTCATTTCTTTCACTCTTCGGGGGCTGCTTTCTTTCTGTTCGCCTCCAAAGAGTTGGTAGTTTGGCAGAGAGGAGACCTTCACGGCGCTCCTTTTTCCAGGCTGTTGCCAACTTGGAAGGTAGCCTTCTCCTTGCTGTCCCTTTGTCACCTTTGTCACGGTCCACCAGAGCCAACTGGGTCAACCATCTCTTGTCCGAGCCAGTTTCTACACGAGGTAGAGTCAGTGGCTGGATGCGAGAAGGTCAAGACCGGGTCGGTCGGGCGATGGCCATTTGCCGCGGTGCTAGATGGATTTTTGCTTTTCACTATGTAATGTACTGGCAGTTGCCTTTCTGATGTACCAACAGTTATCTTTCCCGAGCGTCTCGATCACTCGGTAGGGGCCTTCCCAGTTGGGGGATAGCTTGCCCGCCGCCTCCAGTGGTCGAGATGCTTCAGTTTTCCTGAGGACGAAGTCCCCTGGTTGGAATTGTCTGCCTCGGACCTTGGTGTTGTAGTACCGAGTGAGGCGGCGCTGGTATTCTGTAGCTCAGACGTTCGCGATCTCTCGGAGTTCGTCTGCCAGGTCGAGGTTTTCGAGCAACTTCTGCTCGTTTGCCTCGGGCGAAAAGCTGATCACTCGGAGAGACAGATTGGCGATCTCTAACGGAACGACGGCTTCGGTGCCATATACCAGCTGAAAAGGGATCTCACCGGTTGCCGCCCTGGGGGTCGTTCGGTGCGACCATAGTACGCTAGGCAGTTCCTCGAGCCAGCTACCCTTACCCTTGCCGAGTCTGGTTTTTATGCCCTTCAAGATGGTCTTGTTGGCATTTTCAACCAGCCCGTTGGCCTGAGGGTGGACGACCGAAGTGAAGTGGTTGTGGATATTTAGGTCGGCGCATCTGTCTCGGAAGTACCGAGAGTCGAATTGCCGCCCGTTATCGCTCACTATCACTCGGGGGATGCCAAAGCGACAGATGATCGATTTCCATACGAAACCCCAGACGACTGTCTCGGTGATCCTAGCTGTTGCTTCAGCCTCGATCCACTTGGTGAAGTAGTCGATGGCGACGATGATGAACTTCTTCTGAGATTCAGCCGTTGGGAATGGCCCAAGGATGTCGATCCCCCACCGAGCGAAAGGGTAGGGCTCGGTAAGGGTGACAAGTTCCGTGGCCGGCTGATGGACCAAATGGTCGAACCGCTGGCAACGGTCGCAATGTTGTACGTAAGTTGTGCAGTCGCGCTGCAGGGTCGGCCACCAGTACCCTTGCCTTAGCAGGATTCTGGCCAGCGACCGACCTCCTGAATGTGCTCCGCACAGGCCTTGATGAATCTCTTCAACAGCTTGGCTTGCTTCGTCGGGACCGAGACACTTCAGAAGGGGCCTGGAGAACGATCTTTGGTAGAGAGCGTTGTCGAGGATGACGAAGCGCCGAGCTTGGTATTTCATTCGGCGGGCTTCCCGAGGGTCGGAGGGCTCCCGGGAGTCCCGTAGCCAGGACAGGTAGGGGGAGCGCCAGTCGCCGGGAGTGGCCGAGTCAATGGCGAGGAGCTCCGAGTCTATGCTCGGGCGCTCTAGCTCTTCTAGGAGGACCGATCATGTACCTTCCGGGTCTAGGGAGGAGGCCAGTCGGGAGAGGGTGTCCGCCCGAGAGTTTTGCTCCCGAGCTATTCGGACTACCTCGAACTCCTCGAACTGCTGGGCCAGGCTCCGGACCAACTGGAGGTATTTGATCATAGGTGCCTCTCGAGCTTCGTACTCGCCATTGACCTGGCTTGCAACTAGCTGGGAGTCGGTGTGGATCCTGACTCGCTCGGCCCCCAACCGTCGGGCCATGCGGGCTCCCGAGATAAGGGCCTCGTACTCGGAAGCATTGTTGGACGCCAGAAAGTTGAACTTTAGGGCGTATTGCAACTCTATTCCTTCGGGGGACCTTAGGAGGATCCCTGCGCCGCTACCGACTGAGTTGGACGATCCATCGACGAACAGCTCCCAGGTTGGCCCGGTTGGTGTCGGAGGCCTGTCCCTGACCGGAACGGTGCTCTCGGTGATGAAGTCGGCGAGTGCTTGTCCTTTGATAGCTGATCGCGGCCGATACGAGATGTCGTAGGCCCCGAGCATGATGGCCCATTTGACGAGTCGCCCCGAGGCTTCGGGATGGGCCAGAATCTTCTTCAGTGGCTCGCCGGTTAGCACGGTGATGGGATGCCCCTAGAAGTAGGGTCAGAGGCGCTTTGCGGAGGTAACCAATGCTAGCACGAGTTTCTCAGTTGCGGGGTACCTCCGCTCGGCCTCGCCGAGCACCTTGCTGGTGTAGTAGACCGGCCTCTTGACTCCCGAGTCATTTCTGACTAGGACCGAGTTGACCGTTGATGGCGTCGCCGAGAGATAGAGCAACAAGACCTCGCCCGGGACGGGCTTGGAAAGCACCGGGGGCGAAGCCAGGAACTCTTTGAGCTCGGCGAACGCTGTTTGGCATTCCCCATCCCATGCGAACGTAGCAGATGCTATCTTGGGCCCCCTCATCAGCTTGAAGAAGGGCAAGCATCGTTCGGCCGCACGGGACAGGAAACGACTGAGAGCAGCGACACGCCCCGTCAGACGCTGGACGTCTTTAATGCATGTGGGCGGGCGCATGTCCAGGATGGCCTGGGCCTTGTCGGGGTTGGCTTCGATCCCTCGCTGAGTGACCAGGAAACCCAGGAACTTCCCGGATCTTACTCCAAAGGCGCACTTGGCGGGGTTGAGCTTCATGCAGTACTTCAGGAGGGTGCCGAAAGTCTCGGCGAGGTCGGTGAAGTGATCTTGGGCCCTCGGGGTCTTGACGAGTATGTCATCGATGTAGGCCTCAACGTTCCGACCTAACTGTCCCTCGAAGATATGGTTGACCAGTCGCTGGTATGTGGCTCCAGCATTCTTCAATCCGAAGGGCATCCGGGTGTAGCAGTACACGCCGTAGTCGGTGATGAAGGCGGTCCTCTCGTCATCTTCAAGGCTCATTCGGATCTGATGATAACCCGAATAGGCATCTAGGAAATTGAGTATCTCGTTGCCCGAGGTTGAGTCAACCAATTGGTCGATGCTCGGTAGCGGATAGCAGTCCTTGGGGGTGGCCTTGTTCAGATCGGTGAAGTCTACGCACATTCGCCACTTGCCTGTAGTTTTCGGCACCAGGATGACGTTGGCTAGCCACGTTGGGTAGAGGACCGGTCTGAAAAGACCAGTTTCTTGTCCCTTGGTGACCTGCGCCTTGATGATCGCCTATTTCTCGGGCGCATGCTTCCTTCTCCGCTGCTGTACGGGTCTCATGGTGGTGTCAAGGTTGAGCTTGTGCGTCACAGTCTCCTCTGGTATACCAGGGAGTTGATCATCGGACCAAGCAAAGACCCGAACATACTCAGAAAGAAATTCCTTGTATTACTACTGTTCCTCTGGTGGTAGGTCGGCGCCGATCCTTACTCCTAGGGCCGGGTCATCGTTCAGGAATATCGTTAATAACTCGCCACCGGGCTCGGTGGTCACGGCTCTTCCTTCGACTCCCCTGGGGCCCTTATCCTTCCCGTCCGGCCTTGAGGCTTCCACCGAGATGTTGTAGCACCTTCTAGCCGTGGCCTAGTTACCTCGGACTTCCCCCAACCCATTTTTGGTGGGAAACTTCATTTTTTGGTGATAGGTAGATGGTACGGCCTTTATTCGGCTGAGAATTTTTCGGCCGAAAATGGCGTTGTACGCTATCATACCTTTAATCACTATGAAGTCCACTATGACCGTAACGGTTTTGGGTGGGGTGCCGATAGTGACCGGCAGGCTTAGGGCTACCTCGGGGTAGGTGGCCAGGCCATTAAACCCGCAAAGGGGCGTTCGGATCGGGCGGAGTTTGGATGGGTCTTCCCCCATCTTGAGAAAACATTCATAAGATAATACATCGGGGGCGCTCCCATTATCAACCAAAATCCTGTCTACATTACAGTGATTTATCATGGCCGAGATAACGAGGGCATCATCATGCGGGGTGCTCAGCCCTTCCAGGTCTTGGTCGGAGAAGACTATGACCTGGGGCTCCATCGGCGGGCCTCTGAGGGGCTCTAAGGCTCGGTTGGCTCGCTCGGCATGACGTTTCCTCCCTCGGCTGGTGTCGCCGCCCGATGCCGCTCCTCCGGAGATGACGTTGATGTGGACCCCTCGGGGGGCGTTGTCGATCTCCTCTGCGGCGTCTCGGTCTTCTTTGTGCCTGGTCGTGAACCGGGCTAGGTGCCCCAGACGGATGAGGCGCTCGATCTCATCCTGGAGCTGATGGCAATCTCTGGTGTGGTGCCCGTGGTCGCCGTGGAACAGGCAATGCCTGTCCCGCTTGCGGTTCTTCGACCTCATTGGCTCGGGCTGGCGGAGAAGTCCCGAGTCTTTGATGTCTTCATAGATCTCGTAGACTGGCGCGGTCAAGGGGGTGTACCGCTCGTACTTTCTCTTGCGCTCTCCTTCTCGATCGCGCTTCTTACTCGAGCCAAGATTTGGCTCGGAGGTCTGCTTTTTATCCCCCTCCTGACCCGAGCCGGTTGCGTCTCGGCAGGCGCTGAGTACTTCTTCGCACTCGGCGTGGCGCAGTGCCAGAGTCATTAGCTCGGCAAGGGTCGAGGGAGGGTGGAGGACACGCTCGCGGCGGAGGTTCTCGTCCCGGGTGCCCCCGGTCAATGCGGTTGTGGCTGAGGCCACATCCAGGCGGGGGATCCTGAGGGCTTCCGATTTAAATCGGTGGACGTAAGTCCGGAGCCTCTCGCCTTGCGCCTGTTTGAGAGCCAGGAGCCCCACTACTGACCTTGGGGGGGCGCTACCGGTGAAACTCTCCATGAAAATTCACCCGAATTGCCTGAAGTCTCGAATGGACCCATGGGCGAGGGCCCGGAACCATGCCTGAGCACCTTGGACCAGGGTGGCGGCGAAGGCTCGGTATTTGATGGGATCCGGCATTCCATGAAGAGTCACCAGGACGTCGAAGCTATCGTAGTGGTCGGCTGGGTCGCCCTGGCCGTCGTAGAGCTTGAAGGTTGGAATGGAGGCTCTGGGAGAGACCTCTACCTTCAAGATGTACTCAGAGAAAGGGGATTTCTCCTCGTCCTCCGGGAGAGAGGTCTTCTGCAGGGCGCGGAGGGCGCGCTCTTGCTCTACGAACCGTCTCTCGAAATCTCATAGCTGGAGGGACAGCTCTGGCTGCAGTCGCACCGTGGGGCTGGGGGGGGCGTCTTGGCGATCTCCCGGGACACTAGTGCCCGGGCGCGGCGGCCTCGCCCCCTGCTTCCCTCTCCTCCGCGTGGAGGAAGCCTCTTGCTCCGCAGGCGGAGCATGCGAGGGTCCTCCGACGTCGTTGCGGAGGAGCTGTCGGCCGCGGAGGGTGAAGCGGCCTCCGGCGGTGTGCTGCGTCGCACTCCTTCGAGGGGGACTTCCTGACAAGGCACGGGACCTTGCGTCCCTGGCCGCCTGGGCCCTCATGAGCTCCACGAGGATGTCCATCTTTTCGTTGAGGGCCTGGAAGGCGTTGGCGCCGCCGTCGAGGGGTGCCCCTGTCTCCGCCGGGGGGGGTGGTGGCCTATTGGTGGGGATGCTGGTGTTGGAGGGGGGGCTCTGCGAGACCCTAGAGGGGGCGCCTCCCACCGCCGCCACAGCCTTACCTGCCCCACCGGCGGATCACCTCCCTGAGCTTCTTCTTACCATCTTGACTTTGCGTGCGTTTCCCACAGACGGCGCCAGATGAAGAGGCGAGATCTCGCGCTGGGTCCTGAGCGGGCTATGGATCACTAGAAGATGAATCTGCAAGAGAGGGAAACATATCAGAGGGCCCAGGGGATCTCTCTGGGGCAAAACCTTCCGATGGCTAAGTCAGTAGAGCTATGGTGGAAGCAATAATGGGGGGAGGAGAGAGCTGATGCGCGAGAATCCTCTCCACCAAAGGGTGAAGCGAATCGTGCTCAGGAGCTTAGGGTGTGTGAATGCTTAGTTCATCTTACCATCTTCCGGAGGGTGTCCCTTGCTTAAATAGTGTGCCGCCTTCAGGAGTCCTGTAAGCTGAGGGGTTCCCGGCGGGAGTTACGTCTTTAACGGGGGCTTTCATGGCCTGATCGTGGGAACGTTATCCCCTTGGAGTCCGGCGGCTCCCTTGACTCTCCCGCTGGCGGAGGACTCTGAACGGCTACACCTGCAGATAATCAACCGGCCTTACCGAGCCTCGGGGATGCTAGCTCATGTCCGAGCGATAGGCATGGCCAGGCGAGGGTGGGGTCGGATAGGTCGGCTGGAGCCTATCTCTCTCTCGGACGGGGAGAGGGCTTTAGGCCGGACCTTCCTTGGGACCTGACCGTTGTCTCGGGCCCTCCGAGCCTAGAAGGGCGCCGGGGAGAGTTAGTTCCTCGAGTCTTATTTATTGGGCTTTTCTCCCTAAGTGGGCCCTGTGGGCTATCACTCGGGTGGGCTCGCCGGGTTGGACCCTATGGGTCTTGTTGGGCTGCCTTTGTGGTGGGCTGCGGAAATCCCCCTCTCCAATATCCTCAAGTTTGCTACACAAGAAGGAAATGACATCTCAGTTTGGTCCTTCACTACTACTGGCAATTTTGATACCAAATCTACTTATAAATACATCAAAGGGCAAATGGCAGTTAATTCTATTAGCAAACTATGGCATCAAAAATTTCCTCCTCGGGCCTCTCTATTTTACTAGAAACTTTTAAATCATGTTGTGCCAGTTGATAATCAAATTCAAAATAAAGGAATACACATGGCTTCATGTTGTAATTGTTGTTCCCATTCACATGATATTGAAGATTCTGATCATCTTTTCATTAATAGTGAAGTAGCCAGCTACTTGTGGAATAAATTTGCTCCTCTCATAGACAATTCATATTTGGAAACAAATACCATCTATGGTCGGTTACATAAAATTCTCAATGAGGTTATTGTCTACAGTCCGCAAGGATTTGTTTCACTGCTTATATCTATGCTTATTATCTGGGAAACATGGAAATACATATGCTGTAATAGATTTGAAGGCATTAGAAGAAACATCCCCCATATTGCTGATCAGATACAAGAGGATATTGCTCATATTATGCAGTAGATCACATTTAAACAGGGTATTGGCTATCCTATATGTCATAGATTTCAAGCCATGGGCATTACAATTAAACATAAAGTTCTCTATTGCTTCACTGTCCGCTGGTTAGCTCCAAAGCTTAACTACTCTCTCAACGTAGATGGTGCTAGCAAAGGCAATCCTGGGCCATCTAGAGGAGGTGGCTGTTTCAGAAATTCTCAAGGGAAAATGCTACTGGGCTTTTCTTACTTTTATGGTCAAGGTTCCAATATGGTTGCAGAAGGAAGGGCTCTTCTCGATGGCTTAAGATTAGCACAACTGCATAACATACCAATATCAGTAATCTACACTGATTCTTTAGCCCTGGTTGAACTATTAAAAGACAATAGAAGCCCTCCTTGGTCTTTACTTCCTTGGTGGCACAAGCTACAGGAAATCTTCAGCAGAAATCAATGTCCTATTGTACATACATACAGGGAAACAAATATGCTAGCTGATGCACTGGCAAATCATGCTACTCTCATGGGACATAACACTGAATTCTCATCGGTAAAGGAGCTGCCACCTATAGCAAGAGGAATTTCTACAGCAGATGCTTCTAACATTCCTAATATACGAATATGACATGTATAGTTACCAATTTTTCTTTCTTTATCTCCACATGTGGAGCTGTAGAGCTATAGTTTCCTCTCTTTTCCTTTGTGAATATAAGGGGCTTGGCTCCTATGTACTCTGAACTCTTCATATGCAATAAAATCTCATCTAGTGGCAAGAAGGTGGAGTGAGAACATTTCTTTCCTATGGAAAGGGGTGCACTCTCCCTTTTGATCCATTAGGTGATTTGGCCAAAAAAAAAGAGTATTTCATTGCCAATATCCGGTCGCAATCAACATTAATAGAAGACCAGGTCAAGTTGCAAGATAATGACCCCACATTGATGGAAATCAAGGCTAATATTGATCAACGACCATATTTCTCTACCGTAATTAACGGAAGATTGCTATTCCACAGTCGTATCTGTGTACCAGATCATGCCGATACTAAGAAGTTGATCATGGAAGAAGCTCATAAATCAAGGTATGCCATTCACCCTGGTACTACCAAGATGTATCAAGATCTTCAAAGGAATTTTTGGTGTCCCAATATGAAGAGAGAAGTGGTGGACTATGTATTACGCTGCCTCACTTGTCTGCAGGTTAAGGCGGGACATCAAAAGCCCGCTGGAAAGTTACATCCCTTGGAAATTCCCGAGTGGAAATGGGACAGTACAGGGATGGATTTCTTGATGGGCCTACCTAAGTCAAGAGGTGGACATGATCGTATATGGGTGGTCATTGACCACTTGACCAAATCGGCTCACTTTCTACCTATTAAAAGCCGATGGTCTGTAGATATCTTGGCTACTTTGTACATAAAACAAATTGTAAAATTATACGGTGTTCATGTTACCATTATTTTAGATCGAGATCCTCAATTCATGTCTCAATTCTGGAAAGGTCTACAACATTCATTAGGGACCCGGTTGAATTTCAGCATTGCATTCCATCTACAAATCGATGGTGAAACTGAAAGAACCAATCAGGTGGTGAAAGATATGCTCAGGGCATGTGCAATTGATTTTGGTGGAAGTTGGCACGACCACTTGCCTCTAGTGGAGTTTGATTATAATAATAGCTATCAATCTAACATTCACATGGCACCATTTGAGGAACTGTATGGTAGAAGTTTCTGTTCACCTATATGTTGGGACGAGGTTGGAGAAAGACAACTTCTAGGCCTTGATCTTGTTCGGGGTACAACCGAAAAAGTGAAGCTAATTAGAGAGAGACTCCAGATGGGTCAAGATAGACAAAAGTCTTATGCTGATATCAGGCGACGAGACCTGAAATTTCAAGTGGGAGATCATGTATTTCTCAAGGTTTCCCCAGGTCGAGGAATTCGAAGGTTCGGCATCAAAGGCAAGCTCACTCCAAGATTCATCGGCCCATTTGAAATTCTTGAAAGGGTTGGCGAGGTTGCTTATTGGCTAGCGTTGCCTCCACAACAATCTAGTGTCCATTACGTATTTCATGCCGATTTGGTGATTAAAAAGGATATGACATACGAGCAAAAGTCGATCAAAATTATTGATCGAGAGGTGCGTCAACTTCGGAATAAGACTATTCCCATGGTCAAAGTTAGATGGAACAAGTGCACAGACCAAGAAGCCACATGGGAGACCGAAGAAGCTATGCGCAAGAGATTCCCGGAACTATTTGATTGTAGGTATACTCTCCACAAAACCCATGCAATGAATTTGGGGACCAAATTCTCTTAAGTGGGGGAGGGTGTAACGCCCGAAAATTTTTTAGGAATTTTTTAGATTTAAATATAATTATTTAAGACCATAAACGGACTTAATAGGCTATTTAATGAGAAATGGGCTTTAAATATATTTTTGGGTTAATTAAATTAAATTGGAAGATCAATTAATAACTAAGCTCCTTGGCCCACTTGAATAAGGCCCATAACCCCAGTCCATTAGGTTTAAGGCCCAAACCCAACTCTAGAACCGTCCTTAGGATAATTCCCCAAACTTAATAATATTAGGGGATAATTATAGAGGAATTTGATTTTTATTCAAATTCCGGCGCCAAAAGTAAATGTCGGTCTATCGCAAGACCGCTACCTACAAGAGGCGGTCCTTAAATGACCGCAATATTCTTCCGAAACCGTGAATGATAGAAGAGTGGAAAGACTGGATTTTTCTCAACCAAGTCACTTGGGATCGAAGTTATCTTGCGTCGGAAGCTATCTAGGACTCTTAGGGATTGAATTGAGCCCAAAAATAGGACTCTATTTCTACCTAATCTAGTAGCCCGAACTCAACCTCCATAAATAGACCTTAACTTCGACCCATGCGAACCTTAATGTTGGCTCATGAAGTTTGAAGGTAAGGAGACACTATCTCAGGTTGTTCCTTTTGAAGATTTCGCTCTCCTTTGTATTGTCTAACTTCTCTCTAAATTTCGTGTTAGGAGGTCAAGCCGTTGAGAAGATAGAACCCTCGAAAGTTGTTGGTTTCCTATAGTTTGCACAGGAATGAGTTTTCTCTGAGAAGGAATAGGACATTAGAGGCCTTAGATGAGGTAAGTTCAAGTTGTACCTTTAGAACTATTTGTTCCCCTTCAAATCTTCTACCTATCCTCCAAGTCTCATGGATTTAGGTCAAGGGACTCAAGAGATAGAAGGCCATGAAGTTGCAGTTTCGACGCAGGATGCACAGGAACTAGCACCATCTTCCAGCCCAAAATTCAAAGTCTAAAGCTTTACCCAGAGGTAGGTTATCTCATGGATGGCTAAATTAACATGTTAGGGACAAAAGCCCTCTGTTCCTGCTTTTTTTCATTGTTTACACACGGAGTATTTGATGTTTCCTCATGATTGTGCTTTCAAACTATTTCCGCATGCATATCCCTACACCCTTAACCAAAAAGATGATAATTTTGATTTAATTCATGCCAGTCATGCCTCTTAGTTGTTCTAAACATGTTAGTATGTTTAACCTTCTATTCCTTATGATTTCATGCATAAATTTTCCCTAGATTTGGCCTTGTAACTCGGATTTTTCCTCTGTCTGCTACAGATAGATGGCGGCCTCCACGAGACCGCCTATTCAAGATGGCGACCCCTCGATAGACCACCAAGTACAAATAAGTGGCCTTCACTGGACCGCAACCAAGTTTTTGTAACCCAGTTAAACATGCATTATACCCCTTATATGTCTATTGTTATACATGCCATAGTCTAGGTATTATACTCCCTGATCATGGTATGTTTTATGCTGCATGTTTAAGTCAATTTCAGGTAGTGTTAGTATGTGTTAATCGTATTTTCCATGTATATTATTTTCATGCCAAAAGCATATAGTTTTGTACTTAAATCTTTTCTTTATGATTATGGAACTTGCTTTATTGTTGTTTGATCGCTATTTTTTTTCACGATTCCACTCTCATCTTCAGTCTTTCATAAGTACATAGTGCGTACTCTGGTGCGTGGCTATTAGTTACACTTTGCACATGATAGGCACACTTTCTTGGACTTGTGATCCTCTCCATCAGATATTCCTTCTGCTAGACTAGCTGATCATGTTTCAAGGCCTCCGTAAGTCTCCGCGAGCCTAGGATTCCCCCTAGGATGCCGAGCTGGTTGTACCCAAAAAGCCTAATGAATTACAAAGCACCTACCTTAGCGGCATTTTTCTATACCCTAGATAGATAGCGGCCCTCAGGAGACCGCCACCTTCTGGTAGCGGCCATCCCGTGACCTTAATCTTGTTCCAGTATTCAAATGCATCGACTCTTTCTTTCTCTGACGTCGACTCTACCTGATTGCGGCCATCCCAGGACCGTCATCTTCAAGGTGCGGCAAGGCTATGACCGCTAATTCATGAAACGGTCCAGTAATGACCGCATTCTATCTAAGTGTTGTTTAACCCAGGCTTGGACCCAAGGGTTGATGTTCCTTTGTTCCTAGAAGGTTTATTAATTATCTCAAACTTAACTTCTTGTTCCAAAAGCTATTAATAAATTATGGAAGTTAAGAAAAATACCGTTACGTTGTCGGATTCCTTCCGTAGCTTAACCTTGTCATTAATTCATCCTTGAACTCGCATGTTTGAAAATTGGTGCGTTCTTTATCTTGGCTACATTATCATGAAACTATTATTTGAAATTCTACATTATTGGCCTACTTTATATTCATGGAAGTAGCTTGATTTATAACTTGAAGATGCAAGAGCGGGCACGGACAGTGTCCAAAGGGTTTAACACTAACCCCCTCGGCAGATGGCCAGAAACATACTGAAAACCATGGGGTATGTTGAACACTGGCGTCGCATTGCTCCGGGAGTACTTTTTTTATAAACGGGTGAAATCCACGAGGCTATTTTATTACATGCTTGCTAGTACATTCTCGTTACATGACTTTCTAGTACATAGCCTTTATGGTTATGAAAAGAACATTCTCGTTACATGAAATGCCACTTTATATTCATGCTAGATTATACCCTCATGAATCTTTCCACTCATCTCAGTGGTAGTGGTACTATGGTTTTATACCGTATGTTTCAATCGCATGTCTTTTCCCTTATTATTTTGAGCAAAAATGTTAATTACTTTAACATTGCCTTTATGTTCATACGAAGATATCTACTGGGCAAGTGTGCTCATTCCCTACTTGTTTCCAATCTTTTCAGGAAATTCAAGTGAGTCAGATTTGGACTATGCAAGTGATGGGTCCGAGAGCAAATGATGGATCGAGAGAAGACTTGGAGTTGTCAAAGAGTCTAGTCATGGTTATGTAATTTCATTTTCTTGAGTCTAGTAATGAAAAGAGTCAACATTATGTAACCTTTTGATTATCATCAATAAAAGTTAGTTTTTGTCAAATATTGTGCATTCCACTTTATGTGTGAATGTTTAGCGCAGTGATTATCTTGATTGCGAGAGGCTTATCTTGCCGGCTGTTCATGTCCCTGAAATTACTTCTGCTGTACATATATCTTGGGGCGTGACCAGGAGCCAATGCCAATCTGGCATCATTTGAATGCATGCCATTTGTGAGAGGAATTTGAGAAAGTCCATGCATCCATTTAGAATCAATTTCAGTTAAGATGCATTTCTGGAAGAGCTCAGGTCGACCTGAGGACTTCATTGGTCGACTTCCCTGCAGTTCTTCGGAAACACTACCTTCTGTCTTGAGCTGAAGCCACTTAAAGTTCTTCATAAGTTGACTTCCTCTATCTGCCTTAAAATTTCTAAATAGCCTTGTCTCTCTTGCATAATCTCACTCCTTGCTCTCATGGATCTGAGATTACGTGACTGGCTTCTATTCTTTAGACTTCAAACTCCTTGCATCTGCTGAAAAAGGGGTGATCTTCAGAAAAACCCGTGATCACATTTTGTCCTCAGCTTTAACCCTAAAAATCTGCCTTCAAAATCCAACTTTCTCTAAGGGGGAGCCTCTCTAAGATCTGAGCTCACACTCTCTCATAAGGAGTCTCCTCCTATTGATATCAGACATACTTAAAAGTTGGCATTTATGTCATCTCTGCAATATCTTGAACTGGTCGGCATGAACATTCTTGAAAACTGCCCTTGCTGAAATACCTTGATCCACATTGTGCCTAGAATGATTCCAATCTGTCCATCAATTCATTAATATGAGCATATCATATATAGGAATCTTCGTTTATAAGGTTGTATGATCACCCATGAATAAACTCATTGGTTTAAGCCAAATGAATTCAAGAGTTTATATAAATTGAACTCACTGAAAAAGGTTGTATTCAAAACTTAATAGGTCTCAACTAATTCCCACATGTTGTGTCCCGTGCAATCTCCTAAAATTTGAAAATTTAAGGTTTATGGCAACCTTGGTTGAGAAGTTTGGATTATGTTTTGTTTTTAAACATAAACGAATCTGAAAAAATCTCAAAGGGAAGCACATTAGTAAAATTATGATTTAATGCTCAAGGTAGAGCAATGGCTAATGGTTCACTGAGAAACTAGGTCCTTCATCAAAGAAATGAAGTGAACTATGTCATGAGGTACCTTTGCTATCTCTACTCAAAATGAAGCAGGATAGTTAGTCTCACTGAGTAACTAGGGGTGCTGGCATCTAAACAACGTGCATCCTTATGTCAAAAGGTATGGACGACACTTGAATGCTATTAAAAAATATGAGCCAAAAAGGAAAAATCTGAAACTATGACCAAAAGGTCAGAAAAAGTGCTGTAACCCTGAGGAGTAAATCAGAAACGTCAAATATGTTTAATCTCAATACAAGTCTTGAGCTAATCCTAAGGGAGTCCTTAATTTTGAATGAGTAGGGTTAAGGGAGGTTAAAACAGGATTTAAACATGCGGCCTTGGTTTATTTCTATTAAGTCCGTGTGCAAAATGCTTCCAATAGTTTAACTAGTAAACTCTAAATTTATTACACTTAAACCAAGCTGAACATAAGGGCTGTGTCATAGAAAATCTTATAATAGAAGAATCAGAAAATTGCAAGCTTGTCTAGTGAATGGTGTTTTATATTGTAATTCTTCTGATACAAGTTTTCTTGCACTCCATGAAATAATTCTTCCAAATCATTCCTTTTTGTTGGCACCCTACTAATGTTGTTTTGGACTGTCACAACTGATGTAATTGTCATTGCAAATTCTTGGTTGCTAATCTCCTTGTCTAGCATGCTACAATGGATTTTTCACCACTGCTGTAACTCTTCTTCTGGAAAATTCTTCCAAGTATAACTCCTTATCTGCTGCTATGCATGATGGAATTCGTTATCCACTTTCACTTGCTCACTCTCACATTTTGAGCCAAGTTGTTGCATTCCACTTGCTAATCCAATTCTACTTCATGCTTGACCTTGCTGGTTTGATTTGGTCCTTTTCAACTCTGCCAATTCCTTGAATGAACTTACTCCTCTCCATATCCTAGATATGTATCAAACTCCATCTTTTTTTTGCTGATGTCAAAGGGGGAGAGAATATTTGAGTCATCAAGCATTTGCCAATTGCATGTAACATTCATTAATTGAGTTGATCATAATTGATTACATGTGGACTCACAGTTTACCATCATCAAAAAGGGGGAGAATGTTGTGCATGTGTGGAACATGCGTTAATTCTAATGTTTTGATGATGTCCAACTATAAGTCATTATTGTGCTTTTGTAATGATTCAACTACATCCTTGTTGCTTACATGCAATGTCTTTCATAAAAAGACACATGATTCATACAAGCCAACAACCTTAGCAGACTTCTACAATTCTGAGGACGAGTGTCGACACTAGGTGCTGACACCTTTGTATCAAGGTTCTGTCTGGCGACTGCACCACTCATGGCGTCGATGCAATGGCATGGTGGCATCGACGCAGCGAAGCCTCTCAAAGTGTCTTCAGCAGATTTGGCATATGGCGTCAACGCAACTTACACCTCGCGTCAACGCAGCCAGACAAGCCTTCAGCAAACCCAACTAACTGCGTCGACGCACAAGCCTCACCGCGTCAACGCATGAGCCAGCCCTCAAGCAGATCAAGCAAAAAGCTCAATAGACTCAAAACTCATGATATGTGCAAGCAAAGATTGAGAGAACTCTAGAAAGGGAAATTGAGCTTTGAAGAAAGAACTTTGGCAGAACAAATTGCATGAAATAGACTCATAGAAGTCAAGACATTGTTGGATGCACAGAAATCGAGGCAACTGGCTGCATAGAAATCAAGACAAGTGATGAAAAGATAAATACTATTGGCTGCACGAAAATCATGGCAGGTGATACAAATAGAAAGATATTAAGAAGAGAAAGCCAAGTGGAGTTCACCCTCTTGCTCAAAAGAAGGCAAACAAATCAATTGAGTAAAGGTGACAAATAGCTGATAAGGGTGACAAATAGAAGATAAGGGTGACAAATAGATAGATAAGGGTTACAAATCGGTGTTACTTGTGACAAATGGCCCGTAAGGCAATTTCAGTAAAGGTTCCGTCGACTCAGTCCTCTCAGGGCGTCGACGCAATGGGGTTTCTAGAAGCCGTTGCAAATGGGCTTCTCAAAGGTTGCGTCGACGAACCTTCAGTCTTGCGTCGACGCCTGAAGCTCAAGCTCACCAGCTGACTCAAAGATACATGAAGCTGCATCGATGTAAGGTCACTGCTGTGTCGACGCACCAGAAGCTTTCCAAGCCTTATCTGTTTAACTTGCACAGTTTCCAAAGGCCATCTAGAGAATAAAGAACTCCTACGAAAACCTTCATAAGCATAGTTTTTGAAGTCTGATGGAGGTTCCTAGGACTTACACTGTCCCTGTCATCATAACTGGAGAGGGGGATTTCCGCAGCCCACCACAAAGGCAGCCCAACAAGACCCACAAGGTCCAACCAGGCGAGCCCGCCCGAGTGATAGCCCACAGGGCCCACTTAGGGAAGAAAAGCCCAATAAATAAGACTCGAGGAACTAACTCTCCCCGGCGTCCTTCTAGGCTCGGAGGGCCCGAGACAACGGTCAGGTCCCAAGGAAGGTCCGGCCTAAAGCCCTCTCCCCGTCTGAGAGAGATAGGCTCCAGCCTACCTATCCGACCCCACCCTCGCCGGGCCATGCCTATCGCTCGGACATGAGCTACCATCCCCGAGGCTCGGTAAGGCCGGTTGATTATCCACATGTGCAGCCGTTCAGAGTCCCCCACCAGCGGGAGAGTCAGGGGAGCCGCCGGACTCCAAGGGGATAACGTTCCCACGATCAGGCCATGAAAGCCCCCGTTAAAGACGTAACTCCCGCCGAGAACCCCTCAGCTTACAGGACTCCTGAAGGCGGTGCACTATTTAAGCAAGGGATACCCTCCGGAAGAGAAAAAAGGGAAAGAAGGTATTCACACACCCTTAGCTCCTGAGCACGATTCGCTTCACCCTCTGGTGGAGAGGATTCTCGCGCATCAGCTCTCTCCTCCCCCCATTATTGCTTCCACCATAGCTCTACTGACTTAGCCATCGGAGGGTTTTCCCCCAGGGAGATCCCCTGGGCCCTCTAATACGTTTCCCTCTCTTGCAGATTCATCTTCTGGTGATCCATAGCCCGCTCAGGACACAGCGCGAGATCTCGCCTCTTCATCTGGCGCCGTCTGTGGGAAACGCACGAAGAGCCGAGATGGTGAGAAGAAGCTCAGGGAGGAGATCCGCCGGAGGGGCAGGTAAGGCTGTGGCGGCGGCGGGAGGCGCCCCCTCTGAGGTCTCACAGAGCCCCCCCTCCAACGCCAGCATCCCCACCAACAGGCCACCACCCCCCCCGGCGGAGACAGGGGCACCCCTCGACGGTGGCGCCAACGCCTTCCAGGCCCTCAACGAAAAGATGGACGTCCTCGTGGAGCTCATGAGGGCCCAGACTGCTAGGGACGCAAGGTCCCGCGCCCCGTCAGGAAGTCCCCCTCGAAGGAGTGCGACGTAGCACACCGCCGGAGGCCGCTTCACCCTCCGCGGCCGACAGCTCCTCCGCAATGACGTCGGAGGACCCTCGCATGCTCCGCCTGCGGAGCAAGAGGCTTCCTCCACGCCGAGGAGAGGGAAGCAGGGGGCGAGGTCACCGCGCCCGGGCACTAGTGCCCCGGGAGATCGCCAAGATGCCCCCCCCAGCCCCACGGTGCGACTGCAGCCAGAGCTGTCCCTCCGGCTGCGAGATTTCAAGAGACGGTTCGCAGAGCAAGAGCGCGCCCTCCGCGCCCTGCAGAAGACCTCTCTCCGGAGGACGAGGAGAAATCCCCTTTCTTCGAGTACATCTTGAAGGCAGAGGTCTCTCCCAGAGCCTCCATTCCAACCTTCAAGCTCTACGACGGCCAGGGCGACCCAGCCGACCACTACGATAGCTTCGACGCCCTGGTGACTCTTCATGGAACGCCGGATCCCATCAAGTGCCGAGCCTTCGCGGCCACCCTGGTCCAAGGTGCTCAGCATGGTTCCGGGCCCTCGCCCCTGGGTCCATTCGAGACTTCAGGCAATTTGGGTGAATTTTCAAGGAGAGTTTCACCGGTAGCGCCCCCCCAAGGTCAGTAGCGGGGCTCCTGGCTCTCAAACAGGCGCAAGGGGAGAGGCTCCGGACTTACGTCCACCGATTTAAATCGGAAGCCCTCAGGATCCCCCGCCTGGATGTGGCCTCAGCCACAACCGCACTGACCGGGGGCACCTGGGACGAGAATCTCTGCCGCGAGCTTGTCCTCCACCCTCCCTCGACCCTTGCCGAGCTAGTGACTCTGGCACTGCGCCACGACGAGTGCGAAGAAGTACTCAGCGCCTGCCGAGACGCAACCGGCTCAGGTCAGGAGGGGGACAAAAAGCGGACCTCCGAGCCAAATCCTGGCTCGAGTAAGAAGCGCGATCGAGAAGGAGAGCGCAAGAGAAAGTACGAGCGGTACACCCCCTTGACCGCGCCAGTCTACGAGATCTATGAAGACATCAAAGACTCGGGACTTCTCCGCCAGCCCGAGCCAATGAGGTCGAAGAACCGCAAGCGGGACAAGCATTGCCTGTTCCACGGCGACCACGGGCACCACACCGGAGATTGCCATCAGCTCCAGGACGAGATCGAGCGCCTCATCCGTCTGGGGCACCTAGCCCGGTTCACGACCGGGCACAAAGAAGACCGAGATGCCGCAGAGGAGATCGACAACGCCCCCCGAGGGGTCCACATCAATGTTATCTCCGGAGGAGCGACATCGGGCGGCGACACCAGCCGAGGGAGGAAACGTCATGCCGAGCGAGCCAGTCGAGCCTTACAGCCCCCCAGAGGCCCGCCGATGGAGCCCCAGGTCATAGTCTTCTCTGACCAAGACCTGGAAGGGCTGAGCACCCCGCATGACGATGCCCTCGTTATCTCGGCCATGATAAATCACTGTAATGTAGATAGGATTTTGGTTGATAATGGGAGTGCCCCCGATGTATTATCTTCTGACTATTTTCTCAAGATGGGGGAAGACCCATCCAAGCTATGCCCGATCCGAACGCCCCTTTGCGGGTTTAATGGCCTGGCCACCTACCCCGAGGGAGCCCTAAGCCTGCCGGTCACTATCGGCACCCCACCCAAAACCGTTACGGTCATAGTGGACTTCATAGTGATTAAAGGTATGATAGCGTACAACGCCATTTTCGGCCGAAAAATTCTCAGCCGAATAAAGGCCGTACCATCTACCTATGACCAAAAAATGAAGTTTCCCACCAAAAATGGGTTGGGGGAAGTCCGAGGTAACCAGGCCACGGCTAGAAGGTGCTACAACATCTCGGTGGAAGCCTCAAGGCCGGACGGGAAGGATAAGGGCCCCAGGGGAGTCGAAGGAAAAGCCGTGACCACCGAGCCCGGTGGCGAGTTATTAACGGTATTCCTGAACGACGACCCGGCCCTAGGAGTAAGGATCGGCGCCGACCTACCACCAGAGGAACAACAGCAATACAAGGAGTTTCTTTCTAAGTATGTTCGGGTCTTCGCTTGGTCCGATGATCAACTCCCTGGTATACCAGAGGAGACTGTGACGCACAAGCTCAACCTCGATACCACCGTGAGACCTGTACAGCAGCGGAGGAGGAAGCATGCGCCCGAGAAACAGGCGATCATCAAGGCGCAGGTCACCAAGGGACAAGAAACTGGTCTTTTCAGACCGGTCCTGTACCCAACGTGGCTAGCCAACGTCGTCCTGGTGCCGAAGACTACAGGCAAGTGGCGAATGTGCGTAGACTTCACCGATCTGAATAAGGCCACCCCCAAGGACTGCTATCCGCTACCGAGCATCGACCAATTGGTTGACTCAACCTCGGGAAACGAGATACTCAGTTTCCTGGATGCCTATTCGGGTTATCATCAGATCCGAATGAACCCTGAAGATGTCGAGAGGACCGCCTTCATCACCGACTACGGCGTGTACTGCTACACCCGGATGCCCTTCGGATTGAAGAATGCTGGAGCCACATACCAGCGACTGGTCAACCATATGTTCGAGGGACAGTTAGGACGGAACGTCGAGGCCTTCATCGACGACATGCTCGTCAAGACCCCGAGGGCCCAAGACCACTTCACCGACCTCGCCGAGACTTTCGGCACCCTCCTGAAGTACAGCATGAAGCTCAACCCCGCCAAGTGCGCCTTTGGAGTAAGATCCGGGAAGTTCCTGGGTTTCCTGGTCACTCAGCGAGGGATCAAAGCCAACCCCGAGAAAGTCCAGGCCATCCAGGACATGCGCCCGCCCACATGCATTAAAGACGTCCAGCGTCTGACGGGGCGTGTCGCTGCTCTCAGTCGTTTCCTGTCCCGTGCGGCCGAACCCTTCTTCAAGCTGATGAGGGGGCCCAAGATAGCATCTGCTACGTTCGTATGGGATGGGGAATGCCAGACAGCGTTCGCCGAGCTCAAAGAGTTCCTGGCTTCGCCATCAACGGTCGCCGAGCTCAAAGAGTTCCTGTGGGGATTTCCGCAGCCCACCACAAAGGCAGCCCAACAAGACCCACAAGGTCCAACCAGGCGAGTCTGCCCGAGTGATAGCCCACAGGGCCCACTTAGGGAAGAAAAGCCCAATAAATAAGACTCGAGGAACTAGCTCTCCCCGGCGGCCTTCTAGGCTCGGAGGGCCCGAGACAACGGTTAGGTCCCAAGGAAGGTCCGGCCTAAAGCCCTCTCCCCGTCCGAGAGAGATAGGCTCCAGCCGACCTATCCGACCCCACCCTCGCCGGGCCATGTCTATCGCTCGGACATGAGCTAGCATCCCCGAGGCTCGGTAAGGCCGGTTGATTATCCACATGTGCAGCCGTTCAGAGTCCCCCGCCAGCGGGAGAGTCAGGGGAGCCGCCGGACTCCAAGGGGATAACGTTCCCACGATCAGGCCATGAAAGCCCCCGTTAAAGACGTAACTCCCGCCGGGAACCCCTCAGCTTACAGGACTCCTGAAGGCGGCGCACTATTTAAGCAAGGGATACCCTCCGGAAGAGAAAAAAGGGAAAGAAGGTATTCACACACCCTTAGCTCCTGAGCACGATTCGCTTCACCCTCTGGTGGAGAGGATTCTCGCGCATCAGCTCTCTCCTCCCTCCATTATTACTTCCACCATAGCTCTACTGACTTAGCCATCGGAGGGTTTTCCCCCAGGGAGATCCCCTGGGCCCTCTGATACGTTTCCCTCTCTTGCAGATTCATCTTCTGGTGATCCATAGCCCGCTCAGGACTCAGCGCGAGATCTCGCCTCTTCAATAACTTTCCAGAGGAACCATTTGGTCATATTATCTATCAGTACAACATCTAGGAAATGCCTCCTCCTCTGTGGTCCCTTCACCAGGAGTCAGCCAACAGAAGTGTGTCAAAGAAGAAAAGCTCACAGGATAGAAGGATGTCCTCTTTGCCAATGGTGATTAAGGTTCTGTAGGCTTCCTTTGGTCAAACCCCTCTTTGTTTATTACCAGTCATTCAAACTGCAGAAGAATTGGAGGGAAAGTTTTTGGCCTGTGAGGCCTATAAATTGGACACCCCTCCTTCACTTGCTCTGGCTACTGAAGCTGCTGCCTTGAAGATAAAAGCCCATGTCTCCCTTGAGCCTTTAATAGAAACCTATGAGAAAGAAAAGAAAGAAGTGTGGAGAGCATCCCAACCCTGGTTTGAGCCAAACCAGTGGTAAGAAAGGAGGAAGAAGCTGAAAGGAGTGCAGCCCCTCCTTACAACCGGCCTGAGCTTGATAAGAGCTTCAAGACTTCAATCTGAAGCCATTGTTGCCTTCACATTGTGTTGATTCTTTTAATTTTATTGTGTCTTTGGAATCTATAAACCGTGTGTGTCCGGTGCTCTTGTAAGAGACTGGAGGTGGCCCTTTGGCTGTGTGACAATCGTGTGTGTCTTGGGGCTTGTCCCCATCTCTCTACTGCACTTGCAGCGTGGCTTTCTTTGTTCATGTGTGTGTGTGTGGGGGGGGGGGGGGCGTCCCCATGTGTGTGTGGGGGGGGGGGGGGCTCATCCCCGTGTGTGTGTTAAGGACTTCATCCTCTTGTGGTAAAGCCTCACCGGTTTGGTGAGGGGTGGACGTAGGTTGCGGGTTTGCAACCGAACCACCTTAGAAATGCATGTGCAGTGAGTTGTGACTTGTGTGATTGCTCCATGTCTTATTTCCCCATTCACAGGCTCGTGTGCCAGCTTTAACGTAGTCAAATCTGACTATTTTCTTCATCGCACACTTTAACACTTGCTTCTACACACCGTTGTCTCCTTCACTGCACCTGCATTTCCTTAGTTGCTTGCTGCACCCTTGCACACAAGCACTGGGGAGTCCACCCAATCCCAGGGCAGGTTATTCCGTTCACACACACTCTAGATATCAAATGAGTAGCTAATCTGACTTACGGCCAAACTCATAGAGAGGCTGCGTCGACTACACTACTCTGCTGCATCGACCTCAGCCTTCTCCCATTCAACAACTTGTTGGCTTCTTGTGTTGTGTGTCTTGTTCTATTGCCTTGAACTACTTCCGTAGAAACCAATCCATATTATATAAATTATCATCTGCACATCAAGTTTTAGATTGTGCTTCATTTGGGCTGAGATTTTAATTGGGCAAAGTTTTTACCGGATCTATTCAACCCCGTCTTCTAGATCCGTTGGAACCCAAGGGACCTAACTGGCCTTAGTTGTGTCCTTATGTAGCATAGTAGGGTGATTTGTTATGCTTTAAGATAGTTGAAGCGTCATGAGGAAAATTACTCGGTGCATGATCTGGAACTAGCTGCTATTATCTTCGCCTTAAAGATATGGCGACATTACCTCTATGGAGAGAAATTCACGGTATTTTCAGACTACAAAAGTCTGAGGTATCTCTTCCCCAGAAGGATTTAAATATGCTGCAAAGAAGATGGCAGGAGTACCTTAAGGATTTCGACTTCTCTATTCAATATCGCCTAGGGAAGGCTAATGCTGTAGCGGATGCACTCAGCAGAAAACCATTGGCAACTTTATCAAGCCTTAGGAAAGGTATGACCAACCTTGTAGAAGACTTTGCTCAGCTAAACCTAGATATTGACACGGAGAATGAAGGGTGTATTATCGCCAATATCAGGTCACAACCCACATTAATAGAAGATATAGTAAAGTTACAAGAGATTGACCCTATACTAGTTAAGATCAAAGCCAATATTGATCAACGGGCAGATTTCTCTGTCACGACCAATGAAGATTACTATTTCGGGGTCGGATCTGTGTGCCAGATCATGCGGAGACCAAGAAACTGATTATGGAAGGGGTTACAACATTCCTTGGGGACCCAGTTAAATTTCAGCAATACTTTTCATTCACAAACAGATGGCCAGACTGAAACAACCAATCAAGTAGTTGAAGATATGCTCAGGGCTTGTGTAATTGATTTTGATGGAAGTTGGCACAACCACTATCCTCTAATTGAGTTTGCCTACAACAATAGCTATTAAGCTAGTATTCAAATGGCACCGTTCAAGGCATTATATGGCAGGAGTTGCCACTCACCTATCTGTTGGAATGAGGTTGGGGAAAAACAAATTCTAGGCCCAGAACTTGTCTGGGATACCACCGAGAAGATACAACTTATCAGGGAAAGACTCCAGATGGCATAATCAAGACAAAAGACATATGCTGATGTTACAAGAAGAGACCTAGAATTTCAGGTGAGAGACCACGTGTTTCTAAAAGTTTTCCCAGGTCGTGGGATTCAAAGATTCGGCATCAAAGGCAAGCTTACTCCGAGATTTATTGGCCCTTTTGAAATTCTTGAAAGGGTTGGCGAGGTCGCATATTGGATTGCTTTGCCTCCTCAATTATATAGAGTTCATAACGTATTCCACGTCTCAATGCTAAAAAGGAACCTTCATGAGCCATTTCATATTATCAGTCATGACGATCTGGTGGTACAGAAGGATCTGACATACGAACAAAGGCCACTCAAAATACTTGATCGTGAGGTACGTCAGCTTCGAAACAAAACAATTCTCATGGTAAAAGTCCAATAGAGTAAATGTCTGGAACAAGAAACTACATGGGAGACGGAGGAAGTAATGCGCAAAAGGTTCCCCGAACTGTTTAACTATAAGTAATACGCCCTCCACCAAACTCATGCAATGAATTTGGGGACCAAATTCTTTTTAAATGGGGGAGGGTGTAGCCCCCGTGGTAATTATCTAGTAATTTTTTGGGATTTTTTAGAAATTAAATTGATTTATTTAAATATTTAATAAAGCTTAAAGGCTTAATAGGCTAATTAATTGATTAATAGATTAAGGCCTTTGGTAAATAGGCCCAATTAATAACCAAGTGGATAAGCCCACTTAAAATGGGCCTTAAACCCATAAACCTAAGCTTTTGGCCCAAGCCCAAACCCTCGAGACATATTAGGGAAAATTTCCTAATTAAAGAAGATAATAAGGGATAATTCGAGTTTGAATTAGAATAAAATTCAAATTTCAGCAAGCCAGGTAAGTCGCAGTCAATCGCGCAACTGCGACCTGATGATAGCGGTCCAGACCCCACCGCTACTAGGTTCCGTAAGCGGAAACTGATAAACACCGAATAATCTAGATTTTTATCCACCCAATCGCCATGGATCAACGTGATCTGACATGAGAACTTGTCTAGTATGGGATTGAATTGACACCCTATAGGACTCCTAATTCGATCTAAAACGCCATCCCTAGGCCTTTCCCTATAAATAGGACCCAGATTTGCCCTCCGCGAACCCTAGTTTTGGATCGCGTGAAGCAGAGATATAATGTCATCATTTCAAGTTATTCCTTTAGATTTAATTATTCTCCTGAGTATCTTCTAACTCGTCTCCGATTTTCGTGTTAGGAGATCAAGAGGTCAAGGAGATAGAACGCTTGGAAGTTACTGGTTCCACGTAGGACGCGCAGAAACTGGAGCCTTCTTCTGGTGACAAATTCAAAGTTTAAGGATAATACCAAAGGTAGATTATCTCATGATCGGCTTAAACATTAAGTTAGGAACAAAAGCCCCCTATTTCCTCCTGATTTCATGCACCATGCTCGTAGAATTTCATATTTTTTCATGACTGCGCAATAGGTCTTGTTAGTATATGCTACCCATGACACGTTAATCAAAAAGATAAGAACTTTGATAGAAACCATGCTTTCTCATGCATTAGTTACATGTTATCTTGCTTACTTTCTCAGTTTTACATAGTTTTCATCATTATTTGCCTTAGAAATAGGCTCTGGATGTCGGACTTTTGCTTCTGTCTGGAGACAAACAGATAGCAATCCTGCAGAGACCGCTACCTTCAAATAGCGGTCCCCGATAAACCACGATATACACTGCTCACCCTATACAGCGAGCAAATCAAACCCTTGTATCCCTTGCTATATATATATATATAAACCTTGATTCCTGCGGTTGTATTTCCGTTACATCAGGTTTTATAGGTGTTGTGTTTTGTTGTTATATCATGCGTTCAAACTTATTTTCACTTGATGTTAATTTCATGCCAAACCTTATATAGTTTGTAAATAAAGGAGTTTTTAATTGATTCCACGAAGATTATGCTTTTACGCATCCCTTCTCATCTTATTTATGATTTCTACGTTACTTGCACATAGCCCGTACTCCGGTACGCCACTATTAGTCACGGCACTTGATAGGAAACTTTTCTTGCACTTGAGAGCCTCTTCACCCGATATTCCTTCCGCCATACTAGGTTATCTTGTTTCAAGGTCGCCGTAAGTCTCCGCGAGCTTAGGATTCCCACTAGGACGCCGAGCTGGTTGTACCTTAAAATCCCAAGGTCTAGAAGAGCACTTGAGTTTTCTACATTTTTTGTGAACTGTCCTGATCGCGGCCATCAAGTGACCGTTGCCTACGGATAGCGGTTGGCCAATGACCGTGACCTTGTTCAGTCAGCAGACCTCTAGCTGAGTCGACCCCTTTCCTTTCCTGCGTCAACTCCACTCTTTTGATGGCGGCCTGGACTCGACCACTTCCTCATGATAGCGGCTATCTCTGAACCGCGTTCTGCCAGCATGTTCATCGTGTGGACCCAATTCCTTCTTGCGTCGACTCACCTTTTGTGCACTGCCAGATAGCGGACCTCACTCGACCGCTAATTCAAGATAGCGGTCCTCATTGAACCACGTTCTGTCAACTTGCTATACAACCCGAGGTTTGACCTAAGGGTTGATCTCACTCTATTCTCAGGTGATCTTCTAATTATCTGGAAACCAAAACCTTAAACATTATATCATTAATGAATTATAGAAATCGATAAATATAGCGTTATGCTGCCAGATTCATCCCGTGGCATAATATCCTATTAAATCATTCTTGATCTCGCCTATTCATCTTGGTACGTTCTTACCTTGGTTTTATCACCATAAAGCTATTGTTTGAACCTGATATTATTGGCCTACTTTATTATTATTTCTTGTGGAAGTAGCTTGATTTATAACTTGAAGATGCAAGGGCAGGCACGAACGGTGTCCAAGGACTCCAGTCTAGTCCCCTCGACAGATGGCCCGAAACATACTATTAACCATGGGGTATGATGACTATTGGCGTCGCATTGTGTTGGGAGTACTTTTTTTATAAACAGGTGAAATCCACAAGGCAATCTCATGAAATTTACATGCTTGTTAAAGTACATTCTAGTTACATGACTTTCTTGTGCATCACCCTTTTCAAGGTTATGAAAGTACATTCTCATTACATGATAGTACATTCTCGTTATTGAAAGGCCATATGATAATCTTGCTTGATCATGTTCTCATATCTCTATAGTTCATATCTTATTACTTGTTCTTATGGTTTTATCGTATGTTTTTATCACACTTTCATTATCTTACCATCTAAAGCTAAAATGTTAATCATTTAAACATTGCCATCATGTTGATATGAAGATACCTACTGGGCGAGTGCGCTCATTCCCTACTTTCCTAATCTTTTCAAGAAACTCTAGCGGGTCAGAATCGGACTACTCAAGTGGCGAGTCCGAGAGTGAATGAAGACCGAGCGAGCCTAGAGTGTCATGAGTCTGGTTATGTTAGTTAAAAGTCAAGTCGATGTAATTTTCCACGTTATTGAGTCTAGTGAGTTATTGTGTAAAAGAGAGTCAATGTCAAGTGTCATTTTGTAAACTTTGATTATTTGATCAATAAAAGTGAAGGTTTTTGATTCTATCTTGTGCATTCATTCTCTGTGTGAACGTGTATAGCACTCTGATTGTCGTTCTACCTTCAGGCTTATTTTACCGGCTGTTCACGCTCTCGACATAAATTCTGCTGCATATCTCAGGGCATGACATAAAAGGCTCTTAATTGCATTCGGCATAAACGAAAAATCCACACAGTGCTGATGAAATTTCGGCAACATCTCCCCCTGCCCTAGATCATGTTGGGGGAAATGTATAGGAGGCCTGTCCACAGCAAGTTGAGACAGACTCCGTAAAAGATAGGCATGTCAAAACGACAGCCCAGACCCTACAATGGGCGGTGGATCTCTGAGGACTCACCTACTAAGAGACCCATGTCACCGAAGGGTTGTCGAATATCTTCTGCCAACTATGTCGACCCATTTCGGCATCACGCCATATACATAGAGGCTCGAGGGAGCACTAGTATAACCACTGTTTGGTGGGCTTGAGAACATCAGGGCACTATTCACCATCGAGGCGGTTCATGTTCACTCAGGGGAGTGATCGAAAATCAGAATATATGGAAATGAACGGGATGAAAGCCGGTGTGTATACCAATGAACCGGTGATATGCTAATGATCTATCTATACCCTTTGATGACGGCCGACCAAGGATCATGCTGTGACACCTCAGCAGACCCTTGGCTGGATCGGGGCTATTCAAAACGTAAATCAGAAATCATAAGAAATACGAGAAAGAAACGATGATCTAGAGGCTCCTCAACATGAGATAATCCCCCCGATCCTACAGCATTACCAATATGGCAAAACCCTTGATCCGGCGATAGTAAAAGGAAGAGACCCCTTGATCCGGTGGCAATGGCAGTGGGGTAAACCCCCCTTGATCCGAAGGGCAGAGGGGTTTTCTTTCCTTCAAATAGAGAAGGAACAATGATCTGACGGGCATTGTTTTCTCTTTTCCTTGGACAAAAAAGAAATAATGATTCGACAGGTGAACAAAGGGGGTGATCCGGCTGGCAAACAATGCGCCTGATCAGCTAGAGCTGATCCGACGGCATTCATTGCCGTCGGATCCACTTCTTTGATCCCTCTCTGAATGGCTTTGAAGGAGAAGAAAAAAGACACGGGGAGAGACCATCTATGGGCATCTAAGGTACCCTAGAGAGCCTAGAAACGTCTTGTGACCTGGTAGTTAGTGTAGCAACCCTGGTAAATTAAAGGAATAGAAATCCTAAATAAATTAAAATAAACAATTAGCCAAGGCCCAGACCCTATACACAACACCACAATACACAAATGGGCCTTTCACTAAAACCAAATGGGCCAAAGGAAAGGGCGCCCAACCCTAGGGCGCTAATTCATCAAATGAAGACTTCTTGTGTAGGCGCTATTTCCTGGGGTTATCAGACTCCACAGGTTTTGCTTTTAACAGTAAAGGGCGCCCCTCATAGAGGCGCCATTTCATGAAGGGCGCCCCTCCCCTGGGCGCTATATCCCTACAGAATGAAAAATAGAAACTTCGATTGCATTGTTTCGTTTGAACTGAGAAGTAGGATATTGATCAGGAAGGTCTCGAGCTGAAAGGAGTAACACGAAGGAAAGTCTAATTCCAATAGGATTCTTACGTAGGAAATCTTACTCTCGGTCGAACTCTAAATTCTCCAGTATGATTTCTTCCCTATAAATATAGCCCTCCGGAATCCTTTAGAGGTTACTGCCTCTGGGTTTTTTTGCTTCGACAACAAGCTGTTATTGTTCTTCTTCATCCAGCGACTGCTTCTTCCCTGTCTCTTCCTCTGGGTGGAGATATTCTGCAAGATTGGTTCTTCTGTTTCCAACTGCTGCTACTTCCTTTGCTGTCACCATGAAAGAATGACCAAGCTGCTTCTTCTTCGGCTACTTCGTCCACTGCGGCTGAGCGATAAGAATTCTGCTCTACTTCTTTCTGCTACTGTAAAGGAAGAGCATAATCTTCCTTTATCGGTTGAAGGGCTGCAATTACTACAGTTGCTTTACGTCCAGTTGCTCTGTTTCACGGTTGCAAACAGAGTATCGTTTCTATGGTTATTTTTGTTGCTAATCCTTCAATCTCTTCACGATTCTGCCATCCAAATCAATCTAATCAAGGTAGGTGTTCTCAAGTACCAAGCCCAACCTAATTAATTCAGAGCATGAGCATGCATATAGGTTCGTTAGATTGGTTTTTAGTAGTTTCTGTTACGTTTTATGAGTTTCAGGAGAAGGGCGACCCTTCCAGGGGTGCCAAATTGATTTCACAACTGTAGTTACATGCGTTATTCATGTAGAGATTTAATAAATTCACCATGTTTAAAATTTAATAACCTTGAATCCTGAAGTCTAATCTAATGCATGAGTACACTGATAGATTCCTGCTATTTTTCTCTACCTGTCCATATATTCTTTCCTGTGAAATTATTTTTATTTAAAGAGTGCTACTGTTCATGGCCAATTTATACACGAGTGAACCACGACTGTCACCCTTCCACTGTTCATGATACAGCGCCCCTTACTTGGGCGCTATATACTGATAGGGTGATTGGGCCCAGGGCGCCATTTACCCTGAGCATATATTCTCCAGAACAGTAACGTATTTATATATGATGTAAATCCTGAGTTTGAACGACTTAACAGAAAGACTCTATTTAGTAAAATAATGGCACTGGCAAAGGTGCCATTTTACCTGTTCACTATTTTTTTCGAATGATTTCCTGTAACCCAAGTTAGTGGGTATTTATTGGCACTATATCTCAGTCCATGGATATAGTCTCACGTTTCTTGATGTTTTCACATTTACCCACTATTTCTCGGTGATAGATGAGCCCTCCGCGGGATATTCCTTCCTTCGGACTGGTGACTTTATCATAGAGACCTCCGTAAGTCTATGCGAAGCCTTAGATTCTCTCAAGGCCGCCGAGCAGGTTGTACCATAAAAACCTATGAACACTTTTTTTTGATTACCATGTCACTCTAAAGAAACATGGTAGACTGGCCCTCATGGTATGCTATTTAGCCGCCGTAAGAATGTTTCTTGAGTTAATGGAATGGGAAACCATACCATTGCTATCAATTAAGGATTATGTGCCTCTATGTAGACACAAATTCTTTCTACCTTATCATGTGCAAAGAACGAGCGACAATATGTATATGAGCGCTTATTCTTGATATCATGGCACCCACTAGGGAGCCAATTCCACCCAATTTTCATTGAGTATCGTGATTGTACCATTTTGATCGTAGTACGTCCCTACGTAACAAGTTCTATCCTTGAGTTTCTATTCCACAAGATCTACCTTAAATTCCTATAAGTTCATTCCTTTGGAATTCTATATTGGCTATAACCATAGTGAATGTCGAATACATGACCCAATGCCTGTGCATATAGGGCCTGATCTGGTCCTGGGAGGAGCATCCAAAAGTACTTGTGCCCATGGGAGCTATTATTGATCACGGTGTGGCATTGCACCGAAGTACTCGTCATTCTAGATAAATGACAGTCCATAATCTTGTATTTGTACTTGACTTGACATGACATGACTTGCGTGACCGGAAATGGTATTTACTTGCTTGCTTGAATTATGATAGCCAATTCACGTGACTTGACATGAAATATTTACTTGCTTGAATGTCTTGTTATATCTCACATACTTATCTTGCAGTCTTGCTAGTTCAACTCTATATCTCTTGATATACTCTCTCTCCATTGTCGCTTCATGCGAACATGCATACCTTTACTTCCATCCATGAAACATGTAATTTACTTAAAGCAAGCTAGCACTTGAGATATAATTCCTACTGAGCATTCGCTCACCTAGTGTTTTCCCCTATTTTTCAGATAATTCCAGTGACGAGACTCATTTGGATGGGGATGGACATGAGTGAAGAGCTTAGAGCTGTTCCAACCGTCAAAGTGTTATCTAGTCCTATCTTTTCTATTTTCATGAGTCGTCCATTGTACCTTTTCTTGTATTGAGTCATAGTGCTTTCATCAAGAGTTGTAATAGGAGTACTTTGGAAGTTTATGATTAATAAAGGACTTGGTTATCATTACTTGTGCGCGCTCTGTCTATGTGTGTCGAATACACTTACGCTCTGATTGACATGATCGATATAAACTCGTCACATATCTCCGGGTTCCTTCCGCGCTCGGGATGTGACAGTTAGTGTATGACGATGGTAGACAATGGATCGACACATGATATCGTGAAACGGCGGCACTCTCAACACTCTATCTCAAACAAAATTTCTTGGGCGCCATATCCCTTACGCATGGGGTAACAGTGGTCATGCCTGATGAAATGAAAACCCCTGACTCCCGTTGAGGAGGTAGATCGATCATCCCATCAACTTGCTAAACTTAAACAAATCTGGAAAATGATGGGGACACCGGATTGGACATACAGAGATCTGCGGAGACGGAGTTAATAATGTAAAACTCGTTTACCCCTTTTATTCAAGACACTCAGAGATCACATTTGACGGATATTGGTGAACCTCTAGCGTCGTGAGGGGGCATTGCGCACTGAATCTCACCAAATTATTTCAGGATACGGTAAAAAAGAAAAAATAAGGAAAAAGAATGTGAACTAGAGAGTATCAAATACATCATCTCTGTTGCCCAAAGGAGGGGCAATTTGTTCACCCCAGGGTTTAACCCCACTTCCTCCAGACGAGATAACTCCCTGGCCGCCAAGGAAATAGATGGGAAGGTGAAGAGAGAGAGCATGACTAAAATTGGAGCCAAAATGGAGAACTTCGTAGTATCACTTCACCATCATTTGTTTATTCCCATTAGAAGAACAAAGTATGCAAAAAAATAAATGCTAATATACACTCAGTAACAGAGAAGGAGGAAGAGAAAAATAAACTCGATCAAAAACAATGTCGATGGACACCCACCTATTCAACATAAGAAACAATAGAACACGAAGCCCCCTGGATGCTAGCTCCTTCCTCTCGAGGTTAAGGACTCTCCTAGGCTCGTGCTCCCTCTCTCTCTCTCTCTCTTTCTTTCTCTCTATTTTTATGTGCGTCTCTCTGCATGTGTATCAGTCTAACTCTCTTCTGTGACGACCCAGAACCGGGATACCAGGTAAACCCAATACCACTTGGATCCTAAGAGACCTCCCAAGAGCTGTAAGGCTCCGAAGGGATAAACGGTGTGTGTGGAGTACATTGAACTTCTAGATAAAGTAGTAAACAATTAAATTACTATGATCTAGACTATTAAATTAATAAAAATAAAATTACATTTTCAATTAAACTACAGAGTCTAGTCCAAAGAAAAGTATAGTCTATAGAAAAGAGAAACATACTCTCATGTCGGGGGAAGTCTGACGCTGCCAAAGTTGGCAACTAAGAACCACCGCACTGCACCTCGAACCACAAGGAAGAATAGCTACACCTGAAAAGTCAGGGGTGAGCCTCATCACACTGGCTCAGTAGGGGTCCCGCGGATCCCCATCATGAAACAAAAGTGGTAACATCAATGCTAAATAACTAACAAAAGCAGTAGCAGGAGTAGCAACGAAAAGAGTAAAGAGGAGAATAGCCGTACTGCACAGAAACACGACAGCCAATTGAACCTCGGCCCTCTAAACTACTCCGAATGGTAATTGAAGAACAACTTCAATCTCACAGAGTCGAGAGTTTCCGAACCGATATAAGGAAACTATGGCTACACAGTCATGACACATCATGACATCTCTGTCATCCAGGCTCGTCCACAGAGACAAACCCCAACTCAAGACCACACAGTCTAAAAACCACCAACAGATACACGACCTCACTATCGTGTACGCTACACAAACCACGAATCATAAAGAGGAGAATAGCCGTACTGCACAGAAACACGACAGCCAATTGAACCTCGGCCCTCTAAACTACTCCGAATGGTAATTGAAGAACAACTTCAATCTCACAGAGTCGAGAGTTGCCGAACCGATATAAGGAAACTATGGCTACACAGTCATGACACATCATGACATCTCTGTCATCCAGGCTCGTCCACAGAGACAAACCCCAACTCAAGACCACACAGTCTAAAAACCACCAACAGATACACGACCTCACTATCGTGTACGCTACACAAACCACGAATCATGTGTCGTGTGACAAAAGTACCTCATCACTAGAAGAAAAGTCAGATGTGTCCACTGACGTCTTACACTGCACCTCAGGTATCTCCCACTCACCTCGAATGCGGTAACTGAGACACCGAACAAGAACCAAGGAACAACAGTAACGAGTGAGTAGTCAGGGTCACGCCCGTCGATGCAGATCCAACGCCCCTCACCAACTGTGCACACACAAGCTCAATGTCTTGAGCCAGACCACTAGTTGGTTTTCCCCTCCCATTGGACTCTAACGGATAGACAAAGGGGCCCATGACAACCAGCCTAAATGTCGTCTCTACCAAAAACTCACCCCACCACCACTCCTAGGTGGGCCGACACATGAAAGTGTCGTCAGGCTACGACTAGTGGAGGCTCACTAGATACAAAGACTCAAAATAGAAATATCAAAGTATAGACAGGGTAATGTGTACCTGTCACAAGTACCACAGAACACAAAGCAGCACACAGTCGCTAGACTCAGGACAGCCAACTAGACTTGCTAACACAACGATCCTTGAGTCACATGACTCGGGTTTAGATCGTCGCACATCATTGTAACATGTCGTTAATCAGACTAGTCCTTAAGCCAAGACCATGGTAAATTACATTATGGAAGCAGCACAGAACAGCCGGATCCACAACAGTAATAATGAGTCCCCGACCCCTAGGCCACTCAATGGACTCACAACTCTGCATGACGAGAAACATGGAACACAAGCGATCACCAAAGCCCTCAAACCACATAGGGATGCAAACTAAGGTAAGATGATATCTCTATGCGTCCAAACCATAGTCTCGATCCCCATGGGATAATCGAGACACTCACGAGGTCACGTGTCAACCATTAGATCACAATCGGGTTGACCGAAAATCATAATGACTCCGAAACAACACGGTACATTACTCATAATTACGGCACTTCTGAACACCCTATATCACGATCACAGCCCTCATAAGATGTCCAAGACATTCACGGAACAATGGGCTAACCAAGGGGTCGAAGCCAAGCCAACCGGAAGCCAAACGAATGCAAAAGAACACTCAGAACAGGTGGTGGTCATTACATGGCCGGTACCAGACATGCCTAATAAATGGTGGTCTTAGTAGGGCCGCCACTTGATAGACCAACAGGAAGAACATGATCTCAAGAGGGCCGCCACTATCATAAGGCAGTCATGGCTAGACCGCCATCTAACTGAAAACCCCAAACACGGAGACAAGGATAAAATAGGTAGAATACAGTCACTTGGAGATCGTAACTTGAAGTAGGTAGTCACCACAGGGCCGCCTCTTGGAGGTGGCAGTCATGGCCAGACCGTCTTCTCCAGGCTACCTCGAACAATGCAGGATAGGCCATCCTGGTTGTGGTCCACCCCTAACCGTTACTTCAAGGAGACGATCAGTCGCAAGGCCGCTACCTAGAACCGACCTAACTGACTTAAAAGCCAAATAGTGGTCACTCTGGGGCCGCTACTACCAAGTTGCGTCCAGTAGCAAGACCGCAACCTGAAACTAACAATAGAACTCCAAATAGCGGTCTCCAGAGGGCCACCTTCACAAGTGGCGGTCTCTGGTACGACCGCTACCTCGTTCTGATGCGAAAATCGTAGAACCTCTCAAAACCCAATCATTCAATGCCTCAATCATCCCAGAATGATGGGGAAACATCCATAGACATGATAGAAACCTTCCAAAAGCTGGAAGGGATCAAACAAACCACAAAATGGCTAAGAAAAGGGTGATTTCCTCAAATCAATCCAAAACGACTCATGTGGGCATCTGGCCTCATACTGGCCCCAAATCACAATCAAATACAGCCAAACTAGCAGGAATCGAATCCCAACAAGCCGGGGGTTCAAATTATTCCATTCAAACTAGAAACCATCCCCTGGAACGGTGATTTTGGCTCGCACCCCAAAAACATGCTTTTCGCCCAAAAGTTATAAAACCCGCTCAAACTCACACCTATCGGCTTAAAATCGCGAGGGAAAGCAGGAAATGGGTAGAGTATCCATCGCCCTACCTCGAGCGAAGATCTCGCGTGCCAAAATGGCCAAACCAGGCCGAAAACCATCACACGAACCTATGCTGGCTTCGAATCCACGCTCGGGATCACGTCAAGCACCATGCCTCGATTCTCACGCCATCACACTCCACGACACCTCCACAACGTCCCAGCCTCATCCACCTCCACCACGGTCGCGCGCTCGGGGGAGAGCAGAAGAGAGGAGAAAGAACAGAGGGGGAGAGAGTTAGAGAACGTGAGAGGAGAGAGGAGAGAGAGTGACGGTTTAAAAAGAAAAGAAAATATGAAATTAGCAATATTTCTGAAATCTAATTTTTGGCCCGAAATTTAGTAAACTCAGAAAAATACGAAAAAATAGCCTCTGTGATCCTCAGAAAGAGCACAGTGCATCTGAACTATCCTAGAGTCTCTAAACTTAACGGTTCACTATCCACGGGGTTCCGCAGGCCATACAGTGGAAAAACCCGAGTGGATCGTAAAACACGATTAGGGACCCACAAAGTACTCCGAAAGCTCTCTGATTCCGATCTAAAGGATATATGGTATTACATCCTCCCTCCTTTAAGAAACTTCATCCTCGAAATTTAAGGAGCTAACAAGGGAACGGGGAAGAACAACCTAAACAGCTGGCAACGCTCTCCAAGCTTCAGCCAAACCTCAAACACACAAAAACACGATAACATGATTCAGAGGAACACTACCAGACCATGATCATAGCCAAGATCATCATGCTCTAGATCTCAAGGCACACAATCCACAGAACAAGCATGACACAGAAAGGAACACAAGTCTGTTGTGTCCCTGTGGTTTTGATGATAGCAAACACTATAAGTCATCATGTGTTTTCATGAAGATTTATAGATTGAATGATATTTGCAATATGCATTCAGTCATTGCACTGTGCATTAATGAGGTTTGATTGCTATGCATTGTTTGTTGATAAAGCATGTCGACTCTAAGAGTTGACACTGGGTCAGTGCATTTCATGATCATACACATATAGGTCCGAGCATGCCAAGTCCAAGCATACCATGTCCAAGCAGTTTGTGTCCTAAGTCCTTGCATGTTCTGTCTCAGGCTTTGCATCATGATCTGTGCACTTCTATTGAAGTCAGTGTAGTTCTTGTTGATTGCATACTCATCCCAGTGCACACTTAAGTCCATGCTAGCTTTGCACTTGGTGAACAAAGGTCCATGCAAGTCTGCACATGCATTGCCTATTGTTGTTGAAGACGGTGCACGTTTGTGTCTGAGTGCATGAACTGCGTCTCTTTCTGCGTCTCAATGCATGCCTGTGTCTCATGATTCGTCTAAGGTCTATGCATATCCTGCGTCTTATCTTATGTCTCACATAGCCTAGTCGGTGCATGTCTAAGTCATTGCATCTGCGTCTCATGCATTTGTGTCTTAGCATAACCTCGGTGCATAGCTTGCGTCTCACATTGCGTCTCATGCACATACTAGGGTCTGTGCACACTAGCAAGTCTATGCATACGCTGCATCTTGTTCATATAGAGGTCTGTGCACACGATGTATCTTGTTCATATAGAGGTCTGTGCACATTTCATCATATGCATACACTGCTCAACTCGGTGCACATCACTGTTCAAAGGGATTAGCTCAATGCATTCATATAGTCGATGCATGTTTTCACACTATCAAAATAAGGTCGGTGCATTCCTTGCCTCGGTGCAAGTTTTGCTGCAACCTTTGTTGAAGTTTTTACAATTCACTGTTTACGCGTATAAGGATAGTGCATTGTTTGTCTTGCATATTCAACCTCGGTGCAAGTTTTGGCTAGCACAAGTCGGTGCATATTAACATCGGTGCATACTTTGCCTCATGCAGGTCGATGCACATTTCTATTGATAAAGCATACCAGGTCCGTGTTAGCTAGCAGGCGTTCTCAGATACTCAGGTCGTTGCAATGATAAAGTTGGTGCAAGCTTCACACGCACAAGATCTGTATGAGGTCCAAGTCAATGCATATAGCAGCTCATGTGAAGCAAGGTCTGTGCAACCTTGTTAACAAGGTTCGAGCATACATGACAAAGTCTGTGCAACATTGCAAGATCGATGCAAATGGGGATATTGTTGGGTTCGGTGCTAGGGATTCAGAGGGGGGTGAATGAATCTCCCCTTAAAAAATTCACCCAATTAAAACTACCTCCTGACTAAAACTTAGAACACTCAAAGAAGCTGAGGCAAAAACAGATTCAGATCTACCAAATCTAAACTACTACAAGGTGTTCAATCAAGTAGTAAATGTGCAGTCAAATAGCCCAATGAACATGTGAAAGCATATCGAGCCTAAACATTCATCTAGCGGAAGCAAATATGAAATAAAACCACTGAATAACGATTTTTAGGTGGTTCGGTCCAGCAGACCTACATCCACCCCACACTCAAGCCGAGTGTGGATTCCGCTGACTCACAGCTTGAACAGTTGGGCATCACAGCTTGCCTACAACCGCTGAAACACAGCTTCGCTGGGCTTAACAGCTTTCCGACCAGAGGAACAGATTTTCTGCAACCGCTGAGCAACACAGCTTGCTATCCGAGGTATCCACCTCGCCTGCTGAGCAACACAGCTTGCTGTCCAGAGAAGAAGCTTCTCTGTAACTGCTGGGGATTATAGCTTACCCATGCAGTGGAATCCTCCACTACATCTGCTGACTAACAGCTTGAAGAAATGGTGTGAAATCGAAAGGAAAAACATAGACAACAGCAATCGGAAGGCTGTAAACGATGAAGCACAATGTGGCTCAGAATGAGCTGACTGGCCTGGATTTGATCCACGGTCCAGTGAAGATAGATCTTCAGAACGAAGCTTCTCTCTGCCTTTCTTCTTCTTCAGATCACTCAGTCTCTCTTTCTTTCTCTTTCTCACTCTATCTCTCTTTCTTTCTCTTTCTCTACTTCACTCTCTTTCTTCTTCTCCTGGATCGTGCTGGCGCTCTGCTCATCTACTCTTGCTATTTCTCTGTCTCTCTTCTACTAGAGCTCTCTGTCTCACGATCTCACTTCTTCAGGTGGAAGAAGCTTCATATATATAGAGCAGCATGAAATGGGCGTGTGGCATTTGAGTTCCCGCCCAATGACTTGAACACGTGGCAGCATCTCAGCATGCTTCAGTACATGTGTCCCCATTCTGTCAGTCCTTCCAGCCTCAGATCACGTGCCAATCATCAATCTTTGTAAAGTGTCCATGTCAGACATTCGAACAAAGTTATCAGTATAAGGTTAAAACCTTGTACATACTTAATGAAGGCACTGCAGAAGCGATGCACATACTTCATGAATGCGAAGCAATGCAATATTTAGACTTTATGAATGCGTGGCTATGGCATTGTATAGACTTGGTGAATGCAGAACAATGCCATGTACAGACTACATATATGCAGTGCTTTGGCTTTGTACATACTTCACGCATGCAGGACTGTGGCATTGTAAGGCGTGTACAGACTTCGTGTATGCGAGACTGAAGCGTGTACAGACTTAGTGAATGTGACACTGAAGCATGTACAATCTTCACGTATGCAGACTATGAGCATGTATAGACTCAGTGAATGCTAAGCAGCAGCATGTATAGACTTCATGTATGGCATGTACAGAGTTAGAGTGAAATGTATCTTCAGCTGTAGATAGCAAAGTATATACATTGCAAGTGAATGCATTGTCATGCTAAAAGAATGTACAGACTCTGCCTTGAACAATGCACAATGCATATAAGAATTTATAGACTTAGACGTAGGTAAAGATACCAATGTTCAGACTTTGTGCAATGTATGGACTTAGTGTGTGCGAGCCTGTTGCAGCCAGTGTACAGACTTTGAGTGCTGTAAGCCGTTGTATAGACTTGGCAATATGAAGCACATAGGTTGTACAGACTTGTGCTAACGCTACAAGATGCCAGTGTACAGACTTAGTCATGCGTGCAGCTATGCGTTGTACAGACTTGATGTTGCTGAACACAGGCTGTACAGACTTCACTCATGCACAAGACGCTAAGAGAGACGGTCCAGTGTATAGACTTCAAGTCCACTTGAGACGCTGGATGAGACGACTAGTGTATAGACTTATGCTATGCTGCAAGATGGCAGTGTACACAATTGGTGTCCACTTGAGACGCTCAGTGAGACGGTGAGCAATGTACAGACTTGCTGACACACCGTTGTACAGGCTTTGCTAGCCACAATGTGTAGACTAGCTGATACACCGTTGTACAGGCTTTGCTATCCACAACGTGCAGACTGCACGATGTATAGACTTGCAAGTCCTACGTAGGTAAAGATGCCAGTGTATAGACTTGCGAGAATATAACATAGGTAAAATATACCAGTGTATAGACTTGCGAGTTGCAACGTAGGTAAAGATACCTAATGTACAGACTTGCTAGTATGCATGCCACAATGCAGTGTATGGCGTTCAGTGCTGCAACCGATGTATAGACTTGGGTTAATGCTGCAAGACAATAGCCAATGTATAGACTTCACAAATGCAAGCAATGCAGCAATGTATTGACTTTGAACTTTGCCATGCAATGTATAGACTTGCTACCCTGCGAGCCATGCAATGTATAGACTTACTAGCCTGCGAGCCATGCATTGTACAGACTTGCTATCCTGCGAGAACTACGATGTATGGACTATGCTATCTGCGACACATGCAATGTATAGACCATGTGAATGTGCAACACATGCAATGTGTAACTATATGAATGCATGAAACAGTTGTGCCTGCGAGGAATGCAGTGTACAGACTTGCTGTGCCTGCGACAAATGCGTTGTATAGACATTGAAATTAACATATACATAGATATGAGATTAGATAGAACATTACCTGATCTAACTGTGCATTGACTGTACCTGTCAGAGATTTGACTTTGACATAGGTTGACTTCATGAGTGTGAGTCATCCTTAAACCTGTTCTGACAGTTCCTCATATTTCATCAGGATTAGATCATCAATACATAATGAGCCATAACAGTTGTCATCATCAAAACCACAGAATCCCATAATATTTGTCATCATCAAAACCACAGAGCCACAGGGGACACAACAATCTCCCCCTTTTTGATGATGGCAATATTATGAGTCATTGCCTTAGATTCATCATGATGAATATGAAGATACACAATGGAATGGCTCTTTCAGAAATAATGAGCATGTAATGCACCATGTATGCAAATGATGACTCACAAAAGTTTCTCCCCCTTTGACAATAGCAAAAAGGATGGAATGATCATTGACTATTGAAGGAGATGATATAGGAGCTTTTATGCAATGCTAAAACTTCCCCTATCAACATGAATGTATGACTACTCTCCCCTTAACTACACATGACCCAGAAGTTCTCTTGAAGAACAGAAATGAACTCTGGTTAACCAATGAATCAATCTGAAATCTATCACCATAAGGATTCTGAAGGTCAGAAGACTGCAAGTGAACAAGGTAATAATGGGAGTAGCATCTCACATTTGTATGGTCAGATAACTGATACCAAGAAGGACTGATACCAAGGTATGAAGCAGATTATGAGGGATTGTAGAGCATGCATAACTACAATAAGTCTTAACATGAAAGGACTCTCTTATCATAGAGGGTTATGAATTTGCAACATGACCAACCTGATTTAATTATGATGTATACCAATTTGTCAATTAAATTCAATACTCATATCTGAAGTCAAGTTTTAATAAAGGTGAACCAAATAACCAGATAATAACCATGACTAATCATCTTCATCTTACACACAAGATCTCAATGACTACTTTCAGAGTAGCACAGATTACACTACCAGAAAAAGCGGAATTTCAGACGGAATTTTCATACGGAAATTTCAGACGGAAATTTCCGTCTGAAATTTGTGACGGATTTTTTTCCGTCGGAAATCCCGTCTGAAATTTGCAATTACACACCGAATTTCAGACGGAAATTGTGACGGAAAATATTCCGTCACAAATTTCAAACGGAATTTGGGACGGAAAATTTAATCTGTCAGAAATTTATGACCAAGAATTTGTGACGGCCATATTTGTGACGGATCCGTCTGACAATCCGTCACAAATGTGTCTTCTCACGGATTTTCAGACGGAAATTAATCCGTCACAAAATGTTTGTGCCCCCAATCCGTCGCAAAGGCACATTTGCGACGGATTGGGGGCGCAAAAATTTTGTGACGGATTAATTTCCGTCTGAAAATCCGTGAGAAGACACATTTGTGACGGATTGTCAGACGGATCCGTCACAAATGTGGCCGTCACAAATTCTTGGTCATAAATTTCTGACAGATTAAATTTTCGTCCCAAATTCCGTCTGAAATTTGTGACGGAATATTTTCCGTCACAATTTCCGTCTGAAATTCGGTGTGTAATTGCAAATTTCAGACGGGATTTTCGACGGAAAAAAATCCGTCACAAATTTCAGACGAAAATTTCCGTCTGAAATTTCCGTCTGAAATTCCGTCTGAAATCCCGCTTTTTCTCGTAGTGTTAGGATTGAGATTAAACACTTTTTACAGGAGCATGAATTGATAGATTTTACAAAATATTTTTATTTGAAACATATTTTACTTTACCTGTGCAATTTGGGTTTATCAACATCTTTTTACATGAGGCACAACACGTCTTAGGTGAAGTGACCCAGTTACTCAGTGTGATAACTGTCATTACCTCTCAACATTGAGACCAGAGTTAGCAATACAAATGTCTTTTTACGTGAAGAGACACCTTGATCAGAGGCTAGACTCCCCAGTTACTTGACACAAATATGCCATTGCTCTGTCAGGTTTTTCAATAAATTTTTACTAGAGATAACTATGGCACTTCATGACATAAGTTACTTTATTTCATTGATAAAGAACTCAGTTTCTCAGTGACCAAGTCATTGCTCTGAATTCACAGTTTTCCAATTAGTCAACATTTCTCAAGTTAATGTTTAACCACAGTACTCACTCTATGTATCTCTACCAAAGTAGCCTTGATTTCCAATATTCAGATATCAGATGAGAGAGTCTAAGGTTTTCATGACACAAGTGGTTAAAGTTCATTAAATCTTATCATTCAGATATTTTCAAGAAATTTAAGTACAAATCTGAGAATACATAATTCTTATATCAGTCTGATTCAGTGGTTATTCTTAAACCTATATGATAGAAATTTCTACATGATTCAGACTAGATTGTATGACATGCCATTTGTGTTCCTCAGATCAAATCGAAAGAATAACTGACCAACAAGTCAACAATAGAATTAAGTCAGTCACACCAGCTAAGAAGTATGTGAAAGATGAGTGTCAGCTGGTAGTGCAACAAATAGCAAGAGAAGAGCATTAGAAGGGAGTTTATCAGCAAACAGTAGCTGAGTCTATATTTCAGATAGATCAGCTGACAGGTAGTATCATGAAGAGAGTTGAAGGAAACTCTTCTTTAACAATTCAACGAATAGAAGGTAGAATCCATTTTCAAGAGAGAGAAATATGACATCAGATGAGAGTTGATCAATTACTAGACAAAAGGTGTTCAAAATGTGACAATCAAAACACCAATTCTAAATGCTCCCCTGTCTAGATGCAATGAAATTTATTTTTAGGTTTTTCAACTGCACTACTCTTCATATGCAACATCAGTCAAACTCCCCCTGATAAAGTGCATGAAATATAATTAAATCACTGCTCATGATTTTAAAATATGCTCAAGGAGAATTCATGCTTGTTCAATCAGAGAGAGAGTTTACCAAATGCATCAAGTTCATTCCAGATTTTCAAATTTTTCAGATTTTATGATATACAATACACTGCTTTATATGAAGACATGACCCTTGGTGCTTGGCGGAGAACTTGGTCTCAAGGACCATCTCACACATAGTAAGAACCTCTAGATATATTACATCTACCCTTTAGTAACTTACCATTAATATACCAGGGTTATGCAAAGAGATGCAGTGCAAAGCAGTTCTATATGCTTTGAATGACTTCCTTGATGTACACATGCATTGTCTATATGCATTTAAATGAATCATTCAACCTCAGTGCAACACATGAATTAGCTCAGAATGAAGTACATGCACAAACATGTGAGAAGAGCATCAGATATGTTTAGAATTAAATTCAGTAGTTGAGTCTGGAATGCAGACTGATCAGCTAGACAAGAAGGAGACATCAGAAATCAGACAAGCATTTCAACAATTTCATATGATGAAATTTAAACATAGTTTTTCAGAACTGACCTGAATAGTGCAATCCTGGGGGTTTCATTCTTGAGTGCCTTGGCTTATTAATCCCCCTTTATTCATTCCAAGGCACAGCTGCAGCAAAACAATCATTTCGATCTTGCAGGAACCCAAGCAGCCTTGGGTCTTGTATTATCCCTAACAGGTGTTCTAAACAATTTCTTAGCAATATTGTCATCAAAGTCCATCAGATAACAATTGGTCATGGAGTGGCCAATTTTACCACAATATCTACATGATATAACAACCCTTGAATTCTTTTTGTGAACATTGTTATAGTCATGTAACCTATGTGATTTAGCATGAAAGTTTCTGTTGCTTACATGAACCTTTGATTTACCATTACCTACCCACCAGCATTCAGAAGCACGGTGGCCAAGTTTTCCACATTCAAAACATGTAGGAATCTTTTCTTTAAAAATAGATTTATTCCTACCAAAATCATTTCTGTTTGCAGGGAATTTGACAAATTTAGAATTAGAGTGATTTCCTGAGCATACCAACAGTCCTTGACTGCATGCCCATACTTGCCACACTCGAAGCACCTAACATGCTTACTTTTAGATCCAAAATTATTCCTGTAATTCCCTGATCAACACTGAACAGCCTTATGACATGGCTTGTTGCAATTGAAGCATGTGATGTGCTGGTTGAACTTAAGTTTGTTTCTTTTGTACCCATGATGATCAGAAGATTTAGCATGCAGTTTATCATCTTGTTTCATGATGAAACATGCATCCATGAAATGACCATGCTTACCACAGTAATAGCAAGAAGCATCAGATTTCCTAGGGGCATGGTTTCTATCAGATGAATTCCTAGATGCATGCAAATGAGTACAAGAGGCATGAGCATTTAACATTGACCCATCATATTCAGCAGAGCTAACAGATTTCAGGGTATAACCAGAAATATTCTTTGCCTTCTTTGTTTGACTCTTTCTTTTCAATTTCTGATTATTCTCAACAGGTTTTGTTTGCTTTTCAATTTTCTGGACTTTGAACTGAAAAATAGATTTTGAAGGTGATTTCTTATTTTTATTTTATTTTGGGGATTGACTTGAGGTACCAGCTACATTAGAGCTTTACACAAAAGTAGTGTATAGCTGGTTTTTAGTAGTTTCTTTAACATCAGAACTACAACTTATCCCCTTTCTTGAATTGTCATTCTTATCTTTCATGACAGCTTTTATCTTTCCTTCATTTTTAGCAGACTTGGATACTGAGTTTTCCAGATTATGAATTTTACTTTCCAAGCTAGCAATGTGAAGCTCATAACTAGCTATCTCCTGTTCACTGCAATTTACACATTCGCTTAGAACTTTGTTTGCAGTTTTGTAGTTCTCAATTTCTTGTTCTAGACTGATCACCTTTTGTGATTCTCCATCACAAGTGAATTTTCCCTTTTTTAATGTGAGAAGTGTTTCAGATAAGCCAGTGTTTAAACACTTTAATTTTTCAATTTCAGCTTTCAGTTCAGTGTTTTCCTTCTCAAATTTTTGAGGTTGAGCTTCCTTAAAAATAGATTTCTCTTTTTCGATTGTCAGAAACCTTTGTGAGAAAACAGTATTTAAAACCATCAGTTTTTTGTTTTGTTCCCTCAGTTCTTTGTTCTCTTCAGATAGCTTCTTGACTCCTTCAATACATTTTCCATTTCCAGACATAAGCTCCAATTTTTCAATTAGTTCATCTTCTCTTTCCTCCACTTTGATTTTATCAGCAAGCAAATTTCTGTGATCTTCTTTAAACAAGATAAATTGTTTCTTCATCCATTCATTTTCATTATAAAGATCTTCATTTCGTTCTCTTAGAGCAGAAATATGCATTGTTTCCTTGCTGACTTTATTCAAACTAGCCTTGAGATCTTCAATTTCCTATTGACCCTTAACATTTTCAAGCTCTAGTTTGTCCATTACAGAATTTGTTTCAGTCAACTCTTGCATGTCTTTTAAATGCTCATTTTTCTTATCATTCAGCTGATTCTCAATTTCTGACATTTTGTCCAACCATGTTTGTTTTGTAATTTTTAGAGAATCATTTTGTTTCTTAAGGTTCTGAACATCTAGCATACATGCATCATAAGATTGTTTCAGATTTGGACAGTTTTCACAGGAAGCTTTCAAATTTATTTTATCACATTTCTTTTTCAACTTTTTGTTTTCAGATTTCAATTTTTCACATCTATTAGAAAGTTCCTCATTTATATCCCATAATTCATCAATTGAAATCTCTTCTGATTCAGAGCTTACCTTGGATGGGGTTTCCTCATCATCATTTCCCCGGTTGACCATTAAGCATTGATCCTCATGCAGTTGATCAGAGATCACTCTGTCATATATCTCCTTTCCAGAAGTGCACCTGAGCGCAAAATGATATATGTCAGTATTAATAGCAGCTCTCATGATATTAAGAACTATGACATTATCACGGTTCTTTATTTTGTCCTCTCTAGACCACTTGGTCTCATCATGAGGTAATTTGTGTGGGCCTTTAGACAGTGGACTCCACAGATTTGGATCAACTGAGTCTATGTAAACACATAGGCCGCCTAGCCAACTATTTAAGTTAGAACCATCAAAAACAAGAGGACGGCCCATCAAGAGATTATAAATGCACAGAAATCAAAAGAGCAAATCAAGACACTAACTCGGTGAAACAAAACACAGAACACAGGAAACCCACTCTACAATGCACCAACCAGAAACGCAGGATCTGCTGCGGATTGTTAGATCCTATGCATAACAACCCGCTCCGATACCAAGTGTTAGGTTCGGTGCTAGGGATTCAGAGGGGGGTGAATGAATCTCCCCTTAAAAAATTTGCCCAATTAAAACTACCTCCTAACTAAAACATAGAACACTCAAAGAAGCTGAGGCAAAAATAGATTCAGATCTACCGAATCTAAACTACTATAAGGTGTTCAATCAAGTAGTAAATGTGCAGTCAAATAGCTCAATGAACATGTGAAAGCATATCGAGCCTAAACATTCATCTAGCGGAAGCAAATATGAAATCAAACCATTGCACAATGATTTTTAGGTGGTTCGGTCCAGCAGACCTACATCCACCCCACACTCAAGCCGAGTGTGGATTCCGCTGACTCACAGCTTGAACAGCTGGACAGCATAGCTTGCCTACAACCGCTGAAACACAGCTTCGCTGGGCTTAACAGCTTGCCGACCAGAGGAACAGATCCTCTGCAACCGCTGAGCAACACAGCTTGCTGTCCAGAGAAGAACCTTCTCTGCTACCACTGGGGATTACAACTTACCCGTCCAGTGGAATCCTCCACTGCATCCGCTGACTAACAGCTTGAAGAAATGGTGTAAAATGGAAAGGAAAAACATAGACAACAGCAATCGGAAGGCTGTAAACGATGAAGCACAATGTGGCTCAGAATGAGCTGACTGGCCTGGATTTGATCCACGGTCCAGTGAAGACAGATCTTCAGAACGAAGCTTCTCTCTGCCTTTCTTCTTCTTCAGATCACTCAGTCTCTCATTCTTTCTCTTTCTCACTCTATCTCTCTTTCTTTCTCTTTCTCTACTTCACTCTCTTTCTTCTTCTCCTGGATCGTGCTGGCGCTCTACTCATCTACTCTTGCTATTTCTCTGTCTCTCTTCTACTAGAGCTCTCTATCTCACGATCTCACTTCTTCAGGTGGAAGAAGCTTCATATATATAGAGCAGCAGGAAGTGGGCGTGTGGCATTTGAGTTCTCGCCCAATGAATTGAACACGTGGTAGCATCTCAGCTTGCTTTAGTACATGTGTCCCCATTTGTCAGTCCTTCCAGCCTCAGATCACGTGCCAATCATCAGTCTCTGTAAAGTGTCCCTGTCAGACATTCGAACAAAGTTATCAGTATAAGGTTAAAACCTTGTACAGACTTAATGAAGGCACTGCAGAAGCGATGTACATACTTCATGAATGCGAAGCAATGCAATATTCAGACTTTATGAATGCGTGGCTATGGCATTGTATAGACTTGGTGAATGTAGAACAATGCCATGTATAGAGTACATATATGCAGTGCTTTGGCCTTGTACATACTTCACGCATGTAGGACTATGGCATTGTAAGGCGTGTACAGACTTCGTGTATGCGAGACTGAAGCGTGTACAGACTTAGTGAATGTGACACTGAAGCATGTACAGTCTTCACGTATGCAGACTATGAGCTTGTATAGACTCAGTGAATGCTAAGCAGTAGCATGTATAGACTTTATGTATGGCATGTATAGAGTTAGAGTGAAATGCACGTTTAGCTGTAGACAGCAAAGTATATACATTGCAAGTGAATGCATTGTCATGCTAAAAGAATGTACAGACTCTGCCTTGAACAATGCACAATGCCTATAAGAATTTATAGACTTAGACGTAGGTAAAGATACCAATGTTCAGACTTTGTGCAATGTATGGACTTAGTGTGTGCGAGCCTGCTGCAACCAGTGTACAGACTTTGAGTGCTGCAAGCCGTTGTATAGACTTGGAAATATGAAGCACACATGCTGTATAGACTTGTGCTAACGCTGCAAGATGCCAGTGTACAGACTTAGTCATGCGTGCAGCTATGCGTTGTACAGACTTGATGTTGCTGAACACAGGCTGTACAGACTTGACTCATGCACAAGACGCTAAGAGAGACGGTCCAGTATATAGACTTCAAGTCCACTTGAGACGCTGGATGAGACGGACTAGTGTATAGACTTATGCTATGCTGCAAGATGGCAGTGTACACACTTGGTGTCCACTTGAGACACTCAGTGAGACGGTGAGCAATGTACAGACTTGCTGACACACCGTTGTACAGGCTTTGCTAGCCACAATGTGCAGACTTGCTGATACACTGTTGTACAGGCTTTGCTATCCACAACGTGCAGACTGCACGATGTATAGACTTGCAAGTCCTATTTAGGTAAAGATGCCAGTGTATAGACTTGCGAGAATATAACGTAGGTAAAATATACCAGTGTATAGACTTGCGAGTTGCAACATAGGTAAAGATACCTAATGTACAGACTTGCTAGTGTGCATGCCACAATGCAGTGTATGACGTGCAGTGCTACAACCGATGTATAGACTTGGGTTAATGCTACAAGACAACAGCCAATGTATAGACTTCACAAATGCAAGCAATGCAGCAATGTATTGACTTTGAACTTTGCCATGCAATGTATAGACTTGCTACCCTGCGAGCCATGCAATGTATAGACTTACTAGCCTGCGAGCCATGCAGTGTACATACTTGCTATCCTGCGATAACTTCTATGTATGGACTATGCTATCTGTGACACATGCAATGTATAGACCATGTGAATGTGCAACACGTGCAGTGTGTAGACTATATGAATGCATGAAATAGCTGTGCCTACGAGGAATGTAGTGTACAGACTTGCTGTGCCTGCAACAAATGCGTTGTATTGACATTGAAATTAACATATGCACAGATATGAGATTAGATAGAACATTACCTGATCTAACTGTGCATTGACTGTACCTGTCAGAGATTTGACTTTGACATAGGTTGACTTCATGAGTGTGAGTCATCCTTAAACCTGTTCTGACAGTTCCTCATATTTCATCAGGATTAGATCATCAATACATAATGCGCCATAACAGTTGTCATCATCAACACCACATAATCCCCTAACATTTGTCATCATCAAAACCATAGAGCCACAGGGGACACAACAGATCTAAGGTCCGTGCAGGCGAACAACCTTTGGCAACGATGTCTGAGCAGTTGAAGATGCTACGCACACAAACCATCGTCTGGCAAAGAAGTCCAAATGGCCAAAGCTTTTCAAGCCAGCTGGGGCTGCATGAAGTCATTAGTAGTAGCGGCAGAGGCAGGTCTGAGCATCAAGCATTTCAGCAAACACCATAATGCCAGCTGCAACCGTCTAAGCACGTGAGCGCGAACTGAAGTAGGCACGTGTTCCCAGAAGGCTGGAGGCTGGCAAGTGATCCCAGGCAGATGCTGGGCACGTGATCCCAGAAGACTGATATTTTGACACGTGGATTCCTTGGAAAATGGGGCACAAGCTCTACACACGCCCAAGGCGTGAGCTCGTGGGAGTCCAGGTCTGAAGCCCTATAAAGAGACATCCTCTGTGATCAAAGGACCCTAACGAAGGAACGAAGAACCAGAGAAAAGAATAAGGAGTGCCTCCAGAGAAAAGAAGAAAAGAAGAAAGAGAGTGAGCAGCAAGAAAGAAAGAGAAAGGAAGAGAGAGCCAGAGACTGAGAAAAGAAGAGGAGAGGAGAGAGCTTTCCCTGAAGATCTATTTAGTCTGTTCATGGATCAAATCTAGAACGACTATGCTCATTGGAGCTTACTATTTTGCTTTTCCTTTTAATTTTTTCGGTTGCCCTTTTTGCATTTCCTTCATGTTCTTCAAATACTCTATTGTGGGTTCAGGTTCCTCCTGTTGACTCAGGAGAAGGGAGATGTAGTCTTCAGTTGCAAGTAGTGGTGTGCTACTTGTGGGTTTTCCTCCGGTTTGGAGGAAGGGAGGATTGGTCCTCCGGTTTGCAAGTGGCTGGGTGTCACTTTTGGGTTCCCTCTGGTGTGGAGGAAGAGAGGTCTGCGACCTCTGGTTTGCTAGTGACGGGGTGTCACTAGCGGTTCCCCTCCGGTTTAGAGGAAGGGAGATTCGTCTCTGGTTCTGGTCTTGTGGGTAGCAAGTCCAGGTGCCAAGCTTCTGTGGGTTGCAGAACTTGGTTTGAGGAATTTGTCTCCCTCGGTTTGTCAAGCTGTTAGGCAGCGTCTGTTGTAGACTGAGTCTGTTATTCTTGCGTTTGCAAGGGAAGCCTCACTCCGATTTGGGGTGAGGGATGGACGTAGGCTGACTGGAGGTCTAGCCGAACCACCTAAAAATCCTGGTGCTCTGTGGTTTGCTTTTGCGTACATTTCCATCACCTTCACAGGTTGTTTAAGCATTCTATATCTGAAGCCTTCCTGTATGATTTTTGTTTGTGTTTGGTATTGCTGTTATGTGTTTGACTGAATGTGTTAGTAGAAGATCTTATTTAGTGTGCCTTGTGGCAAGTGTTCCTTGAGCAATCTTGTGAGTTGAATCTGACCGAACTGCAATCTTGTGTGAGTCAGTCATCCTGCTTGGGCTTCTAATTGTCTTCTAGAGAGTTATTAACTTGTTTAATCCATTTGAGAGTTCTAACTCTACAATAGTTTTATTCCGCTATAATAGTTCTAAATCGAAGCAAATTTATGAGCGGTGATTCATTCACCCCCCCTTTGAATCCGTGCCTTGCACCCCAACAAAGTCTGTCACCTCCAAACATGGCATCATCGCTACCGTCTCATAATTAAGAGACACGACCCATGCCACGACACATCCTCCGATAAAAACAAATTCCCGGCAGACAACACAAGCAGTAGCTTTCACAAGGAAGACAATCATCTCACCTGACTGCTCCAACCATCGGCTTCCGTGCCAAAACAACAATCAAATCTGGCACGCAGAACGCCAATGACACCACTAGACCATAAACACAATCGTGTCAGTCCTCACTCTGACGTTACTTCTGATTCGAGTTTCATGCCAACTCTACCACGACAGGAGAGTACAGCAGAACCAACCGACAAGATCTCGGTCCACGTAAATCTAAATTCAGACTCATAGGGATCTCCTCCCAAGCTGACCACAAGCACAAACCATCATACAACCAAATGATGGACACCTACAAATCCCTGGCTCTGTTCTCAACACAAAACCATGGGACAACACCGCAAGCTGGGTCACATCAAGGCATAATCACAGCTGACCACACGGCTAAACGTGCCAGCCGCTCGGAGCTTACCAACAAGGACCCATAACAATCTCTCGAAAAATGCATCTCTAGAACCATGATCACGTCTCGAGGGCACAACGTCCAAGAAGTATGAAAAAAGAAAGGGTACTCAACCAGCATATTCGCCGACATATTTCCTCAAATCTCATACCTGCTAGTGTCAACAACCAAAATGCCTCAAGCAACGGCACGGCAACCAACAATATCAAGGCACACATAGTCAACATGAACATACCGAGGAAACAATCTTCTCGACTAGTCAGAATCTTCCAAACCTACGATCCTCGACCTGTGGGTTATGTGCCCACATGCTTCCGCTACGCACTCAATCCAACGCATACATGCATCACAAATATCTTGACATCCGCATCTCAACACACCTCTCGATGCCATCATAATTTATGAAACTATAATATAACATGCCTCGAGCGCTTATCCTGCTAACAGCCGATCACAAGTCGCCATAGTGCAAACCGTAAAAAGCACCAGTCTCAGCTTAACCTCAAGACAATGCCACAAGACAAGATGAGAAAGATCAAGCTCGTCTAACAATAGCTCACCAGGAAGCAAATCCTAAGCTCGCTCGAGCACCCTCTCAACTAGGGCATCCAAACAACCACCTCAAACAACAACCTTAACAACTTAGCACCTCAGGGGCTGACCAAACCTCAGGCTGGGATGGCCAAAACAACATTAATCTCCTCGGAGAAGATGCATGCCCATTACAATTCCCATCAGCCACCTGATCATGCCACAGGAAATCTCGAACACTGCACTACAGACTCACGTCTGCCAGCAAACTCTACCCAGCGTAGCACAATCGAGACGAACATCTTGAAGAAAGATGGACTCTCCATCATATCCTGACGAGAGCAAAACCAACTTCACAGCGTCAACACAATACACACAAGCTCTGACGCGAGAAGCAAAGTGGTAAAGAAATGCAAAACCTCTTCCAGCTGTCGACTATACTGGACCTTATGGACTCTGATCACTGCAATATCTCGAATTCTCATATACTTTCACACACCAATCGCTCTGATACCAACTGTGATGACCTAGAATTGGGATACCGGGTAAACACGATACCACTTGGATCCTGAGAGACCTCGTAAGAGTTGTAAGGTTCCAAAGGGATAAACGGTGTGTGTGGATTACATTGAACATCCAGATAAAGCAATAAACAATTAAATAACTATGATCAGGATAGTTAAATTAACAAAAATAAAATTATATTTTTAATTAAACTACAAAGTTTAGTCCAAAGAAAAGTACAGTCTATAGAAAAGAGAAACGAACTCTCAAGTCGGGGGAAACCCGACGCTGGCAAAGATAGCAACTAAGAACCACCGCACTGCACCTCGAACCACGAGGAAAAATAGCTACACCTGAAAAGTAAGGGGTGAGCCTCATCTTGCTGGCTCAGTAGGGGTCCCGTAGATCTCCACCACGAAACAAAAGTGATAACAACAGTGCTAAACAGCTAACAACAAAAGTAGTAGCAGGAGTAGTAACGAAAAGAGTAAAGAGGAGAACAACCGTACTACACAGAAACACGGCAGTCGATTAAACCTCGGCTCTCTAAACGACTCCAAAAGGTAACATAAGAACAACCCTGATCTCATAAAGTCGGGAGTTGCCGAACTGATACACGGAAACTCTGGCTACACAGCCAGGACACATCACGACATCTCTGTCATATATGCTCATCCACAGAGACAAACCCCAGCTCAAGACCACACGGTTGTTCTACGCATGCGAGGAAATCCCTTCTATTTTTCCCTCGCAGTAGGGACACACACTTGCTTTTTACGAAAGGCCGAGATAGGTTGACATGGCACGCGAGGATTCCAGGGGTATTGACAAGATGGTGAAAAGAACGATAAGAACGCACATGAAGAAATGGCGTATGGTTAATCAGTCTGAAAAACTGGGATAGAGATGGCTGGATGGAATGTGGGCGTGCCAGTCGATTTCTCGATGATCAACGGTGGAACCAAGTGTTTTACTGGGGATGTGCCACCCAGGGCACGGAATGTGAGCATGAAATGTTGTGCGCCACATGGAGAAAAGGAGGTTCCGCTGGTACGAGTGTAGGCGATTATGGGAGCTCGTGTACTGGATGTCTTCCCCACCGATCACAAGCAATCGGTGTTTATTTTACATCGGGCAGATCCCGAACACCTTTGTTTCAACTGCCAAAGAGAAGAGTCAGGGACCCTGGGAGCTGCAACGTAGGGAGGGCTTAGTCCATGCAACAGTGACATGGCAACAACAACACAGTATGGATAGCTAAGGGTAGAGAGACAGGTTTCGGAGAGGATGGGGATCCGTTCCCTGACTGGCCTACATAACTATATGCCATGAAAGGCATTTATATGGGGGCATGAGAGCCCGATTACAAATGCTTGCAAGCCGCGGGACAATTCCATCATTCATGACGGTCCCTGGGTCATTGAATTATTGTGTGGGTAGTTCTACATTCGTACATAGTGTCCAGCAAAGGACCAGTGACTCAGCAGGATGCCGCCCGAGGGGCATCATAGTGTATTACCGATATGAGACAACATCGAGATCGGAGAAGTAGGCATGCCGTGGGCACCGCTGTGCTAGAGTAGTTGGGCGTCACTAAGGCCGAGGGAACCGAATGGCATAGGCACCACTAGTGCCTGGAGTGGTCGGGCGCTATTGAGACAAAAGCGGCCCAGCGCTATTGAGACTAGAGCGATAGGACTGCATCGGTATCACCCAGATCGGAGCGATCAAAAGCCGTTGAGCTTGGAATTTTTGGGTGTCGTGGGCACCGCTATGACTGAAGTGGTTGAGCACCATAGGCATCACTTTGACTGAAGTAGTCGGGTGCCGTCGGCACAGTAGTAACTGGAGGAGTCGGGTGCCCTAAGCCCTGCTGTGATTGGGGCGACCAGGAGCTGTTGGAACTGGGAGAGTCGGGTGCCCTGGGCATCGCCGTCAGAACAAATAGGTGCCATGAACACCGCTGAGACTGGAGAGCCTGAGGGTCGCTGAGGCTGAAGTAGCCGGGCGTCGCCGGGACTTGGCAGTCGGGTGCCGTGGGTACCCTTGTAGTATGACACTCGGGTGCCGTAGGCACCGTAGTGACCGGGGTAGCTGGGCGATCGGGTGCCGCGGGGCAACGTTGAGACTGGAGTAGCTGGGTGGTCAGGTGCCAGGAGAACCGATGAGACTGGACTTGTTGACCGTCCTTGGGGCTAGAGTAGACTGGCGCCCAGACACGGCAGTCGGGTGCCGGGGGCACCGTTGTGACTCGAGTGGTTGAGCAATCGGGTGTTGTGGGCACTGATGTGACTGAAGTTGCTGGAGAGTTGGGTGCCAGGGGCACCATTCTGACTGAGGTTATTGAGCACTATTGAGGCTAGAGTAGCCCGGCGCCATCTGGACTCGGCAGTCAGGTGCCGGGGGCACCGTTGCGACTCGAGTGGCTGAGCAGTCAGGTGCCATGGGCACTGATGTGATTGAAGTTGCTAGATAGTCGGGTGCCAGGGGTGCCGTTGTGACTGAGGTTGTTGAGCGCCGTGGAGGCTAGAGCAGCCTAGCGTAGTCTGGACTAGGCAGTCGGGTGCCCGGGGCACCGTTGTGACTGAAGTTGTTGAGTGCCATCGAGGCTAGAGCAGCCTAGAGTCGTCCGAACTCTGCAGTCAGGTGCCGGGGGCACCATTGTGACAGAAGTTGTTGAGTGCTGTCGAGGCTAGAGCAGCCTGGCGCCATCTGGACTCAACAGTCGAGTGCCGGGGGCACTGTTGTGACTGAAGATGTTCAGCGCCGTTGGGGCTAGAGTAGCCTGGCGCCCTCTGGACTCGGTAGTCGGGTGCTGGGGGCAACGTTGTGACTGAAGTTGTTGAGCGCCGTTGGTGCTAGAGTAGCCTGGAGCCATCTGGACTCGGTAGTCAGGTGTCAGGTGCATCGTTGTGACTCAAGTGGTTCAGTAGTTGGTGAGGCTAGAGTAGCCTGGCACCGTCTGGACTCGGTAGTAAGGTGCCGAGGGCACCGTTGTAACCCGAGTGGGCGAGCAGTCGATTTTCGCGGGCCCTGACATGACTGGCGTAGCTGGCAATCGGTGCCGGAGGCACCATTGCAACTTAAGTTGTTGAGCGCCGTTGGGGCTAGAGTAGCCTGGCGCCGTCTGGACTCGACCGTTGATAATGCGAAAGCTCGTCATTTAAAACACACGTATCAATCTTAAAATTTTCAACTCACACTTCGATAAAAATACATAATATGGTGGCGAGAAGGGTCGAATCCACAAGGAAGAAGAGACTTTTGAAGTTAACAACCTTAGATTCCTTTAGAAAATACTTGTGATTTTACTTTGCTTAAAGAAAATAGTGAAATGATGAACGAACCAAACACTTAATTAAAAACGCCTATGATTATAAGCCTATGCTATATAAAATAATTGCATAAAGTGGAAAAGAAGGGATAGAAGAGGGCGTAAGAGAGGGAAGATGAGATATAGGTCTAATGAACACTTCTTTCATTAACATAAAGAAAAGAGTACATGAAATGCAAGATAAACTTACAATAAAAATGTGATGAGATTACAATGAAGTAAAATGAAACTAAAGCAATAAAAATAATAGGAGCCTAAGGTGTGAAGATGATAGTAGCAATGGTGATGATGGTGCCATCCCTCCTTGGCCCTGGATCACCCACAACCTCGTGGAAGATGTCGCCTATGTCGTGTGGACGTCGCCTTCACCGTTGGAGCCACCCTTGGAGGGTGAATAACTTTAAAACCAAAAAGAATTAGAAGATGAGGAAGAAGAAGAAGTTGAAGAAAATGAAGAGAGGAAGAACTTTTGTAAAAGGGGAAGGGGGAGAAGAGCAACGTAGGGAGAAAAAATTGAGGAAGAACATAGACGTACAAGTGTGGGTGAACAGTAACATCTAAGGACAGAATGTTGAAAAGTGAAGGGTAACTCAAAAACCAGGGATAATTAGAGAATGGTGAAGAATAATAAATTGTAGAAAACTTAAAAATAAAGAATTGATGTGAAGAAAGTAAGAGGAGAAGAGGAACAGAGAGGGGATAAATATGGGGAAGAATAGAGGGAAACACTAGTTCACGGATGAACGGGATAGAACACCAGAAAATCATGAATAGCTCTAAAATGGTGCAGAACTGGCCAATGAGAAAGAATAACAAGTTAAAGAGCACTTAAAAACAAAGAACGTTTGTGAAGAAAGCAAGAGGAGAAGAGGAACAGAGGGGGGTGAAATAAGGGGAAGAACATAGGGTAATACTGGTTTGCGGATGAACAGGAAAACGTGAGAGATATACCTTTGAAAACTGAAATATAATGTAAAAACTAAGCAGAACTAGAGGAAGATGAAGAAGAAGAAGTTAAAGAAATATACATAATTGCCTAATTATATGCACATAAAATGTTGTGTATGCAATGAATTATCATAAAAAAATGGACACATATCACACCTCCCAACTTGAACATTGCTAGCCCCTTAGCAATGCAAACAAATTAAGATTAGGGACCAACAAGAGTACGAAAGATTTCATGCCTCCAATCAAGAACCCCCTTCACATAATCAACTATAGATTAGGAATTTGGAATTATTAAAGTGTACTAGCTAAGGGATTAGAACATGATGCTCTTGTAGAACACTCTCAAAGTCTCATACCATTTGTGCTCATGAAATCTAAATCTACAGTTTGGACAATTGCATCCTCCAGATTACCATCTTAGCTAGATGTCTTTCAACTCTACCTTCCAAATCAGAGCTTTGATCATAGCAGCCTTTATTCTTTTTTTTTTTATTAACACATGGTGCTACACAACGCTTCACCGTTTGACGTGAACCCCAACTCTTACCTTAGGAGAAGTAGGCCCGGTTACTAAGATCAGGGACATTTTCCATGATTTTTTTTCTCAACACATGGTGCTGCACAACCCTTCACCATTTTACGTGAACCTCGACTCTTACCTTAGGAGAAGCAGGCCTGGTTACTAAGATCAGAGGCATTTTTTATATTTTTTTTTCAACACATGGTGCTACACAACCCTTCACCGTTTGACGCGAACCTCGACTCTTGCCTTAGGAGAAGTAGACCCGGTTACTAAGATTACGAGCATTTTCCATGTATTTCTTTTTTTGATCTAACTCTTCACTAGGGAGGGCAGAGTATCAGACACCATACCAAATGACAAAAGGCTTGTCTTTCCTGTTTCATTAGTGTGCAAGTGAATTTTTTTTATGCTAAGAGACCTTAGGAGATTCTAAACTAATTTCCATGACTAGACACAAAAAATCATTCCATCATCCATCTTCATAGTTTTTTTTCCAGAGTCTCTTTTATGAAAGCATAAATCATGAAAACTCAGTTGGCGCTCTCAATTAGCATGAGATTTGTACATGGCAGTAGATTGCATGAGATTTTTACAATGATTACCCTTACCCTCCAACTTAAATGACATCGTCTCAGATGGCATGAAGAATATATGAACAGGAAAATGCATACATGAATGATTGGGAAGGAAAGGTACAACCTGGGGTGCGTAGACGTGGCTATTTTGGCAGGCAGCTATGCGAATGACTTCTTCCAGGTCCTACAAACACAAATGAAAATGACTCACTAGATTATTGAAGGGAAATGGTTGGGTTACCTCCCAACAAGCGCTAAGTTTAACGTATTCAGCCAGACGATCTTCTTGTGTTTATCATGGGTCACTCAGTGGGATTGAATCCTTTGATGAAAGTTGTGTGTTCTCCAAGTAGAGTTTGAGACGCTAACCATTGATAGTGAAAATTTGACCATTTTTAGGATCTAGGATTTTGACAGCACCATGATTAAAGGCTTTGAGCACAACAAATTGTCCATCCCATCTAGACTTCAATTTTCTGGGGAATAAGCACAACCTTGAATTAAAGAGCCAAACTTTTTGATCAAGTTGAAATTACTTTCTCACAATGTGTTTATCACGGAAAGCTTTGGTCTTGGCTTTGTAAATCTTGGCATTTTCCTAGACTTCATGCCTCAACTCCTCCAACTCATTTAGTTGTAGGGCCCTATGAGATCCGGCTTGGGCCAAGTCAAAATTGAACTGCTTAATAGCCCAATAGGCCCTATGCTCAAGCTCAACGGGTAAGTGACAAACTTTTCCAAAGATTAACCTATATGGGGACATGTCAATGGGAGTCTTGTATGTTGTCCGATAGGCCCAAAGAGCATCATTCAATCTTTCATACCAATTGTAGCGACCCGGATTCCGGATACCCGGTGCACCCGGTATAAATACCGAATACACGTGATACCACATGGGACCCGCGAGGCCTCCCAAGCGCGGGAAAGCGCCGAAGGGAAAAAGGAGTGCGTGGAATACATTGAAGCCAGCAGATATAACAGTAAGCAATTAAATTTCATTATATTGGATTACTAAAGTAGCAGAAATAAAATTACTTTTTCATTAATAATTTCAATAATTACAATTATACACCAGAGTCCAGCCCAAAGGAAAGACAACAAGTCTAACACAGTACAGTCTGACAGAAAGAAACATACACTGAAGTCGGGCGAAACCCGACGTAGGTACAGCTGGCAGCTACAGCGAACGCGCTCCACCAGGAACAGCAGAGGCAGACGGTGAAACCCACCTGAAAAAAAGTAGGGGTGAGTCTCTAAACAGAAACTTAGTAGGGGTCACGCGGATCCCCACTGGAAAAACGCACAGTGCAACGGAAGCAACAGAAACAACTAGTGCAGCAAAGCAGGAAAAGCTACACTACAAAGCTGCAAACAGACAGGGTACAGCAGAAGTAGCGAACAGGCTAAGAGCAAGGGGAGCTCAACAACAAAGAAGAGCGAGGCCGTAAAACACGGAACAACGGCCACCGAGGAGAACTCGGCACCCTAAGCTACTCCAAACGGCAACAGACGGTCAACCCTAAACTCACACAGTAGGGTAACCCAGTCCATCGGCCAAAACAAAGGCGAAGGCAGATGCCGACGCCGAAAGCGCAAACAAAACACGACATGAAACATCGTGCACATAGCCCCACGCATGACAAGAACGTCATGCAAAAGACAAAACACTGACCTCGAGTACAGCCACAAGCGGGCAACTCGAAAAGGTCACAGCGCGCAAGGAAACGCCGAGAGCCACCGCACCAAGTGACAGGAGCGCCCTCCTCCCAGAAGAACAGCCAGATGCGTCCTCTAACGTCTTACACTGCGCCACAAGTGTCAAGTCTACGCAGGGACTAGACACACCAAGAACCGGGTCCAAGGAACAACAGTTCCAAGGAAACAAGGTACCACAGTACGAAACTACAGCACCAACTGCGAGTGACTAGTCAGGGCCACGCCCGTCGGCGCCAGTCCCCAGTCCCTGACCACGTGTGCACACACCGACCTCTACCTAGGTCAGGCCTCTAGCTAGTATTCCCCTCGGTAGGACGCTACCGTTGGCCGGGGCCTACGGAACTAGCTTAAAAACCGTACGTACCAAACGCAATAGGAAACACCCCTCCACCACTCCCAGTGGGTCGGTAAAAGCCTAGGGCTACAACTAGGGGAGGCTCACAAGGCACGAACTCCGAAACACAGGCGCTACAGCACAGACAGCTAAGAAAAGCCCTGTCTCGTGTACAGCAAAGCACCCAGGCAGTCGAACAACCACCAACAGACTCAGGATCAGGAAACTGGACCTACGACGTAACGATCCCTGAGTCGAATGACTCGAAAGGCAAGATCGTCACAAGCAGTGAAACAAGCCGCCAATCGGTCTAATCCTAAGCCAGCAAAACAACGCTCCGCAGAAAATGACACACGGAGACCTGAGGGAAACACCAAGAACCCTCAACACACCTGGACACGCAAACTGAGGTAAGGCAACACCTCGAGGCATCCAGAAGTAGGGTCTCGAGTCGGGCACAACCACCGAGACACACACACACACAAGGTCACATGTCAACCACTGGGTCACACCGGGTTGACCTGAACCCAACACAGTGCTTGAACAGTAGGAAAGAGAGTCCTACCTCAAGCAAGAAGACTCCTGGCCACCTCACAACGTAGTCTTAGCCCTCATAGGATGTCGGAAGACATCGACAGGACAACGGGCAGACCACAAGGCCAAGCCAAGACAAGCAGAAACCGCAGCACGGAAATCGAAGCACAGGGCAGGTAACGCACCACCCCTAGACCGGTACAACTATATGACGGTCTAGACCTGGGCCGTTACACCCAAACGACGGACAGACGACAGGCCGTCGCACACACACCACCCTAACCACTCTAAAACACAAACACACGAATCAAGGCCAAGTAACGCGCAAGGCCAAGCGCGTTACAAGCAAGCAACGAGGCAGGGGAGACGCGCCAGAACTAAACGACGCACAGGGGCAGGCGCGTTACTCATAACGGCACAGCCACCCTCAACCCAGCACAAAACAACAAATAACGGCAAGGGGCAAGCACGTTATACAACAACGACGCACAGGGGCACGGCCGTTACACCATCGAACATCACAACACCCACAACCCTCAACCAAACAGCATGTAACGCTCCAAGAAGGACGCGTTACACACAAACGACGCATGGGGACAGGCGCGTTACAACCAACGGCACAGCCAGCCACAGTCGACCAAAACAGAATGCAACGGCCAGGGGCAGGCGCGTTACACTCAAAATAACGGATTGGAACCCATCCGTCGGGGGAACCGCCGCAACGGTCAAACGTCGGTCAAACGGACAATAACGGCCAAGGCAGGGCACGTTACTTCCATCTAACGCGCTGGGTCAAGCGCGACTCAACCCCAAAACAAGGCAACAACAAGCGAAGTAACGCGTAGACCTAGGCGCGTTACAGGGAAGCGACGCGCCACCCTAGGGCCGTCACTCACCCAGAAGCCAGAAAGCTCAAAAACCTCAAACAAAGTAGCGGTCAGTCGTAGGGCTGTTATATACAAGTGATAACCATTGGAATGACCGTTACATCGGTCACGGCAGGAAAATAGAGGAACGGCCAAACCGGCCCGTTCCACGCCCCATTCACGCCGAAACGTAGGGGGAACAAACCTAAACGCCAAATAACAACATCAAGGGACTAAAAACCCCACATGCAAGCTCACAAACTCAAGATCCGGGCGATTTCATCAAATCCACCCAAAGTGGGTCACCGAGGTTCCCGGGCTTCTACCGGCCTCGAATGAACACCAAACGACATGAAATCAACGTGGATGGGATCCTCACATCCCAGCGGTCAGTTAGAAACTAACTACGCCGCAAACAGTCGCCGTTTATCGGCCGACCCTAAAAACCACAAAAATCACGGTTTAGGCAAACCAAGCCCAAACTCGACCGTTTCCTAGCCGAACGTCGTGCAATGGCAGGGAAAACGGAGAGGATGAAGTAAGGATCAGTCACCCTACCTCCACCGAAGAAACCGAGCCCCGAAAGGACTAAACCACGCCGAAATCCACTCGCGAACCGATTTCACCGGCTTTGAATCCACCGTTCAGGATCACGCCGGAATCGATCCGATCCTTGCTCCATCGCGCACCCATCCAGCTCCATCACGTCCCTAACACGTGCCTCCAGGCCCTCCGTCTGCAGCCGGAGCCGAGGAGGCGAACGGGAGAGAAAACGAGAGAGAGATAGGCGACGGCGGCAAATGAGAAGGAGGAGAGAGGAAAAGAATAGAAATTAGGAAATTTTCCTAATTTCTGAAAATTCCGAAAATGCGCCGAAATTGCACAAATTCAGAAAAATACGTAAAAATAGCCTAAACGACCGGCTCGAAGAGTACATCGTCGTTGTAGCATCCATGAGTTCGTGAATTGACAAACAAACTCACCATAGGGTTCTGTAACTAGTACGAGAGAAAAACCCACACGGCTCGTCAAACTCACTCGGAATCTATAAAAGCGAACCAAAACTCAACGAAACCAATCCGAAACAGATCCGAAAGATCCAGTAGAGATCCAACAAGACCTGCAAAAGATCCATCAAGATCCAGGGCATTACATCCTCCCCTCCTTTAAGAAATTTCGCCCTCGAAATTAAGGACTAACAAAGGAGAAGCAAGGGAGAACAACCCAACAACACAAATTTCAAAAAATACAGCTCAGAGGAACACCGTCAGACCACAATTACAGGTACACGCTCTAGCTTCCAAGACAGCAAGTCCACAACACGAGCATGACACCAAAGTGAACACATCTGACACCTCCGAAGCAAGGGCAATGTCGCTTACGTCTCACCAGAAATGAGACACGACTGCCACAACAACTGATAACCCACATCGAGAAACCAACAACAACACGGCAAGCAGTAGCTTACACCAGGAGACACAGTCCTCACAGCTGACAGCTCGCAACATCATCGGCTCCAGTGCCAAAGGCAACAGGGAACACCTGGCACATAGAACGCCAACGACAACACCACCGCCACTGGACCAGAAGCACAATCAAGTCAGCACTCACTCAGATATTTCATCTGATCAAGTCGCAAGCTAACTCTACCCAAGAAACGGAGTACAACAAGCCAACTGACAAGACAAGACCATGGGCCAAGGCAGAGACACAAAATATTAAAGAAACAGCGCCAAAACAACACAACGGCAACACCTGCAGGATTCCAGCCCTGTACAACACATAGAACCACAGAACACACTGCAAGCAGGGTCACAACAAGGCACAAGAACAGCTGAACACACGACCACAAAGACAGGTCATGCATCAGACTGCTCACCAAGAGAAGACCCACAACAATGAGAAACGACAATAATCTCGGGGAACGCAACTCAAGGACTACGAACACGCCTCGAGAGCACAACACCCAAGAAAGAAATGCAGAGCAAAGGGTACTCAATCAGCAAGGAACGCCGACAAATTCCCCAACACTCGCACATGCCAATGCCAACACCAGAAAACCACAAACAAAGGCACGGTAACAACCAGTGTCGAGGCACAAAAAGCCAAGACGAAGACACATCGAGAAGGAACAAAAACCTCTCGACCAGTGGGTAGCCAACCCACACACTTCCACTGTGCTCTCAACAACGCACACAGGCAACAAAACAACATCGGTAATCGCATTTCAGCACATACCAGGCGCCATCGCAATCAACATAGATCGCAATTAACACGCCACGAGCACCGATCTCGCGAACAACCGATCACAAGGAGCCTAAGTGCAACAAAGGAAGAGCACCAGCTTCAGCGCAGAGCAACGAAAGATGCTAATCTCAGCTTACCTTCATGTCCTAGAACGACAAATGAGCCTTCACAACACATCGGCCATCAGACACAACATGACAAATACGGTACACGACAACTCTTAACACCATTATGGAGTCCAAAGCCAAGCAACCGTACAACAAAAGAGAGATCAGGCTCAAAATAAAGCTGTCCACACTTAAGCAGACACAGGACAAAGGCACCACCAAGACAGCAATTCCAAGGCTCACCTCGAAAAAGCTTCACCAAGAAGAACGAGAAGCAACAAGCTCAACAACATAAGCTCACCAAGAAAGGAAGATCCTAGCTCGCCTGAGCAACTTCTCAATCGAGGCAACACGACAATCGAGACAACTGAAACAACAATGCATCAGGAGCTGAACAGACTTAAGCTAGGACAACCAAAGCAACGTAAGAACATGCATGGCCATCACACCAACGGTAAAAGTCACAAGCCACCTGAGCAAAACACAGAAGCAGCTCAAACAATGCACTGCAGGTTCATGCCAACCGACAAACACTGCCAAGTGCAACACGATCGAGACCAACATTAAAACAGAAACGAAGCACCTCGTCACACCCAGACGAGAGCAAAACCATCTCGTACAGTGCCAACAAAGCACGCACAAGACCACACATGGAAAACACCACGATAAACCATCGCAACACCTACGCCAGCAAGAGACTGTACTGGACCTTAGGACTCTGGTAACTGTATATCTGGATTTCCATGTATTTCACACAATAATGATCTGATAGCTCAGAAAAGAACTCCGAACATCTCAGAACACTGCTCTGATACCAGCTGTAGCGACCCGGATTCTGTATACCCGGTGCACCCGGTATAAATACCGAATACACGTGATACCACATGGGACCCGCGAGGCCTCCCAAGCGCGGAAAAGCGCCGAAGGGAAAAAGGAGTGCGTGGAATACATTGAAGCCAGCAGATATAACAGTAAGCAGTTAAATTTCATTACATTGGATTGCTAAAGTAGCAGAAATAAAATTACTTTTTCATTAATAATTTCAATAATTACAATTATACACCAGAGTCCAGCCCAAAGGAAAGACAACAAGTCTAACATAGTACAGTCTGACAGAAAGAAACGTACACTGAAGTCGGGCGAAACCCGATGTAGGTACAGCTGGCAGCTATAGCGAACGCGCTCCACCAGGAACAGTAAAAATAGACGGTGAAACCCACCTGAAAAAAAGTAGGGGTGAGTCTCTAAACAGAAACTCAGTAGGGGTCACGCGGATCCCCACTGGAAAAACGCACAGTGCAACGGAAGCAACAGAAACAACGAGTGTAGCAAAGCGGGAAAAGCTACACTACAAAGCTGCAAATAGACAGGGTACAGCAGAAGTAGGGAACATGCTAAGAGCAAGGGGAGCTCAACAACAAAGAAGAGTGAGGCCGTAAAACACGGAACAACGGCCACCGAGGAGAACTCGGCTGTAATGCCCCGGATTTTTCGGATCCTTTTCGTGGGCTCCGGATCTGGTTTCTCGGATTGTCCAACTCTGTTTTGTCTGAAATTTCGTTTCGGACATCTTTCGTGTTCGGATCGGTGCGATCCGGAGTCGTTTCGGAGGCCCGGAGGCGTTCCGCGGCTTTTTCCGCGTGTGTTTTTCCGATTCCCGGCGTGGGTTTCGGCTTTCCCTTCGGAACCTCGTTGCGGGTGAACCGGGCCGTTCACCAGGGCGCGAGTGGTACCGTTGCGATCGGTGCGTTCCGAGGATCGCGAGGGTGTGATTTTCTATTTTTCTGGATTTTTCCGATTTTCCGGATTTCCCTATAAATAGCTTTTCTCTCTCTCCCCTCTCATTTCTCATTTCTCTCCCTCTCTCTTCTCACGCTCTCTCCTCTCTCCCTCTCTCTCCGGCGGCCGACGGGGCGGAGTACGGGCGAGGCGGGGACGGCGCGGGCGAGGCGCGGGCGAGGATGGATGAGGATCGAGGCGGTGGAGGCGCGTGGAAGCTCGGCCGTGGGTTCGTGGAACGGCGAGGCTTCAACGGCGTTTTCGGCGTGGATTAGTCGCTTCGGCGCACGGTTTCTTCGGTGGAGGTAGGGTGACGGAACACCACTGCGTTCTGCTCGTTTCCCCTGCCATTGCACGTCGTTCGGCGCGGAAACAGCTGTGTTTGGGTCCGTTCTAGCGAAACTGTGGTTTTGTGGGTTTCGTAGGGTCGGTCGGGAAACGGCGACGGTTTCCAGATCGGTTACTGTCAACGGATTCCTTGGGGCGAGAGCGTTCTTTTCCCCCTGATTTCGTCTCGATTGGTGGTCCCGTTGGACCGGTAGAGCTCCGAGAAGCTCGGTAACCCTTTTCGGGTAACTTCGGTAGAATCGCTCGTTTCTCGCGATTCGTGCGTCGTTTTGACTCCGGTCGGAGTCCATGTGATTGCCAGGGTGGTTGTGGTTGTATCCCCTTCGTTTCGGCACGAACGGGGCGTGGAAAGGCTACGATCGGGAGACCCCCTGGGTTTACCCGCCGTGATGGTTGGGCGGTCGAACCGGGCCCGTCCATCGCGAGGGCGGTTGCCTTTGGCCCGTTCATTTTCTCTTGGTTTTGGGGTTGTGCGGTCGCACGATAGACCGCACATTTGATGTGCGGCCAGGTGAGAACCGCATGTCTCCCCCATGGACGGTTGGTACCCAGCCGTCTGTCCTTCCGTGGGCTTGTGCGGCCAGGAGCTGACCGCATATCCCAGTTGACCCTTGGTCAACAGTTTAGTGTCGGTTGGGTTGTGCGGTTTGGTCAAAACCGTTTTGACCGGCACTGGAGTAGGTCGGTTAGGTTGTGCGGACGATCCTTGGCCGCACATCCCCTTGGGCGGTCCAGCCCTAACCGTCCATCCTCCATTTGGGGTTAGTCCGATTAGAGCCTTGTGCGGCTCCTGCCTGACCGCATGTCTTTTTGAGCGGCTGTACCCTAGCCGCACATCCCTTGAGCGGCCCAGGGTGAACCGCACATGTGCCAGTCTAACCCGGTGTTTCCGTTTTGACTGATTCGAGTCCCGGGTGTGTGGTTCTCGAACCACGTGCCGACCCGTGGCCTGACGGATGTTGTGCACGTCGTTGGGGCCAGGTGTCATGGTACGTTGGAGTCCCGGATGTAGAGTTCCCGACTCGTGTCACCGTGTGTTGACGTGTGTCATCGGTTTCTCCGAAAAGCGATCCCCGAGTGGGTCCTGTGTGAGGCCTTGGGCTGCGAGCCCAGTTGTCCAGTCTGGGGCTGGAGGCTTCCCTCTTTTCCTTGAGTTGGGCTGCAGCTTGGTGGTGTGCAAGTTGCCTTGGGAATCGTGCTTCTGTGTTTTTTCGTGTGGCCCGTGTGACTGGCCTTAGTCCTGTGAGTTCCCTTCCCAAGGGAATGGTTTCGGCGGCTCGTGAGCTGCCTCGGTATTCGTGCTACAGTGGTTTTAGACCTAGAGCTTGGACTAGATTGACGGCCTTGTGCTGTTGCGTGCAACGGTCTTGACCCCGAGTCTTGTGACTCAAGGACCGTTGGGTGTAGGGCGTCTAGAGGACTGTCCAGAGCCCAGTGACTTAGCGTCACTTGGGTTTTCTCGACTCTCGCGCAGGGTGTGTGCGCGGCCGTGGACTGTGAGTCCCGTTTCTTCTCCGACTGTGGTCATCGTGCGACGGTGCTAGTACGTGGGATGGTCCCCGTACTTTGTCGGATGCGGACGTTGTTTTCCGTTGACTTGAGAGTCTACTCCTTCAGTGACCCTCCACTAGTCGTAGCCTACTAGTACGCGTGTGCTAGTCGCACCAGGGAGTGGTGTACGGGCTTACCCTTAGAGGCGGTTTGTGGACCGGTTGCCGTCGGGCCCCACGTCTTGCAGCCAGAGTCCGGCTGAGGGGAAAACCGGTCAGAGGACCAGACCAGGGACGCGTGGTCTGTGTGTGCACACGTGGTTGGGGGCGGTTGGACCCACGTCGACGGGCGTGACCCCAGCTAGTCACTTGTTTGTGGTTACTTGTACGGTGTTCGTGCCTTTGGTAGGAGCTACCACGTCAGGCAGTTCACTTGCGGTGCGGTGTAAGACGTCAGGGGACGCTACCGGCTGTGCTTCTAGTGGGTGGTACTCCTGTCGAGTACGGAGTGACAGACTATCAGTTTCCGTGATTTCGACCTTCGGGTTTTCGGTCGTGTTGACCGTTGAGTTCGGTTGTTTCGCCGTGGCGCGTGTGTTGGTTTTCGCGCCAAGGGTCTAATGCTAGTGGCTTTACCGAGGTTGGGTCTTGTTGTGCGGTACCCGCGATCGGATGGTCGGGGTCGCACCTTGGACAGCGTGTCCAGGTCGGCTGTGTCCGAGGGACAGGCCTCTACGGCGTGGTTGCCGTGTGTTGTTACTTTGGTAGGCAGTACTAGCGTGGTTTGGTAGCTTCGTCTGCGTGATCGAGGTGTGCCTTCTGGTACAGTAGGAGTAGCTGTAGTGCCGAGTTTTTGACCGGCCACCGGTTTGCTGTTCCTGCTGTAGTTGTAGCTCTCCTTTCCGCTACCGCCGTTGTTTCCGGTTGGGGTTCCGCGGGATCCCTGCTGAGTCTCTGTTTTGGAGACTCATTCCCTGCTTTTCAGGTGTAGCGGTTCTTCCTCGCGGTTCGAGGGCGCGGAGCGGAGGTCCTTAGTTGCCAGCTTGCCGGGCCGAGTGTTGACTTGGCATGTGGTACGTTTTTACTGCTTTAGACTGTACTTTCTGTTGGACTGGACTCTGTTGTAGCTGTTGCTGTTCTTTCTTTCAGCTTGTTGTTGTTGGTTGTCCTGCTTTATTTCCTATTTCTTTGTGCCTCCACACTCCTTTTAGCCCTTCCGAGCCCTCCCGGCTCGTGGGCGGCGGTGCGAGTCTCGGGTTATCGGGCCTTCCCGGTAATCGGATTCTCGGGTCGTTACAGCTGGTATCAGAGCGGTGGTTGTGGACGTACATAGGAATTCGAGATATTGCAGTGATCAGAGTCCATAAGGTCCAGTACAGTCGGCAGCTGGCTTAGGGTTTTGTGTTCGCTTCCCGCCTTGTTTCTCGCTTGGGTGCGCTGTGCGGCGCTGTGAGGTGGTTGCTGCCCGCGGCTTTCGTGCCAACATGGGGTCTAAGGATCGAGGTCGAGAGCCTTCTCCCTCATCGGTGGTGGCCCTGGTTGTGCTGCGTTGGGCAGAGGTTGCTAGCAGGTGTGAGCTCGCGGTGCTGCATTCGAGGAACCTGCAGCGTGGTCAGGTGTCTGGTGCGGACTGTTCTTGGTTAAGTGGCCGTGAGCGTGCTCTGAGGGAGCTGCTGTCGGTTTTGGGTCACTCCAGCTTGAGGTTTGTCCAGCTCCTGAGGTGTTTTGATCGAGAAGTGTGCTCCGGTGAGCGGAATGTCTTCTCGGTGAGCTGCTGTTTCGTCGAGCCTGATGTTCTTGTCGTGCTCTGTTGCGTCAGAAATGACGTGTCGGTCCTGATTGTTCTGCTGATTTCGAGGCAGAATTTGGCAGAGATGTCCCGTTAAGTCTTTGCTCCTGTGCTTCTGTCAGTGGATGGGTTGTGTTCGCCCTGGAGTTGGCTTGAGATGTGAAGGCTCCGCGGTGAGTTTCGGGACTCGAGGGTGAGCATCGGCGGTTGTCGGTTATGGCTCGTGTGGCGGCTCTTGGCATGCCGTGTTGCAGTTCGAGGAATTGCAGCGGTGGTGCATCGAGAGATGCTGTGATGGTGGTCCGACGTGACACTCGTCGAGTGTGTCGGAGGCGCTGACCTGATGGAAGCGATGGTTTTCCTTGGTGCTGGATGGTGCTGTTTCCAGCGTGCGCGAGGTTCGAGGTCAGGTCGAGCGTGGAGTTCTTCCGTTGGTCGGAAGTGCGTTTGGTCTCCCCTTTGGTTGGAGAGATTGTGTTGGGTTAAGGTTTGCCGTCTTGCATTGTGTGCCCGGATTGGTTGGCCTTGTGTGCCATGAAGTCCGTGCGAGACGTGCTCCTTGTCTTGGCAAGGTGGTTGTCTGTGAGAAGTTGTGCCCATTCCCTTGTCGTGTGAGGGTGTGCTGGCGCTGTTCCGGAAGGACGAGTGCTGGTTGGGCGGTGTTTGCTTTCTCGACTGTGCGCGCGGATCTGAGTGCGCAGCGGAAGCGTGGTGGGCTCGTAACCCATTGGTTCAGGATCGTAGCATTGGTTGCTACGGGCGGATTCCTGAGTTTGCGTTGAGCATCGGAGGATGGGTTCCTCGGTGTGAAACGTGTTGTTGCCGTGCCGTTGCCCGAGAAGTCGTGGTTCTTGGCACTGGCAGGTGGAGTGTTGGGAAAAGTGCTGGCTAGTGCGCCGCATGAGTACCATGTTCCTGTGTTGGAAGCCGTGTCAGGCGTCGGTATTGGACCTGGATGGGGTTGTTGAGGATGTCGCCTGACGATGGTCGAGGACGTGTTGGTCAGAGTCGGTGGCTTGGTGCCCGACTTGTGTTCCCAGTCGTGTCCTCGGATAAGATCGTTTTTGGAGAAGTGATCTCTGGCAGGCTGTGGGCTCCCGTTGGTTCTACGGTCTTGTCGGATTGTGACGGTGAGATGTTTATTGCTTAGGGACCCACGAGCGCTGTCCAGGTGGTGTCCCGTGGCTCTGTGGTAAGGGCGGAATCGGGATTGGCAGGTGTCCACTTGGTTTGATCGAAGGATGTGATGAGACCAGATGGATGAGTGACGCTTGTGGGCGGAGGCCTTCTGTGAGATTAGCGTCGGTTGGTGGTCCTTGATAGGACGTTGGTGTCGCAAGGTTATCCCTGGTTTGGTGATTAGCATGGGGTGGTTCCCTATAAGTCTGAGTCCCGTGAGGTGATGACTGAAGACGCCATGTTCTGTCATTTGGTTTCGTCGTGCTCCCCGAGAAGGTTGAGTTGGCGAGCAGTTGGTGACCAGTGGATGGTCTTTCCAGAGACAGAAGATGCTGGTTGTTGGGGCTCGAGCGTGGCGAGAGCTGAGTGCCAGCGAGACCTTTGGTGGTCGTTTCTGTGATGTGCCTTTCCGGATGGGATCTGGACTTTGTCGAAGTTTGTCTTCTGACGAGAATTGGCACGGTGTTGTGTCCGGCTTTCGGCTTGCCATGTGTGGGGTGTTTCTTGGTGTTGAGCCGATGTGCTGGTTGCGGTCTGTTGAGCTGGCTGCTTGAGCTGGTGGAGGCTCTGTATTGGTTGTCCCCTTGAGAAGGGTGTGCGACCTGTCAGCTGGTTGTGAAGCTGATGTGTGTTTTGTCTGCTGACCCTGGGGTGGATCAGTAGCTGTTGCTCGTGTCGAGGGTTGTGTTTCCTCGGTGAGCGAGATCGTGGCTGCGGCGCCACGGTGGATTCTCGCGTTGTCTGAGGTGATGCCGGACTGTGTCCTTTGGTATATGCCTGCTCTGTTGGCCTGTGTGCTCGGCGCGAGGAGCGAGGTGTTGCTTGTGATCGTAAGTCTGGCTGTGTCCCTCAGGATCGGTGTTTTCGTGAGAATCGAGGTTTTCTGTGCTGGGGCTCTGACAGCGTGTCAGTGATTCTGTGTTCTTCCCCTGGGACTTCGTGCTTGGTCCTGAATTTCGAGGACGAAATTCCTTTAAGGGGGGAGGGCTGTAATGCCCCGGATTTTTCGGATCCTTTTCGTGGGCTCCGGATCTGGTTTCTCGGATTGTCCAACTCTGTTTTGTCTGAAATTTCGTTTCGGACATCTTTCGTGTTCGGATCGGTGCGATCCGGAGTCGTTTCGGAGGCCCGGAGGCGTTCCGCGGCTTTTTCCGCGTGTGTTTTTCCGATTCCCGGCGTGGGTTTCGGCTTTCCCTTCGGAACCTCGTTGCGGGTGAACCGGGCCGTTCACCAGGGCGCGAGTGGTACCGTTGCGATCGGTGCATTCCGAGGATCGCGAGGGTGTGATTTTCTATTTTTCTGGATTTTTCCGATTTTCCGGATTTCCCTATAAATAGCTTTTCTCTCTCTCCCCTCTCATTTCTCATTTCTCTCCCTCTCTCTTCTCACGCTCTCTCCTCTCTCCCTCTCTCTCCGGCGGCCGACGGGGCGGAGTACGGGCGAGGCGGGGACGGCGCGGGCGAGGCGCGGGCGAGGATGGATGAGGATCGAGGCGGTGGAGGCGCGTGGAAGCTCGGCCGTGGGTTCGTGGAACGGCGAGGCTTCAACGGCGTTTTCGGCGTGGATTAGTCGCTTCGGCGCACGGTTTCTTCGGTGGAGGTAGGGTGACGGAACACCACTGCGTTCTGCTCGTTTCCCCTGCCATTGCACGTCGTTCGGCGCGGAAACAGCTGTGTTTGGGTCCGTTCTAGCGAAACTGTGGTTTTGTGGGTTTCGTAGGGTCGGTCGGGAAACGGCGACGGTTTCCAGATCGGTTACTGTCAACGGATTCCTTGGGGCGAGAGCGTTCTTTTCCCCCTGATTTCGTCTCGATTGGTGGTCCCGTTGGACCGGTAGAGCTCCGAGAAGCTCGGTAACCCTTTTCGGGTAACTTCGGTAGAATCGCTCGTTTCTCGCGATTCGTGCGTCGTTTTGACTCCGGTCGGAGTCCATGTGATTGCCAGGGTGGTTGTGGTTGTATCCCCTTCGTTTCGGCACGAACGGGGCGTGGAAAGGCTACGATCGGGAGACCCCCTGGGTTTACCCGCCGTGATGGTTGGGCGGTCGAACCTGGCCCGTCCATCGTGAGGGCGGTTGCCTTTGGCCCGTTCATTTTCTCTTGGTTTTGGGGTTGTGCGGTCGCACGATAGACCGCACATTTGATGTGCGGCCAGGTGAGAACCGCATGTCTCCCCCATGGACGGTTGGTACCCAGCCGTCTGTCCTTCCGTGGGCTTGTGCGGCCAGGAGCTGACCGCATATCCCAGTTGACCCTTGGTCAACAGTTTAGTGTCGGTTGGGTTGTGCGGTTTGGTCAAAACCGTTTTGACCGGCACTGGAGTAGGTCGGTTAGGTTGTGCGGACGATCCTTGGCCGCACATCCCCTTGGGCGGTCCAGCCCTAACCGTCCATCCTCCATTTGGGGTTAGTCCGATTAGAGCCTTGTGCGGCTCCTTCCTGACCGCATGTCTTTTTGAGCGGCTGTACCCTAGCCGCACATCCCTTGAGCGGCCCAGGGTGAACCGCACATGTGCCAGTCTAACCCGGTGTTTCCGTTTTGACTGATTCGAGTCCCGGGTGTGTGGTTCTCGAACCACGTGCCGACCCGTGGCCTGACGGATGTTGTGCACGTCGTTGGGGCCAGGTGTCATGGTACGTTGGAGTCCCGGATGTAGAGTTCCCGACTCGTGTCACCGTGTGTTGACGTGTGTCATCGGTTTCTCCGAAAAGCGATCCCCGAGTGGGTCCTGGGTGAGGCCTTGGGCTGCGAGCCCAGTTGTCCAGTCTGGGGCTGGAGGCTTCCCTCTTTTCCTTGAGTTGGGCTGCAGCTTGGTGGTGTGCAAGTTGCCTTGGGAATCGTGCTTCTGTGTTTTTTCGTGTGGCCCGTGTGACTGGCCTTAGTCCTGTGAGTTCCCTTCCCAAGGGAATGGTTTCGGCGGCTCGTGAGCTGCCTCGGTATTCGTGCTACAATGGTTTTAGACCTAGAGCTTGGACTAGATTGACGGCCTTGTGCTGTTGCGTGCAACGGTCTTGACCCCGAGTCTTGTGACTCAAGGACCGTTGGGTGTAGGGCGTCTAGAGGACTGTCCAGAGCCCAGTGACTTAGCGTCACTTGGGTTTTCTCGACTCTCGCGCAGGGTGTGTGCGCGGCCGTGGACTGTGAGTCCCGTTTCTTCTCCGACTGTGGTCATCGTGCGACGGTGCTAGTACGTGGGATGGTCCCCGTACTTTGTCGGATGCGGACGTTGTTTTCCGTTGACTTGAGAGTCTACTCCTTCAGTGACCCTCCACTAGTCGTAGCCCACCAGTACGCGTGTGCTGGTCGCACCAGGGAGTGGTGTACGGGCTTACCCTTAGAGGCGGTTTGTGGACCGGTTGCCGTCGGGCCCCACGTCTTGCAGCCAGAGTCCGGCTGAGGGGAAAACCGGTCAGAGGACCAGACCAGGGACGCGTGGTCTGTGTGTGCACACGTGGTTGGGGGCGGTTGGACCCACGTCGACGGGCGTGACCCCAGCTAGTCACTTGTTTGTGGTTACTTGTACGGTGTTCGTGCCTTTGGTAGGAGCTACCACGTCAGGCAGTTCACTTGCGGTGCGGTGTAAGACGTCAGGGGACGCTACCGGCTGTGCTTCTAGTGGGTGGTACTCCTGTCGAGTACGGAGTGACAGACTATCAGTTTCCGTGATTTCGACCTTCGGGTTTTCGGTCGTGTTGACCGTTGAGTTCGGTTGTTTCGCCGTGGCGCGTGTGTTGGTTTTCGCGCCAAGGGTCTAATGCTAGTGGCTTTACCGAGGTTGGGTCTTGTTGTGCGGTACCCGCGATCGGATGGTCGGGGTCGCACCTTGGACAGCGTGTCCAGGTCGGCTGTGTCCGAGGGACAGGCCTCTACGGCGTGGTTGCCGTGTGTTGTTACTTTGGTAGGCAGTACTAGCGTGGTTTGGTAGCTTCGTCTGCGTGATCGAGGTGTGCCTTCTGGTACAGTAGGAGTAGCTGTAGTGCCGAGTTTTTGACCGGCCACCGGTTTGCTGTTCCTGCTGTAGTTGTAGCTCTCCTTTCCGCTACCGCCGTTGTTTCCGGTTGGGGTTCCGCGGGATCCCTGCTGAGTCTCTGTTTTGGAGACTCATTCCCTGCTTTTCAGGTGTAGCGGTTCTTCCTCGCGGTTCGAGGGCGCGGAGCGGAGGTCCTTAGTTGCCAGCTTGCCGGGCCGAGTGTTGACTTGGCATGTGGTACGTTTTTACTGCTTTAGACTGTACTTTCGGTTGGACTGGACTCTGTTGTAGCTGTTGCTGTTCTTTCTTTCAGCTTGTTGTTGTTGGTTGTCCTGCTTTATTTCCTATTTCTTTGTGCCTCCACACTCCTTTTAGCCCTTCCGAGCCCTCCCGGCTCGTGGGCGGCGGTGCGAGTCTCGGGTTATCGGGCCTTCCCGGTAATCGGATTCTCGGGTCGTTACAGCGGCACCCTAAGCTACTCCAAACGGCAACAGACGATCAACCCCAAACTCACACAGTAGGGTAACCCAATCCATCGGCCAAAACAAAGGCGAAGGCAGACGCCGACGCCGAAAGCGCAAACAAAACATGACATGAAACGTCGTGCACACAGCCCCACGCATGACAAGAACGTCATGCAAACGACAGAACACTGACCTCGAGTACAGCCAAAAGCGGGCAACTCGAAAAGGTCACAGCGCGCAAGGAAACGCCGAGAGCCACGGCACCAAGTGACAGGAGCGCCCTCCTCCCAGAAGAACAGCCAGATGCGTCCACTGACGTCTTACACTGCGCCACAAGTGTCAAGTCTACGCAGGGACTAGACACACCAAGAACCGGGTCCAAGGAGCAACAGTTCCAAGGAAACAAGGTACCACAGCACGAAACTACAGCACCAACTGTGAGTGACTGGTCAGGGCCACGCCCGTCGGCGCAAGTCCCCAGTCCCTGACCACGTGTGCACACACCGACCTCTACCTAGGTCAGGCCTCTAGCTAGTATTCCCCTTGGTAGGATGCTACCGTTGGCCGGGGCCTACGGAACTAGCTTAAAAACCGTACGTACCAAACGCAACAGGAAAGACCCCTCCACCACTCCCGGTGGGTCGGCAAAAGCCTAGGGCTACAACTAGGGGAGGCTCACAAGGCACGAACTCCGAAACACAGGCGCTACAGCACAGACAGCTAAAAAAGCCCTGTCTCGTGCACAGCAAAGCACCCTGGCAGTCGAACAACTGCCAACAGACTCAGGATCAGGCAACTAGACCTACGACGTAACGATCCCAGAGTCGAACGACTCAAAGGCAAGATCATCACAAGCAGCGAAACAAGCCGCCAATCGGTCTAATCCTAAGCCAGCAAAACAACGCTCCGCAGAAAATGACACACGGAGACCTGAGGGAAACAGCAAGAACCCTCAGCACACCTGGACACGTAAACTGAGGTAAGGCAACACATCGAGACATCCAGAAGTAGTGTCTCGAGCCGGGCACAACCACCGAGACACACACACACAAGGTCACATGTCAACCACTGGGTCACACCGGGTTGACCTGAACCCAACACAGTGCTTGAACAGTAGGAAAGAGACTCCTACTTCAAGCAAGAAGACTCCTGGCCACCTCACAACGTAGTCTTAGCCCTCATAGGACATCGGAAGACATCCACAGGACAACGGGCAGACCACAAGGCCAAGCCAAGACAAGCAGAAACCGAAGCACGGAAATCGAAGCACAGGGCAAGCAACGCACCACCCCTAGACCGGTACAACTATATGACGGTCTAGACCTGGGCCGTTACACCCAAACGATGGACAGACGACAGGCCGTCGCACACACACCACCCTAACCACTCTAAAACACAAACACACGAATCAAGGCCAAGTAACGCACAAGGCCAAGCGCGTTACAAGCAAGCAACGCGGTAGGGGAGACGCGCCAGAACCAAACGACGCACAGGGGTAGGCGCGTTACTCACAACGGCACAGCCACCCTCAACCCAGCATAAAACAACAAATAACGGCAAGGGGCAAGCGCGTTATACAACAACGACGCACAGGGGCATGGCCGTTACACCATCGAACAGCACAACACCCACAACCCTCAACCAAACAGCATGTAACGGTCCAAGAAGGACGCGTTACACACAAACGACGCATGGGGACAGGCGCGTTACAACCAACGGCACAGCCAGCCACAGTCGACCAAAACAGAATGCAACGGCCAGGGGCAGGCGCGTTACACTCAAAATAACGGATGGGAACCCATCCGTCAGGGGAACCGCCTCAACGGTCAAACGTCGGCCAAACGGACAATAATGGCCAAGGCAGGGCGCATTACTTCCATCTAACGTGCTGGGTCAAGCGTGTTAGACCAACCGACTCAACCCCAAAACAGGGCAACAACAAGCGAAGTAACGCGTAGACCTAGGCGCATTACAGGGAAGTGACGCGCCACCCTAGGGCCGTCACTCACCCAGAAGCCAGAAAGCTCAAAAACCTCAGACGAAGTAGCGGTCAGTCGTAGGGCCGTTATATACAAGTGACGGCCACTGGAATGACCGTTACATCGGTCACGGCGGGAAAACAGAGGAATGGCCAAACCGGCCCATTCCACGCCCCATTCACGTCTAAACGTAGGGGGAACAAACCTAAATGCCAAATAACAACATCAAGGGACTAAAAACCCCACATGCAAGCTCACAAACTCAAGATCCGGGCGATTTCATAAAATCCACCCAAAGTGGGTCACCGAGGTTCCCGGGCTTCTACCGGCCTCGAATGAACACCAAACGACACGAAATCAACGTGGATGGGATCCTGACATCCCAGCGGTCAGTTAGAAACTAACTACGCCGCAAACAGTCACCGTTTACCGGTCGACCCTAAAAACCATGAAAATCACGGTTTAGGCAAACCAAGCCCAAACTCGACCGTTTCCTAGCCGAACGTCGTGCAATGGCAGGGAAAACGGAGAGGACGAAGTAAGGATCAGTCACCCTACCTCCACCGAAGAAACTGAGCCCCGAAAGGACTAAACCACGCCGAAATCCACTCGCGAACCGATTTCACCTGCTTTGAATCCACCGTTCGGGATCACGCCGGAATCGATCTGATCCTTGCTCTATCGCGTACCCAGCCATTTCCATCACGTCCCCAACACGTGCCTCTAGGCCCTCCGTCTGCAGCCAGAGCCGAGGAGGCGAACGGGAGAGAAAACGGGAGAGAGAGAGGCGACGGCGGCGAATGAGAAGGAGGAGAGAGGAAAAGAAAAGAAATAGAAAGGAAATTAGGAAATTTCCTAATTTCCAAAAATTCCGAAAATGCGCCGAAAATGCACAAATTCAGAAAAATACGCAAAAATAGCCGAAACGACCGGCTCGAAGAGTACATCGTCGCTGTAGCATCCACAAGTTCGAGAATTGACAAACAAACTCACCGTAGGGTTCTGTAACTAGTACGAGAGAAAAACCCACACGGCTCGTCAAACTCACTCGGAAGCTACAAAAGCGAACCAAAACTCAACGAAATCAATCCGAAACAGATCCGAAAGATCCAGCAGAGATCCAACAAGACCTGCAAAAGATCCATCAAGATCCAGGGCATTACACCAATCCTTCTTATCGGGCCTAACATATTTTTTCAAGATGTTCTTGATCTCCCTGTTAGATATCTCCACTTGGCCACTTGTTTGGGGATGGTAGGGGGTGGCAATCTTGTGAGTGATCCCATATTTCCTGAGGAGGGCTCGAAATTAAGCATGAGTAAAATGAGAACCCCCATCACTAATGATGGCCCTAGGATAACCAAACCTTGAAAATATATTCTTTCGGACAAACTTCATGACAACCTTGTGATCATTGGTCCGGGTGGCGATGGCTTCAATCCACTTAGATACATAGTCAACTGCCACCAGAATGTACTCATGTCCGAATGATGGTGGAAAGGGCCCCATAAAATCAACTCCTCAAACATCAAAAATTTCAACCACTAGAATAGGATTAAGTGCCATCATATCTCGTTTGCTCATGTTTCCTATGGTTTGACACCTAAGATAAGTCTTGCTAAATTCATAGGCATCTTTGAAGAGAGTGGGCCTGAAGAACCCACTTTGCAACACTTTGGCAGCCATTTTCTTTCCCGCGAAGTGTCCCTCACAAGCTAGAGTGTGACAAAAGTTCAGGATGCTTTCTTCCTCCTTCTTAGGGACACATCTCCTAATTATCTGATCTAGACCAACATGGAATAATTTGGGGTCTTCCGAGAAATAGTGTTTGATTTTGGCAAAGAAGTGTTCTTTTTGATGTTTAGCCCACCCCTTAGGAATTTGTCCCACAGCTAAATAGTTGACAATATCAGCAAACCATAGGAGTTGACTATGGGTGATGGACAAGAGGTGTTCATCAGGAAATGAATCTTGCAAGGGAGCATTATCAGTTGTGAGAATCCAAGAAAGATGATCGGCAACTTTATTCCTAGAACCTTTTTTATCTCGGATCTCAAGATCAAATTCTTGGAGTAAGAGGATCCACCTAATAAGTCTAAGTTTGGCATTCTTCTTGGAGAATAAATATTTGAGTGCGAAGTGGTCAGAATATACAATGACTTTTGCCCCTAAAAGATATGATCAAAATTTTTCGAGGGCGAAGACAATAGCTAACAGCTCCTTTTTCGTAGTGGTGTAGTTAAGTTGAGCATCGACGAGAGTGCGACTCACATAATAAATCACCACCGGACACTTATTAATCCTTTGGCCTAGAACTGCCCCTATAGCATAGTCGGAGGCATCACACACGATTTCAAAGGGCAGAGACCAATTAGGAGGTTGGAGAATGGGTGCTTTGGTCAAGGTCTCTTTAAGGATATTGAAAGCCTCAAGACAGGTAGCATCTAAATGGAATGGAGTGTCTTTGGCCAAGAGAAGAGTTAACGGGTAGGCAATCTTAGAAAACTTACTTATGAATCGACGATAAAAGCCGGCATGGCCAAGGAATGAACGAATTTGCCTCACAGAGGTTGGAGGAGGGAGATTTGAAATGAGGTCGATCTTGGCCTTATCAACCTCTATACCCTGTTCGGACACAATGTGGCCCAACATTATGCCTTCTTGAACCATGAAGTGGCTTTTCTCCCAACTAAGAACAAGATTGGTTTCAATACATCTTGAAAGCACTTTCTTCAAATTTTTCAAGCAACTTTCAAATGAATCCCCAAACACCAAAAAATCATCCATGAAGATTTCCAAGAATTCTCCTACCATATCCGAGAGATGGCCATCATGCACCTTTAAAAAGTGGCTGGTGCGTTACACAGACCGAAAGGCATCCTCCGAAAGGTGCCATATGGGCATGTGAAGGTGGTCTTCTCTTGGTCTTCCGAATAAATGGCCACTTGATTATACCCAGAGTATCTATCTAGGAAACAAAAATATCTTTGACCTACCAATTTCTCTAGAATTTGGTCAATAAAGGGGAGTGAAAATGGTTCTTTTTGGTCATGGCATTGAGTTTTCTATAATCGATGCACACTCTCCATCCCGTTGTGGGCCTAATGGGCACATCTTCTACTTGTTTATTTTTTACCACGGTGAGGCCCGATTTCTTAGGAACCACTAGTGTGGGACTCACACATTGACTATCCGAGATAGGATAAATAATTCCTACATCAAGCCATTTGACAACCTCTTTTTTCACCACCTCCTTCATGTTCGGGTTCAACCTCCTTTGCATTTCCCAACTAGGTTTGGCATCGCCCTCCATGTAAATGTGATGCATGTAAATTGATGGACTTATCCCATTAAGATCGGCCACCGTCCAACCTATGGCACTCTTATGAGTCTTAAGGACTTCTAGCAGAAGGGTTTCTTAGGTAGGGGTAAGGTTAGAGGCCAATATAACAAGAAGAGTTTGATCGGGGCCTAGGAATGCATATTCGAGAGAGTTCGGAAGAGGCTTAAGCTCAAGTTTAGGAGGACTTTCAAGGGATGGAAGGGCTGGTTCTTCTTGCAAAGCCGGGAGATGTTCAACTTTAGGCCAAAGAGGACTATGATGAGGAGAATCTTGTAAAGCATTAACTTCCTCTATTTGATCCATGCCCAGACCATTCTTAAGAAATTCATCGTAGTTGTCTATGACATGACATTCCTCATCAAGGTCAAGATATTGGGAGACTTTGAACACATTAGGAGAGACTTTTGGCCTCCAAATAAGATATCCATAGTTCCCATCGCACAATTGATGTTAGCTTTGGCAGTGGCAAGGAATGGACGGCCTAGGATGATTGGAGTGTGGCTTAGTTTCGAGGAGGAGGCCATGTCAAGAATGAGGAAATCAACAGGGAAGTAACAATCATGGACTTTGACAATCACATCCTCTATCAAACCTCGAGGGGTCTTAACTGAGCGATCTGCCAGTTGGAGAATGACTGGAGTTGGCTTGAGTTTCCCTATGTCAAATTGCTCATAAACAGGGGTGGATAAAAGGTTGACAATAGCTCCTAAGTCAAGGAGGGCACGGTCAAAGGTTGCACCGCCTATATTACATGAAAGGAGAGGAGCATCGGGGTCCTTCAACTTTCTAGGGAGATTGTTCATCAAGACCGCACTAACATACTCAAAGAGCCAAATTTTCTTAGGGGCCGACTTGGGCTCTCTTCTTAGAGTGCAAAGTTCTTTGAGGAATTTGGCATAGGCCGGAATATGTTTTATGACATCTAGGAGTGAAATATTGATATGAACTTGTGAAAAGAGCTCCATTAACTCCTCATTTTGGGCCAGCCTAGTCTTAGTGGGCTTGGGTTCTAAGGCACTAGGGAAGGGAACTTTGGGTTGATAGGAGTTTGGATCTTCATGGGCCTTTCCTTTCACTTTAGGATCTCCCCCTAACTTATCTTGAGTACATTCCTCCTTGTTCACATTCTCATCATTTTGATTCTCTTTTGAAGTATCTTGTAACACATTTCCATCCTTGTATGGGTCATCAACACCTTTCCACTTCTCAAGATTGAAATAGCTTTGACATTCTCAAATTGTGGGCCTTTCGATTGGACTTGTGGGATGGGTTGAGGTAGGAGGCCCGGTTGTAGAGGAAAACCCGGGGGTTGGTTACTAGGGTTAGCTACAGGTTGACTTGGAAGTTGGCCCACTTCTCTTCTCATTGTAGCTTCCGCCCATTGTCCTATTTGGCTTTCCAACTTGGAAATGGATGGTTGTGGATTCAAAATCATTTGTTGGAGTTGATTGAACTTATCTACGACATTGGATTAAGGCAGAGGTTGGTAAGTGGGCTGGCCTTAATTAAATTAGAAATGTGAATAGCTCATAGGAATGAATTGAGCTTGTGGACCTCTAGCAAATGAATTGAAGGTATTGGGTTGGGCTTGAATTTGACTTTGCATGGGTTGCCTTTGGGCTTGATGAATAGAGGGATTGCTTGCTTGAGGTGAAGCTTGTTGGCCCTTCCAAGAAAAATTAGGGTGATCTCTCCAGCCCGGATTATAAGAATTAGAAAATGGGTTATAGTTGGGTTTGGAGAACCCTTGAGTAGCTTGAACTTGCTCTTGTATGAATGGTGGTAATTGGGCCGTAGTTGGACATTCTGTGATGTGATGGGTCGGGCTTGCACATAGAGTGCATGCCTCTTGTGGAGTGAGAGATTGACCCGAGTATGCATGGGATGATGGTTGGAAAGAATGGTCTTTCAAAGTCAAGAGTTGGTGTAACTTTTGGGTCAGACTCTCTACCTTATCCAACTTTTGAGTGATGAGATTTATGTCCAATCTTGGTTCAACATCTCCCCGGGCTTTGACCTCATATAATCCGGCACGCTTAGAGGGCCCAATGGATCTCTCATATGATGATAAAGAGAAATGATTGATAGAATTCTCAAAAAGCATTTCAAACAATTCATATGCCTCATCCTCACTTTTGCTCATGAATGCCCCTCCACATGAAGCATCAACCATTTGCCTATATTGATCGGATAATCTCTCATAAAAAGCTTGGACAATTTGCCATTTGGATAACCCATGATGAGGACACTTCCTAAGCAATTCCTTAAGTCTCTCCCATCCTTCATGTATTTGCTCCCCCAGAGTTTTGGTAAATCCCTTGATTGCCCTTCTCATGGTATTGGTGCGGCCGATAGGGTAGAACTTCTTCATAAATTCTTGTTGCATCTCGGCCCAAGTTCTAATTGGCTTCCCTATAGTGCCCAACCAATATTTATCATTGTCCTTAAGAGTGAATGGAAAGAGGGTCAATCTAAAGGCATCATCTGAGAAATTTTGGATTTTTACCGTAGAGCAAATTTCTAAAAATTCATCAATGTGCTTGTAGGGGTCTTCATTAGTGTTTCCATAGAATGAAGGGAGCATTTGAATTGTGCTTGACTTGATCTCATATTGGATAGCTTAATTTTGAGGAATATGAATGTAAGATGAAGGTTGATATTGGTTGGGAATGAAATAATTCTTCATTTGCTTTGGAGGATCGGGATTTTTGACTATTGGATTTTGGTGGTGAGGTCCTTGATTTTCGGCCATGGGATCTTGTTGGAGATCATTTCTTGGATACAAGACTCTCTCAATTTATTGAATGGATCCTAGTAGGTTTGGATGTTGAGATCTTCTACCTTGCATAAACTAGGAAGAAGAGAGAGATGAGAGAGATTTTTTTTATGCAAACACAAATAAGTTCTCACACAATTAACCTAAGACACCTATGTGCTCCTTAGACTTACAAGTTAGATTTCACAAAGAGACTAGATACAACCTAAGTTCACTTTATAATGTTGAGTTATCCAAGTGATTTTGATGATAACAAAACCCAGGTTATATGTTTTCTCACGTGCTATGTTTCAACAATCAAGTTCGAATTTAACAAGCATTCGAAGCCTACTTCACCATGTATTATACTTAATTGATTAAACCCTTCCAAATGCATAAATCCGTGTTTTGGTTTCTAAACCACCCAGGCTAAGCTTAAACCCACTGACCTCAATTGGAACAAGGTAGCCATAACCTGATTCGTTCATGTATTATATTGCATTGGCTAACCGTTTATTTTTTGCAGGAAATCAAGCCAGCAGTCGACCGGTTTTCCCAGCAACAAATGGGCAATTCTCTGTACAATTCTGGTCGACCGCCCCTATGCACAGGTCGACCGCCAGCTTCGAAAAGCCCCTATTGTTGACTTTTTGTTCTCAACGTAGGAAGTCTCTCTTCAGGGATTTGTTTAATCCCAAAGCCACCAATCTTCCCATGATTTTTGTATCTGGTTCCTGGCTTGTCTCTTGACCATTCAAGTGTTATAAAAACATCTCTTTGAAGCTTATAACCCTAATCAATCAAAGGAGGTCAAGGGAGGCAATCAAGGGGAGATTCAAGAGCTGGTACTGTAGCCGTGAACAGTGCTCTGAGAAGGAAGATCTTCATCCATCATCATCCATCTTAAAGTAACATCTGGAGCAGATCAACACCGAGCCAAGAGGAGGTCAAGCTGCATCCAAAACCTTCTTCATCAACTAAGGGAGAACTTGAATCTGAAGTTTTCTTTTTGTGTCTTCCATTCCAATCTTGCTGGGCTTTAATTTTGTGTTCTTGTAATATTCAAACATCTGTGTGTGTGTGTGGATCTACGCAGATCCGTGTGTGTGTGTGTGTTTTTTCTTTTTCACATCTCGTTGTGATTTGGTGCTTGTGCACCTTCGTGAGAGTTTTGAACTCACACGAGTGTGTGTGTGTGCCTTGATCTTGTAACATTCTACAAGATAGTGTGTGGATCCTCACGGTAGGTGAGGGGTGGATGTAGGTTGCAGTTGTTGCATCCGAACCACCTAAAAATCGTGGTGTTCTTGTGGTTTGCTCCTTATCCCCTACCTCATATTCTTTTCTAGCTCGTTTGCATATTGCGTTATCTTATAGTTCCATTGTTTAGATCTAGCTTTAGTAACCTCCTTACGGGAGATCTCTAGTATATCAAAAGGTAGCTTCTGATCGACACGGTCAATACTGTCGAGAGGAAAATACCTTGCGTGAGAGAATCTTCAGATTCCTTGACTCCACCTGGTACCAAAGAACTGCTGTAGGGGTTGAATTAGCTAGACTCATATTTTAATCCATCAGATCTATTCTTGTTTGTTGCTTGTTCTTAATACTTGTTTTAAATCTTTTAAAAGTTTTTAAAATCTGTAATCACCCAATTCACCCCCCCCCTCTTGGGTGTCATTGGTCGCGGGACTTCAATTGGTATCAGAGCTAAGGCTCTATTCCTTCATATCTAACGATCTAGAGTAAGATCCAGATCAATGTTAAACAGGGGCATGATGCTTGAGAATCATTCCATTCACCGTCCTCCTTACTTCGATGGCTCAAATTATTCCTATTGGAAAAATAGGATGCATGTCTTTCTAAGAGCCCAGGAGTATGAGATTTGGAGAGTTGTGGACAAGGGTCCTTATAAACTCGGGGACGATAAAGAAAAATGGACATCCAAGGAAATAAAGAAATGCATTGTAAATTTTAATGCTATGAACATTATGCAATGTGCTATACATCCTAATGAGTTTTCTCATGTATCCATGTGCAGTTCAGCAAAGGAGATGTGGGACAAGTTGCGGCTGATCTATGAAGGAACCTCGGAGGTCAAGGAGACCAAGGCCAACCTTCTGGTCCGAGATTATGAGCTCTTCAAGATGAAGCCTGAAGAGATAATTTCAGAGATGTTCGCAAGGCTAACCGAGATCACGAATGGTCTTAAAAGCCTTTGGAAAGATTACACTAATTCTGAGCTCGTAATAAAAGTGCTGAGATCCCTCCCTCCTGCGTGGCACACCAAGGCTACAGTCATTGAAGACTCCAAGAATCTGTCCACACTCACTCTCGATGAGCTCATAGGGTCACTCATGACCTATGAGATAAATATGAAGAGAGCAGCCGAGGAAGATACGAAGAAGAAGAATGGAATTGGATTGAAAGCTCATTTATTTGATGAAGATTTTCAAGAAGAAGAATCAAGTGAAGGAAGCAACGAAGAAGAAGACTTGGCCATGATAACTCGCCAAGTGAAAAGGTTTTTGAGGAAGAAGAGGAACTTCCAAGGCAATTTCGAAAGGGGCAAAGGAAGCCTTATGCTACGAATGCAAGAAGCCCGGGCACATGAGGGGAGAGTGCCCAGATCTGAAGAAGAAATTCAAGAAAGATAATTTCAGAAAGCCCAAAGCCATGGTCGCCACATGGAGCGATGAAGTGGACGAACCATCCGATGAGGAGATACAAGAGCTCGTGGAGAGCTTGTGTCTCATGGCACATGAGGATGACTCAACGGAGGTAAATTCTGACCATGATTTTATTTCCAATGAACAATGGGAGTCGAAATATGAAAAACTGTATACAAAATACAAGAAAATCAGATCTGAAAATTAAACTCTCAAAAAGAAACTTGATGATTTGTCACATGAAGGTATCCTTGTTAAATTTTAGAAACTGGAATAAGAATGGTTTGAGGTAACAGAAGAAAAAGAAAGTCTGTTACAAACGATTTCAGATTATGAAAAAGCCAAGGAAGAATTATCTTGCAAAATATCTGAAATGGAGAAAGCGTGTGAAAAAATGAAAACTGAAGAAAAAATTCTAAAATCCACAAACTCAGAACTTGAAGAGAAAACTTTGAGTTTGGATAAAGAAGTGGCTGAACTTCAGTCTACATTGTCAAGATTTGTAAAGGGTAAACAAAATCTAGATAACCTGTTGGGAGTTAAAGTCAATTTTCAAAAGAAAGGTCTGGGTTATACTCCTCAAAATAAAAAATCTTTTGAGCATAAGATCACCACATCCTTTGTTCATGAAAAAGATAAAAACCATGCTTCATGTTCCAATTCTAAACCAAAACATGTCCAACCCAAACCACGATAATTTCAAAGAAAGTTTACACCTGTTAACTGTTATCATTGTGGTAGATTTGGTCATGTTATTACAAATTGCTGGTTCAAACAAAGTCTACCAAGAAATCATGTTGTTTGGACCAAGAAAAGATATGCACAGAACTGGACTAACTCCTACGGACCTAAACTAGCTTGGGTACCAAAATCATTTGCATGAGAATGTTGTTTCTTACAGATATGTCTTGAAGCCAGGGGGAGCAAGTGGTACTTGGAAAGCGGCTAGTCAAGGCATATGACAGGGGACAGGAAAGCGTTCTCTATGTTGTAAGATAAGGATGGAGGCTCAGTTGCCTTTGGTGGAAAAGATAAAGGTAAAATAATTAGAATTGGCAACATAGGTAAGAATTCTGAAACCTTAATTGAAAATGTTCTTTTGGTGAAAGGTCTGAATCATAACTTGCTGAGCATAAGCCAATTGTGTGACAACGGTTTAAAATTGTTTTTGATGAAACCCACTGCCTTGTCATAAATAAAGCCTCAAATGAGATCAGATTCATCGGCAAGAGAAGCAACAATGTGTACACTATTGATCTTGATGATGTTTCTTGTGATAATATATGTTTTGTAGCGAACAATCATGATAATGCATGGCTATGGCACCGAAGACTAGGCCATGCTAGTTTTGGAGTAATCACCAAATTATCTAAATATGAATTGGTGAATGGTTTGCCAAAATTAAAGTTTGAAAGTGATAAAATTTGTGGGACTTGCACAAAAGGCAAGCAAACACGCATATCCTTCAAAAATAAGAACATTATTTCAACCTCCCGGCCTTTGGAATTGCTGCATCTTGATTTGTTTGGCCCACCTAGGACATCCAGCCTAGGACGGAAATTCTATGGTTTTGTGATTGTTGATTATTATTCTAGATTCACTTGGGTGCTATTTCTATTAAATAAAAATGATGCATTGATGGAATTTCAAGTGTTTTACAGGAAGATCCAAAATGATAGAGGCTACCTTATCACTACTATCCAAAGTGATCATGGAGGCGAATTTGAAAATCATGAGTTCAGCAATTTCTGTGAAGAGCACGGATACACACATAACTTCTCATCACCAAGGACGCCCCAACAAAATGGAGTGGTGGAGAAGAAAAATAGAACATTGATAGACATGGCACGGACCATGTTACGTGAAAATTCTCTACCAAAATATTTTTGGGCTGAGACGGTAAGTACAACATGTTACATCATCAACAGGGCAATGGTGAGATCTATTTTGAATAAAACTCCATACGAGCTCTACAAGGTTAAGAAACTAAATATTTCTCATCTTAAACCCTTTGGATGTTCATGTTTCATCCTTAACAATGGTAAGTCCAACTTAGGTAAGTTTGATGAGAAAAGTGACAAGGGAACTTTCCTAGGCTATGCACTTAATTCTAGAGCTTATCGAGTGTTCAATAAACAAACTTTGGTTGTTGAAGAAAGTCCTCATGTAATCTTTGATGAATCTGAAGCAAAACTGACTACTCAAATTGTGGATATAGAAGAAGCCCCCAAAGATACTACTAATGCTGGAACATCTAAAGTCAAGGATCAACCGAAGGGAGGAATACCCAGCAAGAGTGAAGAAGTTGAAGATCCTTCAATTGAGACACTGCAAGAACAGCAAGTGCAGCACCCTGACTTGCCAAGCACCTCCACATTCTTAAAGGATCATCCAACTGAAAACATAATCAGTAATCCTTAAGATGGGGTAAGAACTAGAGCTTCTCTAAGACAAGTAGAATAAGAAGATTTGATGGCCTTAATCTCACAGGAAGAGCCTAAGGATATCCATGAAGCTCTTCAAAATGAATCCTGGATCCTGGCTACGCATGAAGAGTTGCACCAGTTCGAAAGAAATCAGGTGTGGACTCTAGTGCCACGACCTAAGAATCAATCCATTACCGGAACCTGATGGGTTTTTAGAAATAAGTTAAATGATATGGGATTGGTTGTTAGGAACAAGACCCGGCTTGTGGCCAAGGGGTATAGCCAGGAGATAGGTATTGATTTTGATGAGTCTTTTGCACCGGTTGCTCGTCTAGAAGTAGTCCAGATTTTATTGTCATATGCTTGCTCATCTAACTTTAAATTGTTTCAAATGGATGTTAAATCTGCATTTCTAAATGGGTATATCAAAGAGGATGTTTTTGTAGAACAATCTTCAGGTTTTGAAGACCCCAAACTGTTGAACATGTGTGCAACATGATTACTTTTATGGTTTTGATGATGTGCAACATGATTACTTTTATAGTTTTGATGATGTCGGCCTCTGTAGTCATTAATGAACTATACCTGCATTTGATAATGTTAATATTCATACAATTCAGGCCATTATACTTCCAGTGCAAACGATCAAGATCAAGAGCTTGAACAACACTTCCAGTACACAGATATCAAGGCATATGACAAGATAATATTGGTGGTCATTATACTTCCAGTGAAAACAATCAAGAAGGGCACACAAATCTAGGCAACCAGATACACAGATATCAAGGCATATGACAATGATGAATGCACGAAAATCTAGCATGTTTCAAGCACAGGAATCAAGCTGAAAAGCATCACACATAAGGTCATTGCACACTCCTCATATGGTCAGTGCATGTCTTGCCTTATGGATGGTTCAAGGTCGGTGCAACTTCTTGATAGCATGCTACAAGATAATCCAAGGAATTCAGTGGAAATGGCAAAGGTGAACGCTCAATGGTTGCGCCCTCGCACGTGGATCGACCTGCGCGGTCAGGTCGTGGGGATCAAGGGGGCAGCGCCCCTTGCGGGGGTTTCCGGGGGGCGGAGCCCCCAGAACAAAAATTTGATTGAAGACTCAATAATAAAATCTTCAAGACTGTCAAGGGCGATGCCACAAACATGCACGGGCTGCTAAAGGACTTAAGCGGCGGAGCTAAGATAGATAACGGACCAACCTGGGAAAATCCAGGTTCTGCCCAGCTGGCGGTCGACCGCCAGCACAGGGGCGGTCGACCGCCCCAGCCAGGGAATCCCAGGCCGAAGATGTTTCAGTAGCGGTCGACCGCCAGCCAGTGGCGATCGACCGAAAATCCCAGGGGCCATTCATCTACAGCATTTCACAGTAGCGGTCGACCGCCAGGAGCTGAAGGTCGACTGCCAGCCCCGAGCCTTCAATGTTGACTTTGTTTCCAACTTCGAAAAGGGCCATTCAACATGGATTTCTTTAATCCAAAAGTCACCTAATCACCCACAAATTATGGATCTGGTCTGAGGCTTGTCTATAGACCATTCAAAGTCTATAAAACTAATACAAGAGGGTTAGAAACCCTAGTTGATGGAGTTGATGAAGTGAATCAAAGAGAGATCAAGGGAGGCCATTTCGTGGGCACTGTAGCACCTTCGTGAACAGTGTTTCGGGCAGGAGTTCTTCATCCTTCCAAGGTGTTTCAAGGTGAGATATGAAGCCAAGCAACCTCCAAGCAAGCAAGAAGCATTCAAGGCTCTCAAAGGTGATCAAAGCTGCATCCATAAACCTCTTCATCAACTCAAGAGGATCAAAGGTCATCAAAGCTACATCCATACAATCTCTCCATCAACTCAAGGTGATTCAAGCTCATATCTCAATCCATCAACCTCCAAGGAAGAGTAGAAGCAAGCAAGGCTAAAAAGGGAGATCAAAGGAGGCTGCAAGGGTGTGTTCAAGGGAGAGGAGTTCGAATACTGTAGCTATGAACAGTACTCCGGGAAGAAGTTCTTCATCAAATCCTCAAGAGATTCAAGCTCCAGCAAACCTCAGACAAGATCTTTTCTCTTAAGCATATTCTATATCTTGTTGAGTGTTTTTCATATGTTGTTCTTATTCCATTTCCTTCCAACACTTGAACTTGAGAATTGTCCCTACCGGTGGTTAGTAGGAAGGCAATCGGAGGCTGTCCGATTTGCGGTGTTGACGTCCCTACCGGTGGTTAGTAGGAAGGCAATCGGGAGTTCTCCGATTTGCGGTGTAGCCGTCCCTGCCGGCTTTGTGTGTAGGAAAATAGAAAGAGGGCTTTCTCTGTTCTGTGGTTGGGGCATTTCCCCGGTCAAGCTGTGAGTCAGCAAGGAAGCCTCACCGGGTTTTGGTGAGGGGTGGACGTAGGTTGCGGGGTTGCAACCGAACCACCTTAAAAATCCATGTGTTGTGGGTTATTTATCGTGTGTGATTGATCTATATCTTCTAACCCCATTCACAGGTTCGTGTGCTTCCATACTTGGTTAGATTGTTCACACACATATGCACTTTGAGTAATCAACATAGCACATACACACACGCATGGTTGTTGCAAGCTATTGCATGCTCTAGTGTTATGCTTTATGATCCCTGCACTACAAGGCTTATTTCTTTCAAGTTCACAAATGTGCTTAAAGAAGTGTGGACGTTTCATAGTTTGTAATCAAGTCTTTTCATTTGAGCCACTCTACTTAATTCCGTCGTGCATTGTGCCTAAGTGATTCATTCACTTTATAAGAGTGGTTTAAGTTTCTGTTAGCTAAGAGTTTTAAATAGGCCAAAGCTTTTTATAGGATCTATTCAACCCCCCCTTCTAGATCTATTTACATCTCGCGGGACCCAACACAAACATCCACAACATGTGTACAAGCTCCAGAATGCCTTGTACGGACTGAAGCAAGCACCAAGGGCATGGTATGAATGGCTCACGTCATTTCTGGTTGAAAACGATTTCAAGAGAGGCAAGGTTGATCAAACACTCTTCACAAAGAAATCAAGTAAAGATATATTGGTAGTTCAAGTGTATGTGGATGATATAATTTTTGGAGCTACTAATAATGTGATATGTGATGAATTTGCGAAAATCATGTAAGGTGAATTTGAGATGAGCCTAATGGGTGAACTAACATTCTTTCTTGGACTACAGGTGAAGCAAACACCTGAGGGCATTTTCATAAGCTAAGCCAAGTACACAATGGAGCTTTTAAAGAAATATGGGATGGCTGAAGCAAAACCTTTGTCAACTCCAATGGTCACAACCTCGAAGTTAGACAAAGATGAAAATGGTAAAATAGTAGATCCTACACTGTTTCGAGGTATGATCGGATCACTACTGTATCTTACAGCATGCCGCCCTGACATTCAATTTAGTGTATGTCTTTGTGCCCATTTTCAGTCATGCCCTAAAGAATCTCACTTATCGGCTGTTAAACGCATTTTTAAATATTTACTTGGCACAATAGACTTTGGCTTGTGGTTTTTCATCCGTAGTTCTTTTGATTTGATTACATACACCGATGCGGATTATGCCGGATGCATTATAGATTGTAAAAGTATTAGTGGGTACTGTCAGTTTCTTGGTGGGTGCCTGGTCTCATGGGCCTCCAAGAAACATCATTCAGTAGCTCTCTCAACGGCCGAGGCTGAATATGTAGCCGCCGGAAGTTGTGAGCTTAAGTACTTTGGATCAAAAACCAATTGCTTGATTTAGATATTGAGATGAAATGTGTGTCAATTTTGTGTGATAATACCAGTGCAATCAGTTTGTCTAAAAATCCTGTTCAACATTCTAAAACCAAGCATATTGATATGCGTCATCTTTTCTGATAGATCATGTAGGAAAGGGGGTCTTTGAATTGAACTTCATTGACACACATAATCAGCTAGCTGACATTTCCACCAAACCCCTCAACCATGATCAATTTAACAAGATAAGAAGATAACTTGGCATGTGCAAGGGTGAGAGCATTCATGCATAGGTTTGCACTTAGGTTAAGTTCTGCATTTGTAGAAACTCATATGCATCAAGGGTAGGAAAACATGCATTTTGTCTTTACTTCTTATACCTTGTGTGTTTACATACATTCCTGCATGCTTGAATGTAATTATATGTATAGCCGTCCTTGAAAAAATTTTCTAGGGCCAGATATTTCATGGATAAATAATTGTGGACTAAGTGATGTCAGACCTAAGGAAACTTATGGGGGGGAGTTGGAAACTTTCCTTAAACCTGCATCTTTTTGTCTTTCCCTCCACTTCTGACGTTGGCTCACATCAGCAGGTCGGATGTTAGTCCCCCCATTTCAAAAAAAACATTATCAAAAAAATAGAAAATAAAAGAAAAAGAAACAAAAAAAATTACAATTTTGGGGTTTTTGGGCTAGCGGTCGACCGCCAGCCCCGCACCAGTCGACCGGTGGCGGCGAACTGGCCCGGCCAGGGTCCCGTTCGAGCCAACTTATAAGGGGGTTTAACACCCCATTCTCTCATTCTATCACCCCCATTCATCCTCATACCTCATTTCCTAACCCTATAACCCCTTTTCACCACCTCCCAAGACTCTAAAACCCATCGTTCCTTCATTTGCACAAGATCTGGCGTGTTCGTCACGTTTTCGGGATGAACTTCATTCGGTCGTTTGTGCATTCGTGGTGTTCCCACCTTGGTTCCAGTTTGTGGAGAAGGTCTTTTGCAAGCCCCTGGAGTGTCCGAAGTCTATCTTCATTCCCTGGGATGAGGGTCCTCTCTTGAAGGGTTTTCTATCGGGTTTTCTAGTTCGGGATGTCGCATAGATGAAGCTCTCGGCGTTCAGCCCAAGGGGAAGAGAGTGGCCAGAGACGCGAGGCACCAGACCCTCCACCACATCGGGCGCCTGCATCGCGTCGAGCTCATAAGATACTTATTCGTCCCACCATCGACCCTCGACTGGTCGATTTTCACGAGGTGAATGAGCTCTTGCCCGATATTTATGTAGTCTTTGAAATTCAGCCGGGTTGGACTGATTTTGTCTCTAGATACAACCGTCACTACCCCAATATAGTACAGTAGTTCTATGGGAACTTGGTTGCAAGAAATGAGCAATTATTTACTATTGTTCAAGGGATCAAGATTCACATTACCCCTGATCTTTTTGAGAGAAGTTTAGGAGTTGCGGCTAGAGGAGCCGACTTGGTATTTGGTCACGGGGAGGTTGAAGACACTTTTCTTGCTATGACTAGCTGTGAATACGTCCGTGGTGTTAGCAACTTAATTGAGCTGAATGCAAATCATTTTCCACAACTACAGCGAGTCTTGCACCATATGTTTACCTCTCTTATTTATCCCAAGAGTGGTAGTAGAAATTAAGTTACAGAAGTTCATAAATTCTTGTTCTACAATGTGAGCAAATCAACATGGGTCACCTCATGATGACCCTCATTGGAGCTTGTCGAACAAATCTACGGCAATCTTTACCGTATGCTTCACAGTTGACCGGGGTGTTCATTCATGCTGGGATTAATTTAGCAGAAGAACAGTTTATCTATGTTCGTCAGGATGATATCTATAATAAGCATAAGATCTCCATAGATATGGGATATTACTATGGTCCCGATGGTGAGCTACATCGGGATGTGCCTACTTATGGGGACGACTTTGACAGTGAGGACGAGTAGGAACAAGAACAGCAGCAGGATCAAGGGGATGTTCCCCCTCCAGTTCAGGCCGAGGAGCTGCCTCCTCCACCATCAACACAACATATGGATTCAGAGATGCCTCCTCCACCTCAGTTTCATCATGGAGAGTCCTCCACTTAGGGAGCCATACAGCCTTCTTGGGTAGATTGCGAGGTTTTTGACAGGCGATTCTCTAGGCTAGAGACTCGGGTGGATACTTTTAGGGAGGGACTTTTTACCCTCGGGGATTGCGTTGACACCATGGGCCATGTGATTGACACCATGTCAGGTCGCATGGATTCCTTCTCCACTGCTTTGGATACTCTCTCCACTCATATGGCCACCCATACCACTCATATGACTAGCCTCACCAACAGTGTTACTAATTTTAGCCAGTCCTTCCATATCATGAACAATACCCTTCTTAGCATGGCTCGTCATGATGCGGCTCGTGACCTCGCCATTGGCCATATTCAGGATACTCTTCACCCTCAAGCTCATGCTCTTGAAGACATCAACCGTCTCCTTGGTCACCAGCCCCCTCCTCCAGAGGATCAGCCACGTACAGATGCACCATGAGGATTTTTTTCTTTCTTCTACCTCTAGCTTGATGTCCTTTGGTCTTATGTAACTTGGGTCCCCCTTCGTCTATCCTATCCCCTTTTGATGATGCCAAAGGGGGAGAAGTAGTAGTGTAGGGCTTTATATATTTATGTATGTCCGTGTGTGGTTGTATGTTTGCATGTTTGATCATGTGAGGATCATGAGTCTGTTTTATGCATTTGTTTAGTCTCTTGAGTCTAGAGTCGTGCATTCACTCTTGCACTAATGTACCTTGTAATGCAATGATGAATTGAATGCAACTAGTGTTTGATCTCAAATGGTTGGCTCCTATATCACATTTCCTTTCTAATTGGCAAATAAACATGTTGAATGATTTGTGTCCGCTGGCGTAATGGGATGTGAGTGAAATGCTTTGTTATCGAACCTAGATCTCAACTTTCAAACATTGCTCAAAGGCACATTCATGTATTTCAAAACCTCTTCAGTTTTGTCATCAGCAAAAAGGGGGAGATTGTTGAGTTATCCAAGTGATTTTGATGATAACAAAACCCAGGTTATATGTTTTCTCATGTGATATGATTCAACAATCAAGTTCGAATTTAACATGCATTCGAAGCCTAGTTCACATGTATTATGCTTAATTGATTAAACCATTCCTAATGCATAAATCCGTGTTTTGGTTTCTAAACCACCCAGGCTAAGCTTAAACCCACTCACCTCAATTGGAACAAGGTAGCCATAACCTGATTCGTTAATGTATTATATTGCATTGGCTAACCTTTTATTTTTTGCAGGAAATCAAGCCAGCGGTCGACCGCCAGCTTCTAGTGGTCGACCGGTTTTCCTAGCAACGAATTGGCAATTCCCTGTAAAATTCCGGTCGACTGCTCCTATGCACAGGTCCACCGCCAGCTTCAAAAAGCCCCTATTGTTGACTTTTTGTTCTCAACGTGGGAAGTCTCTCTTCAAGGATTTGTTTAATCCTAAAGCCACCAATCTTTCCATGATTTGTGGATCTGGTTCCTGGCTTGTCTGTTGACCATTCAAGAGTTATAAAACATCTTTTTGAGGCTTGTAACCCTAATCAATCAAAGGAGGCCAGGGGAGGCTATCAAGGGGAGATTCAAGAGCTGGTACTGTAGCTGTGAACAGTTCTCCGAGAAGGAAGATCTTCATCCATCTTCATCCATCTTCAAGTAACATCTGGAGCAGATCAACCCCGAGCCAAGAGGAGATCAAGCTGCATCCAAAACCTTCTTCATCAACTAAGGGGGAGCTTGAATATCAAGTTTTCTTTTTGTGTCTTCCATTCCAATCTTGTTGGGCTTTAATTTTGTGTTCCTGTAATATTCAAACATATATGTGTGTGGATCTACGCAGATCCGTGTGTGTGTGTGTGTGTGTGTGTGTTTTCTTCTTCACATCTCGTTGTGATTTGATGCTTGTGCACCTTCGTGAGAGTTCTGAACTCACACGAGTGTGTGTGTGTGCCTTGATCTTGTAACCTTCTACAAAATAGTGTGTGGATCCTCATGGTTGGTGAAGGGTGGACATAGGTTGCTGTTGTTGCATCCGAACCACCTAAAAATCGTGATGTTCTTGTGGTTTGCTCCTTATCTCCTACCTCCTATTCTGTTCTCGCTTGTTTGCATATTGTGTTATCATATAGTTCCATTGTTTAGATCTAGCTTTAGTAGCCTCCTTACGGGAGATCTCTAGTATATCAAAAGGTAGCTTCTGATCGACACGGTCAATACTATCGGGAGGAAAATACCTTGCATGAGAGAATCTTTGGATTCCCTGACCCCGCCTGGTACCAAAGAACTACTGTAGGGGTTGAATTAGCTAGACTCATCTTGTAATCCATCAGATCTATTCTTGTTTGTTGCTTGTTCTTAATACTTGTTTTAAATCTTTTAAAAGTTTTTAAAATCTATAATCACCCAATTCACCCCCCCTCTTGGGTGTCATTGATCGCGGGACTTCATCTAATTTGTCAATTGGCCAAGTAAGAGGTGGGGTAGTGGGAGCTCCTCTCGCTATCGCAATGTCCTAATTAAAAATCACTTGCCCGCTTATGGCGTTTGCCATTGACCTCAAGCCTTAGACACCAATTTTTCAAAAGATTGTAGAGTCAAGCCACACCTAATTGCAGTGTGATCCTAGGGTCAATGTCTACCGATTTTTATTAGGGTCTAGGTGATGCAAAGATGATGGAAATTGTGATTTGTGGGCCAAGGAAGGGTGATCAAATCCCCACCTTATGTGATTATGGGTTTTGCCCTTAAGATGGTTTAGAAATGATATGCAACAAACAAAGCTCAAACAAGGGGTTCTATGTAAGTATGCATGAGCATGTGATTAAAGAAAAGTTTAGAAAAATTCACCTTGTCCCCCCCGCACTCTTCAACAATACAATTAACACAAATTAAACAACAAGGAAAAAGAAATTCTATCCTAAATGATGCATGATCTAGAACATGAAAGTGTGATTTCTACTCTTGGAATGAAGACTTTTATTTAGTACAAGTGAAAAGTTTTTTTTTGTGAACCTATCTAACCACAATATGCAAGAAGATTAAGGAAATGACACAAAATGAGAGGAGTTTAGGAAACTTACTTGAAACGAAATCTGTCGTTCTCTTTTTTTTTTTTGAAATGAATGACAACATCAAAAGATGAAAGAAAGGCAAACTTACCTCTGATTTTTTTTGATTTTTTTTTGAAATAGAACTTTTTTAGTACACTATAAACACAAGGAAAATAAAGTTCTTAAATCAAAAATCATCATTCGTTCCCGACAACGGCGCCAAAAATTGATAATGCGAAAGCTCTTCGTTTAAAACACACGTATCAATCTTAAAAATTTCAACTCGCACTTAGATAAAAATACGTAATATGGTGGCAAGAAGGGTCGAATCCACAAGGAAGAAGAGACTTTTGAAGTTAACAACCTTAGATTCTTTTAGAAAACACTTGTGATTTTACTTTGCTTAAAGAAAATAGTGAAATGATGAACGAACCAAACACTTAAATAAAAATGCCTATGATTATGAGCCTATGCTATAGAAAATAATTGCATAAAGTGCAAAAGAAGCGATAGAAGTGGGGGTAAGAGAGGTAAGATGAGCAAGATCTAGGTATAATGAACACTTCTTTCATTAACATAAAGAAAAGAGTACATGAAATGCAAGATAAACTTACAATAAAAATATGACGAGATTATAATGAAGTAAAATGAAACTAAAGTAATAAAAATAAGATGAGCCTGAGGTGTGAAGATGGTAGTAGCAATGGTGACAATGGCGCCGTCCCTCCTTTGCCTGGGATCACCCACAGCCTCGTGGAAGATATCGCCTACGTCGTGTGGACGTTGCCTTCACCGTTGGAGCCACCTTTGGAGGGTGAATAACTTTAAAACCAAAACGAATTAGAAGATAAGGAAGAAGAAGAAGTTGAAGAGAATGAAGAGAGGAAGAACTTTTGTAAAATGGGAAGAGGGAGAAGAGCAACGTAGGGAGGAGAAATTGAGGAAGAACATCGACGTACAGGTGCGGGTGAACAGTAAAATCTAAGGATAGAATGTTGAAAAGTGAAGGATAACTTAACACCCATAGAGAATTAGTGAATTGTGAAGAAAACGAAATTGTAGAGCACTTAAAAATAAAGAACGTACGTGAAGAAAGTAAGAGGAGAAGAGGAACAGAGAGGGGAAAAATAAGGGGAAGAACAGAGGAAACACTGGTTCCCGGATGAACAGGATAGAACACAAGAAAATCGTGAGTAGCTCCAAAACGGTGCAGAACTGGCTAATGAGAAAGAAGAAGAAGTTGAAGAGCACTCAAAAAAAAGAACTTTTGTGAAGAAAGCAAGAGGAGAAGAGGAAGAGAGGCAGGTGAAACAAGGGACAGAACATAGGGCAATACAGGTTCACGGATGAACAGGAAAACGTGAGAGATAGACCTTTGAAAACTGTAATATAACATAAAAACTAAGCAGAAGTAGAGGAAGACGAAGAAGTTGAAGATCTTTTAAAAACAAAGAAATTTCATTAATAAAGCAAGAGGAAAAAATTAACAGAAGGGGAGAAATCGGTGACCTAAGATGAAGATGTGAGAGGGAGAGGAAAAATGCCAAAAGAAGCACACCTTTCTCCTCCATGACATGGGCTATTTATAGGTAAAATTGGGTCAATGGATGGTGGAGATTGTGTCAAAAGGAGATGGATAGTTGGGATTTAGGTAGAAGATGATGGATGGGGGAAAGAAAATGGAGGTGCGCACCCCCTCTTTGGGCTTTGGGCACCCCCTTTCCCAGGACTCATCATTTATCTCCTTTATTTCAAACTTTGAATTTTCTTTTCCCTCCAACCAAAATATGTGCTTCTTCTACTCTATTTCAAACTTTGAATTTTCTTTTCCCTCCAACCAAAATATGTTCTTCTGTGTTGGACTTGGTCAAAGTGGTGATGACTATTTTGCCCCCAGCTTCTCTTACAATTACCTTCAGTGTCCTGCATACACATAATTGTAATTTAATCCATAAAAATTACCCTAATGTGCACATAAATATCAAATGCTCATGGTTATGTAATGGAGAATTAATGCTCATGCCCTCAACTTTAATTTATTAAATAATATCACCAAATTAATAAATTTGTGTGAAAGCCCCAATTTAAACACAGAGTTGAGGTTAACTATAAAATATGCATAATTGCCTAATTATATGCACATAAAATGTTGTGTATGCAATGAATTATCATAGAAAATGGACACTTATCAGCAGTCGGGTGTCGGGGGCACTTTTATGGCCCAAGTAGGTGACTGGTCGGGTGTTGTAGACCCCGATGTGACAAGAGTAGTTGGGCAGTCAGGCACCGAGGGCACCGTTGTGACAGAAGTTGTTGAGCACCGTTGGGGCTAGAGTAGCCTAGTGCCGTCTGGACTTGACAGTCAGGTGTTGGGGACATCGTTGTGCCCCAAGTGGGTGAGTGGTCAGGTGCCGTAGGCCCCGACGTGACTGGAGTAATTGGGCAGTCGGATGCCGAGGGCACCATTGTGACTGGAGGGGTTGGACATCGCGAGACTTTGAGGGTCGGGCGCAGCTGAGACTGGTAGTCGGGTGCCGCAGGCACCATTGCGACTGAAGGGACTGGGCGCAGTGAGACCTTGGCGGTCGGGCACAGCTGAGACTTGTAGTCAGGTGCCGGGGCCACCATTATGACTAGAGGAGATGAGCACAGTGAAACCTCGATGGTCATGCTCGGGGCGCGTTCACAAAGGCAGGGGCTTGACATTTCATCTTGCGTCAAGGCTCGTGAAGTGTGCTCATTGTCTCGACAATCGCATTCAGGGCACGCTTATCAGTGTGACATCTGGGCGACACACGATTACTAAGGCAGGGGACGGGTAGGGCTCTCATTGAACGACATCTGGGGTCGTGCATGATTATCGAGGTAGGGCCGGGCAGGGTGCTTTTATCAAGCAACATCTGGGAAACATGCGATCATCAAACGACATCCAAATATGGTGCGTTCATCAAAGTAGGGGCCTCCTTTTAGGAGGTTTGTGTTTGGGCTAGACGCTGTGTGAGGGACAAGCGTGCGACATGCCCTCGGCGTGAGCCTAGCAAAGACACAACTAGCCAACCAAGTCCTTTACGTGCCGTTTGTTGTCCGAGGGTGAGCTTCACGCATGTTCATCCTTGTCCCCTAAGCTTCCAAGGGGGATTTTATAAGGGATAACGAAGGCTCAGGGGGGGTTAGGTGGACAAAGTTGAGGGTAGAACATGGTCCGTGTAAACCCCTGCAAAAATATATATTTTTGTTTACAGAGTGGGCCAGGGAGGGTTTAAGCAGACCAACCTGGGGGCCTGGTTTGGTCCGCCTAAACCCCTCCCCAGGGAGGGTTTACGCGGAGTAAAACTAGGTTTTTGTTTGTTGAAGAAAAATCTTTTTTTCTTTCTGGTTAGGGTTTAGACGGACCAACCCGGGGTCTAGGGTTGGTCCCCGTAAACCCCTCCCCCTGGGGGGTTTACACGGGCCAAACTGGGGGGTCAATTTGGTCCGCATAAACCCTCCCCCTTTGGGGTGTTTACACGAACTAAAGTTGGGGTTTTTTCCCATGAGAGAAAAATGGAGATTTTTTTGGAGAGGGAAATATATATTTTTTCTTTTTTCTAGAGGGTGCGGTCGATTCGGCACTGTTCTGCGGGCAGGTGGGTCGTAGCCTACGCGCGCTGGAGAGAATGGGCGCTGCGATCAGGTCTGATGTCGGATCAGAGCGGGTGAGCCCTCGTTACGAAGAGGACTTGAAGTAGTATGATGACATTAAAGTCCATGCCCTAATTCAAAGCAAGGCTATGAGGAGAACTCCCACAATAGGGAGATCATCCTCAGATCGGGCCTGTCTTGGCGAGTTACGCAGCCCGACGAGAATGGGCGCCGCAATCAGCTCCAATGTTTGATCGGGGCGGGTGAGCCCACATTGCGCTGAGGAATCAACGTAAAATGTCTGAGGGGTAGAGGTTGGTAGTTTTTCCCAGCAAGATCATCGAGAAAGAATTCGCAATGGAAATCACATCCTATCGGGCGTCTGGCGACGAGGCCTACATGGTCGGACAAAAATGGCTGCCCCGGCCTGATCTAAGTGCGGATGATGACAAGCCTGAGCTCGTTACGATGAGGACTCAAAGAGGAATCCTCTGTGGGCTGGGTTCACCCATAAGTGCTATGGGGGAGGCGCTAGAGTTGGCTTTGAATCTAGACCCAGAATGGCAGAACTCGGTGTTCGTCCAAGCTTCATCTTAAACCCGGTGGACCTAGGTGTGATTCGACTATTGGAGTCACTAATGTCAAGCTGCTCATAGAAGGTGTGCTGGGAGTTGCTCTCTACCTTTCTGTCTTGCACAGTGTGACGCGATGGGTTGCTGGGAGTCCCGGGTTGGCCCGAGTGCTGATGATAAATGGCTCAACGCCGTGTGTCTGAGGGTCAGGGGTGGCCCCAACTTGCTGGAGGTTTGTTGTAGGATACGGCTAAGGTTTTCAGGCCGCGGGTTGGCCCCCGGCTTGTTGTAGAGTGGCTGGAACCTATGCACCCACTAGGTGATCGAAAAATTCCTGATATGCAAGCACGGGCCGTATAGGTGTTGTAATGGCACTCGGGGCCCGTAGTCGGCTGGGAAAAGTCTTCCTTGGACATTAGAAGGCTAGAGGGAGGCATTTTTAGGGGGGCGGAGATCCCCGGCCTCATTGCTGGGTGCCACGTGTCATGGCTCGAGGTTAGGGTTCCCCCGGGTTGGCCCAGGCGGCTTGGTTGGAGGCGGGTAAACCCGCAAACGTCGTGGGTCACTGCTAGCTGGTTAGAGCCCTTGGTTGGGCCTGATATGGCGTAGAAGGGGCTAGGTAAATAACGCCTTAAAGGCATTCAAGGGAATTCCCAAGTCCTTATTTCTGGTTATTTTTTATAGAAAAAGATCTAGATACAACAAATGCCCCCCCACGGGGCGTGCATCGGAGGCGAAGAAGACGACGCGCGGCCCGTGCGCCTTGCATGTTTGATTTCTCCCGACCTTATTGGCATGGTAGGAGTTACTTGTTCTGGGAGTTGATGCTCTCGTTGTGATCTTCCATGTGACAGCGGCACGTTTGAAGAAGACCATTGAGCCTGGGAGGTTGTAGAACTGGACTCTGGAGTGATCTGGGTTGCTGGCGGGTAGTTTGCCAAAGCCACTGAGGGCGTAGAATTGGTGGACATGGCGTGCATTGGATACACGCAACGTGCTTGAAGTTGTAGCCCGTTATCCACGTCTTGGAAACTCTGTTCCCATTGGTCCCGCATATTGGGATTGTGACAGAGGTGCATAGGGCCCGCATTACGGAAGTACTCTGGTCTGGACACTGAACTCTCCATATAGGTGGCCACTTCGGCGGTTGATGGTGTGAATGGGCTGGACGTCAATGTCGATGGCAAAAAGAGGCCAGAGGAGCCTAGTGTAACCATGCTCCTGGCTTTGTTGCCTATGTCTAGGGCCCCGCCTTGCGTAGCGGGCTTTGTGGATTTTCTATGGAGAGGCGGCTCGGGGGAAGGAACCCTCCCCCATTAGAAATCTGAGACAAGAGAGGCCAGGACTGTCGAGCCCATCCCGCCTTGTAGGGTGGCTGGCGAGTAGTGGGAGACCAGTTGTGGCTCCCCTTTATCATTTGAGATTACACTGGCGGGAGCCATGTCTTTACCCCGGAGGTGGACTTGTAGACTCAGATTTATGTTTTCACATGTTTTCCACCTTATCTATGTCAAGGAGTGCTATGAGTATTTTTCACTCCCTGGCTTGTTTCCTTGTGAGCCTGACTGTAGCCGACAATGCCGCGTAGGGGGTTCGAGACTTTCCAGTCTTGGGGATCATAGAGCAACCTATCCCTCGGCTTCTGGAATTGTTGGTCAGTGACTAAATGGTTGTCGCTTTTACTGAGGCATTGTGTTGAAGCCTGTGGTTGGTCACGTGTGGCCTACCACGGCTGTGGTTGTTGATTTTTGGTAGGGTGCTAGCATTGCTCATTGATCGCCTGTAGGGGCACATTAGCCAAGCTTTGTGTTGACCGTCCGATAGGATGAGCTAGTCACACCTCTGGGCGTGTAACGGGAGTTGTGTCACAGACTTGCCTTGATAAGGCATACAGGCCCATTGTCGATGAAGACCAACCATAACTAGGTGTGTTGACATGATGATGCTGGAGGCGAGACTCCGCAAGACATGTTGGCCTGGTGTTACTGGGGATCAGCCTCAGCAAAGGCTATTAACCTGGTATTGTTGGCGGCCGGCCTCGGTGAGGCGTGTTGATCGGGGGTTGTTGAGGGCCTACCTCGGGGAAGAATGTCAGCCTGAGGTTGCTGGATACCTACCTCTGCAAGGCGTCTTGATCTGAAGTTGTTGGATATCCACCTTGGTGAGGCATCTTTGTCTGGGGGTTGCCGGAGACCTGTCTCGGCGAGGCGTCTTGGTCTGACGTTGCTGGAAACCTTCCTCGATGAGGCGTCTTGGTTTGGGGTTGCTAGAGATCTACCTCAGCAAGGCATCTTGGTCTGGGGTTGCTAGATTTGCCCCTAGAGAGGCGTGTTGGCTTGAAATCATATTCGTCCGACCCTTGCGGTGTATGGCCAAATGTTGATGTTGCTGGCTAACCGTCATGGTGTAATAGCCGTAGTTGAGTTTTCCTGACCCTTAAAGAGTACAACAACCATAAATGATGTTAGACATATAACCATCGATGGGTAGTGGATGGTACCTGTTAGTGTGTTGGTTGACCGTCGAGGTGTATCAACTTGGAACCCTGCTTCGCTAGTCGCTGAGGTATATTGACTGGGAGCCACGATTGGCTGATCACTGAGGTGTTGCTGAAGGTATTGTCGCTGGCTAACCATTGAGGTGTAATGATCGGAGAGTGTGATAGACCGACTCTTGGGGGTGTGTTGGTCTGGGGTTGCTGTGCACCGGCCTCCGAGGCATACTAGTCTATAATGTATCTTGATTTGTTCTTGTGGTTGTTGTTGTTGATCTTCCTGTGAGGCGTAGTGGCCTATTGCTGGCAACTAGAAGTTGGAGGCTGGAAACCTAGACACTTACACTGGAGACCTGCCTGGCTGAGGCGTGTTGGTCTATTGCTGGAAGCTAGAAGTTAGAGGTTGGAAATTGGAAGCTGAAAATTGGATATTGGGGCTAGAGACTGTGACTTAGATACTAGATATTGGAGCTGGAGACTAGGTAATGGGACTAGAAACTGGGAGCTGGAGGCTAGAAGCTAGGTGTTGAAGCTGAGGATTGGGGTTTGAATACTAGAGACTAGGACTAGAGACTAGGTACTAGCACTGAAAATTGGGAGCTGGGGGTTGGAAACTGGGACTGATATGCATACTGGGATTTGGATACTGGATATTGAGACTGGAGACTGGGCATCGAAATTGGAGACTGGGAGCTTGGAGGTCAGAGACTGAATACTGGGACTGGAGACTGGGATATGGATACTAGATACTAGGACTAGAGACTGGGTATTGGGATTGAGAACTGGAAACTAGAGGCTAGGAGCTAGGTACTGGAGCTGGAGACATGAAACTCGGACTGGGACTGGGACTTAGATATTAGAATGGGAGATAAAAAACTGGAGGCTGGAAATTGGATGCTGGGACTGGAAGATAAGATTTGGATACTGGGAGCTAGGACTGGAGGCCTACCCCTATGAGGTGTGCTGGCCTGTTGCTGGGAACTGGAGCTGGAGGTTAGAGACTGGATACTGGGGACTGGATCCTAGGAGTTGGATACTAGCAATTGGATACGGGAGCTAGATGCTGGAATCTGGACATTGGAATAAGAGACTAGAACTGGAGGCTGGAAGCGGGGTACTAGAGCTGGATACAGGAAACTGGGGTACTTGAACTGGATGTTGGAGGTTGGGTACTGGAAACTGGATACTGGAAGCTAGATTGTAGAGCTTGGTATTAGACATTGGATACTGGAGGCTGGATATTGGAAGCCGAGTACTGGGAATTGGATATTGGAAGCTGGATATTGAAGGCTGGGTACTGGAGGCCTGCCTGAATGAGGCGTGTTGACCTGAATGGTTGGAGATTGAAAGCTGGAGGATAACCCGCAAAGTGGTGTTGACCTAGAGGACTAGAAGTTGGAAGCTGGAGGCTGACTCGCGAGTGTGCATTGGCCTATGTTACTAGAGAGTGAAGGCTAGAGGCCATCCCGTGGGGGTATGTTGGCCCATGTCATTGAAGTTATTAGAGGCCGACCCATGAGGGTGTGTTGGTCTATGTTACTGGGGACTGGAAGTTAGAGGCCAACCCGTAAGGGTGTGTTGGCCTGTGTTGCTGGAGTTGCTGGAGGCTGGAGGCATGCCCGTAAGGGTGTGTCGGCCCGTGTTGCTGGAGTTCCCGGTGGATCCTGAGGCATGTTAGTCAAACACCGGTTGCTGGCCAACTGGTCACCGAGATGTTGCTAGCGACTGACCGCTGCGATGCTGTACTCAGAGGATTGGAACTAGAGCTAAAGCTAGAGCTGGCCGACTGACCACTAGGGTGTGTTGTAGCCGGTGAACATGAACTGGAGTTGGAACTGGAGATGGCCGGCTGACCGCTGGGGTGTTGTAGCCGGAGACTGGAACTGGAGCTGGGACCAGAGCTGGCCGGCTAACCGCTGAGGTGTTGTAGCCAGAGAATGGGACTGGTCGGCTGACCGTCGAGGTGTGTAGCCGAATACTGGGACCAGAGCTGGGACTGGAGCTGGCCGGCTAACCACTACGGTGTTGTCGCCAGAGATTGGGACTGGTCGGCTGACCGTTGAGGTGTGTAGCCGAAAACTGGGACTGGAGCTGGGACTGGAGTTGGCCAGCTGACCACTAGGGTGTTGTAGCCGGAGACTGGGACTGGTCGGCTTACCGTTGAGGTGTGTAGATGAAAACTAGGACAAGAGGTGGCCAGCTGACCACTAGGGTGTTTTAGCCGGAGACTGGGATTGGTCGGCTGACCGTTGAGGTGTGTAGCCAAAAATTGGGATAGGAATTGGCGATGACTGACCCTCGGTGGTGTAGTGGCCACCATTATTGTGGAGTGACGTTGAGCTCAACGTCGGCCGGATGTCACGGTCAACGGCTTTCATCAGTGAGGAGTAGAGAGGGAAAGAGTTTTTTTTTTATTCTCTTTACCAGCTCTACCGCCCTTGCGGGTTTTCGCTAGAGCTGGCCCCCTTTTACTTTTTCCGGTGCGCCCTTGCGGGTTTTCACACCGAGGGGTTACCCGATTTTGTCTGAGGTGCCCTTGCGGGTTTTCAACTCAACTGGGTTGATGATAATTTTTTCCCCCAGTAGTCCCGTGGAGGGAGTTAACTGAGGCTGCCAGGGTATCTCTATTTTTAAACCCCATTTTTTTTGTTGTTGGGATCCTTGTGGCTGTCGTCCATAGTGTGCTGCTATTAGGGGACGCGATGTAATACCCCGATCCTTAGTGGATCTTTGTTGGATCTTTATTAGGTCTTTTGGATCTTTTTTTGTGAGTTTCGGATCGCTTTGGTGGCTTCCGAGTTGAGTTTTACGAGCCGTGTGGGTTTTTCTCTCGTACTAGTTGCGGAACCCTACGGTGAGTTTATTTCTCAATTCATCGACTCGTGAACGCCACAGCTGCGATGTACTCTCCGAGCCGGTCGTTTTGACTATTTTTACGTATTTTTTTAAATTATTACATTTTCGGCTGAATTATCAGATATTCAGAAATTAGAAAAAATTTTAATTTCTTTTTTTTATATCCCTCTCTCTCTCCCCCACTCTCGTACGATCTCCCTCTCTCCTCCCTTACTCACCCTCTCTTTCCCTCTCTCGTTCTCTCTCGTCTGTGGGCCATTCGGCGCGGGGCGCGCACCGTTGCGGAGCTGGCCAAGGCGGGGACGCGATGGAGTGATCGGGATGCGATCTAGGGCGGCGGATGGAGCGTGGGATGGTGCGATCCCTCAGTGGATTCTGAGATGGCATCGTTCATGGTTTTGGAGATTTCGGCGTGGTTTAGTCCCCTCGGGGCGTAGTTTCTTCAGTGGAGGTAGGGTGACGGATCCTCACTTCTTCCTGCTCGTTTTCCTTGCCATTGCACGTCATTCGGCACGGAAACGGCTGAGTTTGGGCTTGTTTTGCCTAAATCGTGATTTTCGGGTTTTGTAGGGTTCGTCGGAAAACGGCAACCATTCGCGGCGTAGTTAGTATCAAATTGACCGCTGGGATGTCTGGATCCCTTTCATATTAGTTTCGTGTTGATCGGTGGTCATTCGAGGCCGGTAGGAGTCCGGGAACCTCGTTGACTCGTTTAGGGTCGATTCGTTGGAATCTCCCCGATCTCTCGTTTTAGTGCTTGCATGTGGGCTTTTTAGCCTCCTAGTGTTGTTTTCCATCGTGTGCCTTTGTTTCCCCTGCACTTCGGCGTGAATGGGGAGTGGAACGGCTCGATTTGGTGTTTCCACTATTTTCCCACCGTGACCGGTGTAGCGGTCATTCCAGGGACCGTCACAGTCCCTAACGGCCCTACGACAGACTGTCACAGCGTCTGGGCATTTTTAGCTTTTGTGGCTGTGGGAGTGTGACGGCCCAAGGGAGGCGCGTCACAGCTCTCTAACGCGTCCGGGTTGATGCGTCACGCTTATTTTGTCATTTTATGTTTCGGGTAAGTCGATTCCCCTGACGCGCCTGCCCTTGTGCGTTAGGCTTGTGTAACACGCCTGCCCCAGGCTATTACATTCTGTTTGACCGATTTTGACCGTTTGAGTCGGTTCATCTAACGGTAGTGTCCCCGTGCGTCACAGTGTTGTAACGCGCCTGCCGCAGGCCGTTACGTGCTGTTTTGGCCAAGTTGGGTGGTTGTGTCGTTGGCTCTAACGTCCACGCCCCCATGCGTCAGGCTTGTGTAACGCGTCCGTGATGGACCGTTACGTGCCTTTCGGCTAGTGGTTTCTTGACTTGAGCCAGTTGGCCCTGACGCGCCTTCCTTGCTGCGTTAGGTTGTGTAACGTGCCTGGTCTAGTGTGTTACGTGGTTCGAGTTGTCGTTTTAAGTTTGAGGTCTGTTGGCCCTGACGGCCTAGGTCGGGCGCGTCAGAGCGGTGTAACGCACCTGGTGTAGGCCGTTACGTGCCTTGTGTGTTTTAGATGTTGGTTAGGGCGGTGTGTGTGTGATGGCTCTTTCTTCGACCGTCACATTGTTGTAGTGCATCTGCGTTAGACCGCCACGGTAGGAGTGTAACGGCTAGAGTTAGACCGTCACATTCGTGTAACGGTCTAAGGGTGGTGCGTTACAGTCCTTGTGCTCCGATTACCATCGTTTCAGTTTCTACTTGTCTTGGCTTTACCTTGTGGCCTGCCCGTTTTCCCGTGGATGTCTCCTGACATCCTATGAGGGCTAAGACTACATTGTAAGGTAGCCATGAGTCTTCTCGCTTGAGGTAGGATTCTTTTCCTACTTTAGAGTTGTTATTGTCTGGTTCCGGTCAACCCGGTGTGGCCCAGTGGTTGACGGGTAACCGTGTGTGTGTCTCGACGGTTCTGCCCAGTTCGAGACTTTGGTTCTTGATGCCTCGAGGTACTGTATTACCTTGGTTCGTGTGTCCAGGTGTGCTAAGGGTTCTTGGTGTTCCCTCAGGTCTCCGTGAGTCGATTCCTGCGGACTGTCGTTTCCTCTGGCTTAGGATTAGACCGATTGGCGGCTTGTCCTGCTGTCTGTGACGATCTTGACTTTGAGTCATTCAACTCAAGGATCGTTACGTGGTAGGTCTAGTTGCCTTGTCCTGAGTTTGTCGGCAGTGGTTGTGCTGTCATTGGTGCCTCGAAGTACGTGGCATGGGGTGTTCTTGCATGCTTGTACTTCAACACTCGTGTTTTGAGTCTCTGTGTCATGTGAGCCTCCGCTTGTTGTAGCCCTAAGGCCTTTGAGTTGCCAACCCGCTAGCAGATGGTGGAAGGGTGTTCCCGTGATACGCTTTGTAAGCTAGTTCCGTGGGCTCCCAGCCAACGGTAGCGTCCTACTGAGGGAGAAAACTAGCTAGAGAACCTGGCTTAGGCTAGAGCCAATGTGTGCACACATTGTCAGGGACTGAGGACTTACGCCGACGGGCGTGACCCTGACTAGTTACTTGTCCTCTTGTTCTGTCGTTGATGTTGTTCCTGTTTAGTTCAGCGCGTGTCTGCGACTCTGCCATGGTTTCAGCGGTACCGTAGGTGAGACACTTGTGGCGCAGCATAAGATGTCAGTGGACACAGCTGGCTGTTCTTCGTGTGAGGAGGTGCTTCCGTCACGTGACACGTGACTCTCGGCGTTTCTTCTGCATCGTGACCTCTCCGAGTTAGCGCTTTCGTGGCCCTACTCGAGGTCTGTGTGGCATTGTGTGCACGACGTTCTAGTCATGTATGCCGTTGTTTTGTCCACCGTCTGTCTAGATCTTTTCTACACTTTTGTCTGTCCTTGTAGGTCTTTGTTTTAGACCTGGCGTCGTGTCGGCAGATCGGCAACTCCTGACTTTGTCAGTTCAGAGTCGCCCTTCTGTCGCTGCCTAGAGTAGTTTGGGGTGTCGAGGTTAGTTCGGCAGCCGCTTGTCTGGCGCGGATTCTCCCCCTTTCCTGCTTGTTCCCTACTCCTACTCCCCATCTGTTCTTTACTACTTCTAGAGTAGTTTTACAGCTTAGTGGGGTAGCTTTTCCTGCTTTGCTACACCTGCTGTTTCTGCTGTTGCTTCTGTTCTATTTTCCGCGTGTTTTTCAGTGGGGATTCACGTGACCCCTACTAAGCCTCTGTTTGGAGACTCACCCCTACTTTTCAGGTGGGCGTCGTCTCTGTTCGTGGTTCTTGGCATGGTGTGTTCGTAGCTGCCAACGGTACCTACATCGGGTTTCCCCCGACCTCAGTGTACGTTCTTTTCCTGTGGCCTATACTTGTCTTTATTTTATGGGACTGGACTCTGGTATAATTGTTAAATTGAAACTGTTAATTAAAAAGTAATTTTATTTCTTCTACTTTAGCAAACCGATCTAATGAAATTTAATTGCTTACTGTTCTATCTCTGTGGCTTCAATGTACTCTACACATGCCTTTTTCCCTTCGGAGCTTTACCGCTCTTGGGAGGCCTCGCGGGTTCCATGTGGGGTCACGTGTATTTGGTAGTCCTACCGGGTATACCTGGTATCCGGGATCCGGGTCGCCACACGCGACCTGAAGTTTATGCTGTGTGGTTTGTCATCCTTGTAGCCATGGTAGTGGCTTTGGTTGGTTACTAAGTAATCTGAAGTTTGACTGGTGATTTGGGAATCGGTGAGCCTTGGTGGCATATTGTTGGAATCATGACTAGGATTTGGGAACGGGTACGCCTTTATGGCGTATTGCTGGAGTCATGACTGGGTTCATGGTGACTTGACCATGACGGGCAGGTGACTGGGAATTATAGGTTGATGGATCCTCATGATATATGGATCTAAGGTTGATGTGGTTTAGAGGCCAACCGAGGTGGTGTGTAGGCTGAGGTTTGCTGGAATGAATGACTGGAGTGGTGCATGAGTTACTAGTGTATATGGGCCGACCATGGTGGTGTGAGGCTGGAGAAAGCGTGAGCCAACCGGAACGGTGTGTGGATAACTGGGGAGTGTAAGATCAATGAGCCGAAGGAGTGTACTAGTCAGGGACTGGTATAGGTGATGGGGACATCAAAGCAAGAGCCCTAACATTTTAATTTGCATTTGTGTCCTTTAGTTTATTTTTATATTCTTGGGAAAGTATGTGAACAATTGTAAGGATTTATAAGCCAATGTGTCATTCTCTAAGGATCTTTGGGTTTTTGTGTAAAAGTCCAGTTGGACCAGCAAGGGGCCCCCATCTCCTTTCCTATTGGTCCACCTAAGCCTTAGGGCCCATGTGGGGCCAGTAAAAGGTCCAAGGTGGGCTTCTAGATGGCTTGACCATTCAAGGGGACAATTGGATTAAAAAGTCCAATATTCCAACTCTTAAAGTCCAAGATGCTTCCCCCTTATAATATAGTTTATCCCATGTTGTATTTTTTATTTAATTTGGTCATTTGACCACATGGGGAAGAAAATCCCCTCTCTCCCACGAAATTCTCATCCCCCCACCCCTTGTCATTCTCTATATAAGCCTATGTATAGTGTCATTAGAGATTTTAATGAAGAATTAAGTATTTTTGCCAAGAGCAAGCCCAAGGGCACCCCTTGTGTCTCTCATCCCCTCTTGCAGATGGATTTCTGCCATTCTAGGGTGTGGAGCCCTCCTTTTGGTGTGACTCCAAGAACTCCACCTCCGCTGGATGTGACTTCCGGCCACCGCCTTCCATTCGTGCCGCCAACGCGCCGCCACCGCCGCTTCGCCGGAGTTCTGTCTCCATCAGGATAGAACCCCAATCCCAAAATTCTAGTTATTTCTCTTGTTGTCAGGTCGAGTCCTAATTTTGAGAGTTTGTTCTGCTCGTCTCCCCTAACCTCCAGTTCAGATTTTGTGTCATTTGGACACCATTTGGTATTTTTACCACATTTATTGTTCTCCCCCCTGTAATCTGCTATTCTGCAGATCTACGGGACAGAGTCATCTTGTCGCATTTTCCCAACCCCCTTAAAATTTTTCAAAAAATTACTCAGTGTTCCACACATATATGCCCTTTCACCATAATTTTTGTGGAGTGTATAAAATTCATTTGACTCTCGGTCAAAGGTCAGTTTCAGATAGATCCACTGCTGCCCTGTGTGTCTGTCAGTCGAGTCAGAAACAAAAATAGTGTTACAGTCATATTCATTTTCAATCCGTTCAATGGATGGCGCTGTCAAAATTATATATTGTATATCTATGAGTGCTCTTTCGAACGGTTTGACCACGCCTCGATCGGCCTCCAGATCTGAGCGTCGTAATTCGTGTCGTCGAGGCCTGCAGATTTGTTCCCTGTGTAGGTCCGAAATTGCAATCCAGAAGATATTCAGAAATAAATATCAAAAATCAACTTCAGGAGCCGCCCCTTCAGGGAGTCGTTCAGGGACGCCCTGCCATCGTCCCAGCCAAGTGGCGCCTCCGGAAGATCTCAGGAAGGCAACGTTCCTTTGGAAACCGTTGCTTGCTGTCCAGTGAGTCAACAACTGAGTTGGTGTAGCACCGAGTTGGAATAGTGTCGAGTCGGACCAGCATGCCGAGTTCATGCCGTACGCACCTCAAGATTGCTGCCTGTCAACCCAGGGTCGGTCCTCCCGGGCCCCACTTGTAGCCCTTTACCTCCCTGCGTGGAGTGGGCAATAAAATTCACTGTTGTAATTAACTTTTACCGTTGTACCGGGAGTTACCGTACTTGGCCGGGAACGCCTTCCCCACGCCCAGAGCATGGAGGTACACTCGCAACCCTCCTCGTAGGCATTGCTTTACTCGTATTTATTCGTATATGCCGCTGCATGTGATAGGTTATTAGCCCGTTATATCAATTATATCGCCGCTGTGAGAGAGTGAGTGTAACCCGTCCCGTGACTCGACCCGAGTTAACACGGAAAAGACCGATACCTGAGACTCACGGCTGGTTTCTCAACCGCGCCCGGTCCCACGTTTCCCTCGCATAGGGACAATCGTGAGCTAGAGTCCCAGGTCATGTGTCCGTCCTGCATCAATTTGGTATCAGAGCGAGTTGAGTCTAGGGTAGTCGTTGCATAAGTCTTGCACGGTCTAAGTCGAGTCTAGGATCATCATTATTTTCAAAACAAAAAAAAAGAGTCGTTTAAGTCGAGTCTAGATCTAAGTCGGTCTAAGGTTGCATCCGCATACCATTGTTTGGTATATAAAAAGGTGTTGTCTGAACGTTAGGCTACGGCTATCGAGAAGGTCACACACTTGTGCGAGTGATCTTCAGATCGATTAACTCCACCACGTACCGAGTCTTGGTTTAAGTCTAGGGTCCTTAGTGTGCATTAGTTAGTGCATTCCAACCTTGCATAGTCGGTCTAGTGTCTTGTCACCAACTGTTGGCATGTCCATTCACTAGCATCCCCGTGTCCCATGGATGACCAAGGGGCCGCATCTTCTGCATGGTGGCGATACTATCTAAAATGGAAGGACCACCTGGACCACCCCAAAAGGCCCGTAGCCCGGGACTTCTATGGCTCCGATAACCCGAGTGACTACCTAGAGTGGGAAGCCATTATGGACGACTACTTCGAGGTGTACATTATGTCCGGTCCCATGCAAGTGGACTTTGCCAAAAGGTGACTTCTCTATGAAGCTGCCGAAACATGGAGGGACATCAAATACTTCCGGGAAGATAGGAGGCTAAGGCCCATCGAGTCATGGTGGGAGATGAGGAGAGCGCTTAGGAGGGTCTACCATGCCCTCCCACCTACCTCCAACCACGGGGGTTATACCACTAGCCAACCCCACCAACTCACCCACAATCAAGTGGGCCACACTTCCAACCAACCCCGCCCCTTCACCTCCATCCAAGTCCACCAAAGCAACCCCAATCAAGTGGCCCTCCCTGTCACTTCCAACCAACCACCCCTTGGCACCTCCGTCCAATCCCACCCAATCGCCTCCAACCAAGTGGAAGCCCCACTTATAGTCGAGTCTAGGTCGGCATCCGGGCCGAGAGATGAGGAGCGAGTCCACCCCGAGGCCCCTACTCCAACCCGCACCTTAGATGAAATTAATAAAATGCTTTTGGATTGGTTGGAAAGGATAGAAAGGACAGATGCTCCTTCACCACCCGTGAATGCTCCATTGCCACTTTCTACTTCTGAACTTTATTCAGAAACATCTTATTTGGAGCCACCTCAGCCCAAGCCACCCGTGTTTCTAACGGGTATGCAATACGTAGCTGAGTCGCTTCTTAGTTGGCTCAAGGATGGCTTGGTCCCACCTCCATACCTATCTATGGACCCCACCTTATCTCTAGTGTCCGTCAACTCCTACCACACGACATTCCGGTCTAGTCACCATGTTGATACATTGGGTGATCTTATTCTTGGTTTAGGTTGGCAATGGAAGTTGACGCACTTATTGGCCTGAGGCTTTAACCAACCCACTAGTCTTAGCTTCACCCATCCGACATTAGGGTCCATTACCTCCGTGTGCACCGTGGGTTGTGTCACCACAGAGATTATTCTATTCCTCCCGATGCCGGCCGAGTCTGACTTCGTTCCCTTTTGCCCAAGGGAGGAATCCTATTTTCTAGACATGACCGTCGTCCCACCGACCACAATGTATGACGGTGATTATGAATTGTTAAATTGGGACCGAGTCATGGGGGAATCCACTTCATGGGGTCATACTTTCTTTGACCCTTTTGACCCCTTCACTAGTGAACCTCCCGAGTGATCATATTCACTCCACCTCTTCCAAGGAGTTCACTATCATCCCTACCCCTCGGTCTAGTTGGCAAGCCGTACCTACGTCTAGGGGTAATGACGAGGGTAGTTTTGGATCTCCTAGCCCTTCCCCACCCAAATCCCATAGGTCGCCAATGCATGAGTGGTACATCTTAGGGTGTCTAGGAGTCCTCCAGTCCGTCAACCATCGAGTACATCTAGTGTATGCATGGCACATATTCGGGTGTCCTGGTCCACCATCGCCTATGCGTAGGTCAGACTAACATTAGGTGTGTCTAGGGTCTTGTGTGTCTGTGTATACATTGACTTGAGTCAGTCTTTTGTACGCTCACGTTGTTAGTCCTGTTTGAGTTTGAGACTTGTCAGACTTTGGGATCGGTTCAACCCCACATATCGGATCCAGTCACTTAAGGGACCCGTGGTGATTCCTAGTGAGTCTTTGAGCCGCCTACCTCCTTTGAGAGTGACCCCACCCCGGAGTGTCCACATCTAGCCTCTTCCGCAGCAGCGTGTGCATATCGAATCTATACTGGATGTGCAGGTGTTGATTACTTGGAGTGGAGCGTACTCCGCGCTTCCAGGTACGATGACGGATCTGCATGCGTCACGAGCAGCCACACCCCTTACTCGACGGGGTCGAGTTCTTCCCACCCAGGGAGAATTGATGGGGAAATCAAAGCAAGAGACCTAACATTTTAATTTACATTTGTGTCCTTTAGTTTATTTTTATATCCTTGGGAAAGTATGTGAACAATTGTAAGGTTTTATAAACCAATGTGTCATTCCCTAAGGATCTTTGGGTTTTTATGCAAAAGTCCAGTTGGACCAGCAAGGGCCCCCATCTCCTTTCCTATTGGTCCACCTAAGCCTTAGGGCCCATGTGGGGCCAGTCAAAGGTCCAATGTGGGCTTCTAGATGGCTTGACCATTCAAGGGGACAATTGGATTAAAAAGTCCAATATTCCAACCCTTAAAGTCCAAGATACTTCCCCCTTATAATATAGTTTATCCCATGTTGTATTTTTTATTTAATTAGGTCATTTGACCACATGGGGAAGAAAATCCCTTCTCTCCCATGAAATTATCAGCCCCCCACCCCTTGTCATTTTTTATATAAGCCTATGTATAGTGTCATTAGAGATTTTAATGAAGAATTAAGCATTTTTGCCAAGACGAAGCCCAAGGGCACCCCTTGTGTCTCTCCTCCCCTCTTGCAGATGGATTTCTGCCATGCTAGGGTGTGAAGCCCTCCTCTTGGTGTGACTCCAAGAACTCCACCTCCGTTGGATGCGACTTCCGGCCATCGCCTTCCGTTCGTGCCGCAAACGCGCCGCCACCGCCACTTCGTCGGAGTTTTGTCTCCATCAGGATAGAACCCCAATCCCGAAATTCTAGTTATTTCTCTTGTTGTCAGGTCGAGCCCTAATTATGAGAGTTTGTTCTGCTCGTCTCCCCTAACCTCCAGTTCAGATTTTGTGTCATTTGGACACCGTTTGGTATTTTTCCCACATTTATTATTTTCCCCCTATAATCTGCCATTCTACAGATCTACGGGACAGAGTCATCTTGTCGCATTTTTCCCACCCCCTTACAAATTTTAAGAAAATCCCAATAAATTACTCAATCTTCCACACATATATCCCCTTCCACCATAATTTTCGTGGAGTCTATAAAATTCATTTGACTCTCGGTCAAAGGTCAGTTTCAGGCAGATCCCCTGCTACCCTGTGTGTCTATCAGTCCGAGTCAGAAATACAAATAATGTTACAGTCATATTCATTTTCAATCCGTTCAGTGGATAGATCTGTCAAAATTGTATGTTATAGATCTATGAGTGCTCTTTCCAACAGTACCAGCCACGCCTCGATCGGCCCTCGGATCTGAGCGTCGTAATTCGTGTCGCCGAGGCCTGCAGATTTGTTCCCTGTGCAGGTCTGAAATTGTAATCCAGAAGATATTCAGAAATAAATATCAAAAATCAACTTCAAGAGCCGCCCCTTCGTTCAGGGACACCCTGCCATCGTCCCAGCCAAGCGGCGCCTTTGGAAGATCTCAAGAAGGGGACATTCCTTTGGAAACCGTTGCTTGATGTCCAGTGAGTCAACAATTGAGTTGGCGCAGCACCGAGTTAGAATAGTGTCGAGTCGGACCAGCAGGCCGAGTTCGTGCCGTACGCACCTCCAGATTGCTGCCCATCAACCCACGGTTAGTCCTCCCGGGCCCCACTTGTAGCCCTTTACCTCCCTGCGTGGAGTGGGAAATAAAATTCACTGTTGTAATTAACTTTTACCGTTGTACCGGGAGTTACCGTACTTGGCCGGGAACGTCTTCCCCACGCCCGGAGGGTGGAGGTACACTCGCTACCCTCCTCGTAGGCATTGCTTTACTCGTATTTATTCGTATATGCCGCTGCATGTGATAGGTTATTAGCCCGTTATATCAATTGTATCATCGCTGCGAGAGAGTGAGTGTAACCCGTCCCATGACTCTACCCGAGTTAACGCGGAAAAGACCGATACCCAAGACTCACGGCCAGTTTCTCAACCGCTCCTAGTCCCACGTTTCCCTCGCATAGGGATGATCGCGAGCTAGAGTCCCAGGTCGCGTGTCCGTCCCGCATCAATAGGCCACCAAGGGAGGGGAGTGGCCCGGGGAACTGGCTTAGGCCGAAGTCATGGTATATGGCCGACAGGGAGGTGCAAGATTTATAAATTGTACAGGGCATTAGCCAGGGACCGGTATGGGCCAACTGGCAGGAGATATGATTGCTAGAAGGTGGGTAGCTGGTTGCCCCAACTGGGGGAGAAGAAAAATTTTGTTTTTGTTCTCTTAACCAGCTCTGCCGCCCTTTCGGGTTTTCACCAGAGCTGACCCCTTTTGCTTTTTCCAATGCGCCCTTGCAGGTTTTTGCATCGAGGGGTTACCCAAATTTTCTTGAGGTGCTCTTGCGAGTTTTCACCTCAACCGGGTTACTGGCCTTTTTGCCCCCAGCCACTTCCTTGAGAAAGAGAATGACTTAGTCCGCTAGGGTATCTCTATTTTTAACCCCATTTTTTTGTTGTTTTTTTTGTGTTTACCTGAGAGCCTTTTAGCTGTTCGGTGACTGGCACTGGGTGTCCTTAGCTTGCTGTTGTCGGTGGGATCATTGTTGTTGATCCTCTATGTTCATGCTGGGATTGCTTGCTGGGGCTTGGTTGGTTGCCCAGTAATCTGGAGCTTCACGTAGACCTTCAGGCTGGCTGATCTGTGTAGCTTGCACCTGGAGCTTGTACTGAAGCTTGAACGGATGGACTCTGGTGATGCAAAGGCTGATGTTCTAGGTTGTGGTGGCGATAGGCCAAGAGTGAACGTAGGCCGACCGAAGAGGCATATTGGCCAAAGGTTAGGTATTTAACCGACCGGAAAGGTATATTGGTCAGGAACTGGGTGATGTGTAGGCCAACCATCGTGGTGTTTTGGCCAGAGGTCAGGTGCTTGATTGGCTGTGGAGGTGTTTTGGTCAAGAGTAGTTACAGACCAACCGTAGAGGTGTATATGGCTGGGGTGATGGCCGAATGGCCATACAGGCGTATTGGTCGGGGGGATAGAGATTGGCTAGACTGGTGAAAGGATAGGAGGAAATAGGTGGGTCGACCGTGATGGTGTATTGACGTGGATGCTGGGAGATGACTGACCTTGATGGTGTATTGGTCAAAGACTGGGTGTAGATCGACCGTCATGGTGTGACGGCCAGAAGAAGGTATGCTGACCCACTGCTGGGGCGGACCGGTCAGGGATTTAGGGTGATGTGGTTGGTTGTTCCTAGTGAGGAAGAGAGATTTTTTCTTTTTCTCTTTACCAGCTCCACTGCCCTTTTGGGTTTTCACCAAAGCTAGCCCCCTTTCACTTTTTCCGATGCGCCCTTATGGATTTTCACACCGAGGGGTAACCCGATTTTGCCTGAGGCGTCCTCGCGAGTTTTCATCTCAGCTGGGTTTGCGGCCTTTTTACCCCCAGCCATCTCCTTATGGAGAGAGCGGCTAAGTCTATCGGGGCATCTCTATTTTTAACCTCTTTTTTATTTTGTTTTGTTTTGTTTTTGGTACCTGCAAGCCTTGCGGCTGTCATCCTTAGCCTGTCGCTGTCAGGGGACGTTGCCTGTAGGTCACACCATCGACGACCTATTGCTATTCTAGAAGCGACTATGGATCGACCCTCAACCGAGTAGCTCGGAGCTTTAGGGTGGATCCAGAGACTGGCTGGTCTTTGCTGTGGGTGGCTAGGACTTTGATTGGGGCCTGGGTGGCTCAGCCTTAATGCACATGATGGCCAAAGCCGCGCTTGGACTAAGTGTCCGTCTGGGTGTTACTACCCCTTAAGACATGCTAAATACCGAAGGGATAGACCCCCCTACCAGGGTTTACTGGTAGCCACCAGTGGGGACCCGATGGAGCTTTGCTGGTGTCACTAGTCGGCGTTGGCGGAGGTTCTACCGAGTCGTTGGCCGACGCAGGTGGAGTTTATCTCGAGCTACTGGGCGGGTGTCGGCAGGATTCACCCCAAACCTTTAATTGATCTAACTAGGGTGGGCTCCCGAGTTACTGGTAGATGTCAGTTCCCCCAGTCTATCAAGAGTTGGAGTCTACCTTGACGGATGCTTCACTGGATAGTAAGATCTCGGGCCAACAACCGCTCCGCTGGATTTTGGGCTTGGTGCCATTCTGGTGAGTGGAGGGATCTTTTGACTCGTGACCCCCAAATGGGCATGGCCTCTTTTCTAATGACCCATATTCATCTAAGGGAGGACCGACGCTCCTCCTTGTAGTTGCCCCCCTTGCTTGGACTTGGAAGGCTGGATACTGGACCGGGGTGGTTGCCCCCGGTGTGATACTGGTGCATCGACTCCTTTGAGTCTCGTCTTGTCTTCTGGAGGCAAGGGTAGCGGCGGTGGGTCACCCATTTCTGTAGCTGCAATGGCACCCCCTTTTTGTTTGCAGGGCCGAGGTTGACTCAACACCAATGTGGTGGGCCGACCGAACCCAATCTGGGGCTGTCTGGAGCATGGCGCTTCGGGTGAGTGTTGGTGTAGCCGGAACTCGGGAGTTTGATGCCCAAGCTGGGGCCGACAGAGTGGCGATCGGGAGCCTGGTATTCACATAGGCCCTCGGGGTTGTTTCCGAAACTCGGGGCTGAAAGCTTGTATTGGGAGTTGATGAGGGTGGGATATGGGCCTGGTAACCCATATTGGGTGCTGACAAAGCTGGGACTCGAGGCCGAATGTCTATCTTGGGTGTTGATAAAGTTGGATCCCAGGGTGGGCGGCCCATCCTCGGTGTTATTGAGGCTGGAACCCGGGGCAGAATGCCCTTCTTCTTGGGTGTTATTGGAGCTGGATCCCAGGGTAGGCGACCCCTCCTGGGTGTTGATGGAGCTGGATCCTAGGGAAAGGAGGCCCATTCTGGGTGGTGATGGAGCTGGAACACAGGGCTAGACGCCCGTTTTGGGTGTTGTTGAGGCTGGAACCCTAGGCAGAATGCCCTTCTTGGGTGTTGCTGGAGCTAGAACCCGAGGCTGAACACCCATCTTGGGTACTGGTGATGCTGGAATACTGGGACCCAAGGCGGAATGCCCCTCTTGGGTGTTGATGTAGCTGGGACCCAGGGTTGGGAGCCCATCGTGGGTGTTGCTAGAGCTGGCCCCCGGGGCTAGACGCCTATACATGGTGTGGTTAAAACTGAGACCCAGGGCTGAAAGCCCATCTTGGGTGTTGAGGTGACCATGTCCCAGGGCTTAGTGCCTGTGTTATGGGTTGATGTGGCAAAATCCTTGGGCGCGATGCCCCCATAGGCCGTTGTTGATGTTGCTCCTGGTTTCTAAGGCTGGAGCCTTGCACTGAAGCTGGCACGGCAGAGACCTGGGGTTTAGTGCCCGTGTCAGGTGTTGACGTGCCAAGGACCCGGATCTTGTTGTCCATCTCAAGAATCATCATCGCTGGGGACTCAATGCTTGGTGCTTGAATAGGTCGAGAGTGACGTTGTACTGGAAACCCATGGTTGGAGACCCATGTTGGGTGCTGGTGAAGCTGGGGACCCAGGGGTCAATGACCGTATGGGCTTTTATTGCTGGAGGAGCAGAGGGGCCAGCTGCCTGCATAGGCGGTTGCTGGACTGGGCTGCTCGTCGACTACGGCAATGGCGCCCGAGAATCAGGGCAAGCCGAAGGTCGAGGCAGGGTTGCCGAACATGACTGGGGTTGCCAACCGTACGTGCCCGGCGTGAAAGGTGATGACGATTGGACCGTAGGTCACTATCACCACCGGTTTGTTGTTGTTGTTGCTGGTGTAGGTTGGTCGCTCAATGAGGACCGGTCGTATGTTGCATCCTAGACGAGGGCCCTCCTCTACCTCTTCAGTAAAAAAAGGCAAGGGCATTGCGGCGTACACTTGGCAGGTGTGACTCTTCTTCGACAGAAAGAAGAAAGGTAGGAGACGTCCCACCAGACGTGCCAATTTGTTTTACACACATCGAAAAATCCCTTCTATTTTTCCCTCGCAACGGGAACGCACACTCGCCTTTTACGGAAGGTCGAGATAGGTCGACTTGGCACGCGGGGATTCCGAGGGTATTGACAAGATGGTGAAAAGAACGATAGGAACGCATAGGAAGGAATGGTGTATGGTTAATTGTTCTAGAAAACTGGGATAGGGATGGCTGGATGGAATGCGGGCGTGCCAGTCGATTTTTCGGCGATCACCGACGGAACCAAGTGTTTGACTGGGGATGTGCCACTAGGGCACGGCACGTGAGCACGAAAAGTTGTGCCCCACGTAGTGTAGCACCCCGGATAAAATTATAGGATTAAAATTTCCTAAATAAGTAAATCCTCCAAATAAAGCAAGACAAGGGCCCAACATAAAATGAAATACAAAGTCCAACTCACAACCCATCACCATTGAAACCCAACCCATATTCAAATAAGGCCTTAGCATATATATATATTTATGGGCCTCACGTATGTGAGTTTTGCCCAAGGACGAATAGGCTTCAATGGGACTCTTAGTTACAAGGGGCCTTATTGATTTGGGAACACATATGAATACATGTAGGCCATTGTTGTTTCTAAAACAAAAGGGAGGCCCAAAAAGGGAGTTCGAACGTGGGAGCTGGCCATGCATGAAGATTAGGGTTTTAACCTAAATCAGGTTAGCGGCTGGGGTTTCGAAAGGGATTGATTTGCATGGGAAAGTTAAAACCCATTAGGATTATTTACATGGGAAACTCGATTCCCATTAGAAGACAAAGTCCTAATCTCTATAAATATGAACCCCCCGAACAAGTAGAGCATCAAATTGCTACTACGTGACGGAGGTTTTCTGCCATCGTCGTCCCCTTCATCCTCCTACTATCAAACGAGAAGTGACAAGGCTTCATCTTCTTCTTCGTCTTCTCTGGCAGTTTCGAGCGTGGAGTGCTACAGTTGTCTGTTCGAGCTGCTACTCGCATCCTCTTCCTGATCGTATGTTGCTGCTACTGCATATTTTCTCCTTCCTCTGCTCTGTTGACGTTGCAGTTGCTGCTGCGTATTATCTTTCTCATATCTCTTCCGTTCGTCATCCCAATCAAACCCCAGAAGATAGGTTTTCTCAAGAACTGAAACCCAAGATGATTAATAATAGGTTGCATGCATGTGATTCATGAAGAACATGATTATATCTCGTTCCCTTGGCCATCTATTCTTCAGTTTTACGTAGTTTTCTTGAGTTCCTGTTGTATATGAAAGTAGCAATCGAATGGTGGCCGCCTATTAATGAACGATCGTGTAGAAGGTTGCAAATTCTGAATTTGCAACGGTCTTTTGGTCGCAAATTAATGAGCAGCCATACCTCTGTCGCTAATTCTTTTAATGCAATTAATAAATACCACATGTTTAAAAATTAATATCTATCAAACCTGACATTAAAAATCTTGCATGAGCATGTTTCTAGATTCCCTATATTTTTCCCTAGCTATCCATGTCTTGAGTTTCTTACAATTCCATGTAAATAGAAAAGTGTTAGTGTTGAGGTGCAATTAAAAGAAATGAGTAGTATTTTGTGCCTGTAAACGTTCCTGGATGATGTGTAGCAATAAAATAATGGACGACTGTCACACAGTCGCCAATTAATGAATGAGCGCCCCTATAAGGAGGCGTTGATTTTTAAAATAAGTACTTAAATAGAAAATAAATGAAAATCATGAATCTGCGACACAATCATCGACGTTATTTAAAGATTGGGCGCCATTTTTTACGGTCGCCAATTAAAATTAAATGATATTGATTTCTAAAAAATTTTGGAATTAGCGCTCGTGCACAGTGTCACTAATTCTTAGTGTTTTTCCTATAATTTTGTAAAATAATGATTAAGCGACACTTCACACAAACGCACAATTATGATTGAGCGCCTGTCTTAGTGGACGCTAATTCTTGCTCTCTCCGTTTTATCGCATTTTCTGTCCCATATCGTGGGTTTTTCTTGGCACTCTCATCTCACATCCGTAGATGGAGTCCATGTTTTGTCTCTATCGCCTACACACTCAACTCTTGGTGATGATTGGACCCTCCGTGGGATATTCCTTCTTTCGGACTGGTACTTTCTTCATTGAGACCTCTGTAAGTCTACGCCAGCCTTGGATTCTCTCAAGGCAGCCGAGCAGATTGTACCCTAAAAATCCTAAAACCAATTGATTGTCACGTCACCCTGAAGAAATGTGATGCTTTAGCCCTCTTGGAGCGCTGTTTCTGGCCTCTTTTGAGAAGTCTATTTCTATCTGGAAACTACAACCATGACTTGGACGCCAAAAGGAATTGGCGACCAGCCAGTGGGCACAAATTACTAATTTAGCGATCGTGAGGTGGACGCTATTTCTTCGTGCCTGCACTGTTCACAGAAATGCGCCATACAGTGGATGCAATTTCTATAATTGATGGCTGTCTGAGTGAACGCCAATTACCCAGTTTCATGACATGTAATTGTTTTTCATGAGATTTATCATTACGTCATCCTTGTTCAAGTTATGTCCTTGAACTCTTTCATTATGTGAAATCTGCCTTATCATCCTATAATGGCTTATTCCTTTGGAACTCAATATTGGCTATAAAACTATAGTGGATGTCTAAAAATATATACATGACTCAATGCTAGTGCATGTAGGGCCCGATCTTGTCTTGGGAGGAGCACCCAAAAGTACTTGTGCCCATGGGAGCTATATTGATCACGGTATGGCATTACACCGAAGTGCATGACTTGCTTGATTATGGTATTCCACAAATCTCGTACTTGACTAGACATGACGTGACTTGCGTGACCCAAAATGGGTATTTACTTACTTGAAATAAGATAGACAATTCACATGACATGACTCTTCATATACTTCACATGATTATCTTGAAATCTTGCTAGTTCATCTATGCTATTTCTTGACACTCTACTCTCGTTATCATCTTGCGTACATGCATCATTATACTTGCATAGTTCATGTAACATTTAATTTACTTAAAGCAAGCTTGATCTTGAGATATAATTCCTACTGTGCGTTCGCTCACCCTAGTTTTCCCCTATTTTTCAGATAATTCTGATGACGAGGATCATTCGGATGGGAATGGCCACGAGTGAAGAGATTAGAAGCCGTCCAAGATTTATCTAGTCATTTCCTTCCATCTCTCTTGAGTCATTATTGTATTTCCATTTTATTTGAGTCTAGTACCTTAATTTTGGTAAAGAACAGTATGTAATGGAATTATATTGGAGTTATTATGAAATAAAAGATTTGGTTTATTATCTCTACTTTTGCTCACTCTGTCTATGTGTCGAATTCTTTATGCTCAGATTGACATGATTGATATAAACTCATCACACGTACCGGGTTCCTTCCGCGCTCGAGACGTGACATGTGGAGAGAAGGAGGTTCCACTGGTACGAGTGTAGGCGATTGTGGGAGCTCATGTATTGGACATCTTCCCCACCGATCGAAAGCAATCAATGTTTATTTTTCATCAGGCGGAGCCCGAACACCTTTTTTTCCACTGCCGAAGAGATGAGTCAGGGACCTTTGGAGTCGCAATGTCGGGAGGGCTTAGTCCATGCAACAGTGACAGGGCAACAGCAACACGGCAGGGATAGCTAAGGGCAGAGAGGATGGGGATCCTTTCCCTGACTGGGCTACATAACTATATGCCATGAAAGGCATTTATATGAGGGCATGAGAGCCCGATTAGAAATGCTTGCAAGCCGCGGGATAATTCCGTCATTCATGACAGTCCCCGGGTCATTGCATTATTGTGTGGGTAGTTCTACATTCGTACATAGTGTCCATCAAAGGACCTATGACTCAACAGGGTGCCGCCCGAGGGGTGTCACAGTGTATTCCCAATATGACATAGCATTGAGATCGGGGAAGTAGGGGTGCTGTGGGCACCGTTGTGTTGGAATAGTTGGGCATCGCTAAGGCCGAGGCAACCAAATGGCATAGGCACCACTCATGACTGGAGTGGCCAGGCGCTATTTAGACAAAAGCGGCCCAGCGCTATTGAGACTGGAGCAGTAGGACTGCATCGGTATCGCCCTGACCAGAGCGATCAAAAGCCGTTGAGCTTGGAATTTTTGGGTGTCATGGGCACCGCTATGACTGAAGTGGTTGAGCACCATAGGCATCACTTTGACTGAAGTAGTCAGGTGCCATCGGCACGGTAGTGACTGGAGGAGTCAGTTGCCCTAAGCCCTGCTATGATTGGGGCGACCAGGAGACGTTGGAATTGGGAGAGTTGGTGCCCTGGGCATTGTCGTCAGAACGAACAGGTGCCATGAACACCGCTGAGACTGGAGAGCCTGAGGGCCGATGAGGCTGAAGTTGCCAGGCATCGCCGGGACTGGGTGGTCGGGTGCCATGTGTACCCTTGTAGCAGGACACTCGGGTGCCGTAGGCACCGTAGTGACCGGGCTAGCTGGGCGATCGGGTGCCGCAGGGCACCGTTGAGATTGGAGTAGATGGGTAGTCAGGTGCCAGGGGCACCGATGATACTGGCGTTCTTGACCATCGTTGGGGCTATAGTAGCCCGGCACCGTCTCTACTTGGCAGTCGGGTATCAGGGGCACCATTGTGACTCGAGTGGTTAAGCAGTCGGGTGCCGTGGGCACCGATGTGATTAAAGTTGCTGGACAGTCGGGTGCCAGGGGCACCGTTGTGACTGAGGTTGTTGAGCGCCATTGAGGCTAGAGTAGCCCGGCGTCATCTGGACTCGGCAGTCGGGTACCGGGGCACCATTGTGACTCGAGTGGTTGAGCAGTCGGGTGATGTGGGCATTGATGTGACTAAAGTTACTGGACAGTCGGGTGCCAGGGGCACCGTTGTGACTGAGGTTATTGAGCGCTGTTGAGGCTAGAGCAGGCTAGCGCCATCTAGACTGGGTAGTCAGGTGCCGAGGGCACCGTTGTGACTAAAGTTGTTGAGCACCGTCGAGGCTAGAGCAGCCTGGCATCGTCTGGACTCTATAGTCGGGTGCTGGTGGCATCATTGTTACTAAAGTTGTTGAGCGCCGTCAAGGCTAGAGTAACCTAGCACCGTTTGGACTCGACAGTATGGTGTTCGGGGGCACTTGTGACTGAAGTTATTGAGCACCGATGGGGCTAGAGTAGCCTGGCGCCGTCTGGACTCGGCACTCGGGTGCCGGGGGCACCGTTATGAGTGCTTGGGTAGTTGGCGAGGCTAGAGCAGCCTGGCGCCGTCTGGACTCGGTAGTCGGGTGCCGGGGGCATAGTTGTGACCCAAGTGGTTGAGCATTTGGGTGCCGCGGGCCCTGACGTGACTGGAGTAGCTGGCAGTCAGGTGCCGGGGGCACCGTTGTTATTGAAGTTGTTGAGCACCGTTGGGGCTAGAGTAGCATGGGGCCATCTGGACTCGACAATCGGGTGCTGTGGGCCCCGATGTGACTGGAGTAACTGGGCGGTTGGATGCTGAGGGCACCGTTATGACTGAAGGGACTGGGTGCCGCGAGACTTTGATGGTCGGGCGCAGTTGAGACTGGCAGTCAGGTGCCGGGGGCACCGTTGCGACTGAAGGGACTGGGCACTGTGAGACCTCGGTGGTCGGGCGCAGCTGAGACTAGCAGTCGGGTCTCGGGGGCACCATTGTGACTGGAGGAGATGAGCGTCGTGAGACCTCGATGGTCGTGCTCGGGGCGCGTTCACAAAGGCAGGGGCTTGACACTTCATCTTGCGTCAAGGCTCATGAAGTGTGCTCATTGTCTGGGAAATCACGTTCAGGGCACGCTTATCGGGATGACATCTGGGTGGCACACGATCACCGAAGTAGGGGTCGGGTAGGGTGCTCTCATTTAGCAACATCCGGGGATGTGCATGATTATCGAGACAGGGCCAGGCAGGGTGCTTTTATCAAGTAACATTCAGGAAACATGCGATCGTCAAACGACATCCAAATATGGTGCGTTCATCAAAGCAGGGGCCGCCTTTTAGGAGGTTTGCGTTTGGGCTAGACGCCGTATGAGGGACAAGTATGCAACATGCCCTCAGCATGAGCCTATCAAACACACAACCAGCCAACCAAGTCCTTTATGCGCCGTTTGTAGTTCCGGGGGTGAGCTCCACGCATGTTCATCCTTACCCCTTGAGCTTCCAAGGGGGATTTTGTAGAGGAATATGAAGGGTCAGGGGGGTTTAGACAGACCAAGTTGAGGGTAGAACTTCGTCCACGTAAGCCCCTGAAAAAATAATTTTTTTTTACAAAGTGGGGGATGGGGGGTTTAGGCGGACCAACCTGGGGGCTGGGTTTGGTCCGCCTAAACCCGTCCCCAGGGGGTTTAGGAGAACCAAACTGGGCAGCCAGTTTGGTCCTCCTAAACCCTTCCCCTGGGAGGGTTTACGCGGAGTAAAACTGGGTTTTTTTTGTTGAAGAAAAATCTTTTTTTTTTCTTGCTGGGGTTTAGGCGGACCAACCTGGGGATTGGGTTTGGCCCACGTAAACCCCTCCCCTTGGGAGGGTTTACGCGGACTAAAGTTGGGGATTTTTTCATTAGAAAAACTTTTTTTTTATTGGCTGAGATTTAGGTGGACCAACCTGGGGTCCAAGTTTGGTCCGCGTAAACCCCTCCCCTTGGCGAGTTTACGCGGACCAAACTAGGCGGTCAGTTTGGTCCGCGTAAACCCTCCCCCTTTGGGGGGTTTACACAGACTAAAGTTGGGGTTTTTTCCCATGAGAAAAAATTGAAGATTTTTTTGGAGAGAGAAATAGATTCTTTTTTTTTTTTGGACGGTGTGGTGATTCGACACCGGTCTGCGGGCAGGCGGGTCGCAGCCTACGCGCATTGGAGAGAATGGGCGTCGCGATCAGGTCCGATGTAGGATCGGAGTAGGTGAGCCCTCGTTGCGAAGAGGACTCGAAGTAGTATGATGACACCAAAGGCCATGCCCTAATTCGAAGCAAGGCAACAAGGAGAACTCCCGCAATAGGGAGATCCTCCTCAGATCAGGCCTGTTTGGGTGAGTTGCACAGCCCGACGAGAATGGGCACCGCAATCAGCTCCGATGTCGGATCGGGGCAGATGAGCCCACGTTGCGCAGAGAACTCAACGTAAAATGTTTGAGGGGTAGAGGTTGGTAGTTGTTCCCAGCTGGATCATCGAGAAAGAATTCGCAATGGAAATCACGTCCTGTCGGGCGTTTGGCGACGCAAGCCTTCGCGGTCGGATGAAAACGGCTGCTCAGGCCTTTTCTGGATGCGGATAATGATGAGCCTGGGCTCATTACGATGAGGACTCGAAGAGGAATCCCCTGTGGGCTGGGTTCACCCATAAGTACTATGGGGGAGGTGCTGGAGTTGGCTTTGAATCTGGACCCAGAATGGCTGAACACAGTGTTCGTCCAAGCTTCGTCTTGAACCAGGTGGACCCAGGTGTGATTCAACTTTTGGAGTCACCGGCGTCAAGCAGCTCATAGAAGGTATGTCGGGAGTTGTTCTCTACCTTTCTTTCATGCACTGCGTGACGCGATGGGTTGCTGGGAGTCCCGGGTTCGCCCGGGCACTAAAGATAAATGGCTCAACGCCGTGTGTCTGAGGGTCGGGGGTGGCCCCAACTTACTAGAGGTTTTTCGTAGGATATGGCTAAGGTTTTTAGGCCGTGGGTTGGCCCCCGGCTTCCTATAGAGTGGCTGGAACCTACGCGCCCACCAGGTGCTCGGGAAAATTCTTGATATGCAAGCACGGACCGTATAGGTGTTTGTAAGGGCCCTCGAGGCCCGTAGTCGGCTGGTAAAAGTCTTCCTTGGACTTTTGAAGCCTGGATGGAGGTGTTTTTTTAGGTGGGGAGATCCCCGGCCTCATTGCTATGTGCCACGTGTCGTGGCTTGAGGTTATGGTGCCCCCGGGTTGGCCCGGGCAGCTTGGTTGGAGGCGAGTAAACCCCCAAACTGGGTGATCGGGGGTGACCTTGATCAATTGTTAATGTCGCAGTGGGTCACGGCTTGCTGGTTAGGACACTTGGTTGGGCCCGGTATTGCATAGAAGGCGCTAGGTAAATAACGCCTTAAAGGCATTCGGGGAAATTCCATAGCCCTTATTTCTGGTTATTTTTGCTAGAAAAATATCTGGGTACAACAACGGTCTAAAAACCACCAACATATACACAACCTCACTATCGTGTACGCTACACAAACCACAAATCATGTGTCGCGTGACAGAAGTACCGCATCACTAGAAGAAGAGCCAGATGCATCCACTAACATCTTACACTGCACCACAGGTATCTCCCACTCAGCTCAAACGCGGTAACTAAGACACCAAACAAGAACCAATGAATAATAGTAATGAGTGACTAGTCAGGGTCACACCCGTCGGCACTGGTCGAACGCCCCTGACCACCTATGCACAAACAAGCTCAATGTCTTGAGTTAGGCCTCTAGCTGGTTTTCCCTCGCGTCAAACTCTAACGGCTGGACAAAGAGGCCCACGACAACTAACCAAAAAATCGTCTGTACCGAGAGCTCGCCCCGCCACCACTCCCAGGTGGGCCGACACACGAAAGTGTCATCAGGATACGACTAGTGGATGCTCACTTGACACAGAGACTCAAAATAGAAATACCGAAGTATAGATAGGCTAGCGCATACCTATCACAAGTACCACGGAACACAAAGCAGAACACAGCCGCCAGACTCAAGATAGCCAATTAGACATACTAACACAACGATCCTTGAGTCACATGACTCGAGTTTAGATTATCGCACATCATGGCAACACACCGTTAATCGGCCTAGACCTTAAGCCAAGACCACGGTAAAACACATTATGGAAGCGACATAAAATAGCTGGATCCATAATAGCAATAATGAGTCATCGACCCCTAGGCCACTCAACGGACTCACAACTCAGCATGATGAGAAACACGGAACAGGAGGGATCACAAAAGCCCTCGAACCACATCAACATGCAAATCGATCTAAGACGATACCTCTAAGCATCCAAACCACAGTCTCGATTCCCATGGGATAACCAAGACACTCACGAGGTCATGTGTCAACCACTAGGTCACAACCGGGTTGACCGGAAATCATAATGACTCTCGAAACAACACAGCACATTACTCGATATTACGACACTTCTGAACACCCTATATCATGGTCACAGCCCTCATAGGACGTCCAAGACATCCACAAAACAATGGGCTAACCAAGGGGTCGAAGCCAAGCCAACCGGAAGCCAAACCAATCAAAAAGAACACTCAGAACAGGTGGCGGTCATTACATGGCCGCTACCAGACAGGCCTAATAAATTGCAGTCTTAGCAGGGCCGCCACTTGATAGCCCAACAGGAAGAAGACGGTCTCAAGAGGGCCGCCACTATCATAAGGCAGTCATGGCGAGATCGTCATCTAACTGAAAACCCCAAACATGGAGACAGGGAGAAAATAGGTACAATACGGTCACCTGGGGACTGTAACTTGAAGCAGGCGGTCAGCCCAAGGCCGCCTCTTGGAGGTGGTGGTCATGGCTAGATCGTCTTCTCCAGTCTGTCTCAAAAAATGTATGATAGGCCTTCCTCCACCACGGTCCACCCCTGACCGTTACTTCAAGGAGACGGTCAGTTGCAAGGCCGCTACCTGGAACCGACCTAACCGACTTTAAAGCCAAGTAGCGATCACCCTGGGGCTGCTACTACCAAGTTGCGGTCGGTCGCAAGACTACAACCTAAAACTGACAATAGAACTCCAAATAGTGATCTCCAGAGGGCCGCCTTCCCAAGTGGCGGTCTCTGGTACGACCGCTACCTCGTTCCGATGCAAAAATGATAGAACCTCTCAAAATCCAATCGTTCCATGCCCCAATCTTCCTAGAACGACGAAAAAACATCCATACACATGATAGAAACCTTCCATAAGCCGGAAGGGATCAAATAAACCACAAACTGGCTAAGAAAACAGCGTCCCCACAACGACGCTGAGCTGCAACGTGCACCACGTGCACCAAACTACCGGCCCTTCCCACCAAGGGTCAGCATCCCACCGAAGAAGGCTTCGGAGGAGCAACACCGGCGCCGGCTCGGAGCGCCGCTCGTCCAACTCCGGAAAGTCCATGACTGTTGGGGCCCTCCGAGTCCGTCTGGACGGGCAGAGGTCCCAAGTTTACAAAAAAAAAAGGGTGATTTCCTCAAATCAACCCAAAATGACTCACGTGGGCATCCGGCCTCATACCGGCCGCAAATCACGGCCAAATACAGCCAAACTAGCGGGAATCGAATCCTGACAAGCTGGGAGTTCAAATTATTCCATTCAAACAAGAAACCATCGCTTGGAATGGCGATTTCGGCTCACGACCCAAAAATATGATTTTCGCCCAAAACCTGGAAAACCCACTCAAACTCAGGCCTATCGGCTTGAAATCGTGAGGGAAAGTAGGAAATGGGTAGAGTATCCATCCCCCTACCTCCATCGAAGATCTTGCGTGCCGAAATGGCCAAACCACGCTGAAAACCATCACACGAACCCACACCGACTTTGAATCCACGCTCGAGAGCACGCCAAGCACCACGCTCCGATTCTCGCGCCATCACGCTCCACGACACCTCCATAACATCCCAGCAACATCCACCTCCACCACGGTCCCACACCCAGGGGAGAGGGGAAGAGAGGAGAGGGAACAGAGGGGGAGAGAGTGAGAGAATGTGAGAGGAGAGAGGAGAGAGGGTGATGGTTTAAAAAGAAAAGAAAATAATAAATTAGCAATATTTTTGAAATCTAATTTTTGGCCCAAAATTCCATAAACTCAGAAAAATATGAAAAAATAGCCTCCGCGATCCTCGGAAAGAGCACAGTGCATCTGCAGCGTCCTGAAGTCTCTAAACTCAATGGTTCACTCTCCACGGGGTTCCACAAGCCATATAGGGGAAAAACTCGAGTAGATCGTAAAACATAATCCGGGACCTGCACAAGCTCTCCGAAAGCTCTCCGATTCTGATCCAAAGGATCTAGTGTATTACATCTTCTCTTTTTTAGGGCGGATAAAATCAGCATATATATGCAGAAATTGGGTTCGATATGGCGACATGAGGCGGCGGGGCCTATCCGGCGGCGCAAGGCGCATTGGCCTTGGCCGCCAGATCAGTATCTGGCCACCGAGTCACTTATGCCTATAGCCCATTTAGCCTCTTCATTCAATTTTGGCCCAGTTAAATTGTTATTCATCCATCGGCCCATTGAGTGGCTGCCTTCATTGCTTGAAATACTTTATACATCTTCTGGGCCAAGCCAATGAAGCGCAGTGCTGCTGGGGCCCCTATGGACCAACATTAATGTATGCTCCATGTTAATTTTATCGATTTTCAGGATCGATCCCGAGCTTATCTTGAGTTCCAGTGTTTGTTCATGCAGCCACATCCCGCAATTGGAAGCTCACTGCAAGGGTTTTATCGGGCGGATGATTGTCTGGGAGTTCTTTCGTCCTTTAAGGACTATTCGTTTGTTTGGCTTGATCGTTTCCGTGATGGACATCGATTTTTCCAGGTAGCGGCTTTGCCATAAAGGCGTGGCCGGATGGTTTTTATACTGCAACGGGCTCCTTTCGCCAATTGATAAGGCTGGGACCCTTTCATGATTGCTTCGGGGATCATACTTTAGCTCGAGTGACCCCTTTCGACATTCAACTTAGCTGTTGTTGCACCTTCTGAGTGTTAGTATCTCAAGGGAGCATCCCCTGGTTGGAAATTGTGGTAGTTGAGCTTAACTGTTGCGCTAGTCATGTCACCCATGTGTGCAATATTTCAGGTGTCAACAAATGCCCCCCACCTATAGGTGGCGCAAGCAAGGAATGAGTGGCACGGGGCCTGCGGGTGTGACTATTTTTTCTTCATTTTCATCCCCTTCGGATTATAATTTGGGTTAGATGGGCCTGAATAGGCCTTAATATGCATGGGCAGAGCACTTAAGCTGATCCGACGGCCTCGAACTGGCGATCCGACTGTTGAACAGATGATCTGGCAGCCACGTATGGTAGATCTGGTGGCTAACTGATCTGGCGGCCACATGTGGTAGATCTGGCGACCGAGGGCACGCGCGGCTGATCCGATGATCGCGAGCGCTCTTGGGTGATCCGTCGCCCCCTTCCCCCTTTTTAAATGGTGTTTGTGAGAGAAAACCCTCACTTTCTCCTCATTCAGCGGTAGAAGCGAATGGCGGCGCCTCTTCTCCTTCTCCCATCTTCACGACGGCGAAGGCAATCGGCCTTTCTTTCTTCTTCTTTTCACGGCTACGGAGAGCACGGTAGGTGGGCTTCCTTCTCACCACGAGGTCCCTATGAATGGCCTGGGAATTTCCTTATGGCTTGCTTTCAAGGGCTGTCTCACCCTAAGGGTGTGGATGAGCTTCCTATTTTTTTCTTGGCAGTCCCCAGTCAAGGGGAGACTCTGCCAAATGTTTTTTATGAATTTTTTTGTCTACTTTTCTGAATTTTTTATTCTGACTTTGCCTTCTTGGGATTATTCGGCAGATAAGATGGCCTCCACCGCTATTTCCTCTGATCTGGCAGCGCGTATCCTTACGACAGACTTGCTTGGCCCCATTGTGACGTAGGCAAATGTTCACGACTTAGACCAGGGGCATAAAATAGTGGCCGTTGTTTCTGAATCCTCTGATTCTGAGACTGACACAATGCCAGTAGAACGGCTCTTTATTAAGGAAGGTGCTTTTGACTTCATCCGGAGTGGAGATTTTCGTTATGATTACCCGAAGGACAAGTGCCTTCTCTCATTTATTAGCAAATTCAGCATTGATGGGAAGAGGGATGTGTTGTTGACACGATGGGTTGAAGCAACAGTTCTTGCAGAGCGGGATAGCCTTAAGTGGGTTGTTCAATGAGGTGAACCAATCTACCTCTTAGGCAAACCTCATAAATGGAGGGCAGTATTGGGCATGGCCGAGCTGATGCCATCAGAAAATATGTTGACTCGGGCCACTGAATTCACCCTCGCACGATGGGACAATGCCGCCAGGTGCGTTCGCAAAGAGAAATCCAGTTTTTGATTATTCATGGCACCTTTGAAGTGGGGATTTAGAGAATAGATAATGCATGATGAAATGCGAATTGAGACCAATTTGATACAAATCTAGGACTCTAGGCGATGACATGACTAAATGGACGATGCGACCAGCAATGACACGAACAATAAAGCTAACTGACTAGACACCAAGAGCTCCTAAGAGGTACATGCCTTCAACAAGAAGTACAAGCTCACAATCGTCCCAAGCGAGGGAAATGCGGGGATTTGCACGGTTGAGAAACCGTCATAGAGTCAAGGGTGGTCAGCTTGTAGTTCTTTAAGTCTACTTTGCAACGGCGTTGGTTTCACTCTGATCCGCCTCCGGATCTGAGCACAATAAGCATTTTCACCGAGTTGTGCAAATCTACCCAATCTCAGGACTGCGGGATAGATCTGAAGTTCAAAAATCCCATCGGTCCTTCGGCTGCGATCCAGCCGTCGCCGACCTTAGGGATCGAAGAGGGACCTCCCACCAACGTCCCAGCCAATCACCGCTGCCAGAAGATGACCGAAAGCCATCGTCCCACATGCCACACGTGCTTGCTATCCTGCAGATCTGAACCGGACCAATCTGGACCCGTAGCCCGCCTCTGCCCGAAGAGCCCCTCCGGCTTGCCGCCCGTTAACCCAAGATCGACGCTCCTGGATTACTATTGTAGCCCTTTACCTCCCTGCGAGGAGTGGGCCATAATTTCTATGTTGTAATTATTTATATTTACTGTACCAAGAGTTACGCGTCTTGGCCGGGAGTTTTCCCCACGCCTGGAGCGTGGAGGTACATTCTCGCTCCTCTCTTTGTCACGATGCTTATTTTGTATATGTTTGAATGCCACTGCTTGAGTGATAGGATTCTAGCTTGATATATTATTTGATCACCACTGTGAGAGAGAGAGTGTGACCGCCCTGTGACTCGATCTGAGCACGAGAATGAGTTGACCACCCTTGACATTTGTTGTGGGATGAAATGCGAATCGAGACCAATTTGATGCAAATCTAGGACTCCAGGCGACGTCGTGACTAAATGGATGATGCGACCAGTAACGACGCGAACAACAAAGCTAACTCGACTCGACACCAAGAGCTCCTAAGAGGTATATACATTCAACAAGAAGTACAAGCTCACAATCGTCCCAAGCGAGGGAAACGTGGGGATTTGCACTGTTGAGAAACCGGCGTAGAGTCAAGGGTGGTCAGCTCATTCTCGTGCTCAGATCGAGTCATGGGATGGTGACACTCTATCTTTCACAGCAGTGATCAAATAATATATCAAGGTAGAATCCTATCACTCAAGCAGCGCCATTCAAACGTATGCAAAATAAGCATCACGACAAAGAGAGGAGCGAGAATGTACATCCACGCTGTAGGCGTGGGGAAGACTCTCGGCCAAGACGCGTAACTCCTGGTACAGTAAATATAAATAATTACAATATAGAAATTATGGCCCACTCCACGCAGGGAGATAAAGAGATACAACAGTAATCCAAGAGCACCGATCTTGGGTTGACGGGCGGCAAGCCGGAGGGGCTCTTTGGGCGGAGGCGGAATGCGGGTCCGGATTGGTCCGGTTCAGATCTGTCGGATAGCAAGCACGTACGACAAGTGGGACGGCGGCTTCCGATCATCTTCTGGCAGCGGCGGTTGGCTGGGACGTTGGTGGGAGGTCCCTCTTCGATCGCTAAGGTCAGCGGTGGCTGGATCGCAGCCGAAGGACCGATGGGATTTTTGAACTTCAGATCTATCCCGCAGTCCTGAGACCGGGTAGATCTGCGTGACCCAGTGAAAATGCTTGTTGTGCTCAGATCCGAAGGTGGATTGGAGTGAAACCAACGTCGTTGCAACGTAGACTTAAAGATATACAACATATAGGAAATTGACAACCATCCAACAGTCGGATTTACCATGAGAAACTCTGCACCACTATGCTGGTTCTGGCTCGGATTACAGGACAGACTCTGATCTGCCTGATTATGGAGTTTAACTGAAGGGGAAATGATGGATCTGGGTGATGGGATTAATATGAGTGAAAGAGGGGATTGTGGGGGATGTGCACAAAAATTTTGGTGATAAAATGAGGTTATTTAAGGGGTGGTAAAATTGATTGTGCAGGGTTCAGTCTCGCAGATCTTCAGACAGGCAGATTGCGCAGGTAGAAAGAAATACTTGGGAGGAGGGGCAAACGGCGGCGGATCGACGTGAAATTTAAACTGGGATGAGGGGACAAGGTGGGAAATTATCAATCAAAATTTGATGATCATCAGATGGCTGGATTTGGCGTACCACCCTTTTTGTTGAGGTTCTATCCTGGATCTCAGAATTCAGGATAGCAAGGTGAAGATGGGGTTGTGGCGGCTCGACGACCGCACGGATGGCGGTGGCGGTGGCGGTGGCTGAGAGTCACACACAGCAGAGGTGATAGAACTTAGAATCTCTCCCAGGAAGAAGGCTTCACACCTTAGAAGAAACAACTTTCTCAGCTGCAAGGAGAGAGGAGAGAGGGGGGCACCCTCGGCTCCTTGGACAAAATTCTGATTTTTCTTCTCTTAATTCATATGAAAATAATGTTTACAAGTTATTTTATATGAAAGGTAAACCATAGGTAAAAGACCATAAGTACCCTCAGATTTAGGGTTAGGGAGGGGTACTTAGGGGATATAAAATTCATATTTCTTCTCCCATGGTCAAATTAATGACAAAAAATACAAAAAGGGGGAAAGAAGGGGGCGCCCGCCTTAAGTGGCCAACTTGGACTTGCCACCTTGGTCCAAGTTCACAATGGACTATAGACCAGCCCATATGGGCCCCAGAAGCTAAGAAGCCCAATGAGAGAGAGGGTGACCTAATTGGGCTTAAGTGGCCTTTTAGGCCAAATATGAGAATAAACCCCTATTGGAGTCTTTTAAGGAAAGAAACCCATTAATTCCTATTGACTAGCCCATTGGCTTATAGTTAGCCTTAAAAAAGTTAAATGCCTTACTTTTATGTCCCTATCAAGAGCCCTTTACTTTGGACTGCATGGCCATGCAGTTTAAGTACCAGTTAGCAGTGGGATGGTTTACTGATTTGAAGGTGGTAGATGCCCATTCCTTCCAAACCGAAGCGATGGAATTTATAGACTATGTGTTGAAAGAGTATGCTCTAATTTTGATAAGAGCGGGAGTATCTCATAGCGTCTACACCTCCCGTTTCAGATATCCCATCTATAAGGGATTATGCTGTGGTATGATAGAAGTATTTAACCCCGAGTTTAACACTTTCTACATAGCCGAGGGGGAGACTTCTTTGAACCTGTGGAGCCTCTCACAGCTGAGTGGGTTGCCCATTGACGAGGAGCCCTATGAAGAGGTATGCTTGGCAGACCCTCTGAAAGACGAATGGAATGGAGAGGGTCGGTATTTGTGGGCTTTGCATACCGTTATTTGATGAAGGTGTATAGGACTTTATGCTTGTCCTATTAAGAAGACCCTGCCAAAGCCTCTTCATCCAAGGCCAAGAAGAAGGGCAATAAGAAAAGGGTGTGCATGGGGATGTAGATTCAGTACTTCTTTTAGGGTGCGTTCAAATATGAAGACTACCTTTCTGTGGTACCGGTAGTGACGAAGCCGACAAGGCGTGCCCGCTACAAGGCCAGTCTTCCATCTTCCGTTCAGTAGGGGCGGCGTGGCGGGCCGAACCCAGTAGGAGTGGAAGCTATCACCCATTGTGCAGCCTTTCTAACTTACTGGCTTTGCTCTTTTGCTCTTCCGCATGGGGATGACACTGTCATTCGCCCGGAGGCTATTTACTGTGCCTACCAGATGGCCTGGGGTATGAAGTTATCTATATGCCCAGCGGCTCTTTGCCTTATCAACAAGATGCTAGGGGAACTCCACCGGTCACATATTCCCCGCAAAATTCGGACGGTGAGGCCTCTTCATTTCTTCAATGTGTGGGTTTGCACATTATTCCCTGAATTTGCTCGAGGACCCTTCAGGCGCCTGCATTATTCCTACGTATGATTGAGTTTGCCAGCTCCGAGCCGAGCGCAACCACCCAACAACTTTTTTCTATCTGAGGCCGGTTAACCAAGGTCCCAATGGATTCTTCAGGTACTATTCATTTTTGGAGTCCAGCAGCACATTCAAGCCGACTGGTCAACCGCCTTCGTGAATGCAAAATGGAAGACACAGAGGCATATTTTCATCCGGTTTCTGACATCCCAGTGACCCGTCCTATTTTAGAGCCTGAACTGGTTGATTGGGCGTTGGATATCCGCCCGAGCATGTTGATTTTTAGAAAGGGAAGCAACATCAATTTGGAGCTCTATTACTCCTTCAGGTTCGGCCAGAATTTTGGGTACGACCAGTATATTCCCCCGTCATCCGCCCAGTTCAGTTTAGATAGTAGAGTGAAGTAAGGCGTGCTCGTTGCTGAAGAGGGCCGGGCCTGGTGGGACTTTTTTCATCGGAGGGAGGCTTGCGCCTTCTGGGTCCTAGCTCCTGGGCACGTTCCCCAAGTTACTTCTAAAAATATTAAGTGGTGGAACGCGTAGACCAGTGTTTCTAGGAATTTTAAAGTAGAATGTTGGGATGTGACGGAACGTAAATTCCTGAGCAGCCAGGCAGCCCTAGTATTTGATATTGATGAAGCCCATTTGACAAGGCTCCTGTCTAAGAGGCCCAAGGAAGTAGGGGAATACATTCAGGCCCAGAAAGTTGCAAAGAAGCGGGCCCAGAAACTGTTGCCAGAGCTACCGGCCATAGACGAGGATAACTTTCTTCAGACCCTTAAAGGGCTAAGTCAGATGGGGGACGCTCGGATCGACATGCAACAATTCCCCCTGCCTGTAGAGGAGCCCATGCCCTCTATCATCCCATGGTGCTCGGAGGTGGACCGACATTGCCCATACCGCACCTTGGTACAGAAAGAGGACCGGACTGATACATATCATCGCCAGACCTTATGGCTTTTCGTTCTAATGAATATTCATGGTCTAAATATTAACATTTTGGCTGAGGCTATTCTGGGCCAGCAGCTTTTCGTCGCTTTCAAACATGCAGACGGGGGGGCATGGACCACCTTAATTTGTATTATTGCCTTGCTTCCCGGCAGCATCCAGACCTCACCCATTGGCTGATCGTTGTGAGATAATAGGGGATGTATGCTAGTTCATTCGAGAAGCGTCCTCCCAGGATAAAGAAGTTGTCTTGTACTATTGGTCCCTCTCCCGACTTTATAGGGGGCCAACAGGTATGTCTTTGTTTTGCAGCTTAGATAGAGCAAGCATTTCTCTGATATATCAAGCTCTAATATATTTTCTCCTTTTCGCAGATAGGCCAGACGTTTAACAGTAAAGCAATTATCGTAGAATCATTTTGTAGGATCAGAAGCCTTCTTGTTTTGACACTACGGCGTCGGCTCCCACCATGACTCCATTGCCACCCAGCGGCAAAGAGAAGAGAAAGGCATCGCCAGTTAGAACGGCTGTCACACGGGCCAAGAAATCCCGTCAAGGTTTGACCGAACAGGAGGCCTCTATGGCCACTACTGATGATGACGAGGATTGTCAATCAACATGCGCATTTATCAATTTGTATTTATTTTAACTGTTTTATTTTTAATAGGCCACATTAGTGGACCTATAGGTGTGCTTGATATGTCACCATCATATAATAAGTCTTTTAGAGTTATAAGTATTCCCACGAGAATTATGATAGGTAAGAGTTGTTAGGTGTTCAATGTCAGAGATGTTAGGTGAGGTTTGAATAAGATGTTAGGTGAGGTTAGAATAAGTTGTCTGTATGTCATGTGAAGAGTCTATACAAGAGTATGTAACCCCATGTTATAATAGAAAAACAATGAAGTTGAAATGAAATTATTGGAGAGTTATTCCATTTGAGGTGTGATGCTTTTGCCTTGTTTTTTTCTTCTCCGAGAAGGAGATGGGTGAGATGCCCATGGGTGAGAAGCCTCCCCCGGGAGTGAGAGGCTCCATGGTTGCATCGTCTCTGTGAAGGAGACGGGTGAGAGGCCCCAACCAAATAGCCGACGCCTTCCTAGCCACTCCCATCATCATACACTCCCCACCACCACCATCGCTGCCCCCACCTCCCCCTGGCTAACCCATGTGCTTGCCCCTCCACCTGCAAAGCCCTGCAGTCCATTTCCACTTCCTCACACCTACATAATCACCAACACGTACCAGCACTGCCCCCTCCCTATGCTGCCCCATGCCCATGGCCCCTCCACCTGCGCTCCCCCTTGTAGCCAACAGCCTCTTCCTCCCCTTCCCTTTTAGTCACAACAGCTAGCAAGCCCCCTGGCCGCAACCCCACTGCTCCTGCTCCACCCCACCCCACCCCACATGCACACGTGAACATGCCTCCGATCCCATGCCATATGATGCCCACCCCGGCCCCATGCACGTGAACCCTTTCCCCCCCTCTCCTATCCGCTGCTATGACCCCAACGGTAGCACCCTCCTTCCCTATTGTCCCACACTGACCTCCTGCCTCTGACCCCTTGTAGCGCCACCATCGCCGCCCATGTCGGCCGCCAGTTCGCCTTGGACACCACCCACGTCCCTAGCGGCTGCCATGCAGAGCAAGGCCCCTCTCCCCCCACCGAGCATGGCGAGCACGATGCCAACGAGCTATCACCACTGTCACCGTCCTCGGCCCCATCATCATGTCATCGCTGTCCAACTTCCCCAGCACGCCGATGAGCTCCCAGCACACCCCACCGTTGCCGGCTCAAGCAACAACGAGCTCCACCATGGCGGGTCTGCATAGCCACTCCTGTAGCCGCGGCCTGCTACAACTCTCTCTCTCTCTCTCTAACTCCTCTCTCGTAGCTGCCGCTAGAAGGAGGGCAGCCACTGCCGCGGCAGCTGGACCTGGCCTCACCGCAGCCTTCCCCAGCGCTCTCATTGCCACCAACCGCACCTCTCCTCCCAACCATCACTGCCACTGTAACCCCCTACAGCACCGCGAGGTCCCACTGGTCCGCGAGCCCAACGGCGACGTTCCCAGGCCGCGCGTCCTCTCTCTTCCCTCCCTCTCCATCTCTCTAGCGTGAGGAACAGGGATCGACCCCCCCCTCCACAGGGGTCGACCCCCCCAGGTAGAGTGTAACAGACAAAAAAAAAGATACAATAAAACAAAACCCCTCATGTCTCTCTCTATCTCTCTTCGTTTCGCTCGCCCTCTCTTTTAATTGTTCTCACATACTCTCTCTCTCTCTCTTCTCTTGGTTCTCTATCTTTCTTTCACTCATTTTGTTGATGCTGTAGCAAAAGAAATAATGAAGGGAACGTGACCACTGAGCCTTGTTTTATTATACTGGTTGTAGAATAAAAAGAAAAGAAAGAGTGTAAAGAAAGAGGGAGCAACATGTGATGCATGTATTATGGCCATGTGCTCTCTGTCTCTCTACGTAACCCCCCCTCTCTCTCTATCATGTTATCTCTCTCTTCTTCTCCCATGAAGCCATCATGCATCATAAAATAAAATAAACCCCCATCTCTCTCTCTCTCTCTCTCTCTCTCTCTCTCTCTCGTGAATGTCTTAAAAATAAAAAAAGAGTTGATGAGTTTTGTTTAGAAAAAAGGGCAGGAGAAGTTAGTTCCAAAAATAATAATAATAAATAAATAAAAAAGGAAGGAGACATTATTTTTTGTGAAAGGTGTAAAAAAAGAAAAAAATGAGAAAAGGGGGAAAATAGAAAATGAAGTGAGAAAAGATGAAAGTCGTAAGATACAGGCATTTTGTCCCGCATCAATTTGATATCAGAGCAAGTTGCCCACTTGTTCTCATAAGTTTGGTCCTTGGCTAAGTCCGCTCCGCCGTGATGGGAGAATTTGAAACTTCGGGTGCATCATCCTTGAGATAGAGACGGGTGCGAGACCCCATTCGAAGCTCTAGTTCAATCCTTCTCTGCCGTCCATCTTCACTGCCGCCTCCACTGCCGCCGCCACCGACACCGCTACTCCTCCAAGCAAAGGTCCTAGGTTAGAGGTCGAACCTCCTCCAAGCGGAGGGGTTTGATGAGGATCGTCAAGCAACATGGGCAATTATCAATTTGTATTTATTTTAAGTGTTTTATTTTTAATAGGCCACATTAGTGGACCTATAGGTGTGCTTGATATGTCATCATCATATAATAAGTCTTTTAGCGTCTTAAGTATTCCAACGATAATTATGATAGGTAAGAGTGGTTAGGTGTTAGGTGTTCAATGTCAGAGATGTTAGGTGAGGTTTGAATAAGATGTTAGGTGAGGTTTGAATAAGTTGTCTGTATGTCATGTAAATACTCTATATAAGAGTATGTAACCCCATGTTATAATAGAAAAATGATGAGGTTGAAATGAAATTATTTGAGAGTTATTCCATTTGAGGTGTGATGCCTTTGCCTTATTTTTTTCTTCTCCGAGAAGGAGATGGGTGAAATGCCCATGGGTGAGAAGCCTCCACTGGGAGTGAGAGGCTCCATGGTTGCATCGTCTCTATGAAGGAGATGGGTGAGAGGCCCCAACCAAATAGCCGACGCCTTCCTAGCCACTCCCATCATCAAACACTCCCCACCACCACCATCGCTGCCCCCACCTCCCCCTGGATAACCCATGTGCTTGCCCATCCACCTGCAAAGCCCTGTAGTCCATTTCCACTTCCTCACTCCTGCATAATCACCAACATGTGCCTGCACTGCCCCCTCCCTATGCTGCCCCATGCCCATGGCGCCTCCACCTGCGCTCCCCCTTATAGCCAACAACCTCTTCCTCCCCTTCCCTTTCAGTCACAACAGCCAGTAGGCCCCCTAGCCGCAACCCCACTCTTCTAGCTCCACCCCACCCCACATGCACACGCGAACAGGCCTTCGGTCCCGCGCCCTATGCCGCCCACCCCGGCCCCATGCACGTGAACTTTCTCCCCCCCCCCTCTCCCGTCCGCTGCTACGACACTGGCACCAGCACCCCCCTTCCCTATTATCCCACTGTGCCCCCCTGCCAGCGACCCCCTGTAGCGCCACCATCGCCGCCCATGTCGACCGCGAGCTCGCTGTGGCCACCACCCACGTCCCTAGCGACCGCCATGCAGAGCGAGGCCCTCCCCCCCACCGAGCACGGTGAGCACGACGCCGACGAGCTATCATTGCTGCCACCGTCCTCAGCCCCATCATCCTATCATCGTCGTCCAACATCCCTAGCACACCCCACCATCGCCGGTTCAAGCGACAACGAGCTCCAACACGGCGGGTCTGCACAGCCACTCCCGCAATCGCTACCGGCTACAACTCTCTCTTTCTAACTCCTCGCTCGCAGCCACCGCTAGAAGGAGGGCAGCCACTGCCACGGCAGCTGCACCTTGCCTCACAGCAGCCTCCCCCGGTGCTCTCATCACCACCAACCGCACCTCTCCTCCCAACCATCACTGCCACTATAACCCCCTGCAGCACCGCGAGGTCCCACCAGTCCGTAAGCCCACTGATGACGTTCCCAGGCCGCGCTCTCTCTCTCTTCCCTCCCTCCCCATCTCTCTAGCGTGAGGAAGAGGGATCGACCCCCCCTCCACAGGGGTCGACCCCCCCAAGTAGAGTGTAACAGAAAAAAAAGATACAATAAAACAAAACCCCTCATGTCTCTCTCTATCTCTCTTCGTTTCGCTCTCCCTCTCTTTTAATTGTTCTCACGTACTCTCTCTCTCTTCTCTTGGTTCTTTGTCTTTCTTTCTCTCATTTTGTTGATGTTGTAGCAAAAGAAACAATGAAGGGCACATGACCACAGAGCCTTGTTTTATTATACTAGTTGGAGAATAAAAAGAAAAGAAAGAGTGTAAAGAAAGAGGGAGCAGCGTGTGATGCGTGTATTATGGCCATGTGCTCTCTCTCTCTCTCTCTACGTAACCCTCTCTCTCTATCATGTTATCTCTCTCTTCTTCTCCCGTGAAACCATCATGCATCATAAAATAAAATAAACCCCCATCTCTCTCTCTCTCTCTCTCTCTCTCTCGTGAATGTCTTAAAAACAAAAAAAGGGTTGAGTAGTTTTGTTTAGAAAAAAAGGGGGAGAAGTTAGTTCCCAAAAAAAAAAGGAAGGAGACGTTATTTTTTGTGAAAGGTGTAAAAAAAGAAAAAAATGAGAAATAGGGGAAAATAGAAAATGAAGTGAGAAAAGATGAAAGTCATAAGATTCAGGCATTTTGTCCCGCATCAGATGACATTGCCCCCCCCTACCGTGCCATCTTTTGAAGAATTTGCTACCTCCCACACTTCACCCTCTGTGGCTGAAAGTATGTCAAGCACATGTGTGCCTACATTGATGGTTACTTCAAGGCTCAATCATAATTGTTCGAATTCTGCATCTTGCAACAGCATCCATAGTTCTACCAACTGAGACCATTGAAGAGGCCGTTGATGTAGAAAGGGTGAGCGGGGTTGAGGACGAAGCCTCTATTCATAGTCCCGAAAGGGAGACTCTCCCTTCTCCCACTCCAGCTAGTGAAGTAGAAGGTGAGTTGGACAACATTTTTTCCCACCCCTTAGAGCCCAACATTCGTTCTTTGTCTTCTTCCCCTTTTGTATCATGTTCCAAGGGTCTCTAAGATTTTACCCAAAGCTGCAGTCCCACTTCAGGATGCTTGTCACGCCCCGAACCAATAGCAGCAGAAGCGATGCTCGGAACGTGGCAGTTAACAGTCATGTTAACAAGAGCGGAAGATAAATAACCACAATTAAACACAAGGAGGCCATACACACATATTGAAAATACGAGCTCTTATTAATATTTAAAAGTATAATTTTGACCCATTCTTACAATATTAGATTCAAATTAAAGGAAGAAAGAACAAGGGAAGGAAAAAGAAATAACCAGACTCACGACACTAGCTAGACTCAAGAAGATAAAAAGACAGACTCCAAAACTCTAGGTTCCAGGTTCACTTGATCACACTGATCCGATTCCCATTTGCAACGTACTGTTACAGCATTACCTGAAAAGGATTGGAAGTAGGGGTGAGCAAGAAGCTTAGTAGGAATTATACTCTATCATCAGGCATAGTTTAAGTGATTAACAAGTTAATTACATTTTTCATATGCCATGCTAATAAAAGAAATAAATGATGATTTAATGAAATAACGTAATAAACAGATCTTGCAAGGTCAAGAAATATATAATGACAAGAATTAACAAGATATCAAGTACAAGAATTTACAACAGGAGATAGTAATAGAGAATTGGCCAACAAGCAAGTATTTTAAACATCATTTCAAGCACACTCAAGTAACAAGAGTAACAAGAGATTTTATGTCATAGATGTCACTCTAGTCATGCACTAGGTGCAATGCCTCACCATGTCAATATAACATCCCATGGGCTCAATAATTTTTCGAGCGCTCTCCCCAGGACCAGACCGGGCCCTTATGATGCGTTGGCATTGATTTATTGGATCCAAGATCCCACGATCGTCTAGACATTCAGTCAAGTTAAATGGCCAATTTAATTAGAGGAATTACTGTCAAAAGTTCAAGATTTAAAGGACTAATCTGTCCTTGAATTCAAGAGTACAAAACACGATAAAACTCATCTCCAAGAGATGTGCAGTCGTACAGAGGCCGCTCAAGAGGTATATACAGCTAACACAGGGCCGTGTATACGAGAACTGGACTGAAACTTAGCCCTACGAGGTCAAGGATGAATGGCTGACAGTAGGCCGCTCTAAGGTATGAACGGTGCATTATGGGCCGCACATGTCCAGAGCACATCAAGACCCATGATTAGATATACGGACCATACTGGGCCGTATTAAAGATATGCGGTCATAATAGTGCCGCCTATGATGATATGCAGTCCACTACTGGCCGCCCATGCCTCCCGTAGTCCAATTCGATCCAAGACTTAAAACAGCTGTTCAAACTCGTAAAACGATGTTTTTGGTAGTTCATTAGGTTCATAACAAGGGTATAAAGAAATCCCGAGATGATGGTCAGTTCGCCGGGTGGAGTTTCCGGTGATAAGTTTAATGTTAACACAATTTAAAGGCTAATGACTTACTAAAAGTCCGTAATCTGGTCAAAACCTTCTACTGGAATAGAATGACTATCCAGCAACTTAACAATCAATTTAATCCTAATTACCATGTTAACATATCAAGGATCACAATTTTCATTTAATGGATTGCCAAAGAGATGATTCAAGATGATAAGATAATGAACAAGATCGCGTAGGAATGAAATAACGTGCAATTAACAGAATTTTAGTTACATAATTAACCACTAATCATGTGGGTTTCTAATTTATTAATTACCATTTATAACACTAAGATGAATCATTTAGAACTAGTATTAAGTCAATTTTAGCATAGATAAATGGTTTGGAACAAACCTTACATCTATTGGGCTAACAGGAATGCATTCGGGCTGAAGGGGGGCTTGCAGGGGCTGCTGGGAGTTGGGCGGCCAGTGGCAGGCCGCCCATGGGGTTGGGCGGTTCCCTGAGGGCCGCCCAAGGGGTTGGGTGGTCCTGGGATGGCTGCCCATCTCCTGGGATGAGTGGTCACTTCCAGGCCATCCAAGTTATGTGGTCTGTTCGGGACCTTATATCTAGATATGTGGTCAGATTGGAACCGTTCATCTTAGGATGTGTGGTTCCTGAAAAACCGTTTAACTAAAGCTATACCAGGGTCAAAATTGGTCAAAGTCTGGGCTTGAGTTGTGCGGTCTATCGTAAGACCGTCCATCTCTGGGTGTTCTCCGGTCATCCCTTCCACGTCCGATGAACGCCGGAAGGTTAAGGGTTGATAGGGTTGAACTAAAACACTAATAACTCATGGAAACGGACTCCAAACAAGGGGCTTTTGGTACCGTTGGAAAGCTTATGAAGAATACTACCTAACAGTAGGGTCAATTTCATAATTACTTTCTGAAATCATGATTTATAAGGGCAGGAACACTAGAAACCCTAATTTAGACATGCTGTTACTAAAACGTGAAATTCTCACAATATACACAATGAAAATTGGGGATTTATATATCAAAAGAAAGCTTACTCGATGCTGATTCCATCCATATATGACATGCTATATGGGAATTAAGATTAACAACTTGAAATCACGATTTAACTCAAAAGTATACATCAAAAACCACGTCTAGACATGCTCTTACTCAAATCAGAAATTCTCTAAACATGCTCAATAAAATTTAGGGCTTTTATAATCTATGGAAAGAGCACGAAAAACTCTACAAGATGCATGGATCAATTTAAGATTTACAGCCTGAAATCGCTACTGAAATCAAAGGGGAACAGGTTCTGCCCTAATTCTGACATGCCTCTACTAAACCATTAAATTCGCACAGAATACCTAATAGAATTTAAGGCTTCATATACTAAAAGAAAGAGGACTGGATGCTGAATATTTTGATATATTACTTGCAGTTTGAGCCCGAGAGAACCTACCTCAATCAGAGAAGAAAGGAGGAAGAACGAACGCCGACACGTCACCACTAAACTCCCGAGATCTCCCTAGATCGATCTCCACTGCAACCGCCGCTGCTTCCAAAGGATTCTAGGGTTGCATAGCTTCATTTTTATAGCTCATACTCCTTCTGGAGCCTTCGGAGCTGGGAGAATTCATCGAAGCAAGCTGGGTGTTTGAAAATGGCACCGCCAAGGTTGACCTCTCCAAAGCTCGACCGACACCACGTTTTAGGGCTGGGGTTTCGATCAATTAACAGAGGGGAAATGATCTTTAGATTGTGGCCTTCCATTTGCCACCGATTTGGGGTCATTTGGTGGAGTATTAAGATCTAATTCGACGGTTTAAGTTAAGGTTAGGTAATAGTTAGGTGAGTGTGCACTTTTGACTTAATCTACTAATTACACCTAATTACGGATTTTTGATGGGTCGACCACGGAAGACAAAGTTGTTAAATAAATTGTCCTTAACCCAATTACCATTTTTCTAGATTTTTATAAGGTAGTAGAAATTTCAATAGTTCTATTTACTAAGGAATTAAATATTAAATATCAAAATTCATTTATCTCAATTAAAAATTCATTTATTTCAATTAAATTTCAGATTTTTAAAACCGGGGTATTACAATGCTCCTTTGCCTCAAAGGGGGCGACGGATGGCCTTGAAAGAGGTGGCAGCTCCCATACAGCCCATCATCGTACGTTTGCCTTCACGCCGTGAAGCCGAGGCAGCTCCGGAAGCTACTCAAGGTAGGCTCGAAACTGGGCGGTGGCCGAGTAGCACAGTGGAGTTATTTTGAGAGCTCATCCTCTCCCTCCGAGGAGCAAATAGATTATGATTATTCTGACGACAAGGGAGTCACCAAGGCCACTAGAGGAAGTACTCCGTCCCTGCAGCCTTTGACGGCTGGGCTGCCCATGTTTAGTCCGTTGAGGCTTCTTTTAAGGGTTCCTAGCCCCAAAGTAGCTTCATTGAGAACTACTAGCGAGCTCGGTGTTGAGGAGCACCCTTCTGAACTTTTTACTGAGTCAGCAGCACTAGAATTAGCAGCAATTGAGGTGAACCTCTTCCGACCTCTTGATTTCTCTGCTTTGGTTCGGCGGGTAGAACTATCTAATTTTTTTTGCTTGTATTGGGTTTTCAGGTGCAAGCCATTCGTGCTGAGACACCAGCTCCAGAAATTAGCAGCGCTCCCTCGGCTGTGGTGTGAAGCCCTCCATCTGCCGTGCCCACGACATCAGGAGATATTGTGACTATACAGCGGCATGTGGCCATTAGAATCCTACCAAGGGTTGAGACAATGTCGGTGGAATTAGATACCCGAGAAACCCCGTGGCTTGAGCTGAGGCATGAAGCCAACCCTACCCGAATTTCAGCTTTCACCACTGCAGTAGTGTAGGTGTCAACTTCAGCTCCTCTAGGTACTAGGGAAGCAGATGCTGAGCTCAATACTGAGGTAGCTCCTAAACTTCCCACCGAGACTACGCCAGAAGAGATCGTTCGACGGGGAGTAGAGCCCACCGAGCAAGGGGCAGTTGTTGAAGTAGGGGCTGCAGCATCATTTTTGACTCTACCATCTTCTTCTTTGGCTGTTGATGCTGACTTGTGGGCTGCAGTTGATAAGGAGGTCCAATTTCAGCTCCTACCAGTAGCATCCTTCGGCCTTGTTTCTGCAAATGAACTGGTTTGGTAGAACCTATAAATGTTGCGGCAAATAGTGTTGTCTCGACCAGATTTGTTGTATCCCTAGTTACGAGAGATAGCGGAACGCCTCACAATTGGTCTTCAGGCGCTAGGATGCCCACTAGAGACATGGACTCAGCGAGTGATTCTACTACTGAAATTTGTGAATCGACAAGACTATCTGGGACGCGTTCTGGGCGATCGACTGACTGCCATAAAATTGCAAAGAGCCAAATGCCAGGAAGCTCTGGAACACTTGAAGTCGACGGTACAAGAGCATAGTGAAATTATCACGTCTGCATCTGAGCGTGCTCAATTTTTAGGAGGTCGGGTGGAGGAGATGTAGGCTGAATTGGCCACCATCAACCAAGAGTTGCATTTTGTGGAGCAGTTGGATACTCAAACCACCGAAGCACTGGTCATGGCTGAGGGTCAAATCGCTTCCTTCCAGGATGAGTTGACCAAGCTTCAAGCCGAGGAGGCCCGTCTTCAAGAACAAGCGGCGACGCCGTACGTCGGGCTCTTAGATTTTGAAGATATATTTTGCCGGCCATAGCTGCCCCATGCTATTTTTTTGTACTCCTCGAGGGAGGGATCACATTGTACTTTCTTTTATTCATAATAAAGACTGATATTTCACATTGCGACTTTCATTTTCTCTTGTATATCTTACTGTTGTCTTTTCTCTCTCTCTCTCTTTTTATTATGCTCCTCTATATTCGTTCTTGAGGGTTGACACCCTTGATGAGGAGAGTGATGGGGTATTTTGCCGCTTACCAAGGGAACACCACGCATACACACAGGAGAGCGCTCACCTCTTCAGAGAAGGGTTGAGGGAATCGCTCCACTGCATTGTGGGTGCCTTGCAAATCAAAGCTGTGGGTGTGAGATGGGGGATCTGTTTAAGCTGCTCAAGATGTCGGAACAAGGGAAAGCATTCTAGTAGAGTATAGGCACGAGGCCTATGCTTCAGGGTTCAAGCATCGAGCTTGATATCAAAGATCAACGGGGCTTATTCATCGGCATTAGGTAGATGCCGAAGCAAAGGGAATTGTTTTAGCGGCATAAGCGTAAGGCCTATACTGGAGGGTTTAAGCATCGATCTCGATGATGATGTCGACAAATCGATGATATTTTGTTCATCGGCATGGCTAAATGCTGAGCAAGAAGGGTTTGTTCGTCGACGGGGATGAAAGGTCCGAGTCGATGGTTTATTTTTTTGATCTTGCTGATGATGGTGAAGATCAAAGGTAGCCTGTTCATAGGCATTAGTTAAATGCTGAAGCAAAAGGAGGTTTATTCATCGATGGGGACGAAAGGTCCGAGTCAAAGATATGTTCATTGATCTTGCTGATGATGGCGAAGATCAAAGGTAGTGTCACGCCCCGAGATATAAGTACATCGGAACATATTCGGGAATGTGAATAGCCGGCTAGTATGCCGCAAGCGAGCAATATATTCAGAGCGCTTAACACATCCTCATATAAGTATGAATGCATAATAATTGAACAAAAACCTTTACTTTTAATGAATAATAATCAAAAGTACATAATGTTGCCTCCTGACTCTTTGACTAACTAGACTCAATAAAAAATGAAAAGTACATAGGATGACTCAATAAAGTAAAAACTATATCATATGACTCCAGACTAACATAAGGACTTATAACATGCTAAGTCTTCTCTCGAGTCTTCAATCATCACTCTCGGACCCATCATCTGAATACTCAGAATCCGATCCACTAGAGTTTCCTGTAAAGATTTGAAAAGTAGGGCAATGGGCACACTTGCCCAGTAGGTATCTTCGCATCAACATGGAAGCAAACTTTAAGTAATTACGTTTTCGCTCTAGATAATAAGGCAATGGAAAATGCAAGAAAATACACGAATAAACCATAGTAACAACAAGATATGAACCATAGAGATATAAAGAATATGAAGGAATAATAGAGCATGATCAAGCAAGATATAGGGTAAAGTTGCTTTTCATTAACAAGAATGTACTTCATAACCATAAAGGCTATGCACTAGAAGGTATTGAACAAGAAAGTACAAGCAAGCATGTAATTTATCACAAGATTGCCTCATTGTTTTCACCCGTCTATAAAAAAAGTACTCCCGGCGTAATGCGACGCCAGTGTTCATCATACCCCATGGTTTTCAGCACGTTTCCGGCTATCTACCGAGGGGGCTAGCCGAGGGGGCTAGCGTGGAGCCCTTGGACACTGTCCATGCCCGCTCTTGCATCTTCAAGTTACAGATCAAGCTACTTCAATGAGAAAATAATAACGTTTCGACCAATAATATTCAATTCAATAATAGTTTCATGAGAATGTAACCAAGGCAAAGAACGCACCAATGAACGATCATGAGAGTTCAAAGAATGATTTAAGACAAGGTCATGCTATGGAAGAAATTCGAAAGTATAACGGCATGTTCCTTAACTTTCATAATTCATTAGGTAGCTTTTGAATAAGGTATTAGGTTCTAGATAATCAATAGACCATCTAGGAACTTAGGAAAATCAACCCTTGGGTCAAACCCTGGGTTAAACACAGTTTAGACATAAGACGGTTAAGTCTGGACCGTTTCTGGACAGAAGCGATCTTGCCAGGATCGCTTCTAGATAGATGCGGTCAGAGAAGGACCATTTCTATGAAGAGTCGATGCATGAAGAAAAGAAGATCGGTGCAGTGAAACTCTTGGACAGAAGCGGTCGCGGGATGACCGCTACTTGACAGCGGCGGTTGCCTGATGGTCGCTAAATCTAGGATACAGAAAATGCCGATAAAGTGCTTTCTAGACAATTGGACTTTGAGGGTACAACCAGTTCGGTGTCCTAGTGAGAATCCCAAGCTCGCGGAGACTTACGGAGGCCTTGAAACATGATCCCCTAGTCCGACAGAAGGAATATCGGGTGGAGAGGTTCATAAGTCCAAGAAAATATTCCTATAAGTGCAAAGTGTACGAATAGTCACATACCAGAGTATGCGCTATATACTTATGAAAGACTGAAGATGAGAGTGGATCGTATAAAAATAGTAATCAATCATCAATAACACAAGTTTATAAACCATGTAGAAAAAACATTAATACAAAGTATATGAATTTTGGTATGAAAGTAGCATATGTTTAAAATAGGTTTTTTAAAGCATGAAAGATATGAAACCTAGCATGTTTAATGCACAATATAACCATAATCCTGAATTTGTAGCCAAAATCAGGAATAAAACCTATTTACCTAGGCTTAACACATGATTATTAAGGCAATTTTGCATTCTGTTTAAGGTTAACAAAGTGCAGAAAATAGCAATATAAAAGCAGTCTTATGAGAGACCATTTCTGATGAAGACGCGGTTTGTCAAGGATCGCTAAAAGATAGTGGCGGTCTTGGGGAGACCGTTTTAAGCCTGCCGGCCAGAAGGGTCAAAAAGTGTAGTTAAGGCCTATCCTAGGGCAAGTAATGCATAAAAAATCTAGTAAACATGAAGGTAAGTCATGATAGAAGAAAAGTAATGCATGGAGATGCATTGATTTGTGTGAATTACATCAATTTATAATATTCTTCTTAAAGGACAAGGTTCATGTACGCAGAAATAACCCTACATGCGTAGTGAACATAAATCATGAAATCCTCCATGTACAGTGCGTGAAATCACGAGCAATCAAAAGGCTTTTGTTTCTAACACATTAATTTAGCTATCCATGAGATAACCTACCTATGGAAGTGCTCCTATGAATCGAATTTCTGACTGGAAGTTGATGTTGGCTCCTGTGCGTCCTACGTGGAACCGGCTACTTCTAGGCCTTCTATCTCTTCAACCACTCATCCTAAAATCACCAAACTTGGAGAATATATAGAAGATACAAAGGACAACAATAAATTTTAAAGGTAGAACTTGAACTAACCTCATTTAGGGCTTCTAATCTCTTCCTCTTTCATGGACGGACGCACTATCTTCTATGCGACTGCAGAGGGTCATCGACTTACGGGGCTTCTAGCTCCTTAGAGACTCGACCTCCTAGCACAAAAATTAGAGGAGTGTTAAACAATACAAAGGAGAACAAAACCTTAAAAAGGCTTTACCTGAGATAGTGTCTCCTTACCTTCGAAAAATGTGAGCCAACATTAGGGTTCGCATGAGTCAAAGTTAGGTCTATTTATAGGGTTTTGAATTAGGGTTACTAGATTAGGTCGACATAGAGTACTAGTCTTGGCTCAAATCAATCCCTAAGAGTCCTATACCAAGTTTCTAGGCCAGGTAGCTTCGATCCCTGGCCCTTGGGAGGGATAAAAATTCATTCTTTGTAGGGTTTATTGGCCTCGCTCACGGAAGCTAGTAGCGGTCAGATGGGGACCACTTCTAGGCAAAGGCGGTCGCGTGATAGATCGCCTCTAGGCTCTTAGTCTGAAATTTATGGATTTTCAAATGTATCAACTATTTATCCCCTATATATCCTATTTATCCCTTTTTAATTCCAAATTAGCCCCAATTACGTTTCTATAATTGGGCTTGGGCCAAAAAGGTTAAGTTTTGAGTCTTTTAGGCCTACTTGAGTGGACTGAAGCCTAATCTAATATCTGGGGCTTTAAATAATTATCAATTCGGCCTTCATTCTTTAAATAGCCCATTAAACCTATTTAGGGATTGAATAATTATATTTAAATTAGAAAATTTCTTAGAAAATTCACGGACATTACAGGTAGCTTCTTCATCGGCATTGGTTAAATGCCGAAGTAAAAGGGGGTTTATTCATCGACGGGGACGAAAGGTCCGAGTCGAAGGTTTGTTCACTGATCTTGCCGATGATGGCGAAGATCAAAGGTAGTTTGTTCATCGACATTGGTTAAATGCCGAAGCAAAAGGAGGTTTATTCATCGACGGGGATGAAAGGTCTGAGTCGAAGGTTTGTTCATTGATCTTGCCGATGGTGGCGAAGATCAAAGGTAGTTTGTTCATCGGCATTGGTTAAATGCCGAAGCAAAAGGAGGTTTGTTCATAGACGGGGATGAAAGGTCCAAGTCGAAGGTTTGTTCATTGATCTTGTCGATGATAGCAAAGATCAAAGATAGTGTGTTCATCGGCATTGGTTAAATGTCGAAGCAAAAGTAGTTTTAGCATCGACGGGGATGAAAGGTCCGAGTCGAAGGTCTATACATCGATTTCGCCAACGATGACGAAGATCAAAGGTGGTTTGTTCATCGACATTGGTTAAATGCCAAAGCAAAAGGAGGTTTATTCATCAATGGGGATGGAAGGTCCAAGTTGAAGGTTTGTTCATTGATCTTGCCGATGATGATAAAGATCCAAGGTAGTTTGTTCATCGGCATTGGTTAAATGCTGAAGCAAAAGGAGGTCTATTCATCGACGGGGACAAATGGTCCGAGTCAAAGGTTTGTTCATTGATCTTGCCGATGATGGCGAAGATCAAAGGTAGCTTGTTCATCGACATTTGCTAAATACTGGATTAAAAGGTGATAATGAACAGACCGTGCTTTTCCTTTCCTTCTTATTTTATTATTACCACATTACTTACCCAAGCACCCTTTCATGTTTTCATCGGAGCCAGCCCCTTCTTGCTTTTTCCCACACGCCCTGATGGGTTTTCACGTGGCAGGGTACCCTAGTTTGCCCACAGCGCCCGTTGAAGTTTTTGCCGTAGCCGGATTTTAGCCATTTTTTACCCTCATTCAGTGGGATACCGAACAAGCCCGACAGGGTACCTCAATTTTAAGCCCCATTTTTTTTAACAACATGAACGAAGTTTGACTTTCTTGTGGGTCAAAATGTAACATTCGAGCCCAACGAACTCTCTCATTGACATGGGGTTAACACCAATGTAAAGGATAAAAGGTTTAAGCATCGATCTAGACGAAAGGTCTAAATCAATGAAGACGTATACGTAGCAGCTTAGGCATAAAGTTGTTCGTCGAAAGATGTATATTCGTTGATGTGGGGTTAACGTCAACGCAAAGGATAAAAGGTTTAAGCATCGATTCAGACAGAAGGTCTAAACCGATGATGGTGTATACGTAGCGGCTTAGGCACGAAGCCGTTCATCGGAAGATGTATATTCATTGACCTGGGGTCAACATCAATGCAAAGGATGAAAGGTTTAAGCATCGATTCAGATGGAAGGTCTAGATCGATGATGATGTATATATAGCGGCTTAGGCATGAAGCCGTTTGCCAAAAGATGTATATTCGTTGATGTGGGGTCAAGGTCAACGCAAAGGATGAAAGGATTAAGCATCGATTCAGATGAAAAGTCTAGATCGATGATGGTGTATATGTAGCGGCTTAGGGATGAAGTCATTCATCAAAAGATGTATATTCATTGACGTGGGGTCAATGTCAATGCAAAGAATGAAAGGTTTAAGCATCGACTTAGACAGAAGGTCTAAATCAATGAAGATGTACACGTAGTGGCTTAGGCACGAAGCCGTTCACCAGAAGATGTATATTTGTTGACGTGGGGTTAACGTCAACGCAATGAATAAAAGGTTTAAGTATCGACTTAGATGGAAGGTCTAAATCAATGAAGATGTGTACGTAGTGAATGTTAAGGGTGCAGCTCCCCTGGACAAGCTAGGTATGCCTAGCATTCGAATCTTTTTTCATCATTAAATAAATTATAAAATCAACCTCCTAGTGGTATGATGGGAGTTTTCCCACATCGGGTTCCACCCCCAAAATACCTCTAAGCAAGGTTTTCCAAAAAAAAGATGTCTACGTAGTGGCTTAGGCATGAAGTCGTTCGCTAGAAGATGTATATTCGTTGACATGGGGTTAACGTCAACACAACGGATAAAAGGTTTAAGCATCGATTTAGGACGTAAGGTCTGAACTGATGATGGTATATATGGGTTGGCTGGGACACGAAGCCTTTCACCGATAGAAGTGAGTATTCGTTGACGCGGGGGGGGGGGGGGGTAACGTCAATGCAAAGGGAAAGTTTTATATACCAATTCAGGCGTAGGGTCCAAGTTGGGGATGGTGTATGGCCAAGTGGGACAAAGCTGGAATCTTTGAAAGCCTTGGCATTACTTTAAGTGTAGTCTCATGCACTGAGAGGTGGTGATTCGCCATCTGGGGCAAGTAGGCTCAGATTGGCATGGGTAGGATACTCTAAGGGGACTGGGATGAGTATGGATTTTTAGAGAGCTCTACCGAGGCAGAGTGCCATCGGCAAAGTAGGATGAGTGGTTGGCCAAGCCAAGGGCACAGACTGAGAGGAAACACCTTAGTGGTTGCCTTTCCTCCCTTTTTTTCTTTTCTTTTCTTTCTTTCTTTTCTTTTTTATTTTATTTTATTTTCTTTTCTTTTTTTATAGTGCATCAGCCAACCTTTCGGGGATGGGCAAGGCCGCATGATATAGTTTTAGGTGCTTTCCGTTGAGAGGGGAGAACTAGACCACTCCCTTGTGGTCCACGATGACATATGCACCCCCTTCATATTCTCGGTGGATGACATAGGGACCCACCCAGTTTTCTACTAACTTCCCTTTGGGGTTAGCTGCCATTACTTCTTTTCTGTTGACCATAACCAGGTCGCCCTTCTTGAATTCTCATTCCTTGACCAGCTTGTCAAAAGCACGAGCCATGCGAGCCTGGTATAGCTGTATATTTTGTTGAGCTCGAAGTCGCTCTCCCTAGAGTTTAGAGAGCTCCTCTAGCCTTCTTTCTATATTTGTTTGATTGTCGCCTGCCAGGCCTTACTGAATGGCGACCCGCAGAGATGGCACCTCTAGCTCTATTGGTAATACTGCTTCTGACCCATACACGAGGGAAAATGGTGAACAATCAGTTGGGGTTTTATAAACCGTACGGTAGGCCCATAGTGCCTCATACATCCTTTCTTCCCAGTCCCTCTTGCTGGCACTGACTATTTTCACTAGCAAGGTGCACAGGGACTTATTGAATGCTTCAACAAGCCCATTCGCTTGAGGGTTATAGGGAGTCAAAGTTCTCCAGTCAATTTTATACTTATTTTCTAGCCTGTAGACCCTCTGGTTCTTGAAATGGCTACCATTGTCAGAGATGATTCTATTGGGTACACTAAACCGGAATATTATGTTTTGACAGGCAAATCTGGCGACCAGCTCCCCCGTCACTTATCTTAATGCCACAACTTCCTCCCACCTGGAGAAGTAGTATGTGGCTACCAAAATATATTTGCACCATGACGAGGATGTTGGCAGAGGACCCACCACGTCTGTACCCCACTGGGCGAAAGGCTAGCTAGGGATAGTAGGATGTAATGGCATGGGTGCCCTTCTTGGGACAGTGGCATATTCTAGACACTTTTGGCATGACTTGGAAAATCTGCAGTAGTCGTCAAATATAGTTGGCCAATAGTAGCCCAGCTTCTTTATTTGAATTTTCATGTTTGGACCCGCCTGGTATGCTTCGGCCGACCCGACACGGACCTCCTTCATTACCAGCCAAGCTTCTTCTATTGACAAACATCAAAGTAGAATTTTTTTTCAAGCATCTGCCATTATTCGAAATAAGGTTTCATTCCTCATCTCATAGGAATCCTTGGTTCTGAGTAGTTTCAATCTTTCTTCTTTTACTTTTGGCAGCTGCTGGTGTTGGAACCATTGCAGGAGACGTTCCCGCCAATCAGGCTGACGAGCCTCTTCAATCATCATTGCTTCATTTTCTTCTTCATTCGCCAGTTCATCTATCATGCTGGGGTCCTGGCGTCTATTGATGACCACTATATTTAGAGTGTCATCTGGTGGGATTGTCAAGGAGCTGGCTAGTTTTGCAAGGGCACCTGCCTAAGCATTTTGCCCCCGATTAATATGCTTCACTTCAACAAAATAGAACTTTGCCATAAGGCACAGCACCTATCGGTGATATGGGAGGAGTTCTGGCTTCCGGACGTCAAACTGCCCTCCAAGCTATTTTACGACTAGCATAGAGTCCCCGAATGCTTCGAGCATCTGGATTTCCATGGACAGAGCGATCTGAAGACCAATTATTAGGGCTTCATGTTCGACTTCATTATTTGTGCAAGGCTTGTTTATCGAGCAGGAGGTATATATAACCTCTTCTTCAAGAGACTTCAAGACAATTCCAGCTCTGGCTCTTACTCTGACTGGCCCAGTCACTGGAACCTCGGTTCTGGATGCGCCGTAAAAATACAATTGCCACATAGTGGGCTGAATCTAGTTTGCCTCCAGTGTTTCATCCTCAGGGAGCTCAGCCGCTAAAGGAGAATCTTTGGGCACAAGATGTGTGGAAAAGAAATCTGCGATGGCCTGGCCCTTAATAGCCTTTTATGGAACATTAGTGATGTCAAATTCCATTAGCAGTACCGCCCATTTGCCTAGACGGCCCTTGAGAGCTGTCTGTGATAGGATATATTTTATCGGCTCTGCCTTGGAGATCACTCTGACCTCATGGGACAACATGTAATGTCTCAACTTCTTTGCGGCAAACACTAGTGCCAAGCATATCTTTTTGATGGGAGAATATTTCTCTTCAGTCCTCACTAATCTTCTGCTGAGATAATAGAGGGCCAGCTCTTTTCCTTCATCATTATTCTGGGCTAGCAATGCCCCTAGTGAATATTCGGTAGCTTCTATATATAGAATGAGAGGTCATCCTTTCACCGGTGCTGCCAGAACCGGCGGTGTCTTCAGATAGTCTTTCACCTTTTCAAAAGCCTCTTGTGTCACGCCCCGAGCCTTTATGACAGCGGAAGACTTGCTCGAGAAACGTGAACAGTCGGCATGGTAAGCTTCTTGCAAGCAAGAATGATCAGAGCGCAAGACAATCACACACATAAATGTAATTACACAATATTTTAACCAAAACTCCAGCTTATTTCATTGATAATCAATATTCAAATACAATAACTTTCAACTTCTTTCAATCTATCAGACTCAAGAAATAGGAAAATTACATAGACTCAATCTAAACAATATAGACTTTCCTAAGTCTTCACTCTCATCTTGACAACACTTTCATTCACTCTCGGACCCGCTACTTGTATAACCCGAATCCGAATTTGTATCACTTCCATCTCCTGAAAAGATTGGAAATAGGTAATGAACACACTTGCCCAGTAGGTATCTTCGCATCAATATGATTAGCACTATTAAAGTAATTCTCATTTTAGCTCTAAAGAAATAGGTATAATCATGTGAAATGTGACAAATCATGTGAATAACCAAAGTAACAAGACGATCATGTAAGATAGGATGAGAGCAAGTATTAACTAGCAAGAATGTAACAAGTATGAACAAGAATGTACCATGGCCTTTCAAGAACAAGAATGTAACGAGAATGCACTTTCACTTTTCACTTTCATAACCATAAAGGTTACGCACAAGAACGTCAATCATGTAGCAATTCACTAGATTTTCACGAGTGCTCATGGATTTCACTTATTTATAAAGAAAGTACTCCTAGCGTAATGCGACGCCAGTAGCATCATACCCCATGGTTTATAATAGTATGTTTTTGGTAATCAGCCGAGAGGACTAGCATAGAGCCCTTAGACACAATCAGCGCCCGAACTGCATCTTCATGTATAAATCAAGCTACTTCAGCGAGTGTAACAATAAATTATGGCCAAGAATGTAATAAGTTCAATCAATAAGCTCATGACAACAATTATTAAAGAACGAATGCTTCAATTAAGAATATGAGAGATCAAGAATGAATTAAGACATTGTTATGCTTATGGAAACAAATCGATAGCATAACGGTACATTTCTTTAACTTCAATTCATTATATTAAGTTTCTTGATCGATATGATAAGTCCTAGACCATTATCAAGCCATCTAGGAACTTTAGAATATCAACCCTTTTGTCAAACCTCGGGTTAATGTACTCAAGCACTTGACGGTCTTTTACTGGGCCGTTACGTTCACGTGACGCTCCAGCATTGGGCCGTTACATTGGTTTGAATCTAGAATGATATAATAGACTCAGTAAAATGTGACAGTCGGACATTGGGCCGTTATATGGGCCTGACGGTCCAATATAGGTCCGTTACATTGCTAGAACCAGAAAACATCGATAGTGCTTTCTAATCAATTGGGTTTTAATGGTACAACTAACTCGACGTCCTAATGGGAATCCCAGGCTCGCAGAGAATTACAGAGGCCTTGAAACAAGATTTCCTAGTCCATTGGAAGGAATATGCAATAGAGAGGTCCTCATGTCTAAGAATAATGTTCCTATAGTGCAAAGTGTGAACTAATGGACAACAAACCGGAATATGTGCCATGTACTTAAAGAAAATGACTCTATTGATAAGAGAGAATGTGTAACAATATGAAATCATGATAAAACTCCGTCAATACATCATTTAAAATCATGGAGTTAATACAAACTATAGTACTTTGGCATGAAATTAACATAAAAATAATTCAAGATGCTTTTAACATGCGATACTTATCATGAACCAATTAATAAATTTAAAGTCATATCAATAGGTCAAAACTTAGATAACTAGGCATACTTATAAGTTAATGCGACTGTCCCTCAATTCTATCTACAGTTACTCTGACGGTCGAGAACAGGGGCGTCACAGTGATTGTGACGGTTTATCGTAGGACCGTTACAGTGTTGTAACGCACTGAGTCTGGGCCATCAGAGATAACAGAGAAATTTAGAAACAACTAAAGGTGTGACGGCTTGTCGTAAGGGCGTTATATCATTGTGACTGTCTTACCTTGATGCGTCAGATCATCTGCTGATAAAAATCTAAGATTTCAACTTACATCATGTCTGAAAATCATATATATACTTCCATATGATAGAATGAAGGCTAACTTACTAGTATGCATGGGTTTTCTGTGAATTTGACAAGAGAGTTCCTTTTTAACTTAGTTAGGGTTAAGAGTATACATGTATGCATAACCTACTAAAATATGAAATTCATGATCTATGATGCATGAAATCAATCAAAACCAGAGGACTTTTATCCCTAACAAGATGTTTTTGCCAATCATGAGATGACCTACCTCTTAACTAATCTCTAAGCTTCTAATTTGAGTCTGAAAACCGTGCCCTAGTTCTCCTTTTCCAGTGAGTTTCCAGCAACTTCACGCTACTCTAGCTCCTCGACCTCTTGACCTAATGACGTGAAATTTTGAGGGTAAGAAGTTGAAACTAAGGTGAACAAAAAGTTCTAAAGGATTGAACTCTAATTACCTTGTTTAGACGTCCTAATCTCTTGATCTTCAGTGGTCTTTTGCTCTGAATTCTGGGCTGCTATGACTGAATCAGCGACTGTAGAAGCCCCCATCTTCTTGGTTACTTGATCTCCTAGCACAAAATTTGGAGAGCTGTTAGTCTAAAGTATAATAAACAAAAAGTTCTAAACAACTTACCTGAAATTATGACTCCTTATCTTGTTTCTTCATGAGCCAAAAGTAAGGGTCACTCTGTTCAGAACGAGGTTCTATTTATAGGGTTTTGGCTAGGGTTTGAGGATTAGATCGATTCTAGAGTCCTTAATTTGTCAGAACCTAATCCCTAAGAGTCCTTAGTAATATTATAAGCTCTCCTAAGTTAATCTCTTGTAGATAGGATCCCAAAGATCCAATCTTTCTACTCGTTCTTCCATTCACGGAACTATCAGGGTGTAACGCATCAGTCAAGATGCGTTAGGTGCATGTGGCGGTCTCACGATAGACCGTTACATCTAACGTGTGTAGAATTTCAAATTAATAAAACTCTTTTATTCGTTTATCCAATATAATTATCTATAAAAATAGTATTTATCCTTAAAATACGTGAATAGGCTAAATAACCTTCTAGGATATGGGCCAAACTTAATGGGCTTGGTCTTTTAACCTTTTGGGTTTCAATTATTAAAGCTAGATTAATTACTTATCATAAATTGGGCCTTATAATGACTTATTTAATCTATTATTTCTTTATTAATCCATTTTGGGTCTTTAAAATTCCCAGAAAATAATTAAATATACCAAAAATAATTTATAAAAATTCTGGGGCCTTACATCTTGACATTCTTCGCTCCATTGGAACGGTGCATTCTTTGTCATCAGCTTGTGAAATGGGTGGCAGTGACCTGATAGGTTGGAGATGAACCGCCGGATGTATGCCAGACATCCTTGCAGAGAGCGAGCTCAGTTAAATTCCTGGGTGGAGGTAACTCCTATATTGCTTTAATCTTGCCAGGGTCTATCTCGACCCCCCTATATCTGACGATGAAGCCTAAGAACTTGCTGTTGGATACCCCAAAGGTGCACTTCATATGGTTCATCTTCAATTCATACTACCTCAGCCTCTGAAATATCACTCGGAGTTCTTGCAGATGGTCTTCTTTCTTCCTGTTCTTAACTACCAAGTCATCTATGTAGCATTCAACTTTATCATATAGGAGCTTATCAAATATCTTGGTCATTGCTCTCTGGTAAGTTACACCACCATTCTTTAAGCCGAACATCATCCGTTTGTAGTGGAAGATGCCCTTAGGGGTTCTGAAAGCAATGTGGACCCGATCATGCTCCGTGATCCATATTTGGTTGTAGCCAGAAGACCCATCCATGAATGACAAAGCTTCATGACCAGTGGTAGCATCAATCGTGACCTCCATTATTGGTAGTGGAAAGTCATCTTTCGGGCATCCCTTATTCAAATCCTGGAAATCCATGCAAATTCTGATTTGCCCATTCTTCTTCTTGACGGGCACAATGTTGGCCAACCAAGTGTATACGGATTTTCTTCTACGAATCCCACATCAATGAGCTTGTCAACTTCTTTGCATGTTTGTGTGATCAGCTCTGGCCTCATATGCCGGGGAGGCTATTTCACTGGCTCGACCTTTGGGTCTATGGCTAAGATATGCTGGGAGACTTTAAGGCTAAGTCTCGGCATTTCTTTGTAGCGCCAGGCAAAGTAGTCTTGAAATTCTTACAGCAGCTGTATGTAGAGCTTTTGTTCTTCTAAGGAGAGCTGGGAACTAAGTAAAGTTGGCCTAGGATCATCCTCGCTTCCCAAATTTACTTCTATTAATTCATCGACTGTATCCTAGCCGTCGTCTTCAATTTCTGGGGGTGATGGCTGCAGGTTGATGAAGTTGTCATCATCGTCCTCAATTTCCATTGCTTCCAGCTCTTCTTTGCATTGCTCTCATCTTTCTATGGGAGTTTCTAATCGGGCTTGTTGCAGGAGCACGGGATGCTCAGCTGGTGAGCAATTCGATCCTCTGACTTAGGCCAGTGTGTTTGCAATCCCAAGGGACTGACAGATGTTCAATACCGAGGATAGGGTAACTTGGCTCCGAATTATATGGGAGTGGCTTTGCTGTAGTATCATCTTGGGCAAATGCATCTTCAATAGGAGTGGCTTGCTCCTTTTCAGACATCATTTCAACCATTTCAATAGCAGATATCATCTAATCATGCTCATTGGGCATTTCTACGATCGGTTCTGGCTGTATCAGAGTTGTGACCGGGGATGAGTTGTGACTGGAACACCTCTCTCCCTACTCAAAATCATCAGCCCCACTGTAGCTGGCTGTATCAAATTTGTCTTGAAACACCACTTCTTCCTAGAAGACCTCTTTTCAACACCTACACGTGGTTGAGTTTTCTGGCTTGCATAGTTCAGGATGACATGGCAGAGACAGCTCTGATGATTATCGAAGTGACTCGGCACATTCATATTCTACTAGGTAATCATCATAAGTTGCCCCTGGTAGGTCTTCACTTGCTGGGACAAAGGCGGAGATCACGTCCACCTCATAGTGCCCCCCATAATAGTATTCTTCCAGGGTGAACCCTAGCCCGAGGTTCTGGAAGATGCACTTCAGCTCCTTGTCCACGTTGACAGGATACCATAGCTTCTTTGTCACACCCGGAGGGCAGAAGGAACCCGGTACGCGTGACAAGTTTATATCGATCATGTCAATCAAAGCACGAGAAAATTTGACACAGAGATAGAGTACGCAAAAGACAAGGTAATATAATAACAACCACAATTTAACTACTTAACCATGATAATGGTATTTCAAATCCACAATAGTAACCATCCAGAATTAAATCACCAGGCTACAAGCCTTAACAAGTTCCAACTAACTAGACCAACATAATTGAGAAGTACAAGGGCAAATGACTCAAGAAAATAAAGAGACACGACTAGACGACAGCTTGATGATGGGTGTCTCTAGCGCTCTTCACTCGGTATTGTTCCCATCCGTTTGGTTGTCACTATCTGAATTACCTGAAAAATGTTGGAACGAAACTGGGTGAGCCAAGGCTCAGTAGGATTTATATCTCAAGAACTAGCAATGCTTTAAGTAGTTACATGTTACGTGCAATGCAGGTAAAGCTATGCATGATGAATGATCATGATGTCAAGAACTTTAAATATGCCAAGGTAATAATAAGGAACTATCAAGAGTTTGCACTAAGTTTCAAGGGAAGATAGTATCAAGTATTTCAAGCATGTAAATAACAAGTCTTGTCATGTAGTTTGACTATTTTAAGCAAGCAAGTACTCGCCCGTACCGGGCCACGCAAGTCAAGTCAAGCATGCGAGTAATAGCAAGTATTATCACGGGAGAGTGAGTGGAATGTCTTATATCTAGAACGACAAGTACTTCGGTGTAATGCCACACCGTGATCAATATAGCTCTCATGGGCACAAGTACTTTCGGGTGCTCCTCTTAGGACCAGATCGGGTCCTATATGTGCAGGCATTGAGTCATGTATATTTTAGACATCCACTATAGTTATAGCCAATATAGAGTTCCAAGGAATAAACCATTGTAGGATGATAAGGTAGATTTCACGAATGAAGTAGTTCAAGGAATGAACTTGGAACAAGTATGACTCCGCGTTAAACCACACGAAAACCAAGACAATGTCGTGAAGCTGGGTAATTGGCACCCACTCAGTCGCCATCAATTTCAGAAATAGCATCCACTGTATGGTCGCTCATTCTTGTGGACAGTACAGGCACGAAGAATTAGCGACTTTTCAACAAGTCGCTCATTCATAAATAGCCTCACGTCACGGTCACTATAATAGTAAACTACGCCCCCTGACTGGGCGCCAATTCTTCTGGCGTCCAAGTCGCAGATTCAAAACAGACAGCACACTTCTCAAAAGAGGCCAGAACAGCGCTTGAAGCGGGACGGACACGGGGACCGACTCTACGTGGTATGGACCTCGGACTCTAGATACGGACACGACCAGCAACACATGATAGGAGAGACACTAAGCCCGACACGGAGAGCTCCTATGGGCTATACGTCGCTAACAGAAATGCAAGCTCACTCGTCATCCCAAGCGAGGGAAACGCGGATCGTGCGCGGTTGAAGAACCGGCAGAGTTCACGGGTAGTCGACTCACTTCCAGACTCGGATCGAGTCACGGGACGGGTCACTCTCATATTCTCAGCGGTGACATGGACACACGGGATAGTACCTATCGCTCTCGGCAGCGGCAAAAGACCATATACTAGCTAAGCAAATGAACGCCAAGAGGTTCGGACCATTACCTCCACGCACCCGGCGTGGCGAAGACAACCCCGGTCGAATCACGGACTCCCGGTTAACAATTATTACAGCAATACACTAAGTCGATCCACTCCACGCAGAGAGGTAAAAGGTCACATGTGGGGTCCGGGGATCACGCAACTCGGGTTGACGGGCAGCATCTTGATGTCGCCCGGTGGTGCCGAACTCAGCGTTTTCGTGCTTTCCGAACGGCTGGCTTCTACGGGCCCGTGGGGCCCACAAACGGCGCTGTCCTCCGGATCTACGGAGGTGGGACCCACTGTGATGGGGACCCCTGGTGGCACGCCTCCACGGACGGCGGTCGGCTGGGAACACCGATCGGGGGTCGATCGGCCCCGATTCCCAATTCTTGAACTAACTTCCCACGGATTTTGATTGCTGTTTTCCGACGCGCGCTCCGGCAAAAACGACCGCTGCGATCAATCCCGACATCGGATCGGGACGCATGAGCTATCGTTGGAAAGCTCTCTTCAAATGCTTCAATCTAGACCCAGAGAGATCTGCTGGATCTGGTCGGATCAGAACTTTATTGAATTGACAAGTTCCTGTTGTATAGTAACCGAAACCTCAGATCTACAGGTGAGTTGTCTGAAGACTTCATTTGACTGCGAGGAAGATGGCCGATTCAGCTCCAGAGCTCTTCACCAAACATGTGGGATTTTGAACAAAGAGAATGCGTATATTTTTTGTGGACTGATTGGAGGTGGCTGTGATTTGTTATGATTTGTTCACTGGAGGGTGGTCAGATCTGGGAACAGGTGGACAACATTGTAGCTATCTCTGAGATCGATTTTTGAAAAATATGGGAAGGCCTAAAAAAAATTCCAGAAAACTTGGAGGCGGAGGGGTTGGTGGACAGAACTCCCAGTAAAATGGGGAGATCTAACACAAATCATAAAGAGGTCCGAACATGGGAAACACAGGGCGGGTGGAAATTGAAACAGCAAGCAGACAGATCTAGAAATTAAGGTTGGACGAAAATAAAAAAAAATCAAATGGGATCTTTATGACCAACCAAAATTTTGGGGACGTGCTTGACACCTCTGGAGCATCCCCTAAAATCCCCAGGTCGATCTAAGCTCGTGGCTAACACAGAGAATTCATGGAAGCTTCTGTGGTCGGATGAAGGCAGAACTCCGGCGATCTCGGCGGTGATGCGATGGCGGCTCGTGGCGGCGGCGGCGGCGGCGACCGGAATGATAATGGGAGGAGTCACACCTCCAGAGGGAAGCCTTCACAGCTCCAAGGGGGAGAGAGGGGCGGCCTAGGCCTTTGCTCAAGCAATTTTCCAAGTTCAAATGGCATTAATTCAACTAAAATGAGAATTACATGGTATTTGTATGAATTGTAAAATGACATAAAATACCCCTAGATCTAGATTTGGGAGGGGCATACTTGGGAGTCAACAAAAGTATTTCTCCCATGTGGTTTGGAACAAATAAAATAAGATTCAAAACCTATTAAACTAATACAAAAGGAGGGGGACACTCCCTTAAATTAAGGAGAGATCTAGGAGATGCTCCCCCCTTTGTCCCCTCCTTTGGTCCCACCTTCTAGAAGCCCACAATGGAAGGTTTGACTGACCCCACATGGGCCCCAGTGATGAGGTGGATCAATGGGAGGTGGGATGGGGGGCCCGTGGGACCCGGGTGGTCCCAAATTATAAATAAACCCCTATTACAATCCAAATTACAATCTAAATAAAATACACACAACATACAAACAAAAGACGAACAATATCGAGACTCAAAGGGGAGTCTCTAGACCGTCTCCGAGCCATATGGATGCCGAAGTGGCTCGAGTGGTGCTCCGCGTACGGTACCGGTGGCTCTCCGGCTCGTGCCTCTCGCGTGCTCTGGTGTCCGCACCAATTCTCCCGGGGTGGGAAAAACTCGACCCTGTCGAGTAACGGTCTATATCGCTCTGGTAGCACTCCAGAAGGTCCGGATCGATTTGCTGCAACTCTCCATAGGTGATCCAAGTATCCTCGGTGGCGGGCCGTCCTCTCCATCGCACTAGGTAGCGTGGGTAAGATCCACTCTGGTAACTGTCACCTGCTCATCCAGTATATGATCTATATGCTCTCGCTGCCGTGGAAAAGGGGCTGAAGGTGGACACTCAGGTGCGGGATCACTCTCAATGGGAGGGGATGGCTCGAAAGACTCACTGGGGATCCTCGCTGGGTCCCTATATGCAACTAGATCCGACACATTGAAAGTTGAGCTTATACCATATTCCTCGGGCAGGTCCACAACATACGCATTGGATCAAACACGTTTCAACACTCTAAATGGACCGGCTCCGCGAGCTTGCAACTTCTTAACGGTTCCAAAGGGAAACCGTTCAGGTCTTACCCTGATCATGACATATTCGCCCTCTTGGAACTCTCGGTGGTGTCGGTGAGCATCGGCTAGCTCTTTGTAACGTGCATTGCTGGACTCAATGTGACGACGGACGTCGTCATGCAGACTCCTAACATGCTTAGCAAAAGAAAAAAACACACGGATGCACACACAACCCTAAACAAACCTAATGTTAGTTCGACCCAATCATATGCAAGGTGGTCCAGGACATCCGAAGGTGTGCCATGCATACCCTAAGCGTGACTGAATGTCGGTACAACCATAAGACGGTCCTTTGGATTTGGGAGGTTTGGGTGGAACAGGAGGGTCGGGTGTCTCTCGCCCGTGAACGGACTCGGTGGGTGCCGATGGCCCGGTCCATGGGGGAGGGGTATAATGGTGACCTCCCCTGAAGAAGTGGAATGGAGATTGTGGACCAAGGGGCCCACTAAGAAAGGGATCGAAGGGATCAAAGAATGTGTGACCCCTCGATATGGATTCCCTCATCTCAAGATCCCATGTGTGGAAGTCTAGAAGGTGTTGTTGATCTCCTTCATCCATGAAGGAAGATGAGACGGTGGGGGTATGATGGTGGACTCTCTCGAAAAGGTGGAGTAAATATGGTGGGTCACGGGGTCCACAAGAGAATGGGTCGAAGGGATCAAAGAAGGTATGACCCCTCGGACTAGGCTTCCATAAATCACTGTCCCACATTTGCAAATCTTGGAGGTGTAAATGATCACCTTCATACATTGTGAGAGATGGGACGACAGTCATAGGTAGAAAGTAAGATTCCTCCCTTGGACAAAGGGGAATGAAGTCGGACTCGGCCGGCATAGGGAGGAGTAGAAGAACCTCCGTGGTAACATGACCCACGGTGTACACGGAGGTGATGGACCCTAAAGCGGGATGAGTGAAACTACGACCTGTGGGTCGGTCGAAGCCTGGAGCCAACAAGTGCGTAAATGTCAATTACCGGTCTAATCCGTTAAGAAGGTCATCCAATGTATCCACATGGTGACTAGATCGGAAAGTGGTATGGAATGAGTTAATTGGCACCAGAGGTAGGATAGGGTCAATAGATTGGAAGGGAAGTGGGACCAAGCTATCCTTGAGCCAACTAAGTAGTGGCTCGGCTATGTAAAGTGTACCCGTTAGAAATACGGGTGGCTCGGGCTTGGGTGGCTCCAAATGAGATGGTTCCGAATAGAGTTCGGAAGTAGAGGGTGGTAGCATGGGAGCTCTTGTGGGTGGGGAAGACCATGGGATAGGCTGTCCGACCGGCTCGGGAATCGATTGAGAGGTAGAGGCTTGCCGAAGGGCGACATCTGCTCGCCGAATGCCGGCATCAAATCGGGCCTCGAAAGGCTCGACCTCGAGAGCGACCTGATAACACTACGCCAGAGAGAACGCGTCACGGATAAGACATTCATACCGGAAATGAAGCCGCAAACCTCTCCGAAACTGGGAGGCAGTCGTGGTGCTCTCATTTCCAAACCGGTACACTTCAAAGTCCCTAATGTACTCGAACACGGACTTATCGCCTTGGACGGGTTGGCATGGGTTGGCCATAGTTGCCAAAGGATGGGAACGGATCCCTAGGAATGGATATGCAAGGCCATTTGAACATGACACGAGACCGACTATGCAAGGTTGGGATGCATGCACACTAAGGACAAGACACCAAGACTCAGTACGGGGTGGAGTTAATCGATCCGAAGATCACTCGCGTAAGTGTGCGGCCTTCCCGATAGGCGTAGCCTAACGTTCGGACAACACCTTTTTATATACCGAGTTATTGGGATGAAATGCAAATTTGAAGCACTTTTTTTTTATTTTGAAAGTAATGATGGTCCTAGACTCGACTTAGACCATGATGCATGCAAGACTTATGCAATGACTACCCTAGACTCAACCTGGCTCTGATACCAAACTGATGCGGGACGAACACGGGGATCGACTCTACGTGGTATGGACCTCGGACTCTAGATGCGGACACGACCAGCAACACATGATAGGAGAGACACTAAGCCCGACACGGAGAGCTCCTATGGGCTATACGTCACTAACAGAAACGCAAGCTCACTCGTCGTCCCAAGCGAGGGAAACGCGGATCGTGCGCGGTTGAAGAACCGGCAGAGTTCACGGGTAGTCGACTCACTTCCGGACTCGGATCGAGTCACAGGACGGGTCACTCTCACATTCTCAGCAGTGACATGGACACACGGGCTAGTACCTATCACTCTCGACAGCGGAAAAAGACCATATACTAGTTAAGTAAATGAACGCCAAGAGGTTCGGACCATTACCTCCACGCACCCGGCGTGGCGAAGACAACCCCGGCCAAATCACGGACTCCCGGTTAACAATTATTACAGCAATACACTAAGTCAACCCACTCCACGCAGGGAGGTAAAAGGTCACATGTGGGGTCAGGAATCACGCAACTCGAGTTGACGGGCAGCATCTTGATGTCGCCCGACGGTGTCGAACTCAGCGTTTTCGTGCTTTCGAACGGCGGCTTCTACGGGCCCGTGGGGCCCACGGACGGTGCTGTCCTCCGGATCTGCTGAGGTGGGACCCACTGTGATGGGGACCTCTGGTGGCGCGCCTCCACGGACGGCGGTCAGCCGGGAACACCGATCGGGGGTCGATCGGCCCCGATTCTCAATTCTTGAACTAACTTCCCACGGATTTTGATTGCTATTTTCCGGCGCGCGCTCCGACGAAAACGACCGCTGCGATCAATCTCGACGTCGGATTGGGACGCATGAGCTATCGTTGGAAAGCTCTCTTCAAATGCTTTAATCTAGACCTAGAGAGATCTACTGGATCTGGCCGGATCAGAACTTTATAGAATTGACAACTCCCTGTTGTACAGTAGCCGAAACCTTAGATCTACATGTGAGTTGTCTGAACACTGCCTTTGACCGCAAGGAAGATGGCCTATTCAGCTCCTGAACTCTTCATCAAACTTGTGGGATTTTGAACAAGGCGAATGGAGATATTTTTTGTGGACTGATTAGAGGTGGCTGTGATTTGTTATGATTTGTTTACTGGAGGGTGGTCGGATCTGGGAACAGGTGGACAACACTGTAGCTATCTCTGAGATCGATTTTTGAAAAATATGGGATGGCCTAACAAAAATTCCAGAAAGTTTGGAGACGGAGGGGTTGGTGGACAGAACTCCCAGTAAAATTGGGAGATCTAACAAAAATCAGAAAGAGGTCCGAACATGGGAAACACAGGGCGGGTGAAAATTGAAACAGCAAGCAGACAGATCTGGAAATTAAGGTTGGACGAAAATAAAAAAATATCAAATGGGATCTTTATGATCAACCAAAATTTTTGGGATGTGCTTGACACCTCTGGAGCATCCCCTAAAATGCCTAGGTCGATCTGAGCTCGTGGCTGACACATAGAATTCGTGGAAGCTTCTGTGGTCGGATGAAGGCAGAACTCCGGCGATCTCGGCGGTGATGCGATGGCGGCTCGTGGCGGCGGCGGCGGCGACCAGAATGATAATGGGAGGAGTCACACCTCCAGAGGGAAGCCTTCAGAGCTCCAAGGGGGAGAGAGGGGCGGCCTAGGCCTTTGCTCAAGCAATTTTCCAAGTTCAAATGGCATTAATTGAACTAAAATGAGAATTACATGGTATTTGTATGAATTGCAAAATGACATAAAATACCCCTAGATCTAGATTTGCGAGGGGTATACTTGGGAGTCAACAAAAGTATTTCTCCCATGTGATTTGGAACAAATAAAATAAGATTCAAAACCTATTAAACTAATACAAAAGGAGGGGGACACTCCCTTAAATTAAGGCGAGATCTAGGAGATACTCCCCCCTTTCTCCCCTCCTTTGGTCCCACCTTCTAGAAGCCCACAATGGAAGGTTTGACTGACCCCACATGGGCCCCAGTGATGAGGTGGATCAATGGGAGGTGGGATGGGGGGCCCGTGGGACCCGGGTGGTCCCAAATTACAAATAAACCCCTATTACAATCCAAATTACAATCTAAATAAAATACACACACCATACAAACAAAAGACGAAAAATACCGAGACTCAAGGGGGAGTCTCTAGACCGTCTCCGAGCCATATGGATGCCGAAGTGGCTCGAGTGGTGCTCCGCGTACAGTACCGGTGGCTCGCCGGCTCGTGCCTCTCGCGTGCTCTGGTGTCCGCACCAGTGCTCTTCGAGGGCCGAACATCACGTTTCTTTAGAGTGACGTGACATAGAAAGGTTCTAGGGTTTTTAGGTACAACCTGCTCGGTGGCCTTGAGGGAATCCAAGGCTTCGCGTAGACTTATGGAGGTCTCTATGATGAAATCACCAGTCCAAAGGAAGGAATATCTCGGGGAGGGCTCAATCATCACTGAGAGTTAGGGGCTATACGAAAAAATAACGTGAAACGTTGGACTATATCTATGGACTGAGACACAGTGCCATAGACCCGCGGTGTGGGCCGGGAAAAATGCGTTAAATCTGTGAAATAGAAAAATTTTGTGCATGTACAGAAGGCGCTATTTAATGAAATAGCGACCTTCTGAAGGGTAGCACAATCAAAATTTATATCAGAATTTTCATGAATATAATGGAAATTAACGACATTGTATAAGGGCGTAAATTCTAAGATTTTCTAAAAATAATATTTATGATTTTCAAATAGCGACTGAGTATAGTGGCGTTCATTCTTGAATGATGCCCTGACCTCGATCGTCAATTCATAATTTTCAATATATTCTACTTTTGCTGATTATTTACAAATTAGCGCCCTTTCATGAGGGCATTCATTATTTAAATAGTGACTATGTATCTGTCGCCCATTATTTGTCTGATGCTATGCATTGGGTAGGTACAATCACAAACACATGGTATTTTTTTGTTTATCAAACAGGAAACTAAAGACATGAACGGATAGAGAAAAATATCAGGATTTCAGGAACATGCTCATGCAACATTTTTAACGTCAGGTTTTACAGATATTGATTTTTAAGCAGGTGATATTTATTATGTCCTTAAAAGAAATAGCGGATTGAAAAGGGGTCATTCATTAAATGACGCCTTGACCGCTATCACTATTTCAGGAAAATTAGCGACCGTGCATGCGGTCGTTCATTAAATAAGCGCCCATGACAGGGTCACTATTGACTAAAACATAGTATAAGTCTACTGAAACTGAAACAGAAATCCAAGTATTATCCTATATGACCTATATGAAGGAAAACCATGGTGATTAAGAGGTTGGGCTTCGTAACTTGAGAACACCTACCTCGTGTGTGGATTGGATCGATGAACGGAAGAAGAAAGAGGGAATAGTGGCCTCCTCACGTAGCAGAACAAGGAAGATGGATGGAGCTTCTTCATGTTGCAGGCAAACAACCGGAGGAAGCAAAGATGAAGAGGAAGAAGCCAAGCCTTCAGCACTGCAGGTGGATGCTTGCACGTACGAGGAAGACTTCTTCAGCAGGATGGGGTCCTTCGAACGTAGTAGCTTCAACAAACTTGGCTCTGTTCAATGGGGATGCGTTTTATAGAGAAGCGGGGATTCTAGAGGGATCAGAGGCCATTGAGAGCAATGTTTACAGCCGTGTAATATGTTACTCCATCCCCTGCCAAAAACCCAGCCGCCTGCCCTATTTTCATTTGTGAAACCCTAAAGGCATTGTTGCACAGCCATGTGGTTTGGGCCATCCAATTGCATGCACGTTAAAAGGGTTGGCTTTGCTATGGGTATATGTTATTATGGGTTTTGGGTTGGTTTGTGTACGTGAGGCATATAAATGGGTTCGTTTAGTTTTGGGTGAAAGCCCATGTACATGAGTTATGTTCATTCAATTGGGTTTATGTACGTGTACATATGGGTTAATATAAATCTTACATTTTCTTTATTTGGCCTTTCTTATATTATTGTAAGGATTTATTTATTTCAAGCACTTTTATTCCTTATTATTTATCCGGGGTGCTACACCCTCCCCCACTTAGAACAATTTGGCCCCCAAATTCAATCGCGCGTACGATTAGGTAGAGGGTATAATTACTTACAGCTTAGAATAAATCAGGAAATCTTTTCCGCATAGATTCTTTGGTTTCACACGTGGTTTCTTGTTCTAAGCACTTGTTCCATTGCACCTTAACCATAGGAATAGTCTTGTTCCTCAGAACTCATTCTTTTCGGTCGAGGATCTTTATCGACTTCTGTTCATAGGTGAGGTCCTTCTGTATTACCAAGTTATCATGGTCGATGACATGGAAAGGATCATGCACATATTTCTTCAACATCAAAACATGGAACACATTGTGTACTTCAGATAGTTATGGAAGCAAGGCATTGCGATAGGCTACCTCACCAACTCTTTCCAGCACTTCGAACGGACCTATAAACCTTGGTGTAAGCTTACCCTTAACATCGAATATTCTAATGCCTCAACCAAGAGAGACTTTAAGGAAAACATGATCTCCAACTTGGAACTCCAGATCTCTTCTTCTATTGTCAGCATATGACTTCTGCCTGGACTGAGCTATCTTGAGTCTATCCCTGATGAGCTGGACCTTCTTAGTTGTGCCTCTCACCATATCCGGGCCTAGTATTTTTCTTTCGCCGACTTCATCCCAGCATATAGGAGATCGGCAACTCCTGCCATAAAGTGCTTTGAATGGAGCCATCTAAATACTGGCCTAATAGTTGTTGTTATAAGCAAATTTGGCCAGGGGCAAGTGGTCATGCCAGCTTCCGCTGAAATCGATGACACATGCCCTTAACATATCTTCAACAACCTAATTAGTTCTCACGGTCTTATATTATTTTTTTGTGTTTTGTGGTGTGATGTGATTATGTGTGTAGTGAATGTGAATATGGTTTGAGCAAGTGATACACTAACTCAAGCAAACAATATCAAGCATGAAATTCATGGGCATGTCATCTCAAGAGTGTAGAAAATAAAGGAAAACACACGCTGGGACGTGGAGGAAAGGGATAAAAGAAAAGCACACACCGTGGGTGTGGAGTAACTAAAAGTAACGAAAGAAAATAGAAGATATAATGAACTAGTTGACAAACACCCAAGGAAAGAGGGATGTGATCGCTACCAAGGTAAACAATACAGTAAAGCCACACTATGTACCTTGGAAAGAGCCGAGTGAAGCCACCCGCCCACAGGATAAAGAAACCAGGTGCTACGACGGAAAATGGTCTTCAGATGACCGCAAAGTAAAGGCAAACGGTCCTGTGATAGACCGCCTGAGATCCCCAAACGGTCTTCCCAAACAGCGGCTAAGCGCGCCCAAATCAGAAACGTGGAACTTGAATCTCCACCCCTCTTGGCCGGCCAGAAGAGCTGGGCCTCGTGCAATGAGCTCTGTAAACCTGCAGAAGAATGTAGACACGAAGAAAAACAACCAAATAAGACCTTGGACTAGTGTAGTATCTATAAAGCAATTAAACTAAGATGCATAAAAGGAAGGCTGAATACCTGAGGGTTGGTGGTTTTTTAACCCCTGTTAGGCGTAGAAAAGAGTGGGAGGATGTTTGAAAATGATGAAAGTGTAGAGGAACGTGGAAGAGGAAGAGGGAATATGCTATGAAGATGTAAGAGGGGAGAGGGAAAATTTAAAGAAAAAGACACAAACTAAACCAAATGAAATTCAATACTCCCTGAACCAGAAGTCTTAAGGACGTAGAAAAGATTTCTCCCTGGTTGGTACTTGCCATAGGATGTAGCAGCACTTCGATGCAAGCTCCAGAGATCTCCCCCTCAAGCCATGAAGTCAAGGGCTCTATTTATAGACCCCCCACACTCTCAGGTCGAGTTGGAGAGATAATGACACGAAAATAGGCCTGAACTTAGATAAATCTTGAAGATAATACTCCCAAGAGTCCATAGAAATAAACGGAAGCTTCTGAGGATCACTACTCAAAGGGAAATCATCAAATCATGGACTCTAGTTCGACTACGGCCGCAGAGAGGAAGAACAAACAGAGTAGGACTCTCTGTCTCCCCTAACGGTCTTACGATAGACCGTAAGGCTTTAAAAAATGGTCGACCGATAGACCACAAGCCTCGGTCGTCCACAAAGAGATAAGGCCAATGAAACCCAACAAGACTCTCTACTGCCTAACAGTCTAACAAATAACCGCCAACCGTCACTTAACGGTCGTACGATAGACCGCAAGGCTGATAGGCATGGCAAATAAGATAAAAGCCAATAAATCTTCATATAAATCTACCAAAAAAATCTTACCAGCCCTTATCCAGGCCCAATAAGCTCAAATGACGAATAATAAAAAGAACCAAGCCTAACCAGGGAGAGTGACCCATAAGAATAAGCCCAAAAATGATAAAAAAAATGGCCCAATAACTGGTAAACAACTCGGGACATCATAAAAATAGATAAGGAGATGACCCAACTCATTGGTCATAAAACGGATGTCAACAGATGCCCCTCCTTAACGTCCTCTTTGCAGGGGAGCGAGCGGAGGTGAAGCGAAAGTGAAATGGAACATGGAGATGAAGCAAAAAATGTAACGAAGTGGACTGAAAAGTGGACGTTAAGGTAAACGACACCCATCCTCAACCAACGAGCGGTAGGAATCTTTCAAAAAACTCCAAACTAATCACAAGGAATGGACAAACTGAATGATGCATGTCTGGAGGAACTAATAACTAAAGGAAATAAAAACACGACCAACCACCTCACTGGAACACATAGCTAATAGGCAGTCGGAGCAAGCAGAAAAGATAAGTAACTAAACTCCAGACAGGAATCTTTAGCTAACCAGACCGAGCAAACAGACCGAAGGAAACCATCCAACTCAGAATGGAATGATTCTCTTTACCCAAGACCATGGACACAGTTATCCACCGGTACTGAGACACCTCGGATAGATCAGGGCACATGAATGCTCAAATATGCGCATGATGCATTCTGGGCTAAAATAAAAGAAATCATAAAAATGAATGCAAAGAAAGGAATAAAATAGGAAGATACTCGAGAATAGTATTGCTAGACAAGATAAATCATGGTCAAGACACTATCTGCAACCACGGCGTGCAAGATAGAACCATCACCCCCAACTCTTCCAACCCAACGGCCTAGGGGAACATCAAATCCCATAACACATGAATGACTAGTCAGTTCTCGAGATAATATATCATAGATACCATATAGTAGTGCACTAAGGGACTAAAGATCGAGATACTTGCCTGACTAACCTACCTGGCGAGAAAGCAACGGGATGATGGCGTTTATGACTTTGACAATAAAAGGGGTTAGCCATCAAATAATTATATCCATAGAATAAGCATGAAGCATAACTGAGATGAACCACATAAGAACGGAGCAAAGAATGAAGCAAATACATTATCTCCAATTATCACAACATTCAAATGCCAAACGGTCATGTAAAGACCGCAAGCGAGACCTAACGGTCTACCAGAAGACCGCCAACCTAGGGCGGTTCACATTCCCCAATGGGCGTGACCTTGATGAAAAATAGTCTAGGTAGGACCGCTAAGGATGCTCTAACGGTCTATCGAACGACAGCAAGGACCTGGGTGAATTCAAAACCAGAACGGGTGTTCCCTCTCCCATTCTCACCCTTTCAAACTCTCAAACCACCCTACCACCGGCGCCGAGCACCTCACACCCAAAGATGGTGAAGAAGAGGGTGATACGGCGGTTCCAACGCCGTATATCTAGAGAGACTACGACCGCGGCTCCGATGGATCAACCGGAGGAGAGAACACCACCGCCGTCTCAACCGGAGATTGGAGAACCTCAACTATGGTGCCTGAGGGACGCGCCGGAGATGAGGAGTGTGAACCCACAACCGAGGAAGCGCCAGAGGCGGCGGCCGGACGTCGGTCACCCGAGGTAGGTCGAGACCCATAAAAAACCAATTTTTATTGCTTTGAGTGCATGCATGGGGGTAGAAAGGAAAGAAATGGGTCAGGAGAACCCATAGAACGATTATACAGGCCTTTAGGGCCTTCCCACAAGCCTGGGAGAACGGTGGAAAAACTGCCATTACGGCGGGAGCCTAGCGGTCCTTCCAGCGACTGCTAGGAAAGCAAACAGTCAAGACCAGACCGCTAAGGAAAAAGAAACGGTCAAGTGATGACCATTAGGGAACCAGAGAGGAAAACAGAAGATTTTTTTTCCTTTTGTTTTCTTATTTTCATTTGAATGCAATGCATGATTACAAACTATATGGATGACTAACTTTGACCATTTAAAATGTATGCAAGGAAAGAGAGGGACTAGGATATCATGGCTGTAGGTCCAAGCAGTATACATCGTGCTGTCGGACTTCTAGAGAGAGAGGCTGGCTGCGATGGGGTTTGCTGAGCTCCTTGGGATAGAGGTTATGAGGATATAGACTACGTTGCTATACTCGCTGCACGACAGGTGGGACCCGGTCAGCATGGCCTTCCTGTTCCCGTGTGGGCATATGATCCCCACGCTGGAGGACGTGGTATGGATCACCGGACTGCGGGTGAATGGAGCACCAGTGATGGGGACGACATACGCCGACTACCGGGAGTTGGCGCGGGAGCTACTGGACTTAGAGCTGACGAGACCGGGACGCCACTCATCAATGCTGGCAAGAGCGACGCTCCAGAAGAGCCTGGGGCTAAGAGGAGCAACGATAGTCATGGGAGAGCAACCTGATGAGAACCTGGGACGTCTGACAGATAGAGCCAGAGAGAGAGTAGTTGCGGGATCGGGACCGGAGGGACACATCGTCCTTCGTCACTTCCTGATGCTAATGTTCGAGAAGCTGCTCTTCGCGACGAGGGCAGATGGAGTGAGCTACAAGCTCCTCCCACTGCTACGAGATCTGGACGGAGTGGGGGACTATGCATGGGCCGCCACGGCATTGGTGTTCCATTTCGACTCCCTCAGCACCACCGATCGGCAGACGATGCTGGGAGGGTTCTCGCCTCTTCTTCAGGTAAAATGCTCTACTTTAAAATGCTTATGCTTATGATTATGATTGCTATATGCTAACTTTTAACTAATGCAGGTATGGATCTATCTATACCACTCTAGCCTAGGGTGGGGAAAAGAGGTACATCCGGACCAGGTACCCTTCGCCAGGCGATGGATGGCGGTTCAGGACATGGGGTCGCTGTGATGCTTAGCGCGGGCGATCCAAGACGACATGAACACATTTCCTTATGCATCGGTAAGCTTCTAGACTTAAGTTTCTAAATGCACTAAAATGCTCTTATAAATGCTGACACTTGACTCAATTGCCCTTTCAGGTGTGCTGGACACCATACCATGACGAGGATCATGAGGGACAGCCCTGGGTGGAGGCGGCCCAAGCATACGCGGGACAGGAGGTATGGCTTCACTGCATGAACATCATCGAGCCTCTCCATCACTGCCTGATCATGAGGACCAGGGGCGTCCACCAGCCAGAGGTGGAGTTCCCAGCGAGGGATGATGAGCGCGTAGGACGGTCCTCGAAGGGACTGAGCGACGAGATCGATTGGGTCACCCAGGTGATCGACCAAGTGCGCAACTGGACGCGTATAGGTCAGGTGGTACGAGCCCAAGCTACTAGCGATGAGGCCTACCTAAGGACCTATGCTAGGAGATACATAGACTAGGTCTTCCGCGGTGCTCGACGACTGGTACGACTTTCTAAACTTATGCTTCTTAATTACTTCTAATGCACTGACACCTCGACTTGCTATATGCAGCTAGACCCCCAATAATGGATAGCGGAGCTCCAGGGTCTCCTTCACTCTACCGTTCAGTAGAGGGACGAGTTCCAACGCGCGCTAGAGCTTCTAGTGAGTTTCATTAAACCTTAGACTTAATATTCAAATGCTTATGCACTCAACTGACTTGATTTCTAAAATGCAGCGAGCCGAGGGAGCACAGCGGCAGGAACCGGATGCTCCATCCTCTTCTTCCCAGCCTGCGGGAGGCCGTACTGAGCGAGATGCCAACTTTGCTTGGGTGGTTGCTCAGGCAGAGGAGGCCGAGGCCACTCTCGCAGAGAGGGTAAGCAAACCAACCGATTTCCTTTGACTAAATGCTATGATAATGCAAATGACTGACATGATGAACATTTATGCAGGTGAGGGAGCTGAACACAACACTTAGTGAGGTAGAGCGTGCTCGAGTGGAGACGGAGCGACTCCAGGAAGAGCAAGAGTAGTCACAAGCCAAGGTGGAGCGACTCCGTACAGGAGCAGCGGACCTAGAGTGCTATCGGACCGAGGTGAGTGAGGCTCGATGCCAGGCCTATGACTTGAGGATCGAGTTGTGAGCCGTAGAGCGGACAATGCGGATGATAGGCCGAGGACCCGAGCGGAGTGCGTCGTAGAGCGGCGCACGGAGCAGCGCGTTTCCTGACTTTCTCACCAGCTCCTCCGACCTATGGAGGAATGAGGATGCAGAGAGGAGATGACGACGAGAAGAGGGCAGCACAGCCATGGGCCGCCTAGAGAAGCAGCACGAGGGCACCTGTGACAGTGGAGCTAGGTCCAGGAGAGGGACCTGTTGGGGAGTGATTTTGTACTTTTCTTTTCTTTATGGACACACATGTACATGACTCTATATTTAGTGAACATGTGATCTTTTTGTCTTTTGTTAAATGTAAATGCATGGATCTGAATGCTGAATTACTAACAACGACCTCTAGGACTGACAAAGAGTAGGAGAGAGAGAGTGTGTGAGAGAGGGAGAGAACTGATGAATCAAACAGGACAAAAAGTATGAAAAGGGTCTTCTGGAAGACCGCAAGGAGGAACAAACAGTTGAATCATGATCGTTAGACAAGCGGGAGAGAAGGCGGTGAAGGAGATGAGGAAACAGTTGCCTGATGACCGCTTGAGGGAACCTATTGGTCGCTCGATAGACCGCAAGGGTGAAGACTCAGTCAAATCCGAGCGGGACTCTCCGGGAGAGTCCCAACCCGTGGCTAGAAGCACCTAATCTGCACTAAGACCTATCCTAACTTAAATTGAGTCCACCTAGCCTCAATCCTAATGCATTAGGACTAGAATTAGAGCCCTATAACTAGGAATAGACCCAGAATTTGCAACTCACAGAAATTTCTGCTTTAAGCTTTGAAAACTTCATAAAAAGGTACTCAAATCACCATGAAGAGGAGATTTGAAGTTAGCACTATGGGAGAGGTCATTTACACTGGGCCAAAGTTGGCTAGGAAGGAGCATGGGGAGCTACAGCGGCTGACTTCCATCTCAAAGCACTTGAGCACAAGCTCTTCAAGAGAGGTGAGTTCAAATTAATTTCAAAAATTCATGAATTTCCTTAAGTTTCTTCTCATGGCATTCTTCTTCTTCTTCTTTTCTTTTTTATTCCTCTTTCTAGCTCCTTCCTAGCCCAAGATGCTACTCTAGCTTGAAGTGGGTGGCTCCCATGATAAAAGAACTTCCTTTAGAGGTCCTCTCAATCTTAAGGGCATGGCACCTTCACCCTTTAGTAGTTCTAGCCACAAATTTCCAAAAAATTTCATTACATTGGCCTAGCATTTCAGCTCTAGTGGAATTATGGCATCCTCAAACACACACCTTCATGTTCCCAACCTTTGAAGCTATTGTCCTTATAGAAGAGGTAGAGACCTACCTAGCCCTTCCTAAGACTAAGGTGGGGGATGAAGACTTGGTGTGTCATACGGTTGAACCTATAGATCCATCACTCATCTTAGGGATTTCATACACAACCCAAACGATGTGAAAACCATGATTAGATCTCGCCATATCCATTTGATACCCATGGCCTAATGGGTCATTTCCCATTGCAAAAACAAGTGGGGGAGGTATGAATCCATAGCGAAAGCTACCTCCATTTGCTTGTGCGGGGTCTTGCTCTTTTCCACCACCGATCACCTCTTAGATATTCAAAACCTCAGCATCATTAGTGGGTTGTGGCAGGGTTTATCTATCTCCCAAGCTGTCCTCTCTTACCTCTATGAAGGCCTTAGTTTAGCTTCTTTAGGGGGGGCCCTCTTTGGGTCTATGATCATCTTGGAATGTTGGATGGGAATTAGTCTCAAATTTCTACCCAAGGAGGACATGCCATCAGCTAGCCGCATATTCGAGAGCCACCCACTCTTCTTTATAGGAGGTGCCTCTAGGTTTCCTTCACAGGTTGAATGTCGGACTACATATAAGAAGACAAGGGATGAATGGCGCTCAACACCTTCCCAATTGACAAGTTCGTGATGTGACCCCGGGTTCTTCAAGGCACTACCCTTTTACTACCCCGGTGACAGCGCCTAAACCTGCGGCTAGTGTGGAACACTACCTTGGCGATCTACAACCCACACTGGTGCTACTTACAAATTGGGCTTCCCCATACTATGGTTCCAACACTGTCACACTGCCCTCCCCTTCAAGCTAGGAAAATTGGGACTAAGGAGGACGAGTGGGTGATCCGGAGCGCTCTGACCATGTGGGAGATCAGCCATGTCCGTGCCTTGCAAGCAGAAGTGACAGAAGATGAGGAGGAGTACCGAGCATACGTGAAGGAATTACGCAAGATCTGGCCTCGCGCAGATGCGAAATTAAACTTGCATTAATCATGTATTTAAAATTATGGAAAGAATAAATGTATTATGAACCTTGAATGAATGAAATGCAATATTGCACTTGAAAGATTTCCAGTGAGCTTGTCTCTTAGCTTGATGGTTTAGATAGAACAAGATCCTCTATTTGAAAAATGGTCCAGCAAAGGACCGCCAGGACCTCCTAACGGTCTGGCGATAGACCGCAAGGGGAGAGACCCAGGAAACTGAGTGTTTTTGGCTCTCGGGAATGGCATGCGGTCACCACTTGACCGCTAGGAAGAGACTAACGGTCCACCAAAGGACCGCAAAGGATGAAATACAGAGAAACCTGAGAGTTCTGGTTCTCGGGTGAGAAAAACGGTCCCCTCATGACCGCTTAGGAAGGATTAACGGTCTTACAAAAGACCGCAAAGGGACCGGAGATAGAGAAACCTGTGAGCCTTGAATCCTGGGCAACGGAACCCGTGTCTGCACACACTTAAAATAAGAAACAAGTTAGATCTGCTCTTGGACTCAATCCCTTGCCTGCAACAAGTTAGAAAATGACCAATCCTTGATATTTGGTCAAGGGGTGGAGCCTTATTAAATATGCGAGATGTAATGAAATGTATAAATGCAATGCATGCTATGCAAAGGATGATGTTTTTTTTGTTAAATTTTTAAAAATATCTAATTTTTGTTGGGTTTTGAAATATCTAATTTTTTTGGATTTTGAAATATCTGATTTTTTAGATTTTGAAATATCTAATTTTTTAGATTTTGAAATTTCTGATTTTTTTGGATTTTACTATATCTAATTTTTTGGATTTTAAAATATCTAATTTTTTGGATTTTGAAATATCTGATTTTTTTGGATTTTGAAATATTTTATTTTTTAAATTTTGAAGTATCTGATTTTTTTGGATTTTGAAGTATCTGATTTTTTGGATTTTGAAGGCCAACCCCGTCCCGACGATAAGAGCCCTACCTGTCCCACTAGGAATCTCCTGAGGTTGGCGTGCTTTTAAGGTGATAATCCCCGGCCGGGGACCAATCCATACGACGGTGCTTCTACAGAGGCCACACCTAGGGTACGGTCTAGTCCTAACAGAAAAAAAGGAAATTAAAGAGGTAAGCTTAGGCCAGGTATAGAGGTTTTTAGGGCTTGAATCCTTCTCATGACAACCCTTTCAGAGATTCAGTCTGTTACGCCGAGGCTTTGTGTCCATCATTGAACCTTTATCCATTTTAGGCATGCATACGACCGGGCTCATAACGTCCTGCGGGGAAACTGTACTGCCACTCTTGACATGCCTAGTGTCATTCTTTTGATTATTTGGGCTTTCAGCTTTGAGCTTGAACTTTTGACTTTGATTTTTGCTCATCCTCTTTTCTTTTTCTTTGGTTCCTTTGTTGTTGCTTTTCCTTGTGGAGTTAGGTCATAACGGACTGTCCCTATTTGAGACCTCCTTTCATTGGGGTGCCTATATCAGTCATCGCCCCCTTATTCGCCTCTTGCCCCTAGATTCAGTCGAAGAGAGAAATGGATAGGGACTTTCACTTCCCCCAAGCATGGCCAGAGGAGAAATAGTGTTACACAAATGTGGAAACCCGACTAGGGATGCCTTGAAGTGTGTGAGTGCCAAGCTCAGAATCTTCCTTCGCGATTGAGGAAAGGAGCACCTTGCTACCGAGCCTTTATTAGCCTGACTCTAAGGAAAAAAATTCTTAAGATACAACCCATTCCAAGCGTAAGATAGCTCCCCACCTTCCGCGTTAACTAGATGATATGCATTCCCTGGATAAGCCTCTCTAACGATGAACGGCCCTTCCCAGTTAGGTTACAATTTAGACCTAGGACCTCTTGACCTAATGAATTTATGTTTCAAAATCATATCACTTATTTGAAATTTACGTTCAATTACCTTCTTTTAAAAATAACGTGAAACTCTCTTTTGATAAACAGACACGTGATCAGCTACAGTTAGCCTCTTCTCATTCAAGAGTTCCAACTGGACGAGTAACGCCTCTCGACGTTCATCGAGATTAAGTTTCTTATCTAGCTACACCCTTAGGGAAGGGATCAAGATCTCGTATGGGAGCACCGCCTCCATCCCGTAAGTGAGAGCATAGGGGGTTTGCCTCATGGGAGTACGGACGGAGGTGCGGTAAGCCCATAGAGCTTCCACCAATCGTTCAGGCCAATCAGTAAATTTGTGAGATTCACATGTCTTCTTTATGATTTTGAGAAGGGTTTTATTAGTGGCCTCGGCTTGAACATTGCCTTGAGGGTAATATGGATATGAAAGATGCAATGCAATATTGAACTTGTTATAGAGGTCCTGAAGCTCTTGTGAGATGAACCGGATTCTATTTTCGGTGACGATGCTACTTGGTACCCCGAACCGCGAGATGATGTTCTTTAGAATGAAGCGGCACACCGTGGTTGTTTTGATCTCTGCATATGCTTCCGCTTCGACCCATTTGGTGTAGTACTTAGTGGAGGTAAGGATGAAGGATTTCTGCTTAATCTGAGAATTGGGATCACCGAGCGGGCCAATAATGTCGAAAGCGTACATAGAGAATGGCCAAGGGACAGAGAGAGGGTGAAGAGATGAAGTAGGAGCATGGATTTTATCAGCATGGAGTTGGCATTTAAGACACCTCCGAATATAGAGGGAGCAATCTTCCTCTAGAGTGGGCCAATAATAACCCTACCTAAGGATCTTCTTTACTGGAGACTGGCCATTGACATGACCTCCACACTCACTTGAATGGGCTACCTCGGCCACTTTCCAAACTTCATCATCGTCCAGACATCTCATGAGCATTCCATTGAGAGCGCGCATGTACAATTCTCCAGTAATGATAGTGTACCTCGAAGCGGCTCTTCTAATAGCCTTATGTTGTTCAGCACTTGTCCCTTCTGGGAACGATCCATCCCTGTAATACAACTCGATTTCATGGAACCATGGCAATTCTTCTTCCACCAAGATCTCTTCTAACTCTATTAAAAATACTTCCTTCAAACCTTCCTTCTCAGCCCTCACCTCTACAGTTTTCCTAAGGTTGTCATACCAAGGATTGTGAACGTGTCACATAGACATTTTAAAAAGAAAAGGAAAATATTTTAAAATAAAAGATGAAAATGGGTAAAAATGATGCTAAAATATGTGGTACATGAAGAAAAAGGGGAGCATGAGATGCTCAAAGGAGGGTGATCGCTAGAGGGGTTACCTCAAAAAATATAGGATGATTGCATGTACCTTGTATGAGGCGGGAAAATTGCAAGTCCTTCCTTCCTCCTTCTACCGGCCGGCCGATGAAGGGGGGTTTCTAGTTTGATTACCCTTGCAAAAACACACAAAACAAATAAAGATATTGATTAGCCAAGTGTGTAGTATCAATGTTCTAAAAATATAGAATCAATCAATATGGGCATGAACACACCTTGTTTGTTTTGGTTTTAAAACCCCTATAAGGAGTAACAAGGTATGAAATATGGATGCAATGATATGCAAATATGATGTGCTGATAATTTTCTATAGCAAATATAGCTAGAAGAATATAGTGCGTATGATGATATAATAACTAACAAACTAAAGACCAAAGAAGAAAGCCATGCTGCTATGTGTGCAGCAGTAAACGGGGGGAAATAAGAGGGTCGCGGCAGCTGCAGGATGAAGAAACGAGGATGAAGAAAACGACGCCTGGAGGAAAAGCCTTCGTGGAGGAAGAAGCTTGGAAGAAGTATCTGCAAAAGAACAAACACTCTTCACTCTGTAAAGAATTCTCACAGTATTCTTCTTCTTCTATTTTTACTCTCTTGTTGTTCTTCTATTGTTCTTCACTTGCGCACGTGAGGGATTCAAGGGGTATTTATAGGGCTAAAACCTTTTGTTTCAGTAGGATTAAAACCAATATATCAATCCTCCAGCGAAGATCCCCCTTCCCAATCGAACACAATGTGTAAAATGGGGAAAGGATGATTACTGGAAATTAGCAGGAGAAACGGAGACGGAAGTGAAAATGACGACATTGATAGGGGTGTTAATTGAAATGACGACAGCAACACAGTCGTTAATTCTTGGATTTAATTATGGCAATAAAAGACTTTCCTTATTTTAAAAAATGATAAATGACTTCTGCTTGAATGGGCGTTAAATAATCGATGCCCCTGTGATTGACGTCAATTCTTTGAGTTTTAATTTGATTAGGATTCGTAAAATCCAGGAAACAACGCATGTATGAATAGTCGTTTATTAATGAAACCACGACCCCAATCAAGTCGTCATTTAAATGACGCCCTTCCTCCAGGCGTTAATCACAATTTATTGTGGAAAAGATGTGAAATAATCAGAAAAACTTCATATTAAGCTAATATTGAAGTCCACTTTGGGGCGTCACGTGGTGACATGAGATTTACTCATCATAGCATCGATTTTGGCGTGTCTACAGCTGCCCCGCCTTGGCGTCTGCTTTGCAAGGAGTGACACAGAATGAAGCAAAAGTGTAACAAGCAAAATGAAGTGAGAATGAACCGATAAGTAGATGCCAAGGTGTGATGTGACACACCTCCGACACTAAGTGTTGGAAATCTTTCCAAGATCTTGAATGAAACAACCTTGGATGATTACGAGAAAGTAATGATTGGCTGGATGAAAGAACTAAACTTATAAACGAAATGTGCACGAGGGCACGGAAGGAAATACACCATTGGAGAGTGGTTACTAGCTAATGTGGACGTGCTACAACCAAGGTGGATTTGCAGGAAAATAAAATGAATTGAGATAAAGACCCAGCGAATGAATGCTTTCAAGGAACCAGCCTGAGCGGCTTCAAAGAGAACACATTACTCGATGTGGGAATGGAATATCTCATGTTGACTCAAAATAAGAGCATGTGGACCTCATTATTTTGCGTAATATGAGGATTTTCATCATTAAAGCTCAAAGTCCTACATGATGCATGCTGGGCTAAAAGAAAAATTAAAACAAACTAAAATAGAAAATAATCAAGGATAGTATTGCTAAACCATCCAGACTTGGTCAGGAATCCAGATCTCTAAACTGACACTAAGCCAAACCCCGTTTATCCATGCGTCAACTCAGAAAGTGGAACCATCATCCCAAATCTTAAATGACTCAACGGCCTATCCGTGTGATCAAGACTCCCCTGGAACTATCACTATTTTTGATGAAGGGGAACTCCAATTCCAGGTTCATCTGACCCACAAGGTCCTTGATATGCTATAATAGAGTAGATATCATATAGTAGCAATGCATATAGAAAGATGATACAAATAATGGAATTATGTTACCAGTAGAAGAAGTCTTGCATAGCCTGCTCTTCTCCTGTGGCCACCGATCGTTAGCTCAACAAAGAATCATCAGCTCAATAAAGCTCAAAATATGATCATAAGTGCATGATATAATTAATTCCATCAAGATATAAAGCACTTAAGTTCATGATAATCATAATGCTGTAAAACAGTTCAAAAGATGCAAGCTCAGGAAATGACGACATCTCATTAAGGCGTTATAAGCGTAAATGACGATAGCCACGATGCCGTTAATTACTTTCGCTATTTGATTTGGAATCAGACTGCAAATGACGCCCGTACGCAAGGCGCTGAATAAATGATGACATAATCAATGTCGCTAATAAAGGAAATGACGCCAGGACCTATGTCGTCAATTAACTATAAACACTGGTGCTCCGTTCCCTGCTCGGAAACAAAACTCCAGCGACTGAAGTCGACTCAAACACTGATTGCAGTTGTTTGACAATGGCCAAAGCTTCAAAAGTTTATAAAAGGATGCACCTTCTGCTAAACCAAAGACATCAGAACACTGGACTCTGCAGCAACCGAGCTTCAACAGTAAATCGGGAACAGAGAACAGAGGGACCTCTTCATCAATCGGAAGAAGAAGAAGATGGACATGATGTTGATGCACGGGCCTTCAAAGAAGCCTCGGATGGGATTTCCTACGATATCTGAAGTTGCTGGGCACATTAGCGGGAGGATAACTATGGGCCAAGTAAGTTATTTGATCTTAAGCTTTTTATTGTACCCTCTCTCTCTTCTCTCAAAATTCTGATCACATTCCTCTTTTCTTTTCTCCTTTTTTTATTTCTTTTAGGATTACCCAAATGTACCGGGACCTAGAAGATTCTTGAAAATCAAATGGCTCCCCCTACTCCTCTCTAAATTGTCTTTAGACATGAGATCTTTACTCTCCAGGTGGCACCTTCTTTGTCTTGTAACCCATGCTACCCATTACAATGACACCCACCTTGATTGGGCCTCCATCGGAGCTCTAATTGAACTATGGCATCCAAACACCCATACCTTCCTATTTCCTACCTTTGAAGCCACCATTCTCCTAGAAGAAGTAGAATTACTCCTTCGGTTGAAGATAATGAAACAAGGTGATGAGACAAAGATGGTTAGCGTGGCAAGACCAATAAATGCTCATGAGATACTATCTAGCCTCATACCAAGTCCTAACCTAGTGAACCAAATCAAGGCCAACAAGGGGATTAATCTTTTAAAGCTAGCCTCATGGGTTTACAAAAGGATGGACCAAGCTCAAGAAGATGATGAGTTGTTGGAGAAAGTGATGAAGGGCTTTGTTATATGCTTGGTAGGAGCTCTCCTCTTCCCTTCAATGGAGGATTACTTAGAAGAGTGCCACTTGAATGCCATTGCTAGTATTTTGGAAGGCAAAAGAATAGGGCCGGCGATGCTAGCCAATCTCTACAATGGGCTCACCTTCGCTTCCTTGGGGCGGCCTCTCTATGGGTCAATTGAAGTCCCGAGTTTAAATGGCACCCAAGAGGGGGGTGAATTGGGTGTTAAAAAATTAATGAAGATTTTTTTTCTTTTTGTATAAAATATGTGATAGAATGCTATATGAGAGACAAGGATAACAGAGACAAAAAAACAAGGCAAGATCTAAAAGGTGATAAATGGATTATTCAGGATAAACGAGAATAAAACTGAACTGGAAATCACACATGCAATTTGCACAGAATGGGGATAGAAGAAAAGGAACAAATCACACGGCAACAACGATTTTTAGGTGGTTCGGATGCCACAACGGCAACCTACGTCCACCTCTCACGGACTGTGAGGATCCACACACTATCTTGTAAAAGGTTACAAGATCAACCACACACAACACTTACACACTGGGAAGAGGAGTTCCCGCGAAGATGTAAGAACACCTTAATACACACACAGCTACACGGGAGGACACACACAAACACACACACACGGATCTAAGAAGATCCACACACATCGAAATATTTTAACAACTACAAGATCCACATATGAAGCTTAAGAAGGCAAAAAGAATTTAGAACACAATAGAAGAATCTTGATTTGCTCCCCCTTAATGGATGGTTGGATGCTTTGGATGCAGCTTGAATCCTTGGGCTGATCTTCACTTGACTTGATGAAGAAGGATGAAGAACTTCTCTCGGATCACTGTTCACATCTATAGTGCCAAATCCCTTCTCTTCCTCTTGGCAGCCTCCCTTTGATCTTGCTTGAGCATTAGGGTTTTCCAAACCCTCTTGTGTAAGTTATATAGGTTCTTGAATGGTCCAAGGCCTCCCCCAGACTAGATCCACAATATCTGGAGAGTTTGGTAGCTTAGGGATTAAACAATTCCCATGAGAGTGGCTTATCTCGAAAGGTTAAAAAGTCAACAATTGTTGGCAGCTCGGGGCTGGCGGTCGACCTCCAGGGTCTGGCGGTCGACCGTCACTGAGAAACCTGCAAGTGGCCGGTCCCTGGGAAATCCAGCCGACCGGGATTTGAGGGGCGGTCGACCGCCACTGTGACAGACTGTAGAGAATTGCATTCTGTTATTTCAGGTCGACCGGGGTCATGCTGGAGGTCGACCGGACTATCAAAAAACCTAAAAAATAAGAGTTTAGCCCAGAGAACCATATCCACAAGATCGAGACATGAATTGGATGCATGTTTATGGGAAATGTCAAGTTCATTTGAGATCTGAGAAAGCCCATTCGGAAGGCTAAAACCTTAAGCAAAAGCATGAAAAAATCCAGCCTTGAAAACGTGTGAAAAACACTTGGGTCAAGGATTCCAAACAGGAGAGCCACCAAAGGTCCTTGGTTTTGTTATCATCAAAAACACTGAGATAGATATACAACAATCTCCCCCTTTTTGATGATGACAAAACGCTAGGCTTACACACCAAGGTTTATGTTGTAAAAATTCAAATTGAACGTTGTGCTAGAAATGTCATTCACCAAAACAAACCAATCAACACGATGTAGCACAGATCACTAGACAGGCAATAAGAATATGAAATGAGACACCAAAGCCAACAAATGAATTCAAACACCAGCGCTTTCAATTCATCATAGGTTCATTACAAGATACATTAGTGCGAGTGGATGCACGACTCTAAAACCAAAGTCTAAGCAAAAGACTAACGCTACAGACAACCCTCACATGACATGCAAGAAAGCAACCCAACCACACAACGACATACATAAGTAAATAACAAGCCTGCCCTACTACTTCTCCCCCTTTGTCAACAGCAAAAAGGGATGGGATAGATGAAGGAGGGACTCAAGCAGCACTGGATCAAAAGAGAACATGCTAGAGGTGAAAGCAAAACAAAGCCTCATGGAGCATCTGCAGGAGGGGGCTGATCGGCGGGAGGTGTAGGTGGAAGGCCAAGGTGCTGACGAATGGCGCTAAGTTGGTGGCCATGACTGTGAAGAAGATCAAGAACATGACCAATGGATACATCACGAGCCGCATCCTGGCGCCGCATGCCAATAAGGGAGAGCTGCAAGAGGGTAAAGGATCGGCCAGACTGAGCGAAATCTGCGCGGAGAGAAGTCATGTGGGTGGTGAGAGTGGCCATCTGAGTAGAGAGAGTCTCAAAAGTAGTAGAGAAGGTGTCCAAACGCCCTGATAGGGTGTCAAACGCAGTGCCCATATTGTCTCCAAGGGTAGAGAGACGATCCCCAAGGTTATCCACACGAGTCTCCAAGCCGGTAAGCCGCCCGTCAAGAGCCTCGTAGTCCACCGAAGGGCGCTGTCCGGCCCCCTGAGTGGAGGATTCCCCATGGTGAAACTGGGGTGGAGGAGGCATCTCAAGATCCTGGTGAAACGGGGACGAGGGAGGAGGCTGCTCCTCAGCGGGAACTGGAGGAGGGACATCCCCGTCGCCTTGCTACTACGCTGGCGCATCATCTTCCTCACGGAGCTCATCTCCCCCATAAACTGGAATGTCCCGCACAAGCTCGCCGTCGGGACCAAAGTAGTAGCCAAAATCTGTGAAAATTTTATGCTTATTGTACACATCATCCGGCCGAACATAGATGAACTGCTCATTTGCCACATTAATCCCGGCATGAATAAAGACTCCGGTCAACTGCGAAGCATAGGGAAGAGACCGCCGGAGGTAGGTACGATAGGTTCCAATCAGATCAGTCATGAGCCGACCCATATTGATTTGAATACCATTCATAACATGATAGAATAGAAAACGCTGAACCTCTGTAACCTCATCCCGACCGGCCACTTTGGGATAAATCAATGATGTAAACATGTGGTGCAGGACTCGCTGTATTGAAGGAAAATGATTGGCATTTAGCTTGATCAAATTGCTCATACCGTGTACATACTCACAGCTGGTCATAGCAGTAAATGTTGCTGGAACTTCACCAAAACCATATGCCCTATCTGCACCCATGGCGGATACTCCTAGGGCCTGCTGAAAAAACTCCGGAGTGATATGAAGCTCCACACCCTCAACCGTGGTGTATAACAGGTCATTTCTCACAGCTAAAAAGTCATAGAACTGCTGCACCAACCGAGGATAATACCTATTGTACCGGGTAACAAAATCCATCCAACCGTCCTGAACCTCAAAAAGAGCGCACAAATTCGGGAAGAGCTCATTCACCTCATCAAAGTCAACCAAGCGAGGGTCGATAATAGGACGTGAAGGTAAGGGTGCTCGAGGCAGAGGAGGAGCGTGCTTAGATGGAGGAGCCGGGGCCGCTTGCCGTTGACGGCTAGCTTCACCTTGGGTAGAACGCCGAGAACTCCATCTTGGCGGCATTCCGAACTTGAAAAACCCACCGGAAAACTCTTGAGGAATCGATCTCAACCCCGGGAACGTGGATGAAGCACAAGGGACACTTCTACGGCTTGGAGTAACTTTTCCACAGAGAAGAAGTTGAGAGAGATCTCCACGAACGCACACCCGACAATATGGGAGAGGTCCCGAAGTGATGCCGGGACGACCGAATCAATGTGCGGATGGAGGAAGAAGGGTTGTGGAGGCTTGGATGGTGGAGATGAGGAGTGTTGGGGTTAGGGTTTGGTGGTAGAGAGTGAGTGGAAGTGAAGGAGAGAGAGAAAGGAAGAAAAAAGACCCATATATAAGGGTCGGTGGACCCCTAAGTCGGGCCGGTCTGCCGCCGGCGGTCGACCGGCGCGGGCCTGGCGGTCGACCGCCAGGACCAAAATCCCCAAAACTAGATATTCCTTTTTTTTGTTTCTTTCTTTTTCCTTTTTCATTTTTCTTTTCTTTTTCTTTTCTTTTTCTTTCTCTATTGGGGGATAGGCAACGGACTGCCTGAGAGGGGCCACTAATCAGGACAAGGGAAGTGAAAAGAGCAAGATGCATAACTGAGAAGAGGTTCTGATTTTCCCTAGTAAGTACCTTTAGTACCAGCACACTGAGTCCACAGATGTTTGAGCAAGGAATATTAAGCCATAGAAGAATTATTCAAGAAGGGTTGGATATAAGTAGTAATAAACAGGAAGGCAAGGTGAGTAACAACGTGAGAAACAACACATAAGAAAGAGAAGAGGCAAAATGCATGGTTTCTACCCTCGGTGCACAAGATTTTTCTACAAATTCAACCCTATACCTTAGATGCAAACCTATGCATGTATGCTCTCACCCTTGCACATCCCAAGTTCTCTTCTTATCTTATTAAACTGATCCTGGTTTAGAGGTTTGGTGAAAATGTCAGCTAGCTGATTGTGTGTGTCAATGAAGTTCAATTCAAAGACCTCTTTTCCTACATGATCCCTCAGAAAATGATGACGAATATCTATATGTTTGGTCCTGGAGTGCTGAACAGGGTTTTTAGACAAATTTATCGCACTGGTATTGTCACACAGAATTGGAACAGTTTTCATTTCAACATCTAAATCAAGCAGTTGATTTTTGATCCAAAGTACTTGGGCTCCATAACTTCCGGCGGCTACATATTCAGCCTCGGCCGTTGAGAGAGCTACTGAATGTTGTTTCTTGGAGGCCCATGAGACTAGGCAACCACCAAGAAACTGACAGTATCCACTTGTACTTTTACGATCTACAATGCACCCAGCATAATCCGCATCGGTATAAGCAATTAAATCAAAGGAACCACCGATAGGAAACCACAAGCCAAGGTTTAAGGATCCAATGAGATATCTGAAAATGGGTTTCACGGCTGATAAATGAGATTCCTTGGTGCATGACTGAAAACGGGCACAGAGACATACACTGAATTGAATGTTAGGGCGACATGCTGTAAGGTACAGTAGCGATCCGATCATACCTCGAAACAGTGTAGGATCTACTGTTTTACCATTTTCATCTTTATCCAGCTTTATGGTGGTAGCCTTGGGAGTTGATATGGGTTTTGCTTCCGCCATCCCATATTTCTTCAACAGTTCAATAGTATATTTGGTTTGATTGATGAAGATTCCTTCTAAAGTTTGTTTCACCTGTAATCCAAGAAAGAAGGTTAGCTCCCCCATTAAACTCATCTCGAATTCTCCTTGCATGATTTTTGCAAATTCATTGCATAAGACATTGTTAGTGGCCCCAAAGATGATGTCATCTACATACACTTGAACCACCAAAATGTCTTTACCTGATCTCTTGGTGAAAAGTGTTTGGTCAACCTTACCTCTCTTGAAACCATTTTCAACCAAAAATGAGGTAAGCCGTTCATACCACGCCCTTGGTGCTTGCTTTAGTCCATATAGGGCCTTTTGGAGTTTGTACACATGTTGTGGATGTTTGGAATCTTCAAAACCTGGAGGCTGTTCTACAAAGACATCCTCCTTGATATAGCCGTTAAGAAATACAGATTTAACATCCATTTGAAATAACTTAAAGTTCAAAGAACAAGCATAGGACAATAAGATTCGAACAGCTTCAAGTCTGGCAACTGGTGCAAAAGACTCATCAAAATCAATGCCCATCTCCTGGCTATACCCCTTGGCCACAAGCCGAGCCTTATTCCTAACCACCAATCCCGCATCATTTAACTTGTTTCTGAAGACCCAACGAGTTCCAATAGTGGGATGGTTCTTAGGACGCGGCATGAGAGTCCACACCTCGTTTCTTTCAAACTGGTACAGTTCTTCATGCATAGCCTGAATCCAGGATTCATTTTGAAGAGCTTCACGAAAGTCCTTGGGTTCTTCTTGTGATAGCAAGGCTATCAAGTCTTCCTCTTCAACTTGCCTTAGAGAGGACCTAGTTCTTACCCCATCCTCCAAATTGCCTATGATGTTCACAGCTGGATGATCCTTTAGACGGGTGGAGGAGCTGGGAAGATCAGGATGCTGCACTTGTGGTTCTTGTAGTGTCTCGAGTATAGGATCTTCATCTTTTTCACTATTGCTTGAGGTTGCTTCCAACGATTCATCCTTAGCCTTGACACTTATTGAGTTCTTAGGATCTTCATCTGCATCCAAAGTAGAAGAAGTTTGGTCTATCAGTTTTGATTCGGATTCATCAAAGATGACATGAGGACTTTCTTCAACAACCAAAGTCCTTTTATTAAATAGACGGTAAGCTCTAGAATTGAGTGCATAACCTAGGAAGATTCCTTTATCACTCTTTTCATCAAACTTACCCAGGTTGGACTTACCATTGTTCAAAATATAGCAGGAGCATCCAAAAGGTTTAAGATAAGAGATGTTGGGTTTCTTACCCTTGTAGAGCTCATAAGGAGTTTTCATCAGAATGGGTCTTACCATTGCCCTGTTGATGATGTAGCAAGCTGTACTCACCGCCTCAGCCCAAAAATACTTAGGCAGGGAATTCTCACTTAGCATGGTCCGGGCCATGTCTATTAATGTTCTGTTCTTCCTTTCCACTACTCCATTTTGCTGGGGCGTCCTTGGTGATGAAAAATTGTGTGTATACCCCTGCTCTTCACAGAAGATGCTGAAATCATGATTTTCAAATTCACCACCATGATCACTCTGGATGGTGGTGATGAGGTAACCTTTTTCATTTTGAATTTTTCTACAAAACACTTGAAACTCCATCAGAGCATCACTTTTATTAGCTAAAAATAACACCCATGTGAATCTGGAGAAGTCATCAACAATCACAAAGCCATAGGATTTTCCTCCTAGGCTAGATGTTCTAGTGGGACCAAAAAGATCAAGATGTAACAGTTCCAAAGGCCTAGCAGATGAAACAATGTTTTTATTTTTGAAAGAGGTTCGTGTTTGCTTGCCTTTAGTACAAGCTTCACATATCCTATCACTTTCAAATTTTAATTTTGACAGTCCATTCACCAAGTCATGTCTAGATAGCTTGGAGATTACTCCAAAACTAGCATGACCTAATCTTCGGTGCCATAACCAAGCATTTTCATGATTGTTCGCAACCAAGCAGAAGTTATCGCATGAAACATTATCAATATCAATAGTGTAGACATTGTTATTCCTTTTTCCAAGAAATTTGATCTCATTTGAATTTTTATTTAAGACAATGCAGTGAGTTTCATCAAAAATAACTTTAAAACCCTTATCGCACAATTGGCTAATGCTTAGCAAGTTAGGATTTAAACCTTTCACCAAAAGCACATCTTCAATAAGGATTTCAGAATTCTTGCCAATGTTGCCAGTTCCAATGATTTTACCTTTATCTTGACCTCCAAAGACAATTGACCCTCCATCCTTATCTTGCAGTGTAGAGAACAATTCCTTGTCCCCTGTCATGTGTCTTGAACAGCCGCTATCCAAGTACCATTTGCTCCCCCTGGCTTCAAGACATATCTGCAAGAAAAAAACTTCTCATGCAATTATTTTTGGTACCCAAACAAGTTTGGGTCCATAAGAGTTAGTCCAACTTCTTGTGGATGTTTTCTTGGTCCATGGAACATGATTTTTAGGTGTGCTTTGTCTGAACCAGCAGTTGGACATCACGTGACCAAATCTACCACAATGAAAGCAATTAGCATGTGAGAAGGTTCTTTGATTTTTGTGTGGTTTAGGCTGAACATGTTGGGATTGAGAATCAGAACATGAAGCGTGATTATAGTCCTTTTCATGAACAAAGGATGTGGTGATCTTATACTCAAAAGATTTTTTGTTTTGAGGTGTGTACCCCAAGCCTTCCTTTTGGAAGTTGACTTTAACTCCCAGTAGGTTATCCAGGTTTTGTTTCCCCTTAACAAACCTAGTCAAGGTGAGCTGAAGTTCAACAACTTTTTCAGTCAAAGACCCATTTCTCCTTTCGAGTTCTGAATTGGTGGATTTCAAAATTTGTTCTTGAATTTTGATCCTTTCACATGCTTCCTCCATTTCAGTTATCTTGCATGATAGTTCCTTTTTGGTCTTATCACATTCTATAATTGTTTGCAGTAGATTTTCCTTTTCTTCCGTAGCCTCAAACCATTCTTGTTCCAGTTTCTCAAATTTAGCAAAGATATCTTCGCGTGACAAGTCATCAAGTTTCTTTTTGAGAGTTTTATTTTCAGATCTGGTTTTCTTGTACTTAGTGTATAACTTTTCATATTCAGATTCCCATTGTTCATTGGAAATGAATTCATGGTCAGAATTTACCTCCGTGGATTCATCTTCATGTGCCATGAGACACAAGCTTTCCACAAGTTCTTGAATCTCTTCATCAGATGGTTCATCTTCTTCGTCGCTCCAAGTGGCGACCATGGCTTTGGGTTTCTTGAAATTATCCTTCTTGAATTTTTTTTTTAGATCTGGACATTCACCTCTCATATGCCCAGGCTTCTTGCATTCGTAGCGTATGATGCTACTTGGCTTGCTCGATTCACCTTTGGCTTGCGTGGGCCTTCTTGGCCCCTTTCTAAAGCTTCCCTGAAAGTTTCTCTTCTTCCTTAGAAATTTCCTCACTTGGCGATTTATCATCGCCAATTCTTCCTCTTCATTGCTTCCGTCACTTGATTCACCTTCTTGAAATTCATCATCGGATTGGTGAGCTTTCAGTCCAATGACCTTTTTCTTTTTGATGTCTTCGTCAACTGTTCTCTTTATATTTATCTCATAGGTCATGAGTGATCCTATGAGTTCATCCAAGGTGAGAGTTGACAAGTTCTTTGAGTCTTCAATTACCGTGGCCTTTGTGTGCCAAGCTGGCGGTAGGGACCTTAACACCTTCCTCACAAGCTCGGAATTTGAGTATTCCTTCCCGAGACCTTTGAGACCATTTGTGAACTCTGTTAACCTTGCAAACATCTCAGAGATGGTTTCTTCAGGTTTCATTTTGAATAGCTCATAGTCTGTGACTAGGAGATTTGCCTTGGTTTCTTTGACCTCTGAAGTTCTCTCATATATGAGTCGCAGCTTGTCCTACATTTCTTTGGCTGAACTGCACATAGAGACACGAGAGAATTCACTAGGGTGTATTGCACATTGCATAATATTCATGGCATTAAAATTAGCAGTGCATTTCTTAATTTCCTCGGGCGTCCATTTTTCTTCATCAGCCCCGAGTTTATGAGGACCCTTATCCACAACTCTCCAAACTTCGTACTCTTGCGCCCTCAGAAAAACATGCATTCTATTTTTCCAGTAAGAGTAGTTTGAGCCGTCAAAAAATGGATGACGGTTGATGGAGTGACCCTCGGGTATCATTCCCTTGTTTGCCATTTAATCGGATCTTGCTCTAGATCGTTAGATATGTGAAGAAAAGAGCCCTTGCTCTCATACTAATTGAAGTCCCGAGTTTAAATGACACCCAAGAGGGGGGTGAATTGGGTGTTAGAAAATTAATGAAGATTTTTTTTCTTTTTGTATAAAATATGTGATAGAATGCTATATGAGAGACAAGGTTAACAGAGACCAAAAAAAAAACAAGGCAAGATCTAAAAGGTGATAAATGGATTATTCAGGATAAACGAGAATAAAACTGAACTGGAAATCACACATGCAATTTGCACAGAATGGGGATAGAAGAAAAGGAACAAACCACACGGCAACAACGATTTTTAGGTGGTTCGGATGCCACAACGGCAACCTACGTCCACCCCTCACGGACTGTGAGGATCCACACACTATCTTGTAAAAGGTTACAAGATCAACCACACACAACACTTACACACTGGGAAGAGGAGTTCCCGCGAAGATGTAAGAACACCTTAATACACACACAGCTACACGGGAGGACACACACAAACACACACACACGGATCTAGGAAGATCCACACACACCGAAATATTTTAACAACTACAAGATCCACATATGAAGCTTAAGAAGGCAAAAAGAATTTAGAACACAATAGAAGAATCTTGATTTGCTCCCCCTTAATGGATGGTTGGATGCTTTGGATGCAGCTTGAATCCTTGTTCACTTGACTTGATGAAGAAGGATGAAGAACTTCTCTCGGAGCACTGTTCACGTCTATAGTGCCAAATCCCTTCTCTTCCTCTTGGCAGCCTCCCTTTGATCTTGCTTGAGCATTAGGGTTTTCCAAACCCTCTTGTGTAAGTTATATAGGTTCTTGAATGGTCCAAGGCCTCCCCCAGACCAGATCCACAATATCTGGAGAGTTTGGTAGCTTAGGGATTAAACAATTCCCATGAGAGTGGCTTATCTCGAAAGGTTAAAAAGTCAACAATTCTTGGCACCTCGGGGCTGGCGGTCGACCTGCACGGTCTGGCAGTCGACCGCCACTGAGAAACCTGCAAGTGGCCGGTCCCTGGGAAATCCGGTAGACCGGGATTTGAGGGGCGGTCGACCGCCACTGTGACAGACCGTAGAGAATTGCATTTTGTTATTTCAGGTCGACCGAGGTCATGCTGGAGGTCGACCGGACTATCAAAAAACCTGAAAAATAAGAGTTTAGCCCAGAGAACCATATCCACAAGATCGAGACATGAATTGGATGCATGTTTATGGGAAATGTCAAGTTCATTTGAGATCTGAGAAAGCCCATTCGGAAGGCTAAAACCTTAAGCAAAAGCATGAAAAAATCCAGCCTTGAAAACGTGTGAAAAACACTTGGGTCAAGGATTCCAAACAGGAGAGCCACCAAAGGTCCTTGGTTTTGTTATCATCAAAAACACTGAGATAGATATACAACATCAATGATCCTTCTATCTTGTTGGGTGGACCTCCACCTAAAGTTTGACCCATGCAAGGAAACCCAAACGTCCTTAAAGATCTTTTCTAAGAGCCCCCTCCGGTATATGACAGATTCTCTAGGCTTATGCGAGAGGATGACAAATCGGGTACCAAAGCTCAAGAAAAGGGTTGATTGGAGGAATTACTTCAAGACCATGCCAAAGGATAGTTTCACTTGCACATCGGGGTTCCTCAAGACCCAAGAGCTCCATTCAAGACTCTCCTCCGGCATAGAGCTACAACTAATCGATGGGACCGACTTCGTGTTATACAATGCTAACCGGTGCGTCCCACAACTCGGTCTCCCTTGGTACACATTTGAAGAAGCTTCTCACCTTCCACCACTCAAAAGGAGAGAACTAGGCTTAAGCGGGGATCAAGAAGAAATCAAGAGAATCATGGCACAATGGAGAGTTGGACTTCTTCATAGGTCCAAGCAACATGTTGAAGAAGAAGAAGAGAAATACAAATCTTATGTAATAGCTCTTAAGAGGTTGAGGCCCATAGTGGCTCATTGATGTAACAATGATTTTCTTTGATGAAATAAAGGATCTTTCCTTAATTGAGCCAAAAAACATTTTATAATCATCTTATCGTAATTAATTCTTCCAATTCTATGTGATTCTATTCAATCAAACTGAGTTTCGGGTTCTATATTGAACCGCACCTTTCAGCATGGCGTTAATTTCTCAAACAGCGCCCGCGATCATGTCGTCAATATCTATTAATCAATTTCCTCGAAAATAAAGAAAACCCATAATTGACACCTACTCAAACTAGCGTTGATTAATTAGCAGCCCAACCCAAGGCGTTAATTGATTTAAATTTATTAAATTCTCTTCAAAATATTCCCTCGATTTCCCATAAATAACGCCTTAACCAATGCCGTGCCTTATCAAACTGACGCCCGCTAAGTTGTCGTCAATTCTAAACCGCGATCATGACTACAAATCACATCAGTCAATCTCCCATTAATCCGTCTGACGACAATTACAAATCCCCATGAAAAGTTAAATGACGACCGAGACCATGTCGTCAGATCATGAAACCACGCCTTGATCAAAATCGTTAATTAAAAGGGTGATGACACCCATTATGGCATCAATTCATTTCAAACGTTAAACCCTATTTCCCTCTTTCTTCTCATTCCTTTGTTTGCTTTCCCTTTCTTCTCTCTACTCTCTGCTACGAACCCTAACCGCCCCACCTCCATTCCCCTCATCTCTATCTCTCTCTCTACTATCTCTACTCTCTCTGTACCCATGGCGGGCGGTGCTCACAAGCGCCAAAGGGTCTCTACCCCTGAGGTCGTAAATCTTAGCGATGACGAACACGCCATGGAGGAAGCTCCCCCTGCGGCGGCGAAAAATGCTCCGGCGGCGGAGCAAGGCGGAGAGGAAGAAGCCAACACAGAAGAAGGAGGAAGAGATGATGGAGACGGGAATGATGGAGAAGAAGAAGATGGTGAAGATGAAGAAGAAGATGACGAGGACGATGACGACGATGAGGAGGAGGAAGAAGAAGAGGAAGAAGAAGAAGAAGGCGCACCACCGGCCGCGCCGGCCCTTCTACCTCGACAGCCACGGTAGCCTCGGCGGTCACGTCAGCCCCTCCGTGGAGGGCTAATGGCGCCCGAGCGAAGCAAGGTAGGTCCCCTACCTCAAGCCCTTCCATTTTTTTAATTTATTTTGATTTTTATCAATTTTCCATAGCCCTCGATGAAGGGAAGGATGTTGAGCCAGTGACATAGTTAAATGACGTCCCAGTGGGTGCCGTCAATTCAAACAATGACCCACTTCGGGTCGTCAATTCAAATTATTTTTAATTTCTGAAAATGGATAATTCATGAAGCCACGCCCTGCATCATGTCGTCATTTTAAAAATATCATGTTTAATTATCATTTGTTATTATTTTCATGCCATTTCTTTTTGATTTTGATATATCTTTCTGTTTTTATTTCCATTTCGCATGCTGTTATTTTGATACCCTTCAGAAAACAACACCCTCCATCGGGGCATCAATTCAACATTCAACGGCCATACTGGTGGTCGCCAATTAAAAAAATTCACAATTATGCTTTCTGAAAAAGAAAATAACCTTCAAAACAGTGCCCCCCACAGGGGCGTCACTTAAACAAATAATGACCAAAGGTTAGTCCTCAATTCAAATATGCATAAAATCACCAGAACCGCACTCTGAAGTAACGTCCCCCACAGGGGCGTCAATTAACCAAGTAGCGACTATAGACAGATCGTCAATTCAAATAGTGAACGGATTTTAAATAGCAAATGAATATCCATAAAACTTATGTAAAACTCATATCAAAATGTTCTTATTGTTTGCAGGGATTGATAAGGACTCGGATCTCTTGGGTCCAGGTTCGAGCTGCCTACCACGGACTACCAGATTTTCAGAAGGATAGGGTAGATGCCATGGGGTTCAGACCCTTCCTTAGTATAGAGCCTATCCGCCCCGACCTACCCTTGATCCAGGTTCTTAGGGAGAGATGGGATATGACTAGCCGAGTATTTTTGATGTTGTGGGGTCATATGGTTCCTAGTCTAGATGATGTTGCTAGGATTATCAGGTTGAGGGTAGATGGCGAGGCAATTAGTGGGATCACCCTCCCCGACTATAGTGAGTTGGCCCAGAGACTGCTAGGGTTAGAGACGGTAGCAGGGACACCTAGTGTGTGTAGGACCATCTACCGCGCCGACCTTACCATAGCTATGGGATTGGGAGATTCGAGACAGAGGTCGAGGGAGTCTCTGGAGCAGTTCTCGCAAAGGTTGATTGGGAGAGCTAAGACCGTCAACTTCCAAGACCCAGCTCAGAGGGACAGAGTGGACCGGGACTTGAGGAGATTCCTATTCCTGATGCTCGGGAGGCTATTGCTCGGCACGAAGGGTGACATCATCAACTGTCGATTCTTAGGGATCCTCGAGGACTTGGAGAGCGTCGGCAAATACGCTTGAAGAGCCACCCTGCTGGCGCACTTGATGGCCAACCTATCAACGGGGATAGGTCGGGAGACGAGTGTCAGTGGCTTCTCACCTTTTCTTCAGGTATGCACTTTTTCTTTTTTTTTTTTAAATGCTTATGCGTATGAATGCTTACTAATGCAATGGATGGATGTAGGTGTGGAGCCACCTATACATGCCGATGGGGCGTGCCGACCCTCGACCCGGGGATTAGGGAGCGTTCCCACTGGCACGGCGTTTGTTACCACTTGTGACCGGAGCGCCACTCGCCTACGAGCTATGAGTGCTATGGAGAGAGTTCCGCGACTACCCCGCCTCCCTGGTATGTATGTTCAATATGATGCAATTTTCTTCTTTATGAAATATGATGATATGATGTGATGATATGCATGTTTGTGAATGCAAGTGGTGTGGAGACCCTATGAGGGCATGACTGACGAGGGCCAGCCTTGGGTCATAGCGGGCCGACCTCGTTTTGGGCATGAGATTTGGGTTCATTGCCTGAACGAGATCGAGCCATTACGGCTTATATTGGCCATGAGGACTCTCAGCCTTCACCAGGAGTGGGTCAATGTTGGAGAGCCTCGGGGAATTGGCAAGAAGACTTGCGGTCGTACGAAGGCGACCGACTGGAGGGTCCGATTCCGAGACCAGTACGCCGACTGGCAGCGCGGCGGGACCCGAGTCACCTCGCAGGCGACAGACAGTTCGAGTACCTCTGACGCTACTGGGAGGTTTACACCGGAGGGTCTTAGGGGTACGTATGAATGCATTTTCTTTTAATTGATTGCAAATGTTATATGTCTATTTATGCGACTGATATGTGTGATGGATGCAGGATGCACGGGACATAGTGGGGATGGACATGCAGGTCCACTTTCATAGCTTGGAGGCCCAGCTGGTTGCCACATGGGTAGACCTGGAGACCCTGGTGAGTGTTTAATTATCTATATGCAAATGAATTATGAATTATTAATGATTAGCCACTGGCAATCTTAATGAATGCAGCGTGCCCAGCAGGGAGCGGCAGTGAGAGAGACCGGAGGAGCCTCCAGCTCGAGGGGGCCTAGTGCAAAGATGATTGCACTAGCAGAGCAGCTTGCCGGAGCGGTTGCTCGTGCCGAGGGAGCGGAGCGTGACCTTGCCACACGGGTAAACTCAAACTCAAACTCAAAAATGCCTTGATTATATTTCATTATGTATGTTCATAAAAATTGTTTTACATACTGAGGAGCTCCAAGCCTCGCTTACTTGTATTGAGGCAGGACAACACGCGATGGCCACACGGGTAAGTTCATAAAGATTTATTTCAGTTGTTTATGAAATTGAATTAAATGTGAAACTGATGATTTGTTTGATTGATTGCAAACTAGAGAGCTACAGGAGGTGCTCACCCAGGCCGCACTAGCCGGGACGGAGCTGGCCATCCGCGAGTAGCGAGTCACGGAGCTCGAGGGGGCACTAAGGCGGCGAGAGGAGCTACCTCAAGACGTGACAGAGCTGCGAGTCCTCCTCGACGTCGAGCGGAGGGAGCGTGCCCGAGAGCGGGAGCAGCAGAGAGAGGAGCGCACCCAAGAGAGGGAGCAGTAGGGAGAGGAGCGTGGCAGGGAGAGGGAGCAACAAGCAGCACGCGAGCGGGAGCATGCGGACTTGAGGGCTCAGCTAGCCGTCACTCAGGAGCGGCTACGGGTGACCGAGGAGCGCCTCCAGCGAGTCCGGGAGTAGGCGCGTGCTGTGGGGTACTCGTTCACCAGCATTACTTACGTGGCGGGTTCCTCTCTCCAGTAGAGGAGTGAGGTAGAGGAGCAGGTTCGAGCTCTAGCTACTTCTCGGGGGTCCATGCCCCCTCCATGTGCACCTCGTCGGGATGACGAGGGTGAGGCAGAGAGTAGGAGAGAAGAGGGTGGAGGCGAGAGTTGAGAGAGAGACTTACTTGTACTCCTCCACCTTCACACTTGTACTCAGATATTCATTGATATATATATATATAAGATTTTTGTTACCTGAGTTACTTCGAGTAGTTGAGCACTTGTGTACTTCTGTGTTTGCTTTTGCTTTCTTGCTTTTGTTCCTTTTCGTTCTTATTCGTTCTTGCCCTGTGATTCACACTTAAGCAAACAGATTAATCCATCTGTTAGGCTTGGCCCATTGCTTAATAAGCAAGGGGTTGTCTCTTCTTTGACCTTGTTGACGGGTCAAGGGGCCAAGCCTCTAATCAATAAAGGCAAATAACAAATATAAGGAAAACGCGACAGGCAAGCAAACAGATGCAAACTTGAAAGTAAAAGATGCCCACACAAGAATGCAATCAAGCATATGAGATGGAAAGTAGTAGGCTAAATTTTTTGTTCTTTTTCATTTTCTTTTCATTTTCTCTTTTTTTTCTTCTTCTTTTGAAAATGACGCCCTCGCATACAGGTGTTGATTGAAAAATCATTTTTTTTATTTATTTAAAATGACGACATTGACAAAGCCGTGAATTGATTAAATGACGCCCACTCAAGCGGGCGTGAATTGAAACATTTTTTTCATTTTTTCCTTTATTTAAAAATGACGACATAGATATTGTCGTTAATTATAGAAATGGTGCCTGCTCATGGAGGCATTAATTAAAAAAACATTTTTTTCTATTTGGTTTCTCTGTTTTCTTCCCTTTTATGAGGCTGAGCATAGCACAAGAGTCTTAAACCTTACACAATCACTATCTTAAATTCATTAATCTTTCTTAAATTATTTAACAAAGGGACAACGTGCTTATTGACTTATGTTCTTTACTCATATTCTCTCGCGGCCCATCCTTCTTAGTAGGTCTTCGCCATCCTTTGAGCTTACAACCTATCATAGAGGGAGAAGTGAAGAATAAGTTGAGGAAGCTCACGAGAGGTTTTCACGATTCGGAAAACTTTCCTTCCCTACCCTAATGCCTGTTGGGGTTCGGTCTTCAGATTAGGGAAATTTTGTTACTCTTTATGCCCTTATTTATGCATGCTTATGACCAGGATTTTCCCTGTGGGGACTTTACCCTCTTGACATGCTTTTATTTTGTAACTCTCTCTTTTCTTTTCTTTTTCTTTTCAAAAATAAAGACCTAATTGTGCTTGGGCTTTTTAAGCATTTCGTTCCCTTTTAGGTCCTGACTTCCACCTACTAGGGCGGCGGACAGGTTTTGTTAGCATTCCTTGGCTCGTACTACCTCTCGTGAGCCGAAGAGAAGAGAATATGTAAAGTTTTTACACTCTTAGTTTGGGTCTGACTTTCCTCGAATTTTGGACCGCTCGAGTTTAAGAGTAAAGCATGCAGTGTGTGCGAGAATTGACCCCAAGGTCAAACCATCAAGACTGAAAGAATAATTTAAGGATTTTGATTTTTCGGGCTTACGGCCTATGTACCATGCCAGCCTGCAATTTTTTTTATTTTTTATTTTTTATTATTTTCATTTTCAATTTTTTTAACTTTTTTTCAAAGACTTAGGGGTAGTACTTCTTCAAGTAAAGACCATTCCAAGAGTGGGCCAATTCTTCTCCTTCAGCGTTAATTAATTTATAAGCGTTGCCAGGATAAACGTCTTTTATTACGTAAGGCCCTTCCCAGTTTGGTTGGAGTTTTGAACAGGGTCCACCGGGTTTTACAAAAATTCTTTTGATCACCATCTCACCAATTTTAAATTTTCTCTCAATTACTTTCTTTTGGTAAAATATGAAAGCATGTTTTGATAAACGCGTGCATGCTCGGCGGTGGCCAAACGCTTCTCATCCAAGAGTTCCAACTGAGCAAGGAGAGAATCACGGCGTTCATCAATAGAGAACTCCTTGTCCAATTGTACTCTAATAGAAGGAATAAGAATCTCATAAGGGACTACCGCCTCCATTCCATAGGTGAGGGCGAAAGGGGTTTGCCCAGTGGGAGTACGAATGGAAGTGCGATAGGCCCAAAGAGCTTCAACGAGCTTTTCTGGCCAATCCGTGAATTTGTTAGCCTCACACTTTTCTTCATAATCTTGATCAACGTTTTATTGGTTGCCTCTGCTTGACCATTGCCCTACGGATAATAAAGAGATGAATGATGCAATGCAATGTTATACCTGTTGCAGAGGTCCTGAAGTTCTTGACGGATGAATTATGGTCCATTGTTGGTGACGATGGTACTCGGGATGTCGAACCTTGCAATGATGTTCTTCATTATTAATTTGCAGACCGTTGACGCTTTGATCTTCGCATAAGCTTCTTCTTCCGCCCACTTGGTGAAGTACTCCGTGGCCGTGAGTATAAATGACTTTGGTTTTGTGAGGAGGTTCGAATCACCAAGAGGTCCAATGATATCGATAGCCCACATGGAGAAAGGCTATGGGGAGGGCATAGGATGGAGTGAAGAAGTAGGAGAGTGGATTTTATCAGCGTGCAGCTGGCACTTGACACACCTTCAAACATAGATGGAGCAGTCCTCTTCTAGAGTGGGCCAATAGAAGCCTAGCCTAAGGATTTTCTTAGCTAGCATCTGGCTATTCACATGGCCACCACACACTCCCGAATGCGCCTCTTCCACGACCTTCCAAGATTCGTCATCGTCGAGGCATCTTAGCAAAACTCTAGTGAGACCCCTTCTATAAATCACTCATCCAACTAAAGTGTATCGTTGAGCAACTCTTCAAATGGCCTTCTTCTCTTCCACCGTGGCTTCCTCAGGATAGGATTGATCCTGGCAATACTTAGCAATTTCATAGTACCACGGCTTCTCTTTGTCATCCAATTCTTCCTCTAGATCTATCAACATAATCTCTTTATTCTCAACGATTCCTCCTTGCTTAACCTTCATGAGCCCCTCCTCCTTAACACTAAGGAATGCTGGATCCTTAACAGCTGGAGTGAGACGCTTGTGAACAATGATCGAGTGGAAATCTCTTTTGGGAAAGAAAACCAAGGAAGAAGCAAGAGAAGCAAGAGCATCGGCTAGAATATTCTGATCATGAGGAACATGGACGAAGATTAATTTGGTGAAAAGCTTGGCATAAGCAGAAGTCAGTTCTGATAGGGTTTAAGTTTAGGATTGAGCGTGCGACACTTGGCGAAGAATAAGCTGACTATCACCTACAATCCATAACTGGGTAACACCGTATTGATGGGCGGCCTCCAGTCCGTCCAGAAGAGCCTCGTACTCAACTATATTATTTGTAACTGGAAATACAAGATGAGAGGCGAGTGGAATAGTGATACCCTCAAGTGATAGAAGAACAATGCCAATTCCCTTCCCTTTTGAATTCAGAGCTCCATCAAAATGTAACGTCCACATCGAATCGGGCTGATTGACGGACATTAGTTCCTCATCTAGAAACTCTGAGCGAACGGGGTCAAATCTGGGGAGAGGGTGATGAGCAAGATGTTCTGCTATGACGTAGCCTTTAATCACTTTTTGCTGAATGTAGATGATGTCGAATTGAGAAAGGAAGCTTTGCCATCGTACTAATCGATCAGTGAGAACAAATTTTTTAAGGAGAAACTTAATATGATTCATACGAGCACTGAGATGAACCTTATGAGCTAAGAAATAATGCTTAAGTTTCTGAACTATCCAGACTAAAGCAGCACAAGTCTTCTCTATGGCTGAGTACTTCTACTTACAGGGGTTGAGAAGCTTGGACAACTTGTGCAAGGACAGCACCTATAGAGTCATCTAGGACGGAAATATAGAGAACAAGCGGTTTGCCTGGAATTGGCGGCCTCATGACAAAAGGATTGGCCAAATACTCCTTTAGTCCATCAAAGGCTGCCTGACACTTGTCATCCCAAATAAATTTGACTCCCGACTTAGTAAGCTCGTAGAACGGCCTACACCTTTGTGAATGCTGGGAGACAAATCGGCAAATAAATTACAACCTCCCAATCAATCCTTGGACTTCCTTCAAATTCCTAGGAGGAGGCATGTCCCTTATTGCCTTTGCCTTGTTTGGATCGATCTCAATACCCCTTTTACTGATAATGAATCCAAGCAATTTCCCAGATGAATCACCAAATATGCACTTCTTGGGGTTCATTTTCAACTGATACTCCCGTGCTCTTTGCAGGACTTTGGCCAGAACCCCGAGATGCTCAATCCTCGTTCTTGATTTTACTACCAGGTCATCTACATACACCTCTATAAAAATATGGATCATGTCATGAAAAATATCCATAATGGCCCTTTGGTAGGTGGCTCCGGCATTCTTGAGCCCAAACGGCATGACCACATAACAGTAAGTATCCCATGGTGTAGCGAACGAGGTTTTCTCTTGATCTTCTTCAGCCAAGCGAATTTGATTATATCCAGAAAAGCCATCCAAAAAAGAAAGGATCTCATATCCTGCCGTATTATCGATTAGTACATCAATGTGAGGGAGGGGGAAATCATCCTTAGGACACGCGCGGTTAAGGTCCCAGAAATCTCTGGAAATTCTAACTCTTCCATCCTTATTCATAACCGAGACAATGTTAGCCACCCAATTAGGATAGAGGATGACTCTAATTAATCTAGCCTTATGAAGCTTGTCGACCTCTTCTTTCATCTTTAAAGTCATATGAGGGTGGAAATGTCTTAACCGCTGTTTGATCGGGATAGATCATGGCTTAAGTGTAAGACGGTGTTCAACGAGCACAGGGTCTAGTCCTTGCATATCTGCATAACTCCACGCGAATGCGTCCTTGTAATCTTGAAGAACTTGAATAAGCGCCTTCTCTTCGGAGGGCGGTAAGTTTTTGCTAATGAGGATGATCCTAGGGTTTTCCTCGGTACTCAAATTGATCTCTTTGGTAGGTTCTTCTACTGAGACTGATGGTTTATCGAATCTTCTCATGCCACTAGCAAAAGCATCAGTCTCATCCTCATATTCTTCATTCTTCATCCCCTCTTCAATAGGGTCTTCATCGTTCATAATTTCATAAATGCCAAACCCTTCATCTAGAGAGCACAAATCCTTACATTCTACATCCGGCAGGAGTATGGGATCCTCTAAAAACTCGGGAAGTGCTAAGCATGCCTGATAACGCGAAAGTTCGTCGTTTAAAACACGCGTATCAATCTTAAAAATTCCAACTCGCACTAGATAAAAGAGAGACGTAATATGGTGGCGAGAAGGGTCGAATCCACAGGGAAGAAGAGATTTTTAGAGTTAAAAACCTTAGAGTCCTTTGAAAAACACTTGTGATTTGGATTTGCTTAAAGAAAATAGTGAAATGATGAACAAACCAAACACTTAATTGAAAACACCATGACTATGCACTTATGCTATAGAAAATAATTGTATGAAGTGGAAAGAAGATATAGAAGAAAGAGATAGAGAGGGAAGAAGAGCAAGAACTAGATCAAGAGGGCAACTCCTTTCATTAACTTAAAAGAAAGAGTACATGAGATGTGAAACAAGTTTATACTAATGACACAATGAGATTACAATGAAGTGAAATATCACAAAAATAATAACACAAGAAAAGCCTGGAGTTTGGAGATGGTAGCAGCAATGGTGATGATAGCGCCAAGTTTGTCGTCCTCTCTTGGTCTTGGATCACGAACAACCTTGTGGAAGATGTCGTCTACGCCGGGAGGAAGTCGCCTTCGTCGTTGAAGCAATCTTTGGAGGGTGAATAACTTTGAACCCAAGAGGAATTAGGGGATGCCCAAGAAGAAGAAGTTGAAGAGGTGGAAGAGAGGAAAAACTTTAATGAAGAACTCAGAGAGAAAAGAAGAAAAGAAGGGCTTCAAAATGGAGACATAACTGAAGCTAGCACCTCGGATGAACAGTAAAATTACAGGACAGCAAGTTAAAAAATGAGAGATAGCTTGAAAACCAGAAGGAATTAAAAGATGAGCAAGAAGAAGAAGTTGTAGAAAACGTAAAAACCAAGAACTTTCATGAAGATAGCAAGAGCAGAAAATGACTAGACGAGGGAGAAATAAGGGGAAGAACAGAGAGAAAATGGTTTCACAGATGAACAGGACAGCACAGTGAAGAATACGAAATAGCTTGAAAACCAGAAGGAATTAGAAGTTGAGCAAGAAGAAGAAATTGTAGAGGATTTAAAAATGAAGAACTTTTATGAAGAACACAAAAGGAGAAAATGAACTTACATGGGAGAAACCGGAGGCCTAAGGTTGGGAGAGAAAGAGGGAGAGTGAAAGATTGCTCAAAGAAAAGAACTCCCCTCTCCTCCTTGCCATGGGCTATTTATAGGGAAAGTTAGGTAGATGGAGGGTGGAGATTGTATCAAAAGGAGATGGATGGCTGAGATTTAAGTGGAATATGATGCATGGGGAAGAGAAAAAGTAGGTGGGTACCCCCTTTCTTGGACTTTAGGCACCCCATTTCTCAAGGCTCATCATGTCTCTCCTTTATTTCAAACTTTGAATGTCCTTTTCCTCCTTTTCAAACTTAAACTTTGGATTCTTCCTTTTCAAACTTTGAATTCGAAATTTTGAAATTTTGAATTCTTTATTTGACTTGGTCAAAATGGTGATGACCCTTTTGTCCCCGGCTTCTTTTGTAATTACCTTCAGTGTCCTACATACACACAATTACACTTTAGTCCATAAAAATTACCACAATGTGCACATCAATCTCAAATACTCATAGTTATGCAATGGAGAATTAATGCTCATGGCCCTCAACTTCAAATTATTAGATAAAATTATCAAATTAATCAATTTACGTGAAAGCTCCAATTTAAATGCGGAGTTGAGGTTAATTATGAAATATGCATAATTACCTAATTATATGCACATAAAATGGTGTTTATGCGATGTATTATCATAAGAAATGGAGACTTATCACACCCCCCAACTTACTCATTGCTAGTCCCTTAGCAATGCCAAAAAATTGAATTTTAGGACTAACAAGAGTTTGCAAAATTCATGCTCTCATATCCAGTTATCCCTTCATAGAATCAACCAAAGATTAGGAATCTGGAATCATTAATGCGCACTAGCCTTATGTAGGAACTTAATAGTACATGATTAAGAATATAAATTAAAGTTCAATAGCACTTGTGCATGTGTAACTACCAAATCCACAGCTTAGACAATTACATCCCCTATTCGCTATTCCAAGCAAATGTCTTTCAACCCTGCACCTCTTAGATCAGAGCATTAAGTATATTAGCTTTTTATCTGCCTTATTATTTTGTCCCTTTGGGATCTTTTATACCACACATGATGCTGCACTACCCTTCACTGCTCAACGTGAACCTCGACTCTTGCCTTAGGAGAAGCAGGCCCAGTTTTGCAGATCTAGGTTCCCTTTTCTGTTTTACGCGAACCTCAACACGTCTTAGGTGAAGTAGGCCCGGTTACTAAGATTAGGGGCATTTTTCATGGTGTTTTTTCTTTCTCTTTTTTTTCTCTTTTTTTTTCATAGTGTCATTGCACTTATTTGATAGATAATTTGGCAGAAAGCTTTGTATAAGGATCTCTTTTATTAAGAAGTGCAGAATATCAGATAATATACCTAAAATAGCAGAGGGCTTGTCTTGCTTGTTTCATTACTGTGTAATGTAATTTTTTTTTTTTTTGTGCCCATGAACTTTAAAGGGATTCTTATATCAGTTTTCCATGGCTAGATTGACTAAATTTTCCATCATCCTTCTCCCTAGCATTTTCTATTCCAGAATTACTTTTAATTTAAGCATGAATCATGAAGCTCAAAATGGGGTTTACATCTTTTTGCAAGACATAACTCCTATCAGGTTGTACTATATGTATCATGAAAATTTCTCTCCCCCCCAACTTGAATGATATTGTCCTCAATGACATGTAGAATTGAAAGTAAAAGAACAATGTATCAATAAATACTTCTGAGTGGGGAAGAGACAACCGGATATGCGGGACGAAACCTCCATCAATGTCATAGGTGGCGATGACTTCTTCTCCTTGGCCTTAACCTGACTACTAAAACACACTCCAACAAAAATGTCAAAATAACAAAAAACTGTGGGTTGCCTCCCAGAAGCGCTAAGTTTTCCGTCTTCAGCCAGACACATGAGAGCTCACAAAAATTTTATTCCAGACCACTTAGACAATGGATTCTTTTTGCAACTGATCATTTTCCAAATAAGGTTTCAATCTTTGACCATTGATAGTGAAAATGTGACCATTTTTAGAATTCAAAATTTTGACAGCACTGTGGTCAGAAGCTTTGACAACTACAAACGGTCCATCCCATCTGGACTTGAGCTTTCCAGGGAACAAGCGCAGCCTAGAGTTAAAAGGCCAGACTTTCTGATTTGGTTGAAAAATTTTCCTTTGAATATGCTTATCATGAAAGGCTTTAATTTTGACTTTATATATTTTTGAATTTTCATAGGCTACATTTCTTAGTTCCTTTAATTCATTGAGTTGTAGAGCTCTTTGGGCCCCGGCTTGAATGAGATCAAAGTTGACTTGTTTGATGGCCCAATATGCTCTATGTTCAAGCTCTACAGGCAAGTGGCAGGCTTTTCCAAAAATGAGGCGATAAGGTGACATGCCAATGGGAGTTTTAAATGCAGTTCTGTAGGCCCAAAGTGCATCATCTAGTCTCTCGGACCAGTCTTTTCTATCCGGCCGAACTGTCTTATGCAGAATGGTTTTTATCTCCCTGTTGGACACTTCTACCTGGCCACTAGTTTGGGGATGGTAGGGGCTAGCGAGCTTGTGAGTGATGCCATATTTGCGAAGCAGAGCTCGGAATTGAAAATGAATAAAGTGAGAGCCCCCATCACTAATAATAGCTCTAGGACAACCAAATCTAGAAAAGATGTGTTTCTTCACAAACTTCATCACAACCTTGTGATCATTTGTCCTAGTAGCAACAACTTCAATCCATTTTGAAACATAGTCCACTGCCACCAAAATATATTCATTGCCAAATGAAGGTGGAAATGGTCCCATAAAGTCTATTCCCCAAACATCGAAAATATCTACTACCAGAATGGGACTGAGCGGCATCATATCTCTTTTTGAATTGTTTCCCACGGCTTGGCACCTTAAACAAGTTTTGGAAAATTCGTAAGCATCTTTGAATAATGTGGGCCAATAGAATCCGCTCTGCAACACTTTCGCCGCTGTTTTCTTTCCTGAAAAGTGTCCCCCACAAGCGAGATTATGACAGAAGTTCAAAACAGATTGTTGCTCCTCCTCAGGGACACATCTTCTTATTATTTGATCTGGACCCATATGAAATAACTCCGGGTCGTCCCAAAAATAGTGCCTTACCTTAGAAAAGAATCGATCCTTCTCCTGTCTAGACCACCCTTCGGGAATCTGCCCTACTGTCAGGTAGTTGACTATATGAGCGAACCAAGGGGTTGTTGTGTGAGAGATGGAAAGAATTTGTTCATCAGGGAAGGAATCAGACATAGGGGCACTTTCAGGAATTACAATCCTAGACAAGTGATCAGCTACAACATTTTCCAACCCCTTCTTGTCTCTTATTTCCAAATCAAACTCTTGTAGTAATAAAATCCACCGTATGAGACGGGGCTTGGCTTCCTTCTTAGACATCAAAAATTTTAACGCTGAGTGATCGGAATAAACAATGACTTTCGCCCCTAACAGATATGATCGAAACTTTTCGAGGGCAAACACAACAGCTAATAATTCCTTTTCCGTGGTGGTGTAGTTCACTTGGGCATCAGCGAAGGTGCGGCTCGCGTAGTAGATCACCACGGGTTTCTTTTCAACTCTTTGACCTAGGACAGCTCCTACAGCATAGTCTGAGGCATCACACATGATCTCAAAAGGGAGCGACCAATCAGGAGATTGGAGAATGGGAGCTTGTGTGAGAGCCGCTTTCAAAGAATTGAACGCCTCTAGACATGACTCATCAAGATGAAAGGGAGTGTCCTTGGCAAGCAATTGTGTAAGTGGTCGAGCAATGGTGGAGAAGTTTTGAATGAATCTGCGGTAGAATCCTGCATGGCCAAGAAAGGAACGGATCTGTTTGACCGAAGAAGGGGGAGGAAGATTAGAAATCACATCAACCTTGGCCTTGTCAACCTCTATTCCCTTCTCTGAAACTACATGGCCTAAAACGATCCCTTCTCTTACCATGAAATGGCTCTTCTCCCAGCTCAACACTAGATTCGACTCAATGCATCTTTTCAATACCCGAGTCAAATTTTCCAAACAATCATCAAATGAATCACCAAACACTGAAAAGTCATCCATAAATACTTCCAAGCATTCCCCCACCATTTCAGAGAAAATGGACATCATACATCGCTGGAATGTGGCAGGGGCATTGCAGAGCCCAAAAGGCATTCTTCTGAAAGCAAACGTGCCATAGGGGCATGTGAAGGTTGTTTTCTCTTGATCTTCTGGGAAAATTGCAACTTGGTTATATCCAGAATAGCCATCCAGAAAGCAATAATACTTCTGCCCAGCCAGTTTCTCCACGATCTGATCAATGAATGGGAGTGGGAAATGATCTTTTTTCGTGACTGAATTTAGTTTTCTATAATCAATGCAGATTCTCCACCCAGTTGGTAATCGTGTGGGAACTTCTTCTCCTTTCTCATTTGTTACAACTGTCAGCCCTGACTTTTTAGGAACAACTTGAGTTGGACTGACCCACTTGCTATCAGAAATGGGATATATGATCCCAGCATCCAACCATTTGACAACTTCTTTCTTCACTACCTCCTTCATACTTGGATTCAGCCGACGCTGCATCTCTCTGCTCGGCTTGGCATTATCCTCCAAGTAAATGTAATGCATACACACATCCGGACTGATACCCTTCAAATCGGCCACTGACCAACCTATCGCCCTCTTGTGCTCCTGAAGGATATCTAGGAGTTGGGATTCCTGAGTAGCAGTGAGGTTGGAAGCAATGATTACGGGCAGAGTTTGGTTAGGACCTAGATAAGCATACTTCAAAGGATCCGGCAGAGCCTTCATTTCTAGACTGGGTGGCTGATCCAAAGATGGAAGAATAGGTTCAACTTGAAGTGGAGGGAGTGGCTCTACTCTAGAGTGGGGTGCACTAGAAAGTGGAGAATCCTGGAGCATGCTACCCTCTTCTAGACATTCCTCATTAACTTCCAAACTTTCTTCAATTAGTTCTTCAAAAGCATCAATGACATTACATTCCTCCTCATGGTCTGGATATTGAGATGCTTTGAACACATTCAAAGAAACCTTTTCTCCTCCAAAGGAAATATCCATCATCCCCGTGGCACAATTTATATTGGCCTTGGCCGTAGCAAGAAAAGGACGTCCCAAAATGATAGGTGTGTGCTTTAATTCCTGGGACGAGGCCATATCTAGAATAAGAAAGTCCACCGGGAAATAACATTCATGCACCTTCACAATAACATCTTCCAATAGTCCCCTCGGAGTCTTTACAGATCGGTCTGCCAGTTGGAGGATTATAGATGTGGGTTTCAACTCCCCTAGATCAAACTGCTCATATATAAAGGTGGGTAACAAGTTCACACTTGCTCCAAGGTCCAGCAATGCTCTATAAAATGTAATTCCACCTATGTCACAAGAAATCAGTGGAGCTCCAGGGTCCTTCAACTTTTTAGGCAAATGATTCATGACAACTGTGCTGACATCTTCAGACAAACGGACCTTTTGCGTTACTGCCTTTGGTTCCCTTTTTGGTGTACATAGCTCTTTCAAAAATTTTGCATACGCTGGCACATGTTTGATCGCATCCAATAGTGGAATATTGATGTTCACTTGTTTAAACAATTCCACTAGTTCATCTTGTTGGACCGGTTTTCTCTGTTGAGATTTAGGCTTCAATGCATCAGGGAATGGGACTTTAGGAACATATTCTCGAGGTCCTTCATCAACCTTTGCTTTCCCTTTGTCCAGCTTATTTTCTCCCCCCTCTTGCCTCTTCTTTTCTTGCAAAATTGTTGACTCCTCATCTTCACTATCACTATCCTCGTGGGCATCTTGGCCCGAACTACTATCCATATCCTTAGCTTGATAAGGGTCATTAAGAATTTTCCCGCTCCTAAGGCTAGAGATGGCTTTGGCATTCTCGAACTGAGGACCTATATGAGGGGGTAGCTGAGGTTGGTTCGGCTGATTAGGTTGAGGAAGAATAGGAGCTCTTGGAGGGAAGCCTGGAGGTTGTTGATTGCGGGGGTTGGCCACCGGTTGGCTAGGGAGCTGACCTACCTCTCTTCTCATGTTATTGGCAGCAAGTTGCCCTATCTGGTTCTCCAACTTGAAAATGGATTGTGCTTGGGTAAGGATGAGTTGTTGGAGTTGTTCAAACTTGTCATCAAAAGTGGGCTGAGTAGGAGGTGGTTGATAATGTGGTTGATGTGAACGGTGTGCAAGAAATTGCTGAAATTGGCCCTGAGCAAATTGAGCTTGAGGATATGGGGCCTGAGCTTGATGGAAATGTGATTGTTGATGGAAAGGAGGCTGATAAGAGAGATTTTGATTTAACTGACTTGGCATAGAAAATGATTGTTTCGAATTTGGATGGTGTGAGGGATGAGATTGGGTGGATGGGCCTTGGTTAGACTTTCAAGAAAAATTTGGATGATTTCTCCAGCCCGGATTGTAAGTGTTTGAATAAGGATCATATGTGGGCTTGGAGACACCTTGAGCAGCAAAGATTTGTTCTTGGATAAATGGGGGGAGTTGGGCTGCTTTGGGACACCCAATCACGGAATGGCTAGGGCTCGAACACAAAGCACAGATTTCTTCTTGACTTGGGGTTGAGATTTGTTGAGGTTGAGGGGCAGAAGGGAAAGAGGGTTCCTGTCTAGACATGGACAACAACTGGTCTAGCTTTTGGGCAACCATATCGACCTTCTCTATCTTTTGCGCTAACAAATCCATTTTATTCAACTTTTGGGTTATGGCATTAATATCTATCTTGTTCTCACACTCACCTTGGCTCTTAACTTCATAAAGTCCACCCCTCTTAGAAGGCCCAATCATTCTTTCATATGATGAAAGCGAGGTATGGCTTATGGAATTTTCACTAAGCATTTCGAATAAATCATAAGCCTCATCCTCGCTCTTACTCATGAATGCTCCCCCACATGATGCATCCACCATCTGTCTATAATTCTCCGCCAAACCCTCATAGAATGCCTGTACAATTTGCCATCTTGATAACCCATGGTGGGGGCATTTCCTCAATAAATCTTTTAGTCTATCCCATGCTTCATGGATATGTTCCCCTGGGTTTTGTGTGAATCCAGTAATTGCTCTTCTCATGGTATTGGTTCGCCCTATGGGATAGAACTTCTTCAAAAATTCTTTTTGCATTTCCGCCCATGTATCAATGATTCTACCCAAGGCTCCTAACCAATATTTGGCTTTATCCTTGAGAGAGAATGGGAAGAGAGTTAGCCTAAGAGCATCATCAGAGAAATTTTGGATTTTAACAGTTGAGCAGATCTGAAGGAACTCATCAAGATGTTTGTAAGGGTCTTCATTAGGATTTCCATAGAAAGACGGTAACATTTGGATGGTACTAGACTTGATTTCATAATGAACCGCCTGGTTCTGAGGTGCTTGGACATAGAAGGATGGTTGGTATTGATTGGGCAAGAAATAATCCTTCATTTGCTTTGGAGGATTGGGATTTTCGGCCATTAGATTTTGGTGGTGAGGTCCTTGATTTTCGGCCATGAGATCTTGTTGGAGATCGTTCCCTGGATACAAGACTCTCTCAATTTCTTGAATGGGTCCTAGTAGGTTTGGATGTTGAGATCTTCTACCTTGCATTAAGTAGGACGAAGAGAGAAATGAAAGATTTTTTTTTGATTTTTATTTGTTTATTATTATTTTTTGACACAAAATAGGATGAGGAAAGAGAAGAGGAGAAAATTTTTTTTTGATTTTTTTTTGTTTTAATTTTTTTATGCAATCACAAACAAGTTATCACACAAATTTCCTAATGACCTAGATGTGACCTAGACCTATAAATTGGGTTTCACAAAATGATTAAAGTGAAACTTAAGTTCACCCTCAATGTTTCCACCGACCAGATAAGGGGTGGGGAAGTGGGAGGTTCCCCCTACTTTCGTAGGGACCTAATTATGCCAAACCACTATCCCGCTTAAGGCGTTTGCCGTCCGACCGTCTTGCCTTAGGCACCGGTTTTCACAAGAGGGTAAGCCCAAATAACACAAGAACCACAGTGTGAACCTAGGGCCAATGTCTACTAAATTTTATTTAAGGTCTAGGTGATGCAAAGATGCAAGGGAATTATGGTTTGTGGGCTAAGGAAGGGTGATGAAATCCCCACCTTATCTTGTTTATGGGTGTTGCCCTTAGAATATTTTAGAAATGATATGCAACAAATCAAGTTCAAACAAGGGGTTCTATGCAAGCATGGAAATGCATGAGCATGCTTTTGAAAAAATTAGAGTACTCACCTTGCCTCCCGCAATCTTCAATAATACAATTAATAATAATTAAACAACAAGGAAAAATAAAGTCTATCCTAAATGATGCATGACCTAAAACATGGAAGTGTGGGTTCTACTCTTGCAATGGACATTTTTATTGAAGTTCAAGTGATGCTTTTTTTTGTTTTTATTTAATGAACCTATCTAACCACAAGATATGAAATGTAGAGAAATGAAATTGAAATGAAAGAGGAAAAGTTTGGATACTTACTTGAAAAGCGTTCCCTCGTTCCTTTTTTTTTTTTGAAATGAATGACTAAATCACAAAGATGAAAGAAAGAAAGGCAAACTTACCTCTAATTTTTTTTTGAGTTTTCAAGTTGCTTTTTCTCCCTTTTTTTTTCACCTTCAAAAAAGAAAAGAAAAGCGAACTTTATTAGTACACTATAAACACAAGGAAAACAAAGTTATTAAGTCAAAAATCATCATTCTTCCCCGGCAACGGCGCCAAAAATTGATAACGCGAAAGTTCGTCGTTTAAAACACGCGTATCAATCTTAAAAATTCCAACTCGCATTAGATAAAAGAGAGACGTAATATGGTGGCGAGAAGGGTCGAATCCACAGGGAAGAAGAGATTTTTAGAGTTAAAAACCTTAGAGTCCTTTGAAAAACACTTGTGATTTGGATTTGCTTAAAGAAAATAGTGAAATGATGAACAAACCAAACACTTAATTGAAAATACCATGACTATGCACTTATGCTATAGAAAATAATTGTATGAAGTGGAAAGAAGATATAGAAGAAAGAGATAGAGAGGGAAGAAGAGCAAGAACTAGATCAAGAGGGCAACTCCTTTCATTAACTTAAAAGAAAGAGTACATGAGATGTGAAACAAGTTTATACTAATGACACAATGAGATTACAATGAAGTGAAATATCACAAAAATAATAACACAAGAAAAGCCTGGAGTTTGGAGATGGTAGCAGCAATGGTGATGATAGCGCCAAGTTTGCCGTCCTCTCTTGGCCTTGGATCACGAACAACCTTGTGGAAGATGTCGTCTACACCGGGAGGAAGTCGCCTTCGTCGTTGAAGCAATCTTTGGAGGGTGAATAACTTTGAACCCAAGAGGAATTAGGGGATGCCCAAGAAGAAGAAGTTGAAGAGGTGGAAGAGAGGAAAAACTTTAATGAAGAACTCAGAGAGAAAAGAAGAAAAGAAGGGCTTCAAAATGGAGACATAACCGAAGTTAGCACCTCGGATGAACAGTAAAATTACAGGACAGCAAGTTAAAAAATGAGAGATAGCTTGAAAACCAGAAGGAATTAGAAGATGAGCAAGAAGAAGAAGTTGTAGAAAACGTAAAAACCAAGAACTTTCATGAAGATAGCAAGAGCAGAAAATGACTAGAAGAGGGAGAAATAAGGGGAAGAACAGAGAGAAAACTGTTTCACAGATGAATAGGACAGCACAGTGAAGAATACGAAATAGCTTGAAAATCAGAAGGAATTAGAAGTTGAGCAAGAAGAAGAAATTGTAGAGGATTTAAAAATGAAGAATTTTTATGAAGAATACAAAAGGAGAAAATGAACTTACATGGGAGAAACCGGAGGCCTAAGGTTGGGAGAGAAAGAGGGAGAGTGAAATATTGCTCAAAGAAAAGAACTCCCCTCTCCTCCTTGCCATGGGCTATTTATAGGGAAAGTTAGGTAGATGGAGGGTGGAGATTGTATCAAAAGGAGATGGATGGCTGAGATTTAAGTGGAATATGATACATGGGGAAGAGAAAAAGTAGGTGGGTACCCCCTTTCTTGGACTTTAGGCACCCCATTTCTCAAGGCTCATCATGTCTCTCCTTTATTTCAAACTTTGAATGTCCTTTTCCTCCTTTTCAAACTTAAACTTTGGATTCTTCCTTTTCAAACTTTGAATTCAAAATTTTAAACATTCCTTTCCCTCCAACTAAAATATTTTGAATTCTTTATTTGACTTGGTCAAAATGGTGATGACCCTTTTATCCCCGGCTTCTTTTATAATTACCTTCAGTGTCCTACATACACACAATTACACTTTAGTCCATAAAAATTACCACAATGTGCACATCAATCTTAAATACTCATAGTTATGCAATGGAGAATTAATGCTCATGGCCCTCAACTTCAAATTATTAGATAAAATTATCAAATTAATCAATTTACGTGAAAGCTCCAATTTAAATGCGGAGTTGAGGTTAATTATGAAATATGCATAATTACCTAATTATATGCACATAAAATGGTGTTTATGCGATGTATTATCATAAGAAATGGAGACTTATCAATGCCCGGCATCTTCTAGCTAAATCTAGCAAGAACCTACAGGGAATCTGCCTACCCTAGGATCTCTTATGTGAAGCTACCCCAAGACTCTTATTAGAAGAAGGGGAAGAACAAGACGGCAAACTGGACGAACTACCCTGACCTAAAGGAGGGGGAGGAGAAGAAGACGAAGATGCAATGGTTACAGGAGGGGATACAGGGGAGGCCTCCTTGTCAGAGGAGAAAAGAAGGTCCACTAGTGAACCTTGATAGAGCGACCCTTGGATCGGGGCACACTCTGAAGCAAGATAGGAGGTCTCTTCAAGAGAGATGGAAGATTGGAGAGTTTGAATTTTTGCATTTTTTCATTTTCAATAATAAAGTAGTGAGAGGAAGGAGTAGGAGGTAGTGCTGAAATTGAAAGATTAGAGAAAGATTGAATAAGTGATTGCCCACGCGGGGGTGTGATGGAGAGTTTAGAGAATTGCTCGAGGAGCAAAGGGGGAATTGGAGGAGAAACTTGAAGTGAATCTGGAGAAAAGGTTATCAAGACCGCGGGCGGTCTAGGGAAATTTGAACAAAACATTTTATCAAGCAAATGGACAACAACTGTTGGATGGATGGATTTAAGAGAAAAAAGGCCGGCCCATAGCCTATCCACATTAAAGCCTTCTTCATACGGCACATCCGGCTCTCCAGTATCTGTGTAATTGCTTAATACCTGCCTTTTGTCAGTGATCACCGTTGGCTTTTCAATCAGTTCATGAATCAATGGTGGCCACTCTGGATCAGTCGGCATGAACAGATGGCTTAGAGCAATGGTGATATCGTTCATGTCAAACCATATGTACCAGTCACATTTGGGGTCATCCATCTTCCTCCATTTATCGGGCCTTAGAGACTCCAGGGTCTTATATGTAGCCAGTGGGGCTATATGGCGAGCAAACTGCCGTGCATGTACATCTTGACAGTCTAGCATAGAAGTAATTATTGTAGTTTACTCATCATTATGAGTACCACCTTTCACAAAATGTGTCTATAGGGTCCATGTAAGAGGCTGCCGATCTGTTTTAAGAGTTGAAGTCATGACGGCCCATGGCTCTTGTTCTTCTTTGCTTGGCCCTTTGTACCCCAGGCCACCTCGGGGAATCAACTTCTGGTGCCTGATGGGCTTGACTCGACCCTGGAGGTTAACACCCAAGCATTTGCCAGTTTTATACCCCATCTTAAACAAAATGTTCCATCCTAGGGTATTTAACATATTTCTCTTTTTCTTCCCCTGGGAAGGTAGGGATGTTATGAAAATCGATGCCGACTTAGTGACTGGAGGCCTTAACAAATCCTGCCGCGGGTCGCCAACATATAACACTGAGAGCAAAGGCCTATTGGAAGGCCATATGGAAGGCACTGATATTGCAGAATGTATATCCTCTATCGAAAAAATGGGCATACTAGTGACTTTTATGATGCACCCTTTATGTGGAAACTTTATACATTGATGATTAGTTGAGGGCACAACATCAAGCTCTTGAATATAAGGGCGGCCAAGGATGCCATTGAAGGTTGGGTCCATATCTAGGATATGAAAATCGGCTGTGATCGAGACCGGTCCCAAAACAACTTTCAGAGTGATCATCCCCAAGGGAGGTTTCTTAGTGTTATCATAGGCCGTGACAGTAATAGTGGATGGTCGGATCTGACTGTCCAGAATGCCACACATCTTGAGAGTGCTTGGAGGCAACACATTAATAGATGCCCCGGTATCTACCAAGCATTGTTTGACTGGCACTTTGTTGATATTAACTGTAATGCACAAGGCATAATTCCTGGCCGGCTTTGAGCTAACTCATGTTCATGGAAGGTAATAGCTGGCTGATCACCTGTCGGAGTTAAGACTATTTAATCTGTTCAGCTGGGATATCTTAATTAACCATCACCTTTTGCAAATATTCTTTTAAAACTTGTTGGTGAACAGTGGATCTCTTTATCAGCTCCAGAATGGAAATCCTCATCGGGGTTTTGTCCAGGTGCTTTAACAAGTCATAGTGTGTGCCCGGTATGGATTCTTGTTCTGGCTCTTGTTCCTCCTGCCCCTGTACGGGCTCTAGCTCCCTTTGAGGAAAGACGCGATAGAACATCCGTCCACTGCGGAGCATCGTGATTCTCGATGATCGCGCCTCTATCGGGTTGGGGGATGAAGAAGTAGATGGAATGTTGGAGTTGGGGTTTGGAGGAGTAATCAAAGGAGGAACCCTTATGAGGGGCCTCGTTGGTTGGGGAGTGGTGGTGATTGGCGAAGTAATGGTAGGAGGTGAGGAGGTGCCTGAACGGCTGAAGGGGGTGTAGGCCGAATGAGGAGAGGCCTGGGCAAAAATGAGGGATTTGTGGGAGGCGGAGGAGTAGTAATAGTAGTGGGGGAGTTAGGAGTTGGCGAGGGGCGGATGAGGAGTGGCCTAGATGGCAACGGGTTTATGGAGGAAGAGCTTGTTGTGGCGCGGAAGGTGGCAGTGGCCGGATGAGGAGAGGCTTGGTTGGCGAGGGGTTTGTAGTGGTAGTGGTGGTGGAGGGTATTTGACCGGTGGGGGGCAAGAGGGGACGAAGTGGTTGGTGAGAAGGTATTGGATGAGGCGTCCTTAATAGATGCAGTGGTTGAATTGGTTCTTGATTTAAAGCCCCGACAGAGGCATTCTCATGGTGCCACCCTTGCCCCCTCTCCACTTCATGGATTGAGGTGACATGGTTTACCTGTTGGTTGGGTGGATGCTCCGGCAGTGGGTTATTGACGATCCCCATGTTCGGTTGTTGTGCGGGAGCTTGCTGCTGCTGAGGAGGAGGTGATGCTGGTTGCTCAGCAAGCTGCTGAGCCTGTTGGTGCCGAGGAGGCCTTCGTGCCTTTAATGTAGCGATAAATCTCCTCATCTCGTCCCAATCAATACCACCTTGATCATTCATGTCATATATAAAATCATTAAAGTGAAAACAATGATCAATATTGTGCCCTAGCTGCCGGTGAAAGACGCAATATCGAGAAGTGTCTACATTAGTAGGCCACACCATTCTTTCTTTAGGCAAGGTGAGCGCATTGGTGGCCATAAGGGCGTTGAAAATATCGGGTAGACTTTCGGGCAATGGGGGATATTGGGCCCTTTTGGGACCCAGTGGTCTTCTCGACTATTGTGACTGTTGTTGTGCATAATTGGCTGGCGGGGGTACCTTGTGGTATTGTGGAGGTTGATTTTGTGGCGTAAGAGGAGGTTGTTGTTGTTGAGGTATAAGAGGATGGAAAGTCTGAGGAGGGTTACTGTTTGGCTGGTGGACTTGGTTTTGGAAGGCAGGTTGTTTTTGTGGCGGCCTTTGGTTTGGAGGGTGGCGGAAAGGTGTGGAATTACCAAATGCACTCGCCTGCTCGTTAGTAACTGTGCCTTCGGTGGTTCCACCACTATTGCTAGTATTAACATTCTTCCTCATCACTTTCGGTCTTTGCTTAAACATATCCATGATAGGCGAGTCTTTCATTTAAGTTTGTATGTATCTCGCTCTCTCATAGAGCTCTTCCATTGTACTTAGCTTGTTCATGGCTAAAATATGACAGAACTGCGGAGTGGAGTTTGATATGATCATTTTTACTTGCTCCGTTTCCGACAGTGTGTCTTTCAGCCTCTCGGCCATGGCTCTCCACCTATCGACAAATAAAACGAAGTCCTCCTCGGGCTTCATCTTCTCGGCAACCAAATCAGTAACTGACAAAGACAGACCCACACGGTCCTTGTATTTCTGGAGAAATTTCCCCTGAACCACATCAAAATCACCGGCGTCAGTCGGCTCTAAGAAGTAGAACCATTCCAGTGCCGGACCATCTAAAGACCGCCTAAAAAGATAGGCTAGAGAAGTCTTGTTGTCTTGCCAGAATGATGCCTTATACATAAAATCTTTTATATGAATGAACGGATTACCTGTTCCATTGTACCGCCAGAAATTCGACATCTCAGATGGAGGTAGATGAAAAACTGGCAGAGTGGGAAGAGTAACTTTCTGGAGCGGTCTTTGGTGCTGTGACCTTCTTCAGCTGCACCTCCATGCTAGCAATTTTCTGGAGGAGTAAGGTGTTGGTATCAGACTCGGATGGGGCCGGATTAGAGGAGTATTGATTTGGCATAGGCCTGCTTAAAAATTGCGGAATAGGAGGTTGTTGAAGCCTAGCAATAGAGTGACTTGCCAGTTGAGCCGGCGTAGTCATGACGAGAGTTGGTGGGCGCGAAGGCACCCTAGGTGCGACCACCTGGTCATTGGGGGTATTGAAAGAATGGCCACCCGCGGCCTGAGGAGGATTGGAAGATGACGGGAAAGACTTCCCTTTTAAGGCGGCTTGGACCGCCTGACGTTGGGAGTCATCTAACTGAGTCAAAGCTTTAAGAAAATCATTAAAGTTTAAAGAAGGGGATGCGTCCCCAGAGGTATTGTGGGTGGTAGGTTGAATCTGGGAAGAAGGCTCAACCTCCTGAGAAGTAGTGTCCACCATGTGGACCTGGGGATAATGAGTGGAAGAGGGAGCCTAGTTTCCCTCATAATAGACGGGGTCCTGAGGTGGAACCTCATGAAATGGGTCAGGTTGACCCTCCTCATAACCATCGTAGGTGTACCCATAGTTGGCCATATTGATGATTTTACCTGAACGGAGTTTCATGCTTAAGGAGAGAAAAATATTCCACATAAACAAGTAAAATCAAGAGATAATTACCCAATCAAATAAGATATACACTCAAGTTGTAATGAAGCCAAGATTTTAAGGTTTTCTTTGGAGATTATAGTGAGTTTTAAAGAATAATGAATTCTCTCCTTTGAATGTGGGTCATAGTTGAGAGTTTCGGTGTAATCTCTAAATTAACTCGAGTCTTTCTCTCTCTTCACCAATGCATGGGTTAACTATACTCCGGGTGCTTCAAATGGTACAACCTACCCGACGTCCGTGAGAGAATCCACGGGTGCGGGGACTTACGGAGGCTTGGTTTAGGAATTTCCGGTCCAATGAGACGGAATGCTCAATGGAGAGTCCTTCCTTCACCAAGAAGGGTTGTGAGATCCTAGGAGTGTAGAGAGAGGAGGTCTCTCAACCAAATGCCCTAAGATGCAGTCTAATGCAGGTAAATCAATCAGATAATAATTAGATAAGCAATAATAGCAATCAACATAGCAGTAATCAAGGTTCTGTGGGCACCGAAAAAAATGACGACCTAGCGGAGGGTGCTATATCAATAAGTAGCGACTGAGTCTCAGTCGCTAATCACTGTGAACAGTGGAAGCAGGTAGCAACCAAAGTGAAATAGCGCCTTAGAGTGAGGCGATGTATATGTGAAAAATGCCTCTATGAAAGGGCGTTAAATAGCAGTAAACAATGCTCGAAATGTGAATAAAGATAATTATAATCAAAATGACACCTTGGAGTAAGGCGTTGAACGAGTGAAACACGCCTCTGTGAAGGGATGTCAAATATCAGTCAACCAACAGTAACCAGGAAACAACACCTTGGTATGAGGCATGAAATGAAAGGATGACGCCTCTGTAAAGGGGCGTCAAAAATGTAGTAAACAATGATCAAGAATAGTAAATGGAATCAATAGCAATCAAAAAATGACGCCTTGGTGTGAGGCGTTGAATGAAGAAATGACGCCTCTGAGAGGGGCATTGATTATAAAAATGATAAAAATGTAGAAAAATAAATGAAAACATCACCTCTGTGAGCGGTCACTGTATGTAGAAATGACGGCAGCAGGGAGGGTGCTATTCAGTTCTAGAGAACCGAGAGCACTGATAACTGACAGAAATCAAATTTCTTTTCTAAAAAAAATGTTATGGACACTTCAAAAATTGGCTAATCTAGTGGGGGTGTGCAAATAGTGCACAAGGGGAGTGTGCTACGTGGAGCACGAAGGAGGGGCACACGTGGGATCCAAAGAAAGGGGCATGCGAGGGTGCCAAGGGGAGGGGCATGCGAGAGTGCCGAAGGGAGGGGCACACGAGGGTGCCAAAGGGAAGGGGCACACGAGGGTGCCAAAGTAAGAGGTAATCAAATTAAAAACATAAAGTGTCCCACCGTGATCGCCAATTTGTGAACGTGTCACATAGACATTTTAAAAAGAAAAGGAAAAGATTTTAAAATAAAAGTTGAAAATGGGTAAAAATGATGCTAAAATATGTGGTACATGAAGAAAAATGGGAGCATGAGATGCTTAAAGGAGGGTGATCGCCAGAGGGGTTACCTCAAAAAATATAGGATGATCGCATGTACCTTGTATGAGGCGGGGAAATTACAAGTCCTTCATTCCTACTTCTATCGGCTGGCCGATGAAGGGGGGTTTCTAGTTTGATTACCCTTGCAAAAACACACAAATCAAACAAAGATATTGATTAGCCAAGTGTGTAGTATCAATGTTCTAAAAATATAGAATCAATCAAATTGGGCATGAACACACCTTGTGTGTTTTGGTTTTAAAACCCTTATGAGGAGTAACAAGGTATGAAATATGGATGCAATGATATGCAAATATGATGTGCTAATAATTTTCTCTAGCAATGATAGCTAGAAGAATATAGTGCGTATGATGATATAATAACTAACAAACTAAAGACCAAAGAAGAAAGCCCTGCTGCTATGTGTGCAACAGTAAAGGGAGGGAAATAAGAGGGCCGCGACAGCTGTAGGATGAAGAAACGTGGATGAAGAAAATGCCGCCTGGAGGAAAAGCCTTCGTGGAGGAAGAAGCTTGGAAGAAGTATCTGCAAAAGAACAAACACTCTTCTCTCTGTAAAAAAATTCTCACAGTATTCTTCTTCTTCTATTTTTACTCTCTTGTTGTTCTTCTGTTGTTCTTCACTCGCGCGCGTGAGGGATTCAAGGGGTATTTATAAGGATAAAACTCCTTGTTTTAGTAGGATTAAAACCAAGATATCAATCCTCCAACGAAGATCCCCCTTCCCAATTGAACACAATGTGTAAAATGGGGAAAGGATGATTACTGGAAAGTAGCAAGTGAAACGGAGACGAAAGTGAAAGTGATGACATTGATAGGGGCATTAATTGAAATGACAACAGCAACGCAGTTTTTAATTCCTGGATTTAATTATGGCAATAAAAGACTTTCCTTATTTTAAAAAATGATAAATGACGCCTGCTTGAATGGGCATTAAATAATCGACGCCCTTGTGATTGACGTCAATTCTTTGAGTTTTAATTTGATTAGGATTTGCAAAATCCAGGAAACAACGCATGTATGAATAGTCATTTATTAATTAAACCACACCCCCAATCAAGTCGTCATTTAAATAACGCCCTTCCTCCAGGCGTTAATCACAATTTATTGTGGAAAAGATGCGAAATAATTAGAAAAACTTCATATTAAGCCAATATTGAAGTCCACTTTGGGGCGTCACGTGGTGACATGAGATTTACTCATCATAGCATCGATTTTGGTGTGTCTACAAGGATCTTGAAGAGAGGGGGCGTCCAATTTTTGGACGATGATGCTCTCAGTGTTTCGACTGTAAGGGAAAGACAAGGAGGAAGCAAGAGACGATAGCACATCGGCGAGGATGTTCTGAGACTGAGGAGTATGGATATAGATCAATTTGTAGAATTTCATAGCCAAGAGAGTGACCAAATCATGATATGGCTTGAGCCTCAGGTCATGAGTGCGATAAGTGGACAGAACATGCCGCAGAACGAGCTGAGAGTCTCCCATGATGTTCAAATAGCGCGCACCCAAGAGGTAGGCGTGTTTTAATCCAGCTAGGAGAGCTTCATACTCGGTGATATTGTTGGTAGCTGGAAAACAGAGTTGATAAGCGAAAGGAATCGTCACCCCTTCCGGAGTGAGGAGAACTACACCTATCCCTCGGCCATGGAAATTGAGTGCACCATCGAAGTGCAGAGACCAAAAGGGATGACGGGTAAGGACATAGAGATGCTCGTCAGAAAAATCATCCTGTATAGAGTCCGTGCAGGGGATAGGAAGATGGGTGAGGTGCTCAGCGATGGCATATCCTTTGATTGCCTTCTGAACAATGATTGTGATGTCAAATTGGAAGAGGAAGCTCTGTTAACGAGCTAACCTACTAGAAAGGACAAGCTTTTCTAAGAGATAGCGGATCGGGTCCATTCTAGAGATCAGCCTAATCGGGTGAGCTAGAAAGTAGTGTTTCAGCTTCTGAGCTACCCAAACCAAGGCGGCACAAGTTTTTTCCACGGTAGTGTACTTGGCCTCTGCCGGGTTAAATAACCTGGAGAGGTAATAAGCTACCCGCTCTTTGCCTTCATCATCTACTTGTGCCAAGATAGCTCCTAGGGAATCCTCGATAACAGAAATGCATAAGATTAGGGGTTTCCCAGGGACAAGAGGTTGCAAAATTAGGGGATTGGACAAATATACCTTTAAATCCGCATAGGCCTTTTGATAGTCTTCATTCCATTCAAATTTGGCCCCCGCCTTTAGCAGTTCATAAAATAGGCGGCACCTCTGAGAATGTTGGGATATAAATCTTCTAATAAACTGCAAGCGTCCTATCAATCCTCGAAGTTCCATAATGCTCTTAGGCGGTGGCATATCCATGACGGCCTTGGCTTTGTTTGGATCAATCTGAATCCCCCTCTTGCTAACTATAAAGCCTAGCAACTTCCCTGAAGAGACTCCAAAAAACACACTTCTTTGGATTCATTTTCAATTTATACTCCCTAGCTCTCTGAAGCACCTTGGCTAAAATGGCGGGAGTCCATGGTTTCACCAAAATATCATCCACGTAAGCTTCCATATAGACATGCATCATATCGTGGAATATTTCCATCATCGCCCATTGGTATGTGGCACCCGCATTCTTCAGACCGAATGGCATGACCATGTAGCAGTAAGTGCCCCAGGGCGTGGTGAAAGAGGTTTTCTCTTGATCTTCAGGAGCGAGACGGATTTGGTTATATCTTGAATAACCATCCATGAATGACAATGCTTCATACCCGATGGTGTTGTCCACCAATACATCTATATGAGGCAATGGGAAATCATCCTTGGGACATGCCTTATTCAGATCCCTGAAATCAATGCAAATACGCACCATTCCATCCTTCTTGATTACAGGGACTATGTTTGCCATTGTTCACGTGTGACTGGGGCAGGTGGGCTGCGGGCGCGACGTGTGTGCGGTGACTGGAGTGAGGGGTAGGATATAGCTACGAGAGGGATGCAGGAATATAGCGTGCTTCGGGCGCTCCCTCTCATGCCCTATAACGCCCCGAGCCTTTATTACAGCAGAAGACTAGCTCGAGGAACGTGAACAGCCGACATAGTAAGCCTCTTACAAGCAAGAATGATCAGAGCACAAGACAATCACACATAATAATAATGCAATTGCACAATATTACTCAAACTTCAACTTTATTCCATTAATAACCAAATATTCAAATACAATCACTAATTCAACTTTCTTCATCCTACTAGACTCAAGAAATAAGAAAATTACATAGACTCAATCTAAACAATGTAGACTTCCTAAGTCTTCACTCATTCTTCATTCACTCTCAGATCCGCTACTTGAATATTCCAAATTCGAACCCGACTCACATCCATTTCCTGAAAAGATTAGAAATAGGTAATGAGCACACTTGCCCCGTAGGTATCTTCGCATCAACATGAAGGCACTATTAAAATAATTAACATTTTTAGCTCTAGAGGAATAAGGTAAAATCATGCGAATGCGATGAATTACAAGTATAACCGAGCAACAAGACGATCATGTAAGTTAGAATGAGCAAGTATGAACAAGAATGTAGTATGGCCTTTCATGAACAAGAATGTACTAGCAAGTCACATACTCATCACCCAAACATCCTTTGCTTATGAGCAAGTATTTGGTGAACTTTTGTGGAATATCATGTAACAAGCAAGAAAGTCATGTCATAGTAGATTTCCCCGTGGATTTCACTTATTTATAGGGAAAATACTCCCAGCACAATGCGACGCCAGTAGCATCATACACCATGATTTATAGTATGTTTCTGACAATCAGCCGAGGGGACTAACATAGAGCCCTTGAACAAAATCAGAGCTCGATCGCATCTTCAAGTATAAATCAAGCTATTTCCATGTTTCAATAAAATATGGCCAAGAATGTAACAAGTTCAATAAGTTCATGATAACAATAATCAACAAATGAACGCTTCAACTTAGGTCATAAGAGATCAAGAATGATTTAAGATGATGTCATGCTCATGGAAATAATTTGGCAACATAACGGTACATTTATTATCATTCATAATTTAAGTTAAGTATCTTAGACAATATGACAAATCTTAGACCATCAAAAATCCATCTAGGAACTTTATAATTTCAACCCTTTGGTCAAACCTCGGACTAAAGAATTTAGAACTGTGACGGTCTAATACTGGGCCGTTACATGAACGTAACGGTCGAGAACTGGACCATTAGAACATGCTGAATCCAGAAACAAAGAAATTGGACTTAGTACAATGTGACGATCGTACAACGATCCGATAGGTAAGCCTAACGGGCTAGTACAGGTCCATTACATTAACAAGACTTAAAACTTCAATTTGTGCTTTTCTAGACAAATGGACTTTAATGGTACAACCAACTCGGCATCCTAGTGGGAATCCCAGGCTCGCAGAGAATTACGGAGGCCTTGAAACAAGATTTCCTAGTCCATTGGAAGGAATATACAATAGAGAGGTCCTCATGTTCAAGAATATGTTCCTATAGTGCAAGAGTGTGAACTAATTGACATATACCGGGATATATGCCATGTACTTAAAGAAAATGACTCTATAGATAAGAGAGAATGTGTAACGGTATAAAATCATGATAAAACTCATCAATATCTTTTCTAAATCAAGGTTTTAATACAAAACTATAGTGCTTTGGCATGAAATTAACATATGCTTGAAAATAACTCTAAAGTATGCAAATTTCTAACATGAATCAATATTGGAACTTAAAACCATGAAAAACAGGCTAAGATCTAATTAACTAGGCATACATATATATTAATTGGACCGATCTTGATTCTGTCTTAAGTTGACAGAATGCAGTGTTGTGTGACGGACTAGTTTGGGCGCGTCATAGGAAGGTAACAGTCTAGATTAGGTCCGTCAGGTTTCACAGAACCCTTCAGTCGTTCACAGAGGGTATGACGGTCAATGTAGGTCCGGTACATGTCCCTGGCGGTCTTACGATAGACCGTTAGGTCCTCTGCTGACAGAAAATAGAAACTATAGAAATCTATGATTAATTCATGGCATGCTAACTACTCTAATCATGTCAAAATGAGAAAAAGGCTATCTAGATGCATATGTAGTAATAAAGCAACAAGAGATAGCTTTTTATCTTCAATTAGGGTTGAAGGCATGCATGAATGCATAGACTAATCCTAAAACATGAAATCCATGAACTATAATGCATGAAATCCAAATAAACTAGAGGCTTTTATCCCTAACAATGTGTTTTTACTGTTCATGAGATAACCTATATCTTAACTGGACTTTAAAATTCTAATTTGAGTCTTCAAGGGTCGCCCTAGTTCTTCTCTTCCTGTGATTTTTCAGCAGCTTCACGTTGCCCTATCTCTCCAATCTCTTGACCTAAAGATGTGAAATTTGAAGGGTAATAAGATGAAACTAAGAGAAACAAAAAGTTCTAAAAAACCCTTCCCTAATTATCTTGTTTGGGCGTCTTAATTCCTTGATCTTCAATGGTCCTTTGCTCTGAATCCTGGGTTGCTATGACAGAATCAGCGACTTTAGAAGCCTTTATCTCCTTGGTTACTTGATCGCCTAACATGAAATTTTGGGGGTAGTTAGTATAAAGTATTAGGAACGACATACTCTAAAGAACTTACCTGAGATTCTATCTCCTTACCTTGATTCTTCACGAGCCAAAAGTAAGGGTCGCTCAGTTCAGAACTGGGTTCTATTTATAGAGTTTTGGCTAGGGTTCAAGGATTTGAACGATTTTAGAGTCCTTAATTGGTAAAAACCTAATCTTTAAGAGTCCTTAGCAATGTTATAAGTTCTCCCAAGTTGGTCTCTAGCCAAGAGAATCCCAAAGTTCCAATCTTTTTGCAACTTCTTCTCATGGAATTAGCAGGTTATAACGGACTAGGTCTGGTCCATTACATGGCTGTAATGGTCGCTCGATAGACCGTTACATCAACTGGGCGTGGACATTCATCTTAATTCAAACTCTTTGGTTAATTATCCACTAAATTATCCCTTTTAAAGTGTATTTATCCCTATATTTCATGGATAACTAAAATAACCTTCTAGAATATGGGCCAAACTTATTAGGCTTGGTCCTTAAACCTATTGGGCTATAACTACTAAAGCTAGGTTAATTATTTAGCCTAGTTGGGCCTTATAATCCCAATATCTATTTACTAACCTTTCTAAATGCCTATTTTTTTTTTTTTTGAACCAAGTCATGTAACAGGGAAGAAGGGAGAGTGCACCCCCGTTCCAGAGGAAGGGAATGTTCTCACTCCACCTATCCACCATTAGATGCTATATTTTTATTGCTATATCAAAGTGTATACAAGTCATGAGAGGACATGCCTCTGTAGTACAATGAAAGAGTAAAATTAGCTATACATGCCTTCTACGAAAATTAGGAATGCCAATTGCATCAGCAATGGCATATCCTTTTGCTAACAATGGCAACTCTCCAATAGATGAGAATTCCAAATTTCTGCCCATACAGACTACATAGTTTGCTAATGCATCAGCACACTTGTTTGCTTCTCTGAAAGAATGAATAATGGGACAGTTGCAAATCGAGAAATGGAATTTCAAACTTTTCCACCAAGGAAGAAGAGACCATGGAGGTTCTTTTTTGTTCTGCAGCAACTCAACAAGAAGCATCGAGTCGGTAAAAATGATAGATAACTGAATACCATTTGATTGAGCTAATCGAAGACCATCAAGGAGAGCTCGACCTTCAGCCACCATATTTGTACCAAATCCATAATAGTAGGAAAAACCCAGCTTGAACTGACCATTAGAATTTCTGAAGCAGCCTCCGCCTCCTGAGGGACCAGGATTACCCTTGCTAGCCCCATCCACATTGAGAGAAAATTTAATAGAAGGAGCAGTCCACCGAACTACAAAGTATTCTAAACGACTGGACTTTGTTGTTATACCAAAATCTTGTGCAAGTATCAGATAATCAAGGCTAACACCATGAATGAATCTAACCTGATTCATAATTTGAGTAATATCTGCAAGGATCAAATCCGAAATCAGCATAGCATTTTCTCTTTTGTTATCATACCTTGCACGACATCTGAATTTCCAGATTTCCCAAGTAATCATGATAGACACAAGAAGAGAAATAAAGCCACGAGGAGTGTGGATATTTGTTTCATTTAGTACTGCTCTCAGCCTACATCTAATAGTAGGAGCTTCAAGAAATGAAGAGGGAAGAAGAGGTGTGAAATAATTCCAAAGCAGCTTGGCCAAATCACTGTTGACAAATAAGTGTTCAGTATCCTCAATGTCATGAGAAGTAAAACAGCAGTTACAACAGGAAGCTAAGATAACACCACTTTTTTGTATTTGAGTATCAACAGGGACAGCATAATTTAACAGCTTCCAGCAAAACAAAGATGCCCTTGGGGGAATTTTTTGATTCCAAAGTTTACTGATTTTAATTCCCCAATTAGACGAATATGCTTGCCCTTTAATAAAACTGTAGGTGGACTTGATGCTGAACTTTCCAGAATTGGAAAAAGACCATACAGGTATGTCTTTTCCATCTTGAATAGCAAAAGTCTGAATTTCATTTAGCAACTGTTGATCTCTAAAGAAGTGCCAAACCGGATGCTGTCGGTTTGTTAAAGCCATATGGACAGAACAATTATCTATCTGAGGTGAGTTTTGTACAGACAAAGTATCACCCAGTATCATTCCTTTGTACCAGTTATCTTTAAGAAAATTAGTGTCAGTACCATCTTGAACAATCTTCCGGAAGCCAGTCTTCAGAATAATCTGAGCCTTTTTGAAATCTGAAGCTTTGATTCCTGCTGGGAATGGATTTTTACAATCTGTAATATGACTGCCATGAATATATTTACTTCGGACAAAATTGGCCCAAAGAGAGTTACTGTGTATGGACAACCATAATTGTTTCACATATAAACATAGCTGTAAATCTGATAGACTTCGAATGCCAAGACCACCATCCGAAATAGGGGAGCATATTTTATCCCAGGATACCCAATGTTTCCTGTGAGAATTTTCAAATCCCTGCCAGAAAAAATTAGAACAAATCCTCCCAATATGTTTGAGTAATGTATAGGAGATAGAGGCTGCATTAGCTGTGTACACAGGGATAGATGAAAGAACAGATCGAATGAGAATTAATCTGCCTGCCTGAGATAGTAATTTACTCTGCCAACCAGCTAGCTTTGCATTAACTTTGTCTAGCAAGTATTTAAAATGAGGGACTTTAACTCTACCTTTGAAAAGAGGAATACCCAAATATTTAATGCAGCCAGATTTATGTTGATATCCAGTTAACTGGCAGATTCTATCAATAGAGCAACGGGGCATTTGTTTAGCAGCCATAAAACAGCTTTTTTGAGCATTGATACGTTGTCCTGATGACAATTCATATTTTCCCAGAAACAACAATAGATGTTTGATCGATGAAGTCCCACCATTTATAAACATTATAGTATCATCAGCATAAAGAATGTGTGAAATGGGCTTCACACCCCGAGGGAGGTGGAAGAACTGACATTGTCCAGAAGAAAATAAATGATATAAACTCCTGCTCAAGACTTCTTCTGCTAAAATGAATAATGCAGGGGCCAGAGGATCTCCCTGTCTAACCCCTCTTGAGGATTTAAAAAAACCATGAGTATGTCCATTTAGAGAAATAGAAAACCAGCAGTTCATCAGCATTTGAGCAATTAGAGAAATGAATCTATTAGAGAATCCAAATCTTTTCAGTACCATGAAGAGGAAATCCCACTCTATTCGGTCATAAGCTTTAACCATGTCAAGTTTAAGAAGCAAGTTGTGACCCCTAACGGGTCTATCAATTTCCATGAACATTTCCTTTGCTAATAAAAAGCTGTCAGATATTTGCCTTCCACTAATGAATCCACTTTGTTCATTTGAAATGATGCCAGGTAGAATGGGCCGCAGCCGATCACAAATGATTTTAGCAATAATCTTGTATGTGAAATTGCAAAGACTTATGGGTCTGAAGTCAGCAAAGGTAGAAGGGCTGTTTACCTTTGGAACCATACAAAGAAAGGTTGATGTGGTTCCCTGAGGCAGACCCCAACCCTGGAAAAAACTCTGAATTGCATTAATAACATCTGTAGCAACAATATCCCAGCAGTGAGTGAAAAAGCCTCCAGTGAAGCCATCTGGCCCAGGAGAACTATTACCAGATAATGAAAAAACTGCTGTTTTAATTTCTTCTACTTGAGGAATGGAGCACAGGAGACTGTTTTGGTCTTCATTGATCAATTGAGGAATAACTGAGAAGATATCTTCATCAATACTGTGTACTTCAGTTGTGAGAAGAGATTTAAAAAATTCAACAGCACCTTCTAATATAAGATTCTGATCTTCCACCCATTGATCATTGATTTTCAGTTTATGAACATAGTTTCTTTGCCTTTTGACCTTGGCATGTTGCTGAAAAAAATTAGTATTCCGATCACCACAAGACATCCATTGTATCCGAGATTTTTGAAACCAAAAAATCTCTTCCCTATAAAGTATCCGACGAAGCTCAGCATTAGCTTTTTGAAGAATGATTCTATTTTCTGAAGAAGGATTATTGTCAAAAGAAGATTGAGCCTGCTCAACCTTAAACTCAGCAATCTCTTTGGCCTGATTAATATTGCCAAAGATCTCTTTATTCCATATCCTAAGAGCTGCTTTCAACTTTTTTAGTTTCCCCTGCAGAGCCTGAAAAGGATGACATTCCAGTTGTTTGAAATTAGACCACTGAATTTTAACAAATTCCAGAAAGCCTTCATGAGTATGCCACATATGCTGGTATATGAATCTCCCAGGGGAGGGTAAAACAGAGTTTATTTGTAATAATAAGGGCGCATGATCAGATGGTCCTCTAATTAAATGTCTGACTGACATATTGTGACCTGTTTGCAGCCATTGAGAATTATATAAGACTCTGTCCAACCGAGCTCTAATATGAGACAAACCAGACTGATTGTTAGTCCAAGTGAAAGAAGAACCAGAGTATCCAGCATCAACCATTCCAGTGGCCGACAGAAAGCCTTGAAAATCTGTCATTGCTGTCATAGATGATAATGAACCACCTATCTTTTCTTCAGAAGAAATGATACAGTTGAAATCTCCTCCAATAATCCAAGGGATTGAGACACCTTGGTTGAATTCCATCAGAGAGGTAAACATTTCTCTTCGACTGCTCACATTGCAGGCAGCATATATAACAGTAAAGAACAAAGTGGCAGTGTTGTTTTCTGTAATAGCAACAGTTAGGTATTGATAATGACTTTCTATAATGTCTAGGGATAAGCTAGACTTATAAAATAACCAAATTTTGGAGGAATCTCCATTATTGCCAATAAAAGAATGAAGATTAATGCGATGAGCCACTCTCTGCGCACGGTTAAAATCAACTCGAGGCTCTGAAATTGCAGCAATACTTATATCATAAGCTTTTATGTGATGAGCCAAACTTCTTACAGTGGCTTTATTACCTATACCGCGAACATTCCATATTAGTGCTGAGTTAATCATGTTCAAGATGATATGAGGTAGAAGCCAGAACCTTAGCTTTAGCTCTGGTAAGACGAGCATCACTAAAAAGCACTCCAGGGAGAACTGAGACCTCATTCTGTTTAAAAACCCGAGGTTGATTGTTCCTTACATTGTCTTGATATTGCATTCTAGAATTCTCCAATGTTGAAATTATTGAAACAGATTCTGAACTTATGATAGTATTATCAATAGCATGAGAGCATTGTGGATCTTGAGCAATAATAGAATTTCCATTGTGATTGACTTCATTTTGCTGGATTGAAGGAAGCTCTAGTACCTCTATAATCTCTTCTATTCGGGAAAGAGGTGATGCATTTGCTTTGTTGGAGCCATTTTTACAAACAGCTGGAGGGGGATCAAAACAACTTAAATCTAGCTCAGAATTATGAATTGTTGACTGATCGAGCTTTGTGTCACCAGGATATATATAATTTCCAGCAACAAGCTTATCTTGTATCATAAGTTTTTCTGAATCCAACATATCTGATGCGAGATTCAAGACTGAAAATCTATTCGTATCTTGAACTACTGTTTTTGGAACAAGAGATTTAGGCCTGAACTCTTGACGAACAGGTTGTTGATTCACTCTAGAAGCAGCATTAGTTGAGATTTGAGTTTGGACCTTCTTCTTACTTGATTTCTTTTTGCAATCAGCTTCCAAATGACCAATCTTATGACAAGAAGAACATAAATGCGGCACTCTGTGATAATTAATTTTCTGCCAGAATCCATTTCCTTCCATACCAATCCAGAGCCGATCCTTTCTCTGCACTGAGAGATCAAGTTCAACACAAACTAAGGCCTCTGATGTTTCTGTTAAAGCTATAGTGGCTTCATGAATTCGTAAAACCAATCCCACATTCCCTGCAATTGAACGAAGCAAATCCTCATGGTAGAAATTTACTGGAAGGGCAGGGAAGCCTATCCACACAGGAGCTGCCGGAGGATCCGAATCAAAATCAAAATCAAGCGACCATCTAAAGAATCTGAATAGAAAACCTTTTATATAGAGATTCCTTTGAAGAAGAATTTTAATAAAATCAGTTTCACAGCTCAAACGAATCAAAATATGCCTGGCATTCATCCGACTGATAACAAAATCTGAAACGAGGTGAAGACGCTGTAGCAAACAGGCTTTAATCTCTGGAATCGATGGTCGGCCATAGGAGCATTTGGCTATTATAGCATTCTGAAGATGTGAATATGAAGCTTGGATCTCTTCTTGAGAAAAGAACACCGTCGGCTCTCCTTGATCTGTAAATGAAGGGGCCTTTACCTGGAACGAAGTACACGGACGGAATTGAGATTTTAACAATGTTTGAGCATAGGTTCTCCGTGGGGCTACCTCCACTGCATCAGCAATGCTTTTCGAGACAGTATCCTCCCCCGCCACTTCTGCCATGAGCGGCAAGGGGAGTGGACAAGAAACGAAGAAGACGATGCGCGGGAGATGCAGAGATTCTCACACTAGAATATTATACGCACCCTTAAAAACTTATCTAAATGCCTAATTCAATCTAGAAATTATTTATATAAATTTAGGTCACTACACCCTCCCCCACTTAGAAGAATTTGGTCCCCAAACTCAATACATGGATTTATGGAGAGTGTACTTACAATCTAATAATTCTAGGAATATTCTACGCATAGATTCTTCCGTCTTCCATGTTGCTTCGTGTGGCCATTGCTTCGTCCATTGGACTGGGACCATAGGAATAGTTTTATTCTTTAGTTGACGCACATCTCGTTCTAGAATCCTGACCGGTTTCTGCTCGTATGTCAGGTCCTTTTGGATCTCCAGATTATCATAAGTAATGACATGATGTGGATCATATACATATTTCTTCAACATAGAGACGTGAAATACGTCGTGAACTCATGCCAACTGTGGAGGTAATTCTAATCTATAAGCCACTTCACCGACCCTTTCGAGAATTTAAAATGGGCCAATAAATCTTGGAGTTAGCTTGCCTTTGATGCCAAATCTTCGAATATCACGACCCAGAGAAATCTTCAGATATACATGATCTTCTACCTGAAATTCCAAGTCGCGCCTTCGATTATCAGCACAAGACTTTTGCCTATCTTCTGTCATTTGTAATCTTTCTTGAATGAGCTTGATCTTCTCTGTAGAATCCCTAATAATGTCGCGGCCTAGGAGTTGCCTTTCCCCTATTTCATTCCAACATATTGGTGATCTACAGCTTTTCCCATATAAAGCTTCAAAGGGTGCCATTTGTATGCTGGCCTGATAACTGTTGTTATATGCAAATTCTACCATAGGCAAGTGATCATGCCAACTTCCTCTAAAATCAATAGCACAAGCCCTGAGCATATCTTCTACTACCTGATTTATTCTTTCAGTCTGACCATCAGTTTGTGGGTGAAATGTTGTGCTAAAATTCAATCTAGTCCCTAGTGAATGTTGTAGGCCCTTCCAGAACTGTGATGTGAATCGATGATCTCTATAAGATATAATAGTGACAGGAACATCACGTAATTTGACAATTTCCCTTATGTATAATGCTGTTAGAATATCCACAGACCATCGACTTTGTATGGGTAAAAAATGTGCAGACTTAGTCAATCGGTCTATGATTACCCATATACCATCGTGTCCTCCTCTGATCTTAGGTAAACCCATGATGAAATTCATTCCTATACTCTCCCATTTCTTTTCGGGAATATTCAAGGGATGTAATTTACCCGCGGGTCTAAAATGTTCTACTTTTACTTATTGGCAGGTGAGATAGCGGGACACGAAATCAGCTATTTCTCTCTTCATATTGGGCCACCAGAAATTTCTTTTGAGATCTTGATACATTTTGGTACTACCATGATGAATAGTGTACTTGGACCTATGTGCTTCTTCTAGGATCAGTTTCTTCGTATCCTCATGATCTGGTATACACACTCGGCCCTTAAATAGCAATCTTTCATCATTGGAAATAGAGAAATCCGACATCTGTTCTATGTTGGCTTTACTCTCCAGAAATACGGGATCATCATTTGCAGCTTGACCAGATCCTTTACCAATGTAGGTTGAGCTCGGATATTAGCCATGAAACAATCCTCTTCCTTTATGTCAATATGTAAGTTCATCTGAGCAAATTGAGGAATAAGATTAGTCATACTAATCACAAGACTTGATAGCATACCCATCGATTTTCTAGTGAGTGCATCTGCTACCGCATTAGCCTTGCCAAGATGATATTGAATAGTAAAATCAAAGTCCTTGAGATATTCTAACCATCTCCTCTGCCTCATATTAAGCTCCTTTTGAGAGAATAAGTATTTTAAGCTTTTGTGGTCTGAGTAGACCCTGAACTTCTCTCCATAGAGATAATGATGCCAAATTTTTAAGGCGAAAATAACAGCTGCCAATTCCAAATCATGCACAGGATAATTTTGCTCGTGACGTTTCAATTGTCTTGAAGAATAACAGATTACCTTTCCATTTTGCATAAGTACGCACCCTAAGCCAATGCTAGATGCATCCGTATATACTTCAAATCCACCACCTTCCACCGGTAGTGCTAAAATAGGAGCTGTAGTAAGGTGATTTTTAAGAATTTGAAAACTCTTTTCACATTCCTCTGACCAGACAAAAGGATTTTCTTTTCTTGTGAGTCTCGTTAAAGGAACTCTAATTTTTAAGAAGTCCTTAATGAACCTCCTATAATAACCAGCTAGACCCAAAAAGCTTCATACTTTTGATACAGTCGTTGGCTGGCTCCAATTTCTGACAGCTTCGACTTTCAAAGGATCCACAGCAATACCTTCTTTTGAAATAATGTGACCGAGGAATGAAACTTCCTTGAGCCAGAATTCACACTTGTTAAGCTTGGCATAAAGTTTATGTTCTCTAAGTGTTTGCGAGGCTATCCTCAAATATTCTTCATGTTCCTCTTTTGTCTTGGAGTATATCAAGATATCATCAATGAAGATGATGATGAACTGGTCCAGATATGGTTGAAAAACACTGTTCATAAGTTGCATAAATGCTGCTAGGGCATTTGTTAACTCAAACGGCATTACCACGAATTCATAGTGACCATAACGACTTCGGAAAGCCGATTTATAAATGTCTTCTTCTTTAACTCTAAGCTGATGATAACCTGATCTGAGGTCTATCTTGGAGAAATACACTGCTCCCGAAAGCTGATCGAAGAGCTCATCAATACGCTGCAACGGATACTTATTTTTGATTGTAAGTTGATTCAGTCGCCAGTAGTCTATGCATAACCTGAGAGAGCCATCCTTCTTCTTGACAAAAAGAACCGGTGCACCCCAGGGGGATGTGCTAGGTCTAATGAAACCCTTGTCTAGTAGTTCCTGCAACTGCCTTTTTAGTTCCTTAAGTTCTGTGGGGGATATCCTGTAAGGGGCTATAGAAACAAGTGTTGCTCCTGAAATGAATTCAATAGTGAAGTTCACTTCCCCCTCGAGTGGTAAACTGGGTAATTCGGATGGGAATACAACTGGGAACTCATTTACAATAGGAATGTTTGCTAGGATGATTTCCTTGAATTCGGTAACAATGACAGAAGTAAGAAAAGCTTCACATCCTTGCGAGATAAGTTTGCAAGCGTGAAGAGAAGGTATGATAGTGGGATGTTTCCTATACTTGATGCCAAGGAAGGAAAATCTGGGAATACCAGGTTTCCGGAAGGATATAATCCTATTTCGGCAATTAATATCAGCATCATGATCTATAAGCTAATCTACCCCTAAAATGGCATCGTACCCTTTCATGTCAAGGCATACTAGGTTTGCGGGGAGGTTGTGGCCTTCTACAATTACTTCACTATCAGGATAATATTTGGTAAGTTTTGTTCCAGAACCTAAGGGTGTGGTTATAGCAAGATTTGAAGGTAGAGGAACTGATGCAATTGGTAATGTTTTGGCAAATGTAGTGGAGACAAAAGAATGAGAGGCACCAGTATCAAATAGCACAAATGCAGGACGAGAAGAAATTTGAAGGGTACCTTCCATAAGTCCACCATCCCTGGGCACTTCCTTTTTCTTCTAGAACGGCATTAAGGTGAGCCTGCCTCCTACGTCCACCACCAGATGACTGGTCCTTCATAAGGGGGCAATCCGACATGCGATGCTCCCTGCTTCCACAGCGTAAACAAGCACCAAGGCGCTTCCAACACTCTTCAGTAGAATGGCCGAACTTTTCACAAAAAGTGCAAGCCGTGGCGACTTGCTCCCTCTCCTCTTTGACCTTCTTGTTCTTCTGGGAACTTCCACCGTTCCCGCTCTTGGACCATTTCTTACTATCACGGCTTTTGTGAGGCTCCGTGATACTAAACTTTTCTTTCTTGTAACGCCGATCTAATCGTCGACTGTACTCTTCTCCATTTTCTTTCAATTTCTCGACCTTTTCTAAGGTCCTTTCACATAAATATGCCCGCTGAACAATCTTCACATAGGTACGGATGTTTTGGGTCCCGAGCTACTGAATGAAATCGGGTCGTAACCCGTCCATAAACCGATTAGCCTTCAATAGATCGGTACTGATTAAATGCAGTGCATAAGGTGCTAGTCTAGAGAATTGAAGTTCATACTCCGCAACTATCATCATTCCTTATCGAAGAGAGGCGAACTTCATAGCCTTTCTTTTTTTCACATGCTCAGAAAAGTACTTAGCACGAAACAAAGTGAGAAAACCATCCCATGTATGAGGTGCATCAGCCGGAGGTGCCGGAACCGACTTCCACCATGTACGGGCAACCTTGTTGATCTAGAAAGTTGCAAGACACACCTTCTCTTGATCTGTGCATTGGATGACGTCAAATATACGGTTCATCTCGTCAATCCAGTTCTCTGCTTTGTCCGGATTAGAATAACCATAGAAATACGGAGGGTTTAAACTCTGGAAATTACGATGTAAGTCGCCAGCCCTCACCCCTGCACCTGCCTGGGCCATAGTTTGCAATACCTGAGTAAAGCCAACAACTGTTTGCTGCATGCCATTCCAATCTACACGATGAGCCATTTGTAAAATAAGGTACCTGATAGAAATTAACAACTTGTTATTTCTCGTGGAATTGGAAGAAAATTAATCTTAAAGTTAATTAACTATCTTATCCCGGGCTCTACCCAATTCTCACATGGGTATGGAAATTTCTTCCTTAGTTCATAGGTAGGGGTCCTTAAACCTTGAACTTATCCTATGACATGATTCTTCTCCCAAAGTCCTGAGACTTAGGCTCTAATACCAACTTAACTGTTGTTGTGCCCCTGTGATTTTGATGATAGCAAACATTATGAGTTATCTGAACTTCTGTGACATGATTTTTAACTCTATGATTTTGATGATAGCATATCATGAACATCTGATTGACTGTCTTGCTATGGGCATATATCATGTCAGTTCTACAGCCTTGCATATCATGAATATTGGCTTTGCATATCATGAATCTGTCATATGTCAATTCATCAGAGCATAAAGCATTGCATTGTTGTTCAGTCAATTTATCAGATCTAAAGCATTGCATTTGATGTTCAGTCAGGTTATCTGCTGCATAAAGCATTCATATACATATAATTGCTTTACTCTGCTTGTGGAAGTCAGTAAAGGCTAAACATCCATCCATCATGACACTCAGCATAGTGTGGGTCAACCCCCTCTCTAGATGGGTCGACTCCCCAGATAAGTGTAGTCTATACACTACTTCATTCAATGTCGGTACAGCCTTCGCAAGAGCAAGTCTGTACATTGCTCTCTCCAGCAAGTCTATACAATGCATGCTACAAAGTCTGCACATCTCGTTTGCCAAGTCTGTACATCGGCATGCATTACTTCAAGTATGTACAGTCTGTTGCATTGTTCATCAAGTCTACACATTGCAGCAGCATAGAAAGTCTATACACTCACTTGCATAATCATCAAAGTCTGTACACTGGTCGAGCATTCAAGTCTGTACATTGGCCAAGTCTACACATCGTCACCTTGCCTTCAAGTCTACACATTGGCCAAGTCTACTCATCGGCACTGTAGCTTGCTTAACTCAAGTCTATACATTGCAGCGTGTCTGTGCTTCAAGCGTTCCAAAGTCTATACATCGCTTGCACCATTAAGTCTAGACATTGCACTATAGCTTACTTAGTTGAAGTCTATACATTGCTGATCGAACGTAAGTCTATACATTCCAACCTATTCCTATGTTCGCTACTTTTTCTACACACTAAGTCTACACATTACAATCATTACCTACGTCCAAGTCTGTACAGAGTCTGGCAGTGTCTCACGCATCATCTCACCAAGTCTGTACAGCGTCTGCCTTGTCTCGCCATACACGACCAAGTCTGTATAGCCTTCTATTGCAAGAGTTCAAGACTACACATGCCTTCCAAAGTCTTTACAACCTCTAGTCTGCATGAGTCACTAAGTCTATACATCGCTGCATTGGCCAAGTCCATACATTGTCTCGCTCACATCTTTCAACTCTGTACATTGGCTTTCAAGCCTTCCAAGTCTATACAGCCCAAGTCTGTACATCCACCGTCTCAGTTAAGCTCCAAAGTCTGTACATCCGATCGTCTCATGCATTGTTGCTTGCATTGTTTGGCAAAGTCTATACATTGGTCGGTGGTAAGTCTGTACATTGCCTACACTGCATGCTCTCACAATCATCTTCAAGTCTATACATTGGTCAGTGGCAAGTCTATACATTGCACTGTGCTTCAAGCATTCCACGCTAAGTCTATACAGCCTTTGAGTTGCACTAAGTCCATACACTAGCACTGTAGCTTGCATGATTAAGTCTATACATTGTGTTGCATCGTTGCACGCCAAGTCTATACATAGTCTGGCTGCCTGCACGCCATGTCTGCACATCGGTTGCATAACACAACTAAGTCTATACATCCAGTTGCATCACTGTCTGCAGAGTCTAGACATTCGTCCTACAGCCTGTAGCTAAGTCTACACAGCCACCACATCAAGTCTATACAACAAAGTCTGTACAGTGTCTCATATTGGCAAAGTCTGTGCATCGTTTGGCCTGTGCATGCTTCGTCTTCTAAAGTCTATACACTGCTGTCTCATGCATTCTAAGTCCATATACCATCCTGTTGGGCATCGGTCATTACAGCAAGTTTGTACACTGTCTGTACGCTCTCAAGGTTGAATGTTCTTCAGCAGAGTCTGTACACACTTCATCAGTGAAGAATGTACACACTTCAGTGCACATGTGTATCTCCTTCAAGACGAAGTCTATACACTCGTTTCCAAGGCTTCAAGTCTATACACTCGTTGTCAACCCTTCAAGTCTATACACTCAAGCTGCATCATGCCTGTACACACTTTGTTATCAGCCTGAACCAAGTCTGTACATCCATCTGATATATTCTTATGATTGCTTGACATGTACTGTTCGTGAATCCTATGAAGGGCACGTGATCCGAGGTTGGCACCTGGCACGTGATCCGAGGACAGCGCCCTAATTACTGCTGCTATAAATACGAATCCTCCTCCATCTAGAGAAGATTGATAAAAGAAAAAGAGACTGATCGAGATCAAGTGAGAGCAAGAGAGTGATCGAGATAAAAGGAAAGAGCTGCAGAGAGGCAGAGAGCAGAAGAAGAAAAAGAAAGAGAGAAAGAGAGATAGAGAGCTCGTGAAGAAGAAGAGAAGCTTGTTTGTCATCGCTGGACTTTGGATCAGATCCAATCTAGCTTGCTCCTGCGAGAGCTATTGTGCATTTCATTTTTCTAGCTTTTTGTTGCTACATTTTTTTTTATTGTTAACTGTTCACTGTTGTTCTTCTGATCCTCTAGTGTGAGGTCGGGTTCCCTCCGGTTTGGAGGAAGAGAGACTTGCGTCTTTGGTTGCCTATGACTGAGTGTCACTGGTTGTTTTCCTCCGGTTGGGAGGAAGGGAGGTCCGAGACCTCTAGGTTGCAAGTGGCTGGGAGTCACTTGTGGGTTCCCTCCTGATTTGGAGGAAGGGCGATTCGTCTCCGGTTCTGGTCTTGTGGGTTGCAAGACTAGGTGTTCCCTCCTGGTCTGGAGGAAGAGAGACTTGCATCTCTGGTTTGCTAGTGACTGGGTATCACTAGTGGTTCCCTCCGGTTGGGAGGAAGAGGGGAGGCTGTTCCCCTGGTCAAGCTGTGTGGCAGCAACTTGTTTGCAGACTGAGTCTGCTTTCTAGCTGATTGCTATTGGAAGCCTCACTCCAGTTGGGAGTGAGGGGTGGACGTAGGTCTCTGGATCGAACCACCTAAAAAATCCCTTATGCAGTGGTTTGTTTGATTGCTTGCTTCCGCTAGATGCATGCTAGGATCGTGATCTGATTGATTATCCATGTCCTAGAGTTTAATTGGGTTTGCATCTTTTATGTTTGAGAAATTGTCCACTGATCTTGTGCTTATCATTTCATACAAATTTTAAATTGGTCAAAACTCTTTAGAAGATCCATTCACCCCCCCTCTGGATCTGTGTTTATTTATCACACCAAACTATCAATTGGTATTAGAGCAGTTCTCTGACTGATCAGATCCAACGATCTGCAGAGGATCCTGTTGTCTTTGGTGCATTTCTGTATTTACTCTCTACTGCATTAATCTGCTTGCTGATTTAATCAATGGGTTCTCCACCAGTTTTTAATGGCTCTGATTTTAACTCATGGGTTAGCAGTCTCCATAACTATGTGAATTTAATGGATCCGGATCTGTGGAAGTTAATCTCACACGGTCCTCACAGACTACCAAAGAAAGAGTCCAAATGGACTGATAGTCACAGATCAAAACATGGAGAGAATCAGAGAGTTTTGAATCTAATGAAAGAAGCTACTGACAAGGCTCTACATTCCTATTTTTATGACTGCAGGTCCGCTAAGGACATTCTAGATGAGCTGAAGCTAGCTCATGGGAGAAATGAGGACAGCTGCCTGATGGCTGACAAGAGCAACCATGGCAGTGATCAAGATGAATCCGAAGATGCTGAAGAGGTAACCAATCCTTTCTCTAGTTACACTTTAGATGACTGGGAAGATGCCTATGCCAATCTGTTAGAATCCTATGAAAGACTAAAGAGGAAGAATAAAAAACTGATAAAGAAGCTAAAGAAACATGAGGATACTAAATCTCGAGGTGAAAGCCCTGAAATTCTGAAAATTGAAAATGACATATTTAGAAGACAGTTAACAGATTTTGATTCTATTAGTTCAGATTTAGATCATTTGAAATCTGAAAAATAAACTCTTATAAAATAAATTGATTTACACAAAAAGGAGAATCAAGAGCTTGTTTGCGAAATTGCTGAACTAAAAGAGAGGCATAGTTTTTTTGATGATCAGGTTCATCACAATAATGTTGTTCAGAATGAAAAATTAGTGAGAGATTTAGAGTGTGTCAACTCTGAATTGGAAAACATGAAATCTGAAATTGAAATACTCAAAAACCAGCTCAAAGAATCTGAACACAAATCAAATAATCTTGAAAAAGTAAATAGGTTGGTTTTTGAGAAACTGGAGGCTGAGAGAGTAATAAACTTAGAGCTTCAAAAAAATTTCAACAAACTTCAATCTAAAAAACAACAAGAAATGTTTTATGAATGTCAATTTTCATCGGATGATTGGGTGCTTGATGATGAACTCAAAGAGCAAAACAATAAGTTGAAAGAGGAAATCAACAAATTGAAACATCTAAACACCCAACTGACTGATAGGTTATTGACAATGGAAAAAGGCAAGTGTGTGAGCATAGATAATTCTGATAGGTTGGTGAATGCTGAACAAGAAATTGAGAGTCTAAAAACTATCAACCTAATGTTGAGTGGAAATGTCAATTGCTGTAAAGAGAAGATAGCTAATTATGAGCTCACTATCACATCCCTTCAACAAGAAATTGATGATCTTAACAAGTCTTTATCTGAAGCTGACAGTGAAACAAAGTTAAAACAGGAAGTTGAAAAACTCAAAAGTCTGAATGATGCCTTGCATCAACAAGTCATTTCCTGTGAAACAGATCTGTCCAAATATGAAGCTAATATTTGTGGTTTAAATTCTGAAATTCAAGATTTGAAAAACTCCTTGTCAAAATTTGTCAAGGGAAAGGACAATCTGAATAAGCTTCTGGGAAAGAGTGATAACTCTCAGAGAGAGGGGCTGGGTTACAGTTCAACAAACAAAAGGATCAATAGCAATAAAACTTCAACTGTGTTTGTAAACGCTTCTGATCAAAACACAACCACTGGTTCTTCTGTTTTTCAATTTACTGCACAAAAACCCACGGTCAGTCCCAAAACTGTAGGACAAACTTAAAAATTAAAAAAGGATGAAAACCTACAGAAAAAGGACAAAACTACTCTAGTTGGTACAAAGACTGTTGCACACAATTCACATGACCTCTCAAACACTCATACTAAAAAGGGGTCGTGCTATTATTGTGGGAAAGTAGGTCACATAATGGAAGATTACAGATTAATGCTAAAAGATGAGCATGGTAGTGAAACATCACATTCTAGAAATTCTTTTGATAGAAACCATGCTGCTAGGAAGCCTGATGCTTCATGTTATTATTGTGGGAAGCATAGTCATCTCATGAGTGAATGTTTTATCATGAAAGAAGACAATAAACTGCATGCTAGGTCTTCCATTCATTTTCATGGTCCTTATGGATCTAAACACAAGACTAGTCAGCACATTGTGTGCTTCAACTGCAATAAGCCTGGGCACAGGGCTACTGAGTGCTGGTTTAGATCCACTTGGAGTAAAAATGGTTTTAAAAGTAAGCAAATCAGATGCTTCGAATGTGGAAAAAATGGGCATACAGTCAAGGACTGTTGGTATGTTAAAAAGAATCATGTTAACCCCCATTTTGTCAAATTCCCTGCAAAACCATTTGTGAAAATTTCATACTATAACTGTGGGAAGCCAGGCCATAGATCTGTTGATTGTTGGCTGAGTAAGAACAAGCATCAAACTGTTCATGCATACAACAGAAAATCTTATGAACATGTTTATAAACATCATCCTGCTGTTAATATGCATCATAAGAACAAGAAACTAGTCACATCATGTAGATACTGTGGAAAGTATGGTCACTCTATGAACAATTGCTACCTGATGGATCATGATGACCATGTTGCTATGAATTTACTTAGAACACCTGTCAGGGCTAACGCAGGACCCAAAGCTACTTGGGTCCCTACAGGATCAAAATGATCAAAAACTTTACAGGTGTGCCTTGGACTGAGGAATAAAGAGGGGTAAATTAAACCAAGGCACCCAAGTTGATAAAGCCCCTTTCAGGTAAATTCTCTGCACTTCTTGTTCTTAGAATAATTGAATAGCATGTTAAATCCGTCTTTGCATATTCATTCATCATCTGCATTGTCAGATTCAAATTTTCTGAACTCTCCTCATACATGATTTGCTTTTTAATGATAAACTGAATTTGCATATGCACCCATTGAAAAATATTGAAAAAATATTGCATTAGGACTGTTGGTATTGCATTATCATGCATGACCACCATGGTATATCAAATGGTAAGCTACTAAAAGGCAGATGAATTCTGTCTGGAGGTTCTTACTATGTGTGAGATGATCTTTTAGACCGAGTTCTCCGCCTAGTACCATGGATCATATCCCCTTATAGGGCAGTCTGAATGAGCATAATTTTTAAAATCATGTTTCAGTGCTTCAATTGCATATCATGCACACTGTAAGGGGGAGTTTGACTGATGCTTGCATAATCATGATAATCTCATTTGCTGAATGCATACATGTAGTTAGTTGCATTGCATTTCCTTACATTGAAAAATCTAAAAAGAAATGACTCATTGCATCTAGACAGGGGGAGCTTTCCTGTTCCATCTCTTCATCTCTTGAATTCTCACTGTCTAGCAATCTGATCCATTCTTGGCAAATGTGTGGTTCACTTGAATTCCCTGATGTCTACACTTATGTAGCTATTCTGTCTGAACTCTAGACTCAGCTATTGATTTCAAAACTGCACTATTCTAATGATTCACTCCTTGTCTCATCATGCTTGCTCTCTGCTAATCTCTCAATAAAAATACTTTGTTGACTCTACTGATTTCCTGGCAATGTCATTGATTCATCTGAATGAGGAAAGATTTTAGTCATTGCACCCTAGACATAAATCAGACATATTCTGAAAAGAAGAAACTTCTATTATACTGGCTTAAGAATGTTTTGATAAATCAAATTGATTTAAGTCTAATGTATTTCTTAAGTCTAGATTGTTGAAAATATTTGAATCATCATGCTTAATAAATCTTAACCACTTATCTCATGAACTCCTTGCAAAACCTTCTGAAATCTGAAACTTTAAAAGGCATGGCTTTCTTTGGTTAAGATACATATAGTAGATATTGTTCTTAAACATTTCAGTGTACTGAGCATTGTTTGAAAAATCTGAAAACACTTAAAAATTTAAAGCAAGAGCAATGACTTTGGTCACAGAGAAACTGGGTTCTCTATCAAAGAAATGGAGTAAGCCCATGTCATGAAGTGCCATAGTTACCTCTCCTTTCAAAAATATTTGAAAATCTGGTAGAGCAATGGCATGGATGTGTTGAGTAACTGGGGATTCTGGCCTCTCATCAAGGTGTCTCCTCATGTAAAAAGATACTCCATTGCTAACTCTGTTTTCCTTAAGAGGCAATATGGTTGTCACACTGAGTAACTGGGTCACTTCACCTGAGAAGTGTTGTACCTCACGTAAAAATGTGTTCACTGAACCAAACTTGCTCATGAAAAATGAGTGCTGATCAATAGAAAATTCTGAAAATCTAAAGACATGTTCAAACACAATTATTTCTATTTAATCTCAATATCATCTTGTGTAACTTCCATAGGAGTCATTGAATTTAAATGAGTAAGATGGAAGGAGGTTAAACATGAATATCAGATGAATTGTTGGTTCATTTCTATTAAAAGGTGTTTCAGATATGAGTATTGAATTTTCTTGATAAACTTTGAATACATCTCTCTTAAATCATGATGGTAAGTTTAAACTCATTCATAATCTATTATAATTGAAGAATCTGAAATTCGTTTACAAAGATTTATGAATTTGGTGTGCTAATGAAAATCTGTCTTCCTCAATTTATTCATTGTGCTTACAGATTGTGGTAATCCTTGAGTGCCTATGTGCTTTTGCTGATAGATGCTTATCTCCTCTTGTCATACCTCAACTCTATTCTGGCTTTAAGGGGAAGATTAACATCTGCATCATAGACTTGATTTGTGCATGATTTTATCTGGCTGGTATAGGAGAGCATACATCTGAAACATTGTCTTGATTTGTGCTTCATTGTTTAACTACCTCTGTGTCCTTCATGTCTAAAAGACTGAGTCAAAGGGGTAGTATTTACTTTATTCACATCATGATTGCTTGTATCTATCATCTCAAACTATTTTTCTTTTTGATGAAGTCAAAGGGGGAGAATAGTTTGACATGAGTCATTCTGACTCATAGTGTTGCCATCATCAAAAAGGGGGAGATTGTTGTGCCCCTGTGATTTTGATGATAGCAAACACTATCCATTATCTGAACTTCTGTGACATGATTTTTAACTCTATGATTTTGATGATAGCATATCATGAACATCTGATTGACTATCTTGCTATGGGCATATATCATGTCAGTCCTATAGCCTAGCATATCATGAATCTTGGCTTTGCATATCATGAATATGTCATATGTCAGTTCATCAGAGCATAAAGCATTGCATTGCTGTTCAGTCAATTTATCAGATCTAAACCATTGCATTTGATGTTCAGTCAGGTTATCTGCTGGATAAAGCATTCATATACATATACATCAATTGCTTTACTCTGCTTGTGGAAGTCAGTATAGGCTAAACATCCATGCATCATGACACTCAGCATAGTGTGTGGAGAGGGGGATTTCTGCAGCCCACTCAAAGAGCAGCCCAACAAGACCCAACAGGGTCCAACGAGGCAAGCTCACCTGAGTGACAGCCCACAGGGCCCACTTAGGAAAGAAAAGCGCAATGAATAAACACTCGAGGAATCAACTCTCCCCGACGGCCCCTAGGCTCGGAGGGCCCGAGTAATGGTCAGGTCACAAGGTGGGTCCGGCCCAAGCCGTTTCCCCGCCCGGGTGAGACAGGCATTTGCCAAACTATCCAACCCCTCTTTCGTCGAGCTATGCTCATCGCCCAGACAGGGCTGGCGTTTCAGAAGCTCGGCCAGACCGGATATTATCCGTTCGTGCTGCCGTTAAGAGTCCCCAACGGACAGGGGAATCAAGAAGCCGCCGGACTTCGAGGCGATAACGTTCCCACGATAAGGCCATGAAAGCCCACGTTGAGGACGTGACTCCTGCCGAAAAGCCCTCAACTTGCAGGACTCCTGAAGGCGGCGTACTATTTAAACCAGGGATACCCTCCGGTGGAAGGTAAGGGCCATTAAGGCACTCATACACCCTAACTCCTGAGCACAATCCGCTTCACCCCTCTGGTGGAGAGGAATCTCGCGCATTAGTTTTTCTCCTCCCCATTATTGCTTCCACCACAGCTCTACTGACTTAACCATCGGAGGGTTTTTCCCCAGAGAAACCCCCTGGGCCCTCTGATACGTTTCCCTATCTTGCAGTTCATCTTCTGGTGATCCACAGCCCACTCAGGACACAGCGCGAGATTTCACCTCTTCATCTAGCGCCGTCTGTGGGAAACGCACGAAGAGCCAAGATGGTGACAAGAAGCTCAGGGAGGAGGTCCGCCGGCGAGAGGGGTAAGGCCATGGTGGCGGCAGGAGATGGCCCCTCCAAGGCCTCACAGAACCCTCCCTCCAACGCCAGCGTCCCCACCAACGGGCCGCCGCCCCGTCCGAGGGTGACATGGGTACCCCCCAACGGTGGCGACGAGGTCTTCCAGGCCCTCAATAAGAAGCTTGACGTCCTCGTGGAGCTCATGAGGGCCCAGGCGGCAAGGGATGCCAGGTACCGCGCCCCGTTCGGGAGCCCCCCCGTCGAAGTGCGTCCCAGCATACCGTCGGGGGCCGCTTCACCCTCCGCGGTCAGCAGCTCATCCGCAAAAACGTTGGAGGACCCTCGCAAGCTCCGCCCCCGGAGCAAGAGGCTTCCTCCACGCCCAGAAAAGGGAAACATGGGGCGAGGCCTCCGCGCCCGGGCGCTGACATTCCTGAGGATCGCCACGATGCTCCCCCCAGTCCCATGGCACGACCGCAGCCAGAACTATCCCTCCGACTGAGGGATTTCGAAAGACGTTTTGCAGAGCAAGAGCGCGCCCTCCGCGCCCTACAGAAAACCTCTTTCCCGGAGGACGAGGAGAAATCCCCTTTCTCCGAATACATCTTGAAGGCAGAGGTGTCTCCCAGAATCTCCATTCCGACCTTCAAGCTCTATGATGGCCAGGGCGACCCAGCCGACCACTACGACAGCTTCGACGCCCTGGTAACTCTGCATGGAACGCCGGATCTTATCAAATGCTGAGCCTTTGCGGCCACCCTGATCCAAGGTGCTCAGGCATGGTTCCAGGCCCTCTTCCCTGGGTCCATCCGGGACTTCAGGCAATTCGGGCGAGTCTTCAAGGAAAGCTTCGCCGGGAGCGCCCCCCCAAGGTCAGTGGTGGGGCTCCTGGCCCTCAAACAGGCGCAAGGGGAAAGGCTCCGGGCTTATGTCCACCGATTTAAATCGGAAGCCCTCAGAATTCCCCGCCTGGATGTGGCCTCGGCCACGACCGCTCTGACCGGGGGCACCCGGGACGAGAATCTCTATCACGAACTGGTTCTCCACCCTCCCTCGACCCTTGCCAAGCTAGTGACTCTGGCACTGCGCCATGCCGAGTGCGAAGAAGTACTCAGCGCTTGCCGAGACACAACCGGCTCGGGTCGGGAGGGCGACAAGAAGCGGGCCTCCGAGCTAAATCTTGGCTCAGGCAAGAAGCACGATCGAGAAGGAGAGCGCAAACGGAAGTATGAGTGATACACCCCGTTGACCGCGCCAGTCTACGAGATCTATGAAGACATCAAAGACTCGGGACTCCTCCGCCAGCACGAACCAATGAGATCGAAGAACCGCAAGCGCGACAAGCATTGCCTGTTTCACGGCGACCACGGGCACCACACCGGCGACTGTCACCAGCTCCAAGACGAGATCGAGCGTCTCATTCGTCAGGGGCACCTGGCCCGGTTTGTAGTCGGGCGCAAAGAAGACCGAGACGCCGCCGAGGAGATCGACAACGCCCCCCGAGGGGTCCACATCAACATCATCTCTGGAGGAACAGCATCGGGCGGCGACACCAGCCGAGGAAGGAAGCGTCATGCCGAACGGGCCAGCTAGGCCTTAGAGCCCTCCAGGGGCCTGCCGAGGGAGCCCCAGGTCATAGTCTTCTCCGACCAAGACCTGGAAGGGCTGAACACCCCGCATGATGATGCCCTCGTTATCTCAGCCGTAATAAACCATTGTAACGTAGATAGAATTCTGGTTGACAATGGGAGCGCCCCCGATGTATTATCTTATGACTGTTTCCTCAAGATGGGGGAAGACCCATCCAAGCTCCGCCCGATCCAAACACCCCTTTACTGGTTTAACGGCCTGGCCACCTACCCCGAGGGAGCCCTAAGCCTGCCAGTCACCATCGGCACCCCACCTAAAACCGTTACGGTCATGGTGGACTTCATAGTGATCAAGGGTATGATAGCGTACAACGCCATTTTCGGCCGGAAAATCCTCAGCCGAATAAAGGCCGTACCATCTACCTATCACCAGAAAATGAAGTTTCCCACCAAAAATGGGTTGGGGGAAGTCCGAGGTAACCAGGCCACGGCTAGAAGGTGCTACAACATCTCGGTGGAAGCCTCAAGGCCGGACGGGAAGGATAAGGGCCCCAAGGGAGTCGAAGGAAAGACCGTAACCACCGAGCCCGGTGGCGAATTGTTAACGGTATTCCTAAACGATGACCCGGCCCTCGGAGTAAGGATCGGAGCCGACCTACCACCTAAGGAACAGCAGTAATACAAGAAATTTCTTTCGGAGTGCATTCAGGTCTTTGCTTGGTCCGATGATCAACTCCCTGGCATACCAGAGAAGACCGTGATGCACAAGCTCAACCTCGACCCCACCGTGAGGCCCGTACAGCAATGGAGAAGGAAGCATGCGCCCGAGAAGCAGGCGATCATCAAGGCGCAGGTCACCAAGGGATAAGAGACTGGCCTCTTCAGACCAGTCCGGTACCCAACGTGGCTAGCCAACGTCGTCCTGGTGCCAAAAACCACAGGCAAATGGTGAATGTTCGTGGACTTCACCGATCTAAATAAGGCTACCCCCAAGGACTGCTATCCGCTACCGAGCATCGACCAATTGGTTGATTCAACCTCGGGCAATGAGATACTCAGCTTCCTAGATGCCTATTCGGGTTATCACCAGATCAGAATGAATCTAGAAGACGTCGAGAAGACCGCCTTCATCACCGACTGCGGCGTGTATTGCTACACCCGGATGCCCTTCGGGTTGAAGAACGCTGGAGCCACATATCAGCGACTGGTAAATCACATGTTCGAGGGACAGCTAGGTAGGAACGTCGAGGCTTACATCGATGACATGCTCATCAAGACCCCCAAGGCCCAAGACCACTTCACCGACCTTGCCGAAACCTTCGGCACCCTCCTGAAGTACAGCATGAAGCTCAACCCCGCCAAGTGCGCCTTTGGATTAAAATCTGGGAAGTTCCTGGGTTTCCTGGTCACTCAGCGCGGGATCAAAGCCAACCCCGACAAAGTCCAGGCCATCCTGGACATGCGCCCGCCCACGTGCGTTAAAGACGTCCAGCGTCTGACAGGGCGTGTCGCCGCTCTCAGCCGTTTCCTGTCCCGTGCGACCGAACGATGCTTGCCCTTCATCAAACTGATGAGGGGACCCAAGCTAGCATCTGCTACGTTCGCATGGGATGAGGAATGCCAGACAGCATTCGCCGAGTTTAAGAAGTTCCTGGCTTCGCCACCGGTGCTCTCCAAGCCCGTCCCTGGCGAAGTCTTATTGCTCTACCTCTCGGCGACGCCATCCACGGTCAGCTCGGTCCTAGTCAGAAATGACTCGGGAATCGAAAGATCGGTCTACTACACCAGCAAGGTGCTCAATGAGGCCGAACGGAGGTACCCTGCAACCGAGAAACTCGTGCTAGCGTTGGTTACCTCCGCAAGGCGCCTCCGACCCTACTTCCAGGGGCACCCCATCACCGTGCTAACTGGCGAGCCGTTGAAGAAGATTCTGGCCCACCCCGAGGCCTCAGGGCGACTCGTCAAATGGGCAATTATGCTCGGGGCCTACGACATCTCGTACCGGCCACGATCAGCAATCAAAGGCCAAGCACTCACCGACTTCATTGCCGAAAGCACCATCCCGACCGAAGACAGGCCTCCGACCATGACCGGGCCAACCTGGGAACTGTTCGTCGATGGATCGTCCAATTCGACAGGCAGCGGTGTGGGGATCCTCCTGAGGTCCCCCGAAGGGATAGAGCTACAGTACGCCTTGAAATTCAACTTTCAAGCATCCAACAATGCTTCCGAGTACGAGGCCCTTATCTCGGGAGCACGCATGGCCCGACGGTTGGGGGTCGAGCGAGTCAGGATCCACACCGACTCTCAGCTGGTCGCAGGTCAGGTCAACGGTGAGTATGAAGCTCGGGAGGCACCCATGATCAAATACCTTCAGTTGGTCCGGAGCCTGGCCCAACAGTTCGAGGAATTTGGGGTAGTCCGGATAGCTTGGGAGCAAAACTCTCGGGCGGACGCCCTCTCTCGATTGGCCTCCTCCCTAGACCCGGAAGGTACACGATCGGTCCTCCTAGAAGAGCTAGAGCGCCCGAGCATCGACACAGAGCTCCTCGCTGTTGACTCGGCCACTCCAAGTGACTAGCGCTCCCCCTACCTGTCCTGGCTACAGGACTCCCAAGAGCCCTCCGACCCTCGGGAAGCCCGCCGAATAAAGTATCAAGCTCGGTGCTTCGTCGTCCTCGACAACACTCTCTACCGAACATCGTTCTCCGGTCCCCTCCTGAAGTGCCTCGGTCCCGACGAAGCAAGCCAAGCCATCCAAGAGATTCACCAAGGCCTGTGCGGAGTGCATGCAGGAGGTCAGCCGTTAGCCAGGATCTTGCTATGGCAGGGGTACTGGTGGCCCACCCTGCAGCGCGACTGCACGGCTCATGCACGGCAGTGCGACCGTTGCCAGCGGTTCGACCATTTGGTCCATCAGTCGGCTACGGAACTTGTCACCCTAGCCGAGCCTTACCCTTTCGCTCGGTGGGGAATCGATATCCTTGGGCCATTCCCGATGGCCCAGTCCCAGAAGAAGTTCATCATCGTCGCCATCGACTACTTCACCAAGTGGATCGAGGCCGAGGCCACGGCAAGGATCACCGAGATAGTCGTTTGAGGCTTTGTTTAGAAATCGATCATTTGTCGCTTTGGCATCCCCCGAGTGATAGTAAGCGATAACGGTCGGCAATTCGACTCTCGGTATTTCCGAGACAGATGCGCCGACCTAAATATCCGCAACAACTTCACTTCGGTCGCCCACCCTCAGGCCAACGGGCTGGTTGAAAATGCCAACAAGGCTATCTTAAAATGCATAAAAATCAGACTCGGCAAGGCTAAGGGTAGCTGGCTCGAGGAATTGCCTACGTACTATGGTCGCACCGAACGACCCCCAGGACGGCAACCGATGAAAGCCCTTTTCAGTTGGTATATGGCACCGAAGCCGTCGTTCCATTAGAGATCGCCAATCCGTCTCTCCAAGTGATCAGCTTCTCACCCGAGGCAAACGGGCAAAAGTTGCTCGAGAACCTCGACCTGGCAGATGAACTCCGAGAGATCGCGAACGTCCGAGCAACGGAGTACCAGCGCCGCCTCACTCGATACTACAACGCCAAGGTCCGAGACAGACGTTTCCAACCGGGGGACTTCGTCCTCAGGAAGGCCGAAGCCTCTCGACCACTGGAGGCGGCGGGAAAGCTATCCCCCAACTGGGAAGGCCCCTACCGAGTGATCGAGACGCTCGGGAAAGGTGCGTACAGGCTAGCTACAATGGAAGGGGAACCCATTCCCCGGACATGGAATGCGACCACACTACGCAGATTCTATTTCTAAAGTTGTATAGCAAGATTGAATGAAATAAAATTCCCTCTCCATTCATTCAAACAATTGTTGGTACATCAGATAGGCAAATGCCAGTACATCACATAGCAAAAAGTAAAAACCCGTCTAACACCGCTTCAAGAGGCCATCGCTCGGCTGACTCGGTCTTGATCTCCTCGCGTCCAGCCACTGACTCTGCCTCGTGTGGAAACTGGCTCGGACAAGAGGTGGTCGAGCCAGTTGGCTCGGGTGGCCCGTGACAAAGGTGACAGAGGGACTACAGAAGGAAGGCCACCTTTAAACGTTGAGGAATGCTACCTCCCACGTTGGCAACAACCAGGAAAAAGGAGCACCGTGAAGGCCTCCCCTCTTCCAATCTGCCAACTCCTTGGAAGGAAGGAGAGAGCAAGCAGCCCCCGAAGAGTGAAAGAAATGAAGAACAAGAAGAGGGAAAAAGAGGCTACTGGGAGAGGTTAGGGGGGAACTTGAGTCACCTCCTCCCCTCACACGGAGGGGAGTGGCGGCAGGCACCCCTAATACCCCCATCCGCCCTCCGCCTCGGCGTCCACCCGGAAGCCTCGCTGGAGCTAAGAAGAGGCAAACGGTGTGCTTCCACACGCCGAAGCCCTCCCCAGATCCGCGCGGCGACCGTCGGACCCGTCTCGTGCACGCGCGGCGACCATGGGATCCGTTCAACATTCCAGGATAGCGGGAGCCCACCGCTCCCCGTCGTCGGTAGCGTCACCCTCCGCGGGACCCTCCATGCTTAGATTGCAGCGGCGTAACGCAGAGTGAAGAAGAAGGAGTAAGGACAGATCGTCGGTGAGAATCCTTAGCGTTAAGGAGGAAGGAGCGCCCTTCGGTCTCTCTTATAGGCCAAGGGAGGCCGCACGCCTTAAATGATTCCCCCCTTTAAAACCCGCCAAGGGATCCCCCTGAATGGTCACCTCCAACTCCTCGATCCCCGCCCTAGCGGGATTCACGAAGCGGCCTGGCATTCAAAGCGTGAAGGAACGAAAAGACGCCCCGTTAGAAGTCTACCAAATCAGCATGCGAAAACCACGCAGAACATATCAGCACTTCCCAACTACTCTAGATACGCCAACCAAATCACGACAAAGATGGTACTCAAACAGAGTAAGTCGTTCATTATCACACAAAAAGGAAACTCTCTAAAAAGAGGAAAGAGAGACAAAAAGGAAAAGAGGCGAAACAAGGCAAAATACATCAGGTCTCAGGCCCACTTTGACGCTCGAGAATGGCGGAAGGGGACGCGTCATCCCCGGCACCTTCGGTGACGGCCGGCTCAGACACTGACCTCGCCTGTGCGAGAACTGTCTCGGTCGTGAGCCCTCCCGAAATGCCCGGAGCCAGTGACCCCGATGGAGGCGACCCCTCCGAATCTTCCCCGACCGACGATGAGGAGCTAGAAACCGACACATCCGAGTCATAACGCTGGCCAAAGGGGAACTCGATCGCGGAGTTTTGCTCGTCGGCGTAGTTTATCACCCGGCGATAGCCCTGCTTGAACCCCTTTCGAGCGCCCCGGCGAAGTGCTACCTCGTAATAGGGTAGGGCGGCTTCCACCAGGTCGGCCGAGTAAGCATCCGAGCTCCTATAGCGCTCGATCGCCTCCGCCTCGATCTGCCCCGCCCTTCCGACGAGCTCGACCCGAGCCCGCTCCGCCTCGGCCGCACGCTCCTCCGCCCTCGCCAGACGCTCCTCTACCTCGACCATCCTCCGCTCGGCTTCGCTCGCACGCTCCTCCGCCCGGGCCCGGTCCACCTCAGCCTCAGAGCGGAGGCGCTCCGCCACCTCCGCCCGATCTAGCAGCTCGGTGCGTTCGAGCTCCCAGCGATTGTCTAGCTCGAGGCGACACAGACTCTCCTCCCCCAGGGATCGGCTTGTACTCTCAAGAGACTCTCGGGTCTTGGCGAGCTGTTCGGTCAGCACCCCGGCTTCCAGTCGGCTCACCCGCGCCACCTCCCGGAATGTGGAAAACTCTTGCCGGAGCCCCTCATGCTCCCCCTTGAGTCGGGCCAGTTTCCTTTCGCATCCCCCAAGGGCCCAGGCGAGGTTCGACCGCTCCGCCTCCGTCCGGGCGTGCACCTCCGACATCAAAGCCGCTGACCGAGCTATGACCAGGCCGCCCTCCATCAGAACATCAAGGATCCCGGGGGGGGGGGGGGGGGGTATTGCGCCTTTCTCACCCCTTCGTCCTTGCGGTGATCGACCGCAGACCCGATACAGGTCTTCCGTAATACCGAGCCTTTCCAAGGGCTCCGGCAGAGGGAACCGCTCCGCCCTGGGCACCCCGCCAGAAGGCTCTGCTCGAGCAACGGATCTGACCGCCTCAAGCACCACGGTCGGTTGGGGTTGCGACGCCTCCCCGGGCGAACCCCCAACCTCGACCGACGCCGCGGGATCGACCGCACCGGGAACTTCAAGCACTTGGGGCTGCAACGCCCTGGCGGGCGAACCCCCAGCCCTGCCTGTCTCGGCCCGCACCTCACCGACCGAGACATCACCGACTCCGACCGATCCCCCAGTCTCAGCGTCAACTACTTCAACATCAGCCCCCTCTACCCCTGTGGGGGGGAGAGCCGACCCATCGCCGCCCTCTGAAGGGCCCCCGGTCTCCTCGGCCCCCTCTCGCCTGGCAGGTGGGGGAGCTGGCCCCGAGGGGTCGGCCCCATCTTGCCCCCGAGAGGGGAGCGCCGCCGAGCCGGAGTCACCCCCAGCGGTAGAAGAAAGACCTGCCTTCTTGGCCCGTTTCCTGGCCTTCGCGGCCTCCCGTAACTTTCCCGCCGTGGGATCCTTGCGCTTCGTACCAGTTGTTCGTGAAGATCCCTCGGGGGCCACCCCCTTGCCCTTATCTCGGGCTTGGGCGCGACCCGCAGAAGCATCTGGTTCGTCGGCTGCCGAGTCATCTCCTAGATCAATGACCTCAGCAGCTTCCTCCAGAGGTTCCAGCCTCACGTCTGCAACAAAGGAAGAAGACCCGGTCAGGAGAAAGAAAGTAACTACCACCCCAGGAGAAGAACCTCGAGAGCGGTACCAGTCGACGTCAACCGCGTAAGAAAACACCGTTCGATGTTCTCCGGCGTCACCAACTCCTCGGTCGACTGGCGGTTATCCAGCAGACGAGCGGCCTGCCGCTCCATGTGGGGAGGGGACTCCTCCTGGCGAGGGGGAAGATTCGGATGAGAATTGGGCGAGACCAGACATCTCCAAGACTCGTCCGTCGCCTCCGCCTTCACCCAGAAGAATTGTGTCTTCCACCCCTTGTGCGAGGAGTCCTTCGCTGCGAGTGAGATGCAACTCCTGTTCCTCCTCGCCTGGATAAAGTAGAAGCCCTTCCCCGCCGACGGGTGCGCTTTCAACTCGAAAAAATTGTGAAAGAGGTCCAAGGAAGAAAAAATGTCGTGCTGACGACAGAGAATCCGAAAGGCGGAAAGAAGGAGATACGAGTTGGCCACCAACTGAATAGGCGCCAACCGGAAAAACTCAAGAAGCTTAAGTACAAAAGGCTCGAAGGGAAGGAGGAACCCACTCTTCCAAGCCAGAAGAAAAGTGCAAATGTGCCCCGTACGGCTGTCTAGACTCGTCTCATACGGGGCGGCGACAGCAAAGCTGTACCTGAGAGGCAAGCGAAAACGATGCTCCAGCTTCCTCACCTCGGCTTCCCTCAACTCACTGCAATTGGGGATGGGCTCCCGCCTCACCTGCTCGATTTCCAAAGGCAGATCCGCCATCGAGCTGGAAGATGATCCCTCGCGCGAGCTCGAAGACTCCGGGGGGGAAGGAAGTTGTCTGACCGCCTCCGCGGTTACCCTCGCCAACTCCTCAAACACCGCCGCAAGACTTTGCGTCTCCACCGTGCTCTCACGGCGCATCAAGGAGCCCCAGGAGCAAAGAAACTAAGGAAAGCTTAAAACCCTGAGAAGCCTAGAACGACGAACAGCGCCCAACGCCTATAAAACCCTAGAGGAAGGTGGCGCGTCGTTCCGTGCTCCGAGAAAAGGGGGGCCCCTTCATTTCAAATCCGTCAAGATCATCATTACGGGCCCAGGCGACCACTACACGTGGCTCCATAACGCCAACAGAATTCCACCCACTTGAGCCACGCCGGTCCAAAGCCTCAAAAACTACTCGACCGAGCCTCCATGGCTCGGGAGTAGGAGGGGGACAAGTGGAGAGGGGGATTTCTGCAGCCCACTCAAAGAGCAGCCCAACAAGGCCCAACAGGGTCAAACGAGACAAGCTCACCTGAGTGACAGCCCACAAGGCCCACTTAGGAAAGAAAAGCCCAATGAACAAACACTCGAGGAACCAACTCTCCCCGGCGGCCCCTAGGCTCGGAGGGCCCGAGTAATGGTCAGGTCACAAGGAGGGTCCGGCCCAAGCCGTTTCCCCGCCCGGGAGAGACAGGCATTCGCCGACCTATCCAACCCCTCTTTCACCGAGCTATGCTCATCGCCCAGACAGGGCTGGCTTTTCAGAAGCTTGGCCAGACCGGATATTATCCGTTCGTGCTGCCGTTAAGAGTCCCCAACGGACAGGGGAATCAAGAAGCCGCCGGACTTCGAGGTGATAACGTTCCCACGATAAGGCCATGAAATCCCACGTTGAGGACGTAACTCCGGCCGGAAACCCCTCAGCTTGCAGGACTCCTGAAGGCGACGTACTATTTAAACCAGGGATACCCTCCGGTGGAAGGTAAGGGCCATTAAGGCACTCATACACCCCAACTCCTGAGCACAATCCGCTTCACCCCTCTGGTGGAGAGGAATCTCACGCATTAGTTTTTCTCCTCCCCATTATTGCTTCCACCATAGCTCTAATGACTTAACCATCGGAGGGTTTTTCCCCAGGGAAACCCCCTGGGCCCTCTTATACGTTTCCCTGTCTTGCAGTTCATCTTCTGGTGATCCACAGCCCGCTCAGGACACAGCGCGAGATTTCACCTCTTTAGTGTGGGTTGACCCCCTCTCTAGATGGGTCGAATCCCCAGATAAGTGTAGTCTATACACTGCTTCATTCAATGTATGTACAGCCTTCGCAAGAGCAAGTTTGTACATCGCTCTCTCCAGCAAGTCTATACACTGCATGCTACAAAGTCTGCACATCCCGTTTGCCAAGTCTGTACATCGGCATGCATTACTTCAAGTATGTACAGTCTGTTGCATTGTTCATCAAGTCTACACATTGCAGCAGCATAGAAAGTCTATACACTCACTTGCATGTTCATCAAAGTCTGTACACTAGTCAAGCATTCAAGTATGTACATTGGCCAAGTCTACACATCGTCACCTTGCCTTCAAGTTTGCACATTGGCCAAGTCTACTCATCGGCACTGTAGCTTGCTTAACTCAAGTCTATACATTTCAACGTGTCTGTGCTTCAAGCGTTCCAAAGTCTATACATTGCTTGCACCATTAAGTCTAGACATTGCACTGTAGCTTGCTTAGTTGAAGTCTATACATTGCTGATCGAACGTAAGTCTATACATTCCAACCTATTCCTACGTTCGCTACTTTTGCTACACACTAAGTCTACACATTACAATCATTACCTACGTCCAAGTCTGTACAGAGTCTGGCAGAGTCTCACGCATCATCTCACCAAGTCTGTACAGCGTCTGCCTTGTCTCGCCATACACGACCAAGTCTGTACAGCCTTCTATTGCAAGAGTTCAAGACTACACATGCCTTCCAAAGTCTTTACAACCTCTAGTCTGCATGAGTCACTAAGTCTATACATCGCTGCATTGGCCAAGTCCATACATTGTCTCGCTCACATCTTCCAAGTCTGTACATTGGCTTTCAAGCCTTCCAAGTCTGTACAGCCCAAGTCTATACATCCACCGTCTCAGTTAAGCTTCAAAGTATGTACATCTGATCGTCTCATGCATTGTCGCTTGCATCGTTTGGCAAAGTCTATACATTGGTTGGTGGTAAGTTTGTACACTGCCTACACTACATGCTCTCACAATCATCTTCAAGTCTATACATTGGTCAGTGGCAAGTCTATACATTGCACTGTGCTTCAGGCATTCCACGCTAAGTCTATACAGCCTTTGAATTGCACTAAGTCCATACACTAGCACTGTAGCTAGCACGATTAAGTCTATACATTGTGTTGCATCGTTGCACGCCAAGTCTATACATAGTCTGGCTGCCTGCACGCCATGTCTGCACATCGGTTGCACAACACAACTAAGTCTATACATCCAGTTGCATCGCTGTCTACGGAGTCTAGACATTCGTCCTACAGCCTGCAGCTAAGTCTACACAGCCACCACATCAAGTCTATACAACAAAGTCTGTACAGTGTCTCATATTGGCAAAGTCTGTGCATCGTTTGGCCTGTGCATGCTTCATCTTCTAAAGTCTATACACTGCTGTCTCATGCATTCTAAGTCCATACACCATCCAGTTTGGCATCAGTCATTACATCAAGTTTGTACACTGTCTGCACGCTCTCAAGGCTGAAAGTTCTTCAGCAGAGTCTGTACACACTTCATTAGTTAAGAATGTACACACTTCAGTGCACATGTGTATCTCCTTCAAGACGAAGTCTATACACTCGTTTCCAAGGCTTCAAGTCTATACACTCGTTGTCAACCCTCAAGTCTATACACTCAAGCTGCATCATGCATGTACACACTTTGTTATTAGCCTGAACCAAGTCTGTACATCCATCTGATATCTTCTTATGATTGCTTGACAGGTACTATTCGTGAATCCTATGAAGGGCACATGATCTGAGGTTGGCACTTGGCACGTGATCCGAGGACAGTGCCCTAATTGTTGCTGCTATAAATACGAAGCCTCCTCCATCTGGAGAAGATTGATAAAATAAAAAGAGACTGATCGAGATCAAGTGAGAGCAAGAGAGTGATCGAGATAAAAGGAAAGAGCTGCAGAGAGGCAGAGAGCATAAGAAGAAAAAGAATGAGAGAAAGAGACATGGAGGGCTCGTGAAGAAGAAGAGAAGCTTGTTTGTCATCACTGGACTTTGGATCAGATCCAATCCAGCTTGCTCCTGCGAGAGCTATTGTGCATTTCATTTTTCCAGCTTTCTGTTGCTGCATTTTTTGATTTTATTGTTAACTGTTCACTGTTGTTCTTCCTATCCTCTAGTGTGAGGTCGGGTCCCCTCCGGTTTGGAGGAAGAGAGACTTGCATCTATGGTTGCCTGTGACTGAGTGTCACTGGTTGTTTCCCTCCGGTTGGGAGGAAGGGAGGTCCGAGACCTCTAGGTCGCAAGTAGCTGGGAGTCACTTGTGGGTTCCCTCCTGGTTTGGAGGAAGGGAGATTCGTCTCCGGTTCTGGTCTTGTGGGTTGCAAGACTAGGTGTTCCCACCTGGTCTGGAGGAAGAGAGACTTGCGTCTCTGGTTTGCTAGTGACTGGGTGTCACTAGTGGTTTACTCCGGTTAGGAGGAAGAGGGGAGGCTGTTCCCCTGGTCAAGCTGTGTGGCAGCAACTTGTTTGCAGACTGAGTTTGCTTTCTAGCTGATTGCTAGTGGAAGCCTCACTCCGGTTGGGAGTGAGGGGTGGACGTAGGTCTCTGGACTGAACCACCTAAAAAATCCCTTGTGCAGTGGTTTGTTTGATTGCTTGCTTCCGCTAGATACATGCTAGGACCGTGATCTGATTGATTATCCATGTCCTAGAGTTTAATTGGGTTTGCATCTTTTATGTTTGAGCAATTGTCCACTGATCTTGTGCTTATCATTTCATACGAATTTTAAATTGGTCAAAACTCTTTAGAAGATCCATTCACCCCCCCTCTGGATCTGTGTTTATCTATCACACCAAACTATCAACTGTCACGCCAAGAGCCTTTATTACAGCGGAAGACTAGCTCAAGGTGTTGTAACCCCTCTGTGTTGATGATGTTGACAATAAGTTTTACTTCATTGGCAACAGCTTGTTTTGATTGATTGGCAACTGTTATTATTTTGATGAAATTATTTTTATCAGGTTGTCTGTGTATATAATGTAGTCAGAGTCTATATATTGTTATGCACATACTCACAGGTCTACACAATGCATTGCAGCATGAACATAGAGTCTATACCTTTCCTTGTTTAGTCTGGACAGTAGTGGGTCGACCCTCTTCTCAGATGGGTCGACGCCCCCAGAGTGAAGTCTATACACTGTCTGTCTGTCTTGTGTCTCATGCAGCGTCTTAGGCATTTTGTTAAAGTCTATACAGTGCAGCTCACACGAACACTCAAGTCCATTCATCGTGAAGTCTGCACAGTGTGGCACCCAATGTCTATACATTGCTCATTCGTTCATTCAGCATTGTCAAGTCTACACATTGGTCGATGCCAAGCCTGTACAACGAGCATCTCATTGGTGAAGTTTGTACACTCACCAGTTGAACTTCAAAGTCCATACATTGGACTGTAGCTTGCACGAAGCTAAGCCCATACATCGCTCAAGTCTGTACAGAGTCCAACTTCTTAGTTAGCATCTCATGCATTCGAGCAAAGTCTTTACATCGGTCTTTCAGCAAGTCTGAACATTGTCTATCTCTGTTAGCGTCTCAGGCATTGGGCAAAGTCCATACATCGGACTGTTACAGCAAGTATGTACATTGTCCATCTCAGTTAGCGTCTTATACATCGGGGTGAAGTCCGTACATCCAACTATTCAACTTCGAAGTCTGTACATTGGAAGTTTCACCTACGTTTCCCTTCAAGTCTATACATCGGTAGTTTTACCATCGTTTCCCTTGAAGTCTATACACTGATGGCTTTACCATCATTTCACTTGAAGTCTATACACTCGACTGCCTTGTCTTGATCAAGTCTGTACAAAGCTTCTGTGCTAATGTCTGTATAGCCTTTCACTTGGAAAGTATATACATCGTGAAGTCTTCACACTGGCCTTTGAATGATGTCTGTACATCGTGCATCTCTTTGTTGAAGTCTATACATCCTTCGCTGAGCCTTCCAAGTCTGTACAGTCACTAAGTCTGTACATCCTCTAGGCGCTCACGAAGTCTATACATTGGTTTTCTTTTCAAGTCTGTACAGACTTTGGTTTGTACAAGTCTATACAACTGACTGTTCAGTTTGTGACCAAGTCTGTACAGCCAAGGCGACTGTTAAGTCTGTACATTGGTTCAAGCTTCCAAGTCTGCACATTGGGCCTTCAAGCCTTTGACGTCCATACATTGGACTGTGCTCGTAAAGTCTATACATCCATCAGTTCTTTGTTGGCCCAAGTCCATACATTGGTAAAGTCTTCACATCGCCTGATTTCTTTAAATTCTGTACATCCTTCAAGGGGCCAAATCTATACATCCTACCGTTCAGATTTCCAAGTCTATACAACGTTGTTTAGTGGAAGTCTGTACAGCCGTTGGGTTGCCAAAGTCCATACATTATGAACCTCAAAGCCTGTACATACTTTGCCTTGTTTAAGTCTGTACATCGTTCATTTGTCTTGGCAAGTCTACACATTGGCAGGCTGTACATCATTCGTGAAGATTAAACATTGAGCAAGTGTATACATTGGATGAGTCTGCATCGTGCATCAGTCATGAAGTCTATACATCGTCTGTCTTCATTAAAGTCTCATGAAGTCTGTACATCGTGGCTTTTGTGCTCCAAGTCTATACATCATGGCAAGTACAAAGTCTACACATTGGAAGTGTATTCATTCATGCATCATGGGTCGACCCCCTGATTAGATGGGTCGACCCCCTTTAGACTTCTAAGTCTATACACTGTGTTCATGCATTGTTCTCATCGAAGTCTACATATTACTATTCTTCACAGCAAGTCTATACACTGCTCCCTCCTGCGTGTAAATTCCAAGTCTATACACTCCCTATGTTTTCATGTCTATACATCGCATTTCATTTCACATGTCTATACAGAGTTCGATACTTAAACTGATAATCTGGTATTCTGCCTGACAGGGATTCTTTACCTGGACTGATTACCTGGCTCGTGATCCAAGAAGGATGAGGTACCATGATGATGACACGTGGAAAAAGCCTTTCCAGGATGCTGCCATGTGGATGGAATTGCCTCGGTTCTGGAAAATTCTCTGGGCAGGAAATGTGGAAGCCACACGCCCTCATCCACCTACTGCTAGTGTATAATGAAGCCTTCGTCTTCAGATGGAGGCTGATCGACTGAAGAGAAGCAAAGTCTATACAACAGAGAGCCATCGATCCACTGTGAGAAGAAAGAAAACTGAGAAGAAGAGAAAGTGAGAAGAGATGAGTTGTGAGAGTGAGATTGAGAGAGCTTGTTCGAGAGGATTGTACTCAGTCTCTTGGTTCAGATACCAGAGCTGAGCATTTGCTCATTAGAGGTACATTCCCCTTTGGGGTTTTTCTTTTTCGTTTTGCTTCTGCACTTTTATTTCCGAACTATTGCTTCTTCAAGCTGTGAGTCAGCTGTTTTGCAGAGGTGCTTCCTCTGGACGGGTAAGCTGTAAACCCCAGCAGTTGCAGTGGAGGATTCCACTGGACAAGTGAAGCTGTAATCCTCAGCAGGCGAGACTTGTCTCGGACAGCAAGCTGTATTGCTCAGCGGTTTTTAGGCCAAGCTGTAGTGCCCAGCAGACGCAAGCTGTACTGCGCAGCAGTAAGCCATACTCATTTGAGTGTGGGGTGGACGTAGGTCTTTGACCGAACCACCTAAAATTCTTGGGTGCATTGTGTTTGTGTGATTGTCTTTGAACCGTGTGCGATGGGTTTCCTTACTTAGCATCATAGCTTATATCGCTCATGTTCATATCTAGTATTCGAGATAGTGATATGTTGTGTGTCTGCATGGGTCGACCCTTTGCTTAGTGCATCTTCTTTTGGTTTACCTTCTATTTGCCTATATTCTGCATTAGAGCTTATACTAGCTTTTAATTAGGTAGTAGATCTATTCACCCCCGTCTAGATCCACAGTTAGTAGAGATAGACTGCGTCCATCTAACACAACAATTGGTATCAGAGCCATACTCTTCTACAGGGACTCATCGCCCGAAGAGGATAGGCAGAGATGGATGCTCGAGGGATGATAACTAAAGGTCACTCAACCACAAAGCCCCCATTCTTCGATGGATCTAACTACGCATACTGGAAGAATCGTATGCAAGTGTTTCTGAGGGCTAAAGATTACGAGATCTGGAAGGTTGTTAGCAAGGGACCTTATGAGCTATCCCCGAATGAAGATGTCTGGACCAAGGAGGAGATCAGAAGGTCCACGCTGAATTGGAGTGCCATAAACGCCATCCAGTGCTCTCTGCACCCTACAGAATTCTCCCGCGTGTCAGCGTACACTTCAGCCAAGGAGATGTGGGATGCACTGGAAGTTATCCATGAAGGGACTTCTCAAGTCAGGGAGATGAAGGCTAATTTCCTAGTGTCTGAGTATGAAGCCTTCAAGATGAAGCCAAACGAGACCATCAAAGAAATGTATGCTCGACTAACAATCATCACCAATGGTCTAAGAGGTCTCGGGAAACCTCTGACAGAATATGATTTAGTAAGGAAGATACTTCGGTCCTTGACTCATGCTTGGCATACGAAAGCTACTGTGATGGAGGAGTCAAGGGACTTGCGCAATACAAGAGCTGATGAGCTAATTGGCTCGCTGATGGCATATGAGATTAATATGCCAAGGATAGAAGAAGCTGAATGGAAGAAGAAGCCGATAGTGCTGAAGGCTGGTTCCAGCAAATGCAACAAATCCAGCTCCAGCAGTTCGTCATCATCAGAGGAGAGACCGAATGAAGAAGAAGATATGACTCGTTCTGAGATGGCCATGATGACCAGAGAGTTCAGGCAATTTCTCAGAAAAGGAGCAGGACAATTCGGCCAAAAGAAATACAGTGGCGGCCGAAGGGACAAAAGGTATAAACACAACCCTGCAAAGAAAACTGAAATTAACACTTGTTATCAATGCAGGAAACCAGGCCATCTGAAAGCTGACTGTCCAGATAATCAAAAATATAAGGACAAGTCAAAGAGAAGGAACATGAAAGGGAAAGCAATAGTGAGTACCTGGAGTGATGAAGATGAAGGCTCCCTGAGCAACACTTCAGACAGTGAAGCCGAATCTGAGAAGCCCATTTGCCTTATGGCAACAAGCTCAGAAGATAGAGAAGAGGACTCAGATGAGGTAATCACTAGATTTGAAAATTTTACTATCGCTGATTGGGTAGATGCCTACCATGATATAGCTGATAGAGCTGATGATATTAGAAAAGAAAACAGGCATCTGAGAAGAAAGATCATTTCCATGCAAAATGATAAAACTCTAACTGATAAAATTGTATGTTTAGAATCTGAGAATAAAAATTTGAAACTCACATGTTCTGAATTAGATGAAATCAAAAATGAGTTAAAAGCTTCTAGGGAAGAGAATGTGAGGCTTGAAAATGAAATTGATGAATGGAAGCTGAAAATTCAGAAATGTGAGAGTGAAGTAAAAATTATTTCTGAAAAATATGAAGCTATCCTCAATGTAAATAATGAACTGAAAAAGTCTATTGACGAAATTCAGAAAGACAATGAGGATAAACTAAGAACCATTGAAAAAATGACCCAAGGAACAAATAACTTAAATGCTTTGTTAGGGTCAAAGGTCAATTTCAGAAAAGAGGGCCTAGGATTTAATTCAAGTGCAACGAAAACCTTTGGAATGAAAACTATTTCATTTGTTGCACAAAAAGAAAAAGGACCTCTAATTAGCATGAATCCAAACAATTCAATGAACAAAAATGCTAATCTGAAAAAGAACAGTGCTGAGGAGAAGGGCAAACAAAAAGTCAGTGAGCCTAGTAGAGCTAGCACATCCAAGCAAAATCCAAAGGCTCAATCTCAGGTTAGGGGTCAACCTACCCAGTCTTATAAACACCAGGTCAAGGTAACCAAGTCTCCACCATCACCTCCACCTCTGAAGAAGACCCAAAACAAACCTATGAATAGGTCAGCAGGGTCCAAGGTGCAGGGGAGACAGAATGCTGCTAAGAGTCAACCCAATCATCTCTACCAACCCAGAGTTCAGACCCATTACAATGCACAGTCAACCTATTTCAATAGGTCTTGCATATCAGGCTGCACAATATCAAAGACCTTACACTAGAAATTGGGTTAATGGGTATGGTTATTGGACACCTAGGAACCAACATTTCCACAGCCAGCCCAGGAACTACTATGGCCACAATTCCATGAATGCAACATGGCCAAGGCACTGGCAAAGAAACAACAATGTCAATAATCATGTTGGTGCAAATAAGAAGAAAAATAACAAAAAGAAGAGGAACAACAACAGAAGAAAATATGTAGGATCCACTGAACAAAATTCATTTAAACAAATGTGGATTCCGAAAAGCCACCTTTCTTGCTTTGCTTCTACTTCTTCTGTTATGGAGCCCAATCAGTCTTGGGTTCCAAACCTCTCTACCTAATTGTGTATGCAGGTATGCCTAGCAGCCAAGAGCAACTTTTGGTACTTGGATAGTGGCTGCTCCAGGCATATGACAGGAGATAAGGCCAAGTTCTGCATGCTGACTGAGAAGCTAGGAGGTCTTGTCACCTTTGGAAGCAACACAAAGGGTAGGATCATTGGATCAGGTAACGTAGGTAAGTGTTCTACCTGCTGCATTGATGATGTTATGCTGGTTGAAGGGTTAGCATATAATTTACTTAGTATCAGCCAGTTGTGTGATAAAGGATATAAGGTTTTATTTGATTCTCAATGCTGCAAGGTTTTTGAACCTGATTCTGAAATTGTCAAATTTTCTGGAAAAAGAATAAATAATACATACATGATAGATTTAGATGACATTCAACATACTAACATTTGCCTTACTGCCAGTAGAGAAGACTTAGCATTTTTATGGCATTGTAGGTTAGGTCATGCTAGTTACACTATTTTGCATAAACTGAATAAGCATGGCATGGTTAGAGGACTTCCTGAAGTTTCCTTCAAAAATGAAAATAAAATCTGTGATGCATGCACTCAATCAAAGATAACTAGAAAGTCATTTAAGTCTAGAACTGAAAATCTATCTTCTAAACCCTATGAGCTGATACACATGGACCTTTTTGGGCCAACCAGATCTGTTAGCTTATCAGGGAGGAAGTATGGGTTTGTCATGGTAGATGACTTTTCTAGGTATACTTGGGTTTATTTCTTATCTCATAAGAGTGATGCATTTTCAAAATTTGAGGAGTTCTATGTTAGAATAAATCAGAAAATTGAAAACATTTTGACTGATCATGGAGGTGAGTTTGAAAACTCACAGTTTGATGAATTCTGCAGGTTAAATGGAATCAACCATAGGTACTCCTCACCAAGGACACCTAAGCAGAATCGAGTTGTGGAGAGAAGGAACATAACCCTAGTGGAGATGGGTCGTACACTCCTTGTTGAAGGTGGTCTACCTAGGAAATTCTGGGCTGAAGCAGTGAACACTACCTGTTATGTAATTAACAGAGCCATGGTAAGACCTTCTACCCAACAAACACCATATGAGATCTTAAAGGGGTAAGAAACCTTCTATTGCTCACTTCAAGGTTTCTGGATGTAAATGTTTCATTCACATAAATGATAAAAGAGTCATTGATAAATTTGAACCTAAAGGTGAACCAGGAATCTTTCTTGGTTATTCTGAAAACACCCGAGCATATAGAGTGTACAATCTGAATTCTAAAACTGTTGAAGAATCTCCACATATAGTTTTTGATGAATCCTTGGTAAATATTAATGTTGGTCAATGCAGGAATGAAGACAATGGTGATATTCTGAAGAAAGGAGATCCTGCAGACAAATCCGAGGATGAAGAAGGACATAAAGAGCTTGATGAAGAAGAGCCTACAATTCAGGGGGAGGTAAATCAAACTCATTATAATCCAATTGTAAACATTAGATATCTTAAGGATCATCATGTAGATAATGTAATTAGAAATCTCCATGACCCCCCTAGGACTAGAGGCCACTTGAGAATTCAACATGAATTGAATGCTAATGCTTTTGTTTCAAATATAGAACCCAAGTCCATTGACTGTGCTCTCCAAGATGTGCATTGGATTAATGCCATGCATGAGGAGCTTAATCAATTTGACAGGAATAAGGTGTGGCATTTGGTTCCACCTCCTGATCATGAAACAGTCATAGGGACTAAATGGGTGTTTAGAAATAAAACTGATGAATCAGGGAATGTCATTAAAAATAAAGCTATACTTGTAGCTCAGGGGTACAATCAGGAATTTGGAATAGACTTTGAAGAGTCTTTTGCCCCTGTAGCTAGGTTAGAAGCAATCAGAATATTATTGGCTTATGCATGCTCCCTAGGTATAAATCTTCAACATGTGGATGTGAAATCTGCTTTCCTAAATGGGGAAATTAGTGAGGATGTCTATGTGAGACAGTCTCCTAGGTTTGAATGTTTAGATTTCCCTAATCATGTTTACAAACTCAATAAGGCTCTTTATGGTTTAAAGCAAGCTCCTAGAGCTTGGTATGACAGGTTGAGCAAGTTCCTCACCGACAAGAATTTCACAAGAGGTATAGTTGATCAAACATTGTTTACCAAAGTGAGTCATTCAGATATTCTTATTATTCAGATTTATGTGGATGACATTGTGTTTGGGTCAACTAACCCCAAATTGTGTGAGGAATTCTCTTAGATAATGACTAATGAGTTTGAAATGAGCTCAATGGGCGAGCTCAAACTATTTCTTGGACTGCAGGTTACACAATCAGAGGATGGCACTTTCATCTCTCAGACCAAGTACGTAAAGAATTTATTGAAGAAGTACAAAATGGACAACCTCAAGAAAATAGCTGCTCCAATGGGTACCTCAACCAGTTTGGATGAAGATCCTAAAGGTAAACTAGTGGACCAAAGGCTATATAGAGGTATGATCGGATCCCTTCTTTATCTTACAACATCTAGGCCTGATATTCAATTTGTAGTGTGTTTATGCTCTAGGTTTCAGGCTAGTCCTAAAGAATCTCATCTTAAGGCTGTGAAAAGGATTTTTAGATATTTACTAGGCACCCATCAGCTAGGTCTTTGGTATCCTGCTAAGTGTGAGTTAGATCTTCTAGCCTGCACTGATGCAGACTATGCTGGGTGTCGAGTAGATAGAAAGAGCACTAGTAGCTATTGTCAATTCCTTGGTGGTTGTCTAGTATCTTGGGCATCTAAAAAGTAACACACTGTAGCCTTGTCTATAGCTGAGGCTGAATATGTTGCTGCAGGTAATTGTGCTGCCCAAGTACTATGGATCAAGCTCCAACTAGATTATTATCAGATAAAATTGGAATGTATTCCAATCTTGTGTGATAATACTAGTGCCATATGCCTTGCTAAAAATTCTGTTCATCATTCTAGGACTAAACACATAGAGATAAAACACCATTTTTTTAGAGATGCTGTGAATAAAAAGGAAATTGAACTGAATTTCATTGAAACAGACAAACAAATTGCTGATATCTTTACTAAGCCACTTGGAAATGAAAAGTTTAAATTTCTTAGTAGAGAACTTGGCTTATGTACGTTTCAGCATGATGAATAAAATTTTCAGTTGTTTTGAATAAAATTTCTGATTTGGACTTGCATCTGATAGTTTGTATAAAACTCTATGAAGGTTGAATGGTGCAACAGACTCATGATCATGCATGACACTCATATTATTTTCTCATGATCATCACTGCATATCATTTAGTCATGAATGTGTCTAAAATCACATGCATATAGAACTGTTTTGCACTACATTTCTCTGCATAACCTTGGTGGTCATATTGCATGATAGTGCAGTCTGAATAAGCATGAACTTCAAAATCATTTGTTCAGTCATCATTTGTAAAACCACATGCACATAGACAGGGGGAGTATTGCATATGATTCAGAGTTGAGTCTGACAGTATGGTAATCTTTTAGTCAGTTCTAATATTAAGCAATAGAAAACAAACTTCTTCCCTCATAAGAACCTTAATTACTTAAAGATTAACTTAATGGTTTAAATTTTATAATCTTAAGAGTTGAAAGACTACAATCAATAAATAAGGATGCTGAAAATTGATAAAGCACTCAACCCTCATCTTATTTCATGTCAGACAAAGTTAATTATATCTGAAATCTGAAAACTCATCTGAAATCATGTTAGAGAAACTAAGTATGTGTATTGTCCTTAAACAAGTCATTCTGAAACAAATAAAGGACAGCTAAGAAAGATATTGAAAAATATTGAAAATTAATTGAAAAATAGCATTGGCAGAGCAATGACTGGTAAATCACTGAGAAACTGAGTGATCCATCAAAGAAGTGGACAACACTCATGTCATGAGGTGTATTAGCTATCTCTGTATAAAATGATCAAAATAGTAGGTTGGTTTCACTGAGTACCTGGGGGTAACTGGCGTCTGATAAACGTGTACCCTCACACAAAAAGATGTAACTCAGTTCTATTGAGTTTGATCATAGGCAAAATGGTCCATCATGTTGAGTATCTAGGGGTATTGGCGTCTCATAAACGTATACCCTTACACAAAAAGACTTATGGTACCTGAATACCCTAAATGAAATAATATTGAAAATGTTGTTCCTTCAAAAGAATTTTCATGGATGTCAATTTGTTTAATTTCAATACATGACCTGGTATCTCTTAGCACATTCTACTGAATCTATGAAAGTAAGATATTCTGAAACTGAATCTCTCATGTAAATATGATTATAGTTTATTGTTTTATCATGCACAGCTACCTTATCTAATGAATGTAGTGCATGAACTCTCATTTATATAATCTTTAAACCAGAACTTCACTTTCTAAGCAGTTTCTCAATTCATATGACTGAAGGTTCTATGCTTTAGCTGCTTAATTTCTGAACTACCTGTTAAGAATGCCAGTCAACTAATTCTTCTTGTTCCTTCCCTTGCACCTTCTTTGCCTCCTCTTTATTGATGGCAAAGGGGGAGAATATATTGTCTATTTCATGAATTCATTCCAGGGAAGTGTATGCATCATGTCTATGGCAAAGGGGGAGATCTTGTGAGCAGAGAGTTGTGTTCATGTCTCAGCATGTCATACATAGCATCTGCATGACAAATATGAAAAATAAAACATGTCCTTCATCAAAACTGCATCTGCACAACAAGATGTTGCTATTCTATATAATAGGGTGTTGCCATCATCAAAAAGGGGGAGATTATTGTGACCCCTCTGTGTTGATGATATTGACAATAAGTTTTACTTCATTGGCAACAGCTTGTTTTAATTGATTGGCAACTGTTATTATTTTGATGAAATTATTTTTATCAGGTTGTATGTGTATATAATGCAGTCATAGTCTATATATTGTTATGCACATACTCACATGTCTACACAGTGCATTGCAGCATGAACATAGAGCCTATACCTTTCCTTGTTTAGTCTGGACAGTAGTGGGTCGACCCTCTTCTCAGATGGGTCGACGCCCCCAGAGTGAAGTCTATACACTGTCTGTCTGTCTTGTGTCTCATGCAGCGTCTTAGGCATTTTGTTAAAGTCTATATAGTGCAGCTCACACGAACACTCAAGTCCATACATCGTGAAGTCTGCACAGTGTGGCACCCAATGTCTATACATTGCTCATTCGTTCATTCAGCATTGTCAAGTCTACACATTGGTCGATGCCAAGTTTGTACAGTGAGCGTCTCATTGGTGAAGTCTGTACACTCACCAGTTGAACTTCAAAGTCCATACATTGGACTGTAGCTTGCACGAAGCTAAGCCCATACATCGCTCAAGTCTGTACAGAGTCCAGCTTCTTAGTTAGTGTCTCATGCATTCGAGCAAAGTCTGTACATCGGTCTTTCAGCAAGTATGAACATCGTCTGTCTCTGTTAGCGTCTCAGGCATTGGGCAAAGTCCAAACATCGGACTGTTACAGCAAGTCTGTACATTGTCCGTCTCAGTTAGCGTCTTATACATCGGGGTGAAGTTCGTACATCCAACTGTTCAACTTCGAAGTTTGTACATTGGAAGTTTCACCTACGTTTCCCTTCAAGTCTATACATCAGTAGTTTTACCATCGTTTCCCTTGAAGTCTATACACTCGACTGCCTTGTCTTGATCAAGTCTGTACAGAGCTTCTGTGCTCAACTCTGTACAGCCTTTCACTTGGAAAGTCTATACATCGTGAAGTCTTCACACTAGCCTTTGAATGATGTCTGTACATCGTGCATCTCTTCGTTGAAGTCTGTACATCCTTCGCTGAGCCTTCCAAGTCTGTACAGTCACTAAGTCTGTACATCCTCTAGGCGCTCACGAAGTCTATACATTGGTTTTCTTTTCAAGTCTGTACAGACTTTGGTTTGTGTAGGTCTATACAACTGACTGTTCAGTTTGTGACCAAGTCTGTACAGCCAAGGCGACTGTTAAGTCTGTACATTGGTTCAAGCTTCCAAGTCTGCACATTGGGCCTTCAAGCCTTTGAAGTCCATACATTGGACTGTGCTCGTAAAGTCTATACATCCATCGGTTCTTTGTTGGCCCAAGTCCATACATTGGTAAAGTCTTCACATTGCCTGATTTCTTCAAAGTCTGTACATCCTTCAAGGGGCCAAGTCTATACATCCTCCCGTTCAGATTTCTAAGTCTATACAACGTTGTTTAGTGGAAGTCTGTACAGCCGTTGGGTTGCCAAAGTCCATACATTGTGAACCTCAAAGCATGTACATACTTTGCCTTGTTTAAGTATGTACATCGTTCATTTGTCTTGGCAAGTCTACACATTGGTAGTCTGTACATCATTCGTGAAGATTGAACATTGAGCAAGTGTATACATTGGATGAGTCTACATCGTGCATCAGTCATGAAGTCTATACATCGTCAGTCTTCATTAAAGTCTCATGAAGTCTGTACATCGTGGCTTTTGTGCTCCAAGTCTATACACCATGGCAAGTCTGAAGTCTATACATTGGAAGTGTATTCATTCATGCATCATGGGTCGACCCCCTGATTAGATGGGTCGACCCCCTTTAGACTTCTAAGTCTATACACTGTGTTCATGCATTGTTCTCATCCAAGTCTACACATTACTGTTCTTCACAGCAAGTCTATACACTGCTCCCTCCTGCGTGTAAATTCCAAGTCTATACACTCTCTGTGTTTTCATGTCTATACATCACATTTCATTTCACAAGTCTATACAGAGTTCGATACTTAAACTGATAATCTGGTATTATGTCTGACAGGGATTCTTTACATGTACTAATGACCTGGCTCGTGATCCAAGAAGGATGAGGTACCATGATGATGACACGTGGAAGAAGCCTTTCCAGGATGCTGCCATGTGGATGGAATTGCCTCAGTTCTGGCAAATTCTCTGGGTGGGAAATGTGGAAGCCACGTGCCCTCATCCACCTGCTGCTAGTATATAATGAAGCCTTCGTCTTCAGATGGAGGATGATCGACTGAAGAGAAGCAAAGTCTATACAACAGAGAGCCATCGATCCACTGTGAGAAGAAAGAAAACAGAGAAGAAGAGAAAGTGAGAAGAGATGAGTTGAGAGAGTGAGATTGAGAGAGCTTCTTCGAGAGGATTGTACTTAGTCTCTTGGTTCAGATACTAGAGATGAGCATTTGCTCATTAGAGCAACATTCCCCTTTGGGGTTTTTCTTTTTCATTTTGCTTCCGCACTTTTATTTCCGAACTATTGCTTCTTCATGCTGTGAGTCAGCTGTTTTGCAGAGGTGCTTCCTCTGGACGGGTAAGCTGTAAACCCTAGTAGTTGTAGTGGAGGATTCCATTGGACAGGTGAAGCTGTAATCCTCAACAGGCGAGACTTGTCTCGGACAGCAAGCTGTGTTGCTCAGCGGTTTGTAGGCCAAGCTGTAGTGCCCAGCAGACGCAAGCTGTACTACACAGCAGTAAGCCATACTCTGTTGAGTGTGGGGTGGACGTAGGTCTTTGACCGAACCACCTAAAATTCTTGGGTGCATTGTGTTTGTGTGATTGTCTTTGAACTGTGTGCGATGGGTTTCCTTACTTAGCATCATAGCTTATATCGCTCATGTTCATATCTAGTATTCGAGATAGTGATATGCTGTGTGGCTGCATGGGTCAACCCTTTGCTTAGTGCATCTTCTTTTGGTTTACCTGCTATTTGCCTATATTCCGCATTAGAGCTTATACTAGCTTTTAATTAGGCAGTAGATCTATTCACCCCCCTCTAGATCCACAGTTAGTGGAGATAGACTGCGTCCATCTAACACAACACAAGGAACGTGAACAACCGGCATGGTAAGCCTCTTGTAAGCAACAATGATCAGAGTGCAAGACAATCACACATAATAATAATGCAATTGCATAATATTACTCAAACTTCAACTTTATTCCATTAATAACCAAATATTCAAATACAATCACTAATTCAACTTTCTTCATCCTATTAGACTCAAGAAATAAAATAATTACATAGACTCAATCTAAACAATGTAAACTTCCTAAGTCTTCACTCATTCTTCATTCACTCTCAGATCCGCTACTTGAATATTCTGAATTCAACCCGACTCACATCTATTTCCTGAAAAGATTGGAAATAGGTAATGAGCACACTTGCCCAGTAGGTATCTTCGCATCAACACAAAGGTACTATTAAAGTAATTAACATTTTTAGCTCTAGAGGAATAAGGTAAAATCATGCGAATGCGATGAATCACAAGTATAACCGAGCAACAAGACGATCATGTAAGATAGAATGAGCAAGTATGAACAAGAATGTAGTATGGCCTTTCATGAACAAGAATGTACTAGCAAGTCACATACTCATCACCCAAACATCCTTTGCTTATGAGCAAGTATTTGGTGAACTTCTGTGGAATATCATGTAACAAGCAAGAAAGTCATGTCATAGTAGATTTCCCCGTGGATTTCACTTATTTATAGAGAAAATACTCCCAGCGCAATGCGACGCCAGTAGCATCATACACCATGATTTATAGTATGTTTCTGACAATCAGCCGAGGGGACTAGCATAGAGCCCTTGAACACAATCAGAGCTCGATCGCATCTTCAAGTATAAATCAAGCTATTTCCACGTTTCAATAAAATATGGCCAAGAATGTAACAAGTTCAATAAGTTCATGATAACAATAATCAACAAATGAACGCTTCAACTTAGGTCATGAGAGATCAAGAATGATTTAAGACGATGTCATACTCATGGAAATAATTTGGCAACATAACGGTACATTTATTATCATTCATAATTTAAGTTAAGTATCTTAGACAATATGACAAATCTTAGACCATCAAAAACCCATCTAGGAACTTTATAATTTCAACACTTTGGTCAAACCTCGGGCTAAAGAATTTAGAAGTGTGACGGTCTAATACTGGGCCATTACATGAACGTAACGGTCGAGAACTGGACCGTTAGAACATGCTGAATCCAGAAACAAAGAAATTGGACTTAGTACAATGTGACGATCACACACCGGTCCGTTAGGTAAGCCTGACGGGCTAGTGCAGGTCCGTTACATTAACAAGACTTAAAACATCAATTTGTGCTTTTCTAGACAAATGGGCTTTAATGGTACAACCAACTCGGCGTCCTAGTGGGAATCCCAGGCTCGCAGAGAATTACAGAGGCCTTGAAACAAGATTTCCTAGTCCATTGGAAGGAATATCGAATAAAGAGGTCCTCATGTTCAAGAATATGTTCCTATAGTGCAAGAGTGTGAACTAATGGACATATACCGGGATATATGCCATGTACTTAAAGAAAATGACTCTATAGATAAGAGAGAATTGTAACGGTATAAAATCATGATAAAACTCATCAATATCTTTTCTAAATCAAGGTTTTAATACAAAACTATAGTGCTTTGGCATGAAATTAACATATGCTTGAAAATAACTCTAAAGTATGCAAATTTCTAACATGAATCAATATTGGAACTTAAAACCATGAAAAATAGGTTAAGATCTAATTAACTAGGCATACATATATATTAATTGGACCGATCTTGATTCTGTCTTAAGTTGACAGAATGCAGTGTTGTATGACGGACTAGTCTGGGCGCGTCACAGGAAGGTAACGGTCTAGATTAGGTCCGTCAGGTTTCATAGAACCCTTCAGTCGTTCAAAGAGGGTGTGACGGTCAATGTAGGTTCGTTACACGTCCCTGGCAGTCTTACGATAGACCGTTAGGTCCTCTGCTGATAGAAAATAGAAACTATCGAAATCTATGATTAATTCATGGCATGCTAACTACTCTTGTCACGCCCCGAGCGCGGAAGATACACGTAGATGCGTGACGAGTTTATATCATTCATGTCAATCAAAGTAGTAGTGTATTCGACACAAAGACAGAGTGCGCAAATATAAAGATAACCCAATCCATTTATTCCTTTAATAAGAATATATCTATTACAAACCCTTGCAAACACTAGACTCAATAAAAGAAAGGTACATTTCTGACTCAACTAAAATATAGAGAAGACAGGACTGATGGATGCTTGAATAGCTCTAACTCTTTCACTCTTGACCTTCCCCGTCAGTTTGGGTCTCGTCATCGGACTTACCTGAAAAGTATGGAAACACTGAGTGAGCGAACGCTCAGTAGGAAATTATATCTCAAGAACTAGCAAGGGGTTTAAGTAATTACTTCTTTCCATGAATGCACTATAGTTATGCATGCTCGCATAAAACGACAAGATAGAGAGTATAATAAGAGATAATGAAGTGAACTATTCATGAACTTTCAAGAACTTGTATCAAATATATGTCAAGATATTTATCATGTCATGTGGAAATTGGCTATCTCACGCAAGTACTTTGCCCGTGTCGGGCCACGCTAGTAAAGTCACGCAATGTCAAGTCACGCATGCAAGTGAGAGAGAGATTGTGGAATGCCAATTAGATCAAGAGAAAATAGTACTTCGGTGCAATGCTAGACACCGTGATCATTACAACTCCCATGGGCACTAGTACTTTTGCGTGCTCCTCCCAGGACCAGATCGGGCCCTTATGCACAACATTAAAGATAGATCTAGACATCCACTTTATTGTATAGCCAATATGGAGTTTCAAGGAAAAAGCTTGTGGAAATTTAAGATAGAGTAGAGTTCAAAATTGAACTCGATATAATCACGAATATCGATAAAACTGGGTGGAATTGGTTCCCTAACTTGGGTACCATGACAAATAAGTGCCCACAAGTAGATGGTCACTCTTTTAATATAGAATTGAGGTCCACAAGAACATCACAATAATGGCATGCTTTCTTCGTTCATTAAGATAATTCTCATATCATACCCATAGCATAATATGAGGGCCGGTATACCATGTTTCTATAGAGTGACATGGCAAAGTAGTGTGATAGGTTTTTATGGTACAACCCGCTCAATCGGCCTTGAGGGAATCCAAGGCTCGAGGAGTCTTATGGAGGTCTCTATGACTAACTTGCTAGTCCAGAGGAACGGAATGTCCAATGGAGAGCTTGTATGTCACTGAGAATTAGTGGGTAAACGATAAAGCATCATAAAACATGGGACTATATTCACGGACTGGAATATAGTGCCGATATATATATATATATATATATATATATACATATGAAACCCTCGGTTAACAGTAACGGTGCAAAATAGTATTACAGGAAAATAGCGACTTAGGTAAAGTCATTTTTAATGAAATTAACGCCTTATCCAGGGGCGTTTATATACCATCTGACGACTACTCCAGTGGTCGTCCATTATTTATTCCAATTTAACCAAAATTTCTAACTTCTGGAAATTTTATGCAACGCGCCTCAGACAGAGGCGTTAATTCAAAAATCACGCCCTGGCGCAGGGCGTCAGTTCTGTAATAGACGACCTAGACCAGGTCGTTAATTCACCAAGGTTTTGAGGAATATGAACAGTAACGAAATTTCATGATAAATAATTTGCAGGAAGTAAATACATGGATAGGACAAGAAAAATAGCAGGATTCCACAGGTATGATCATGCATTAATTTGGATCATGATTTCATAGTTATGGAATTTTAAACGTGAGTAATCAACAATTATATGAATTTGGCGACTACAGGGCAGGGCGTCAACACTAGAATTAGCGCCCTGGGCTGGGTCGCCTCTTTTTAAAATTTCACAGAAAACACTTGAAATCATAGTAAAACTATATGCATGTATGACAGAAGGTATTACTAGCAACTGGAGTTAGTTTGGGCTACGTTCTTGAGAAAACCTACCTTATGAAGATCTGGCAGAAGAAACGTTAAGGATTCGGATAGAAGACGATGCTCTGTTCCAAACAGAGCCTCCTGAACTTCTAACAGCAACTAGAGCAGCACCCACAAGATGGTTGCTTCCGAACTTAATCACCGGCAGCACACCGAAGAGGATGTAGTGACGACAAGAGTTGCTGAGAAGAGGATAAGACTCTTTTCTATGATATCTTCTTTACTGATTTTGGAAGAAGATGCAGACGAAGAGGATGATGATGAAGACTCCATGATCTTCTCTTTGACAAGAGAGGTACTACCTACCGTAGACTTCCTACATAAGATGAAGACGTTAGTTTCTTTCATCATTCATAACTAAAGGAAAAGAAAAGAGGAAGAACATTACATGTTCTTTACGTACGACAGCAACAATCCACAGAACGCCAAATAGCATTCTGGGTCGAGCCGTAGGATATTTATAGAGTTATTAGGAACCCTAATAGAGTTAGAGTTTGGTAGTATTACCTTGATAGAGTCCTTACTATATTCTACTAACTCGTACTAATCCATAAACTTTCCCTGGATAATGTCCTGGTTCGAACGGAACTCAAACTGAATTAATGTCTTAAATGAGGGCGTTAAATTTAAATTGACGCCTCGTCAGGCGTCGTTTCTTGTATAAAACGTGCCGAGGTGGAGGGCGTCACGTTTACTTGCCCTTTTTATTATTTTGGCCGTTTAAGAATTGACGACATCTTATTTGGTCGTCCTTTCTGGAATTCGCGCCTTGTATAAGGGCGTTTCTTTTTGAAATAGCGTCTTGAGTCTAGGCGTTATTTTCATTTTGGTTTATTATTTACTTCTTTAGGCTCTTATCATTTATTCATTAAATCTTTTTATCTTATTTTGATCAATTGGGGTTTTTTTTATTTCCTTTTATTTTTACCAGGGTTGCTACACCCTCCCCCACTTAAAAGAATGTGGTCCCCAAATTCAATCGCATATATTTATATATATGTGGAGAGTGTAGAGTATATACCTTTTTAGAACAAGTTCGGGAATCGTTTCCTCATATACTCCTCGGTCTCCCATGTGGCTTCGTGTTCTGAACATTTACTCCATTGCACCTTTAGCATGGGAATAATTTTGTTCCTTAATGTTCGTACCTTGCGATCGAGGATCTTCATAGGCCTTTGCTCATAAGTGAGATCCCTTTGAATCGCCAGGTCTCCATGTTCAATGATATGTGACGGATCATGCACATATTTCTTCAACATTGATATATGGAATACATTATGAACTTCGGACAATTGAGGAGATAAAGCGATGCGATAAGCAACCTCGCCAACTCTCTCTAGTATCTCTAAAGGTCCGATAAATCTTGGCGTAAGCTTGCCCTTAACACCAAATCTCCTTATTCCACGTCCAGGTGATATCTTGAGAAAGACGAGATCTCCGACTTGGAATTCGAGATCTCTCCTTCTTGTATCAGCATAAGCCTTTTGTCTAGACTGAGCTACTTGCAGTCTTTCTCTGATCAATTGTATCTTCTCGGTGGTATCCCTTACCATATCTGGACCTAATAGTTGTTTCTCTCCAACTTCATCCCAGCATAAGGGTGATCGACAACTCCTTCCGTATAAGGCTTCGAAAGGTGCCATTTGTATACTTGCCTGGTAGCTATTATTGTATGTAAATTCAACCAAAGGCAAGTGGTCATGCCAGTTTCCACCAAAATCAATGATGCAAGCCCTGAGCATATCTTCAACCACCTGATTAGTTCTCTCGGTCTGACCATCCGTTTGAGGATGAAAAGCTGTACTAAAGTTAAGCCTCGATCCCAACGAATGTTGTAGTCCTTTCCAAAAATGTGAAGTAAAACGGGGATCTCTATCGGACACAATCGAGACAGGAATATCATGTAATCTGACTATCTCTTTCATGTATAATGCAGCCAGAACATCAACTGACCATCGACTCTTGATTGGCAAGAAGTGCGCTGATTTGGTCAATCGATCAATGATAACCCATATTCCATCATATCCTCCTTTTGATTTAGTTAGACCCATGATGAAATCCATACCAATATCCTCCCACTTCCATTTGGGAATATCTAGAGGATGTAGTTTTTCGGCAGGCTTCTGGTGTTCAGTCTTAACTTGTTGGCAGGTGAGACAGCGAGACACAAAGTCCGCGACTTCTCTCTTCATATTAGGCCACCAGAAGGTCCTTTTTAAATCTTGGTACATCTTGGTAGATCCTGGATGAATTGTGTACCTTGATCTGTGAGCTTCATCTAAGATCTTCTTCTTTAATTCTGGACAATCCGGTATACAAGTTCTATTTTGGAATAACAACCTTCCATCTGAAGCTAGTTGGAACACAGATTGTCCTTCTAGTTTGCTCTTGATTTCCACTAATACCGGGTCACTACCTTGAAGTCCTTGTATTTCGGATATCAAGTCTGGCTGTATGCTCATATGGAATAAGGTGACACACCTACTGTCCTTGTCCATGCTTATATTAAGTCTAGTGAATTGTTCTAGCAACTTCCACTCCTGAATCATACAATTGGCTAATAATGCTCTCGGCTTTCGACTAAGGGCATCAGCTACAGGATTACCCTTTCCAGGATGATATTGTATAGTAAAGTCGAAGTCCTTAAGATATTCTAGCCAACGCCTTTACCTCATATTCAATTCCTTCTGAGAGAAGAGATACTTAAGACTTTTATGGTCAGAGTATACAAGAAACTGCACTCCATACAGATAATGTCTCCATATCTTTAGTGCAAATACTACCGCAGCCAATTCTAAATCATGAACTGGATAGTTCTCCTCGTGCTTCTTCAATTGGCGAGAAGAGTAGGCTATAACCTTCCCTTGTTGCATTAAAGCACATCCGAGGCCAATGCCAGATGCATCGGTGTATACCTCAAACTTTTCTCCTTCAATTGGTAGAGCTAAGACTGGGGCAGTAGTTAAGTGATCCTTGAGAGCTTGGAAGCTTCGTTCACAATCCTCGCTCCATTCATAGCGTATCTCCTTGCGAGTTAGCCTAGTGAGTGGTACGGCTATCTTGGAGAAATCCTTGATGAATCGCCGATAGTAGCCCGCAAGACCCAAGAAACTACGGACCTCGCTAGCATTCGTCGGTCTTTCCCAATTCCTTACAGCTTCAACCTTTGATGGATCTACGGATAAACCGTCTTTTGATATAACATGCCCCAAGAAAGCTACTTCCTTTAACTAAAATTCACATTTGCTGAGCTTTGCATATAGCTGATTTGTCCTCAATATCTGTAATGCAATCCTTAAATGTTCCTCATGCTCTCCCTTGGTCTTGGAGTAAATCAATATATCATCAATGAAAACCACCACGAATTGATCTAGATAAGGTCTGAATATACTATTCATCAACTGCATAAAAGCAGCAGGGGCATTTGTTAGTCCAAAAGGCATAACAACAAACTCATAATGGCCATACCTGCTTCTGAATGCGGTCTTATGAATGTCATCATCCTTGATCCTTAGTTGGTGATAACCTGACCTGAGATCAATCTTTGAAAAATACTTGGATCTAGATATTTGATCAAATAAGTCATCGATTCTCGGCAGTGGATACTTGTTCTTGATAGTGAGATGATTCAACTGTCGATAGTCGATGCATAACCTCATGGATCAACTTTCTTCTTTACAAATAGCACAGGTGCTCCCCACGGGGAAGTGCTTGGTCTAATAAATCCCTTCTTGAGAAGTTCCATCAATTGCTCCTTCCGCTCCTTGAGTTCGGCAGGGGACATCCTATATGGTGCCTTAGAAACTGGTCCAGCACCAGGGACCAAATCGATGGTGAAGGCTACTTCTCTTTGTGGGGGTAGTCCAAGCAATTCTTCCAGAAACACATCCGGAAATTCTTGCACAACAGGGATGTCTTCTAGTTTAGTTTCCTTAGTCTCCTTAATGGTGACAAATGCAAGGAAAGATACACATCCTTTCCTTATTAGCTTGCTAGCTCGAAGAGCCGAAATAAGAGGTGACTTGCTCCGACTCTTAGGGCTATAATAGACTAGTTCTGGAAAGTCCTTGAAATTAACTTTGCTGTTACGGCAATCCACAGTTGCCTGATACCTAGATAACCAATCTGCTCCCAATATGACATCATATTCCTTTAGGTCTAGACATATGAGGTCGATAGGAAGATTTCTTCCTTTTACTAAGACTTCACAGTTTTGATAATGGTGAGTAATATCGGTTTCATTTCCGAGAGGAGTAGATAAAAATATTTTCATCCATTCCGGCTCCATAGGCAGTGGGTCAGCAAACTTCTTGGAAATAAAAGAATGTGATGCACCCGTATCAAATAAGACATGTGCAGACTTGGAATAAACTTTTAGTGTACCTTCTACTAGTCCGCCTTCGTCTTCTTCGGTCTCCTTAATTGCGTGGAGACGAGCATTCTTTGTTACCGGGCGCTTTCCGTCACCGGCTTGATCATTGAGTAGGGGACAGTCGGGAATCCGATGATCACGGCTCCCACAACGAAGACACGCTCCAAGTTTCCTCCAACATTCTTCGGCCTTGTGCCCGGCCTTATCACAGTGCTTACATACCATCTTAGCAGGTGTAGTGGTGATGGAGAAAGGTTTGGTCTTCTTGAACTTTTACTCTTGGGAGGGAATGCCTCCATTACTTGACCTCTTCTTGAAATTAGGTTTGAAGGTGCCGGAGCTAGTAACATTCTCCTTCTTGTCTTTCCCACGGATCCTATCAGATAGTTCCGTGGCATCTTCTAGTAATTGGGCTCGTCGAACCATCTCCGAATATACTTGTATGTCCATCAGTGCCAGTTGTGTGATATATTGGGGCTTGAGCCCATTAAGGAATCTTCGAGCTTTCATCTTCTCAGTACTAACTAAGTGTTTAGCATACCGAGACAGCCTAGAGAACTACGCTTCATATTCAGCTACCGACAAAGATAGTTGCTTAAGTGCGGCGAATTCAGTGGCTTTCTTCTCTTGAACTCGATCTGAGAAATATCTATTGTTGAAATGTTCAACAAACTCCTCCCAAGTAACTTGTCCTTGATCTAATGTGGCTTCTACCGACTCCCACCAGCATCAGGCATCTCTTTCTAATTGAAATGTGGCTAACAGGACCTTCTCTTGGTCCGAGTATTGCATGACTCTAAAAACACGTTCTGTCTCTCGGATCCAGTGTTCGGCATCATCTGGATCAGTGGATCCCATGAACTTAGGAGGGTTCATGTTCTTGAAGCTTTGGTGGAGATTTCCTGCTCCACGATGTGCACCTCCTTGTGCCACTTGTTGAAGTGCCTAGGTCATGCCTTGGAGAGTGCGTTGCATGTTGCGCCATTGAGCACGTTCGGCAGCCATTGTCCTACAATTATAATAGCTATTAGTATGCGATTGTGTTCAAAGGCTTTTAATTCTATGCCGACTTTAACCCTTGGTTCTACCCAATCTCACTGGTTAGAGGTTCAGACTTATCCTTGGACTTGGGTTTCCTAGAAATTGAATACCCTAGGCTCTGATACCACAAAAACTATCACGCCCCGAGCGCAGAAGATACCCGTAGATGCGTGACGAGTTTATATCATTCATGTCAATCAGAGTAGTAGTGTATTCGACACAAAGACAGAGTGCGTAAATATAAAGATAACCCAATCCATTTATTCCTTTAATAAGAATATATCTATTACAAACCCTTGCAAATACTAGACTCAATAAAAGAAAGGTACATTTCTGACTCAACAAAAATATAGAGAAGACAGGACTGATGGATGCTTGAATAGCTCTAACTCTTTCACTCTTGACCTTCCCCGTCAGTTTGGGTCTCGTCATCGGACTTACCTGAAAAGTATGGAAACACTGAGTGAGCGAACGCTCAGTAGGAAATTATATCTCAAGAACTAGCAAGGGGTTTAAGTAATTACATCTTTCCATGAATGCACTATAGCTATGCATGCTCGCATAAAACGACAAGATAGAGAGTATAATAAGAGATAATGAAGTGAACTATTCATGAACTTTCAAGAACTTGTATCAAATATATGTCAAGATATTTATCATGTCATGTGGAAATTGGCTATCTCACGCAAGTACTTTGCCTGTGTCAGGCCACGCTAGTAAAGTCACGCAATGTCAAGTCACGCACGCAAGTGAGAGAGAGATTGTGGAATGCCAATTAGATCAAGAGAAAATAGTACTTCGGTGCAATGCTAGACACCGTGATCATTACAACTCCCATGGGCACTAGTACTTTTACGTGCTCCTCCCAGGACCAGATCGGGCCCTTATGCACAGCATTAAAGATAGATCTAGACATCCACTTTATTATATAGCCAATATGGAGTTTCAAGGAAAAAGCTTGTGGAAATTTAAGATAGAGTAGAGTTCAAAATCGAACTCGATATAATCACGAATATCGATAAAACTGGGTGGAATTGGTTCCCTAACTTGGGTACCATGACAAATAAGTGCCCACAAGTAGATGGTCACTCTTTTAATATAGAATTGAGGTCCACAAGAACATCACAATAATGGCATGCTTTCCCCGTTCATTAAGATAATTCTCATATCATACCCATAGCATAATATGAGGGCCGGTATACCATGTTTCTATAGAGTGACATGGCAAAGTAGTGTGATAGGTTTTTATGGTACAACCCGCTCAATCGGCCTTGAGGGAATCCAAGGCTCGAGGAGTCTTATGGAGGTCTCTATGACTAACTTGCTAGTCCAGAGGAACGGAATGTCTAATGGAGAGCTTGTATGTCACTGAGAATTAGTGCGTAAACAATAAAGCATCATAAAACATGGGACTATATTCACGGACTGGAATATAGTGCCGATATATATATATATATATATATATATATATATATATATATGCATATGAAACCCTCAGTTAACAGTAACGGTGCAAAATAGTATTACAGGAAAATAGCGACTTAGGTAAAGTCGTTTTTAATGAAATTAACGCGTTATCCAGGGGCGTTTATATACCATCTGACGACTACTCCATTGGTCGTCCATTATTTATTCCAATTTAACCAAAATTTCTAACTTCTGGAAATTTTATGCAACGCGCCTCAGACAGGGGCGTTAATTTAAAAATCACGCCCTGGCGTAGGGCGTCAGTTCTGTAATAGACGACCTAGACCAGGTCGTTAATTCACCAAGGTTTCGAGGAATATGAACAGTAACGAAATTTCATGATAAATAATTTGCAGGAAGTAAATACATGGATAGGACAAGAAAAATAGCAGGATTCCACAGGTATGATCATGCATTAATTTGGATCATGATTTCATAGTTATGGAATTTTAAACGTGAGTAATCAACAATTATATGAATTTGGCGACTACAGGGCAGGGCGTCAACACTAGAATTAGCGCCCTGGGCTGGGTCGCCTCTTTTTAAAATTTCACAGAAAACGCTTGAAATCATAGTAAAACTATATGCATGTATGACAGAAGGTATTACTAGCAACTGGAGTTAGTTTGGGCTACGTTCTTGAGAAAACCTACCTTATGAAGATCTGGCAGAAGAAACGTGAAGGATTCGGATAGAAGACGATGCTCTGTTTCAAACAGAGCCTCCTGAACTTCTAACAGCAACTATAGCAGCACCCACAAGATGGTTGCTTCCGAACTTAATCACCGGCAGCACACCGAAGAGGATGTAGTGACGACAAGAGTTGCTGAGAAGAGGATAAGACTCTTTTCTATGATATCTTCTTTACTGATTTTGGAAGAAGATGCAGACGAAGAGGATGATGATGAAGACTCCACGATCTTCTCTTTGACAAGAGAGGTACTACCTACCGTAGACTTCCTACATAAGATGAAGACGTTAGTTTCCTTCATCATTCATAACTAAAGGAAAAGAAAAGAGGAAGAACATTACCTGTTCTTTACGTACGACAGCGACAATCCATAGAACGCCAAATAGCATTCTGGGTCGAGCCGTAGGATATTTATATAGTTATTAGGAACCCTAATAGAGTTAGAGTTTGGTAGTATTACCTTGATAGAGTCCTTACTACATTCTACTAACTCGTACTAATCCATAAACTTTCCCTGGATAATGTCCTGGTTCGAACGGAACTCAAATTGAATTAACGTCTTAAATGAGGGCGTTAAATTTAAATTGACGCCTCGTCAAGCGTCATTTCTTGTATAAAACGTGCCCAGGTGGAGGGCGTCACGTTTACTTGCCCTTTTTATTATTTTGGCCGTTTAAGAATTGACGACATCTTATTTGGTCGTTCTTTCTGGAATTCGCGCCTTGTATAAGGGTGTTTCTTTTTGAAGTAGCGTCTTGAGTCTAGGCGTTATTTTCATTTTAGTTTTTTATTTACTTCTTTAGGCTCTTATCATTTATTCATTAAATATTTTAATCTTATTTTGATCAATTGGGGTTTTTTTTATTTCCTTTTATTTTTACCAGGGTTGCTACAACTCTAATCATGTCAAAACGAGAAAAAGGCTATCTAGATGCATAGGTAGTAATGAAATCACAAGAGATAGCTTTTTATCTTCAATTAGGGTTGAAGGCATGCATGAATATATAGACTAACCCTAAAACATGAAATTCATGAAGTATAATGCATGAAATCCAAATAAACTAGAGGCTTTTATCCCTAATAATGTGTTTTTGCTGTTCATGAGATAACCTATCTCTTAACTGGGCTTTAAACTTCAAATTTGAGTCTTCAAGGGTCGCCCTAGTTCTTCTCTTCCTGTGATTTTTCAGTAACTTCACGTTTCCCTATCTCTCCAATCTCTTGACCTAAAGTTATGAAATTTGAAGGGTAAGAAGATGAAACTAAGAGGAACAAAAAGTTCTAAAGAACCCTTCCCTAATTACCTTGTTTGGGCGTCCTAATTCCTTGATCTTCAGTCGTCCTTTGCTCTGAATCCTGGGCTGCTATGACAAAATCAGCGACTTTAGAAGCCTTTATCTCTTTGGTTACTTGATCCCCTAACATGAAATTTTGAGGGTAGTTAGTCTAAAGTATTAGGAACGAAATACTCTAAAGAACTTACCTGAGATTCTAACTCCTTACCTTGATTCTTCACGAGGCAAAAGTAAGGGTCGCTCAATTCAGAAGTGGGTTCTATTTATAGAGTTTTGGCTAGGGTTTAAGGATTTGAACGATTTTAGAGTCCTTAATTGGCAAAACCCTAATCTCTAAGAGTCCTTAGCAATGTTATAAGTTCTCCCAAGTTGGTCTCTAGCCAAGAGAATCCCAAAGTTCCAATCTTTTTGCAACTTCTTCTTCTCACGGAATTAGCAGGTTGTAACGGACTAGGTCTGGTCCGTTACATAGCTGTAACGGTCGCTCGATAGACCGTTACATCAACTGGGCGTGGACATTCATCTTGATTCAAACTCTTTGATTAATTATCCACTAAATTATCCCTTTTAAAGTGTATTTATCCCTATATTTCGTGGATAACTAAAATAACCTTCTAGAATATTGGCCAAACTTATTAGGCTTGGTCCTTAAACCTATTGGGCTATAACTACTAAAGCTAGGTTAATTATTTAGCCTAGTTGGGCCTTATAATCCCAATATCTATTTACTAAGCTTTCTAAATGCCTAATTCAATCTATAAATTATTTATATAAATTTGGGTCACTACATGGCCGTATCTTTCTCAAAGCGGCATCGTGCACTCGCCTTTTACGGAAAGTCGAGGGGAGACCGAGTGGCACGGAAGGCTTCCTGGTTTTAGGGGAAACATTGCTGGGGTGCAAGCGTGCCAGTCAATTTCTCGACAATCACCCATGGGACCAAAAGCTGACTGGGGAAAGCACCGTCGGGGCACCGCACGTGGACTCAGGGGGTGAGAGACACATGGAGGGAAGGGCGGTTCCGTGGGTGCGAGTGCGCAGGCGATTATAGGGAGTCATGTACAAGACGTTTTTCCCCATTGACCACAAGCAGTCGATGTTTATTTATATCGGATTGAATCCGAACACCTTCGTTCCATGCTAAAGAGAAGTCTGTATGTTCCTAAAGGTGTAGAGCAGGGAGCACTTCATAGCTGTGGGTTCGCACTAAACTGGATGACGTTGGCTGGGGTCGGGGGTACTGGGAATTCACGCTAGGTGACACAAAGGGGGACTGAGAGCCCAAACGTGGATGCGAGCGCATTTGTCCAAGTGGCAGTATAATTTCTAAGAGTTGTATGGCTTTACAGGCAGGCCGTAGTGGCCGAGGTACAACTGGCGTAAGCCACAGGATAGTTTCGACACGCTGGTCGGTCCCCGGGTCAATGCGTGACAAAACGGATATCTGCATTTTCTACAGAGGGCTCCTCTTGTGGCGGGGGCCATGTTTGCTCCGTCGAACGAAGGGCTACAACCGGATAGCTAGAGAAAGCATCGGACTGGTGACTGGGCGAGGGTCGATCACGGCTCGAGTTGAGCAGTTTGACAAGGCCTCGCGATGGTGGGGAAGCGTGATGTCATGGTGCGTGCATGGTTGTGGTTGACGGGCACGCGAAGGGAAATCCCGGCATGAGAGAGCGTTCACCCTTGTCATAATGTCTCACCCGTGGTGGGGATAGACTTGTGTGTCATGGCTAAACACCGTGTGAGAGAAGTACAAGCGACATACCCTCGGCGTCCTTAGCTGATGACCAAGTCACCCACACACAGTTCTCCTTGCCGGTTGCCTTGCTGTTGCTTGAAGCTTGGAGCCTTTGATCACTGGAGGCCTAGATTGATGCATATGTCCCACCCCTTGAGCTTCTAAGGGGCTTTTATAGGGAATTTGGAAGGTCGGGGAAGGGTTTAGGTGGGCTAGGGTGAATGGTTCAACCTAGCCCGGGTAAACCCTTTGAATAGTGCATGGCTGAGTGGGGAGGGAGGGTTTAGGCGGACCAGCCCATAGGGCTGGTCTAGTCTGCCTAAACCCGTCCCCTGGATGGGGTTTAGGTAGACTGGCCCAAGGGGATGGTATGGTCCGCCTAAACCCCTCACGGAGGGGTTTTTTCTTTTAATGAAAACCTTTTTTTGGCTAAAATGGGTTTAAGCGGACTAGCCCAGGGGGCTGGGCTAGTCCGCCTAAACCCCCTCTCCTAGGGGGTTTTGGCGGACTAGCATGGGGGTCCATGATGGTCCGCATAAACCCCACCCTAAGGGGGTTTAGGCGGGTTGGTAGAGGAGTTTTTAATTAATAAAAATAAAAAAAATTTTGTTCTTACGGAGGAGGATTAGGCGGACTAGCCTGGGGCCCCCCTAGGGGGTTTAGGCGGACTGGCTAATGGGAGAGAGAGAGAGAGCGGTCCCCACCCTATAAAATCCCATTTTTTGTGTGTTTTTCTTCCTAAATTAAACTAAGAAGAAAAGGATGGGTGCTGGGAGGATACGTGGAGCCTTGTGAGCATGTTGACTGCCGAGGACCAATCCTCCGTGTTGTTGCTTCGTGCTTCCGCGTGTTGTTCCCATGAACTAGTATGGCACACGAACTTCACCGTAGGACTGGGAACTTGCACGAACTGGCACTAGACGGGGCAATGGGGCCACCGGGCTAGGAGGAGGGTGCGGCCCCTAGGGAGTTTGCCCTCCTTGGGGCGCGCGGCCGCGCCCTGGGGCGAAGTAGCCCCGGGCGTGCCGCAGCCCTGAGGGATAGCCCCCGAGGGTCTTGTTTCATTGTCTGGGAGTGTCCTTTGAGGGACACTAGGTTCTGGGGTGCTGGAATGGGGCCGTGGGGGCCGTTGTTCTTCGAGTCATAGTAGCCGCTCGTAAGGTGTTTGGGTAAATACCAGACACATCTCAGGTTGTTGAACGGCTTGGGTAGTTGGCTGAGAGGCCCCAAGGTGGGCCTTGGGCCGACGATGGGAGCTCATGGGAGCTATGGAGAGGCACTTTAGGCACATGGGCTGTGCCTCGAGCTATGTGCCATGTTGCACGACGGGTTGGCGGGGTAGCCTCGGGTTGGCCCGAGTGATAAAGTTAAGTGGCTCATCGCCACATGTCTGAGGGTCGGGGGTGGCCGCGACTAGCTTTGGGGTTGTTGTAGGACCCAATTAGCGTGCTGGAACCATGGGGCGGCCCGTGGTTTGGTGTAGAAGGGTTGGAGTATACGCGCCCACAAGGTGTTCGGGAAAATACCGAACACGCGTGTGTGAGCCGTATACACGTACGACAGGCCTCCAAAGTCTGTGGTTGATGCGATTAGGTCCCCGTTTGGCCTTGAAGGGTTAGAAGAAGGCATCTTGGGGTTTGCTCCCTGCCTCTTCACTGGGTGCCATGTGGCGTGGCTTAGAGTCGGAGTGCCCCCTAGTTGGCCCGGGCGGCCATGTGGAGTGTGGGCAAAGCCCATAGATGAGTGGTCGGGATCGGTCCCAGTTGGTTGTTTGTGTAGCCGCCTGTCATGGTAAACTAGCCAAGACCCCTGGTGGGGTCCTGGGAGTTGTAGGGATGGCTGGGTAGCTCTTGCCTTAAAGGTGTTCGAGAAAATTCCCGGACCCTTATTTCTTGGCATTTTGCTAAGAAATTGTCTTGGTACAATAGCCACCCACTGAGGATATAAGACAGCTCTAATGAACCTGGCCTTATGCAATTTGTCTACTTCTTCTTCTTCTTTCATCTTTAAGGCCATTGTTGGGGTGGAATCTTCTTAGCCTTTGTTTAACGGGCGCTGCCCCCTAGCTTAAGCACTAATCGGTGTTCCACCAAAGAGGGGTCAAGACCCGGCATGTCCTCGTAAGACCAGGTGAAAGAATCGCTATATTCCCTTAGGACCTTGACTAAATCTTTTTCGACTTATGGAAGGAGATTAGCGGCAATAATAATGGGCATGGGGTCCTCATTAGTTCCCATATTTATCTCCTTTGTAGGTTCATCCACTGCTGATGACAGCTCATCGAATCTCTTTAAGCCTTGCGCATACAAGTCGATAGTGTCCTCTACATCGATGTCCTCACAATCGACTGAGTCCTTCTCATCCATGACTTCATAGACTCCCAGTCCATCGTCACTCCACACCCTGTCTTGCTCCTCGTCTTCCTCGATCACAATCGCCATAGCTATGAACTCTGGGCATTTAAGAAGAGCACAACATCGTTGAGCTAGATCCTGCAAGAACCTATCCGAAATGGATTTAGAATGTCGTGCCAGCGGGCGCGGCTCAGACGCGGAGGAAGGGTTGGATGCACTAGAAAAAGACCCTACTTCTCTAGACTTAAGAGACCCTACTTCCCTATACTCGACAGACCCTACGTCTAACCTAGGAGAGAGAAAATCTAGTGGGAGGGAGGTAGTACCTCATGCCCCTGGGAGGAGGATGGAAAGAAGATAGCGTAATCTTCCACTGAGACCTCCATTTCAAATTTGGCATTTGTTTTGGAGGTCAGTGGAGATCATGCGACAAGATGGAGAGGAAGGTGGAGGAGGAAGCCTAAGGGGATACATGGATGGACAGAAGAGATCGAGGAAGGGATCGGAGGAGGAGAAGAAAGGAGTTGATAGATCAACCGAAGGACAGCAACTGCATGTTGTGATGATGAGGAAATCAGTAGGAATCTCAAATAGAAACGGATCAATCAAGAGGGGAGGTGATCGGGGTATAACTTCTAGCTTTTGAAAAAGTGACAACAAACGGGAAGGAGACCAACTGAAAATAACGGGTGAACTCCCTTTTTCCTGCGCACGGAAGGCTGGCTTCTTCTGCTCATAATGCACAAGCCGCACCTCCTGGTTCCTTCGGCAACTATCTTCTTCATGAAATAATCTTGCAAATGCCTGGCTAAAATCGAGCATGTCATCAACGAGCCCCTTTGGCAGCAATGGCGGGCTGACAACTATATAAGGTATATCTTCTTTTTCTGGCTGACTTGGTGATGCTTTCAATGTACCTGGTTGGAGAGGACCTTTGACAAAATGTTGGTGATAGTCCCAGGTTAATGGCCCTGAGTCACCCAAAACTGAGAGTAAGGATTCTCGATAATCGAGGCCTCTCCTGTTCATTTTCCTACCCTTGGGGACCGGCTTGGTCCGCCCTTGTAATTGTGCGCCGAGACCTCTCCCTGGCTGATAACCCAGCTTTAGTATAATGGACCAGCCTTTTAAAACTCTGATCTTGGGCTTTTCTTTGATGTTGACCAACATGGTGGCAAGCTTGCATGGTGTATACGCCCATTGAAAATCCCGATCTAATACTGAAATAATGGGTCAATTACTGGGCCATAGTGTTGGCAAAATCTTTTCTGAGACAGCTTTGATGGATTGGACCGTGGATATGCTTTTTACCTTAACCACCCTCCCTTGAAAAGGGAATTTGAGACACTGATGAGCGGTGGATGGTAGAGCATTAAGATTGTCAATCCACAGACGACCCAAGATGACCTTGAGCATAGGATCGATGTCCAGCACATAAAACTCAATCGTCATTGTAAGAGGCCCAAGCTCAGCTTGAATGGTGACTACCCCGTGACATGCTCTTCTGGAATTCTCAAATGCTGCAATGGTGGTTGGGGTTGGCCATAGTAAGTCTTCTGACATGTTGTAGGCCCTTAGAGTGCTGAGAGGACAAACATTGATAGAGGCCAATGTGTCTACCAACATCGCGTCTATGCTTACTTTATTTAGAATGATAGAAATGCATAGCGACATCTGGCGAGCCTCGGGAGGTGCTAGTTCAATCTCAAAAAATGTGATTGTCGACCCCTTGGAGATGGTAGCCAAGGATGTTGGTAAGCTGTCTACTGCCATGTCCTCGTTTACTATAACTTTCTGTAGGAAATTCCAGAGTGCATCTTGGTGAAGGGTGGACCTCTTGATCAACTCTAACACGGAAATTTTAGCGGGCACCCTGTCCAGATGATGTAGCAAATTATATTGGGTACCTGGCAGCAGATCTGCCTCCTCTTGATCAGCAACCTATTATGAGGACTGGGGATTAGGTGCAGGTGCACTAGTGGAAGAATAGTTTCTATTGAACATGTTGGCCCAAAGAGATGGCAGACAAGAAGGGGGGTTGAATTGTCCCTAAGCCGAGATGGTGGATTTTAAAACCAATTTGAACTAATTACAACGGGAACAAAATTAACTACGTTAATTAACCTAAGCTGACATGATATTAAAATGTTCTCTCAATCTTACCGATCTTACACTGATTATCAATGCAAGGAACAAGTTAACTATGCTCAATTACAAGTAGCAGAGGTAGCAATGTGTAGTAGAGCAGTGAATAAAAACCTATCAATAGACCTGTGACTGGAGGTTGATGAAATGGACAATCACACAAGCATTCACAATTGACACAAAGATTTTTAGGTGGTTCGGGACCACGACAGGCTCCCTACGTCCACCCCTCACCGAATCCCAGTGAGGCTTTTCTACACGCTACAAATGTAGCAACACGGGGACAAAACCCAACACCACACACGCTGCTTCCGCAGCAATCCACACACACGGGGCCTGGCCTCAAACCACTGCCACCGCAGTACACACACACATGATGCCGGGGAACACACCCCGGACACTAAAATCACACGGAGACGCAGCTCCATCCACACACATAGTAATACTCAGAGTTCAGCAACATACAAGGATTTACAACATATGCTCACAACATTATGTAAATGGAGAAAAATGATCATCAAGAGATGGATTAAGAATGTATAATGTTTTCCCTTTGTTTTCCAAAGGCCATTTGTAGATTTTCCTTGAAACTTTAGTTAGAGAGAGTCAAATCTGTAGTAGGATGGAGCACCCAGTCATCTTCCATAAAGATCCAGGTTTGTCTGCAACTTTAGTAACTTGTACTGGGTATTTTCTTCAAATCCGAGCTCCAATCAAAATTGCATGCATCAGAAAAATGATTAACCTCATAAATCCCTCTCCTCTCAACCTTGTGACCGCACTCCTCCTTCTTCTTCTACAAGAGATTGGAAAGCATTAGCTCATCTTGTTGCTTAGGATGAAAATCACAACCACTAATAAGAGGGCAGCAAGTAGATAGACAAAAGAACATGTATATGTATATTTCACCTCTTAGATAACCATTCGAAACTTTGAGCAATCTCAAACATAAGCATAGAAGTGAAAGATCAAAACAACTCCATCGGATTTTCAATGAAATGCTTTGATAAGGAGGTAGGGTGTGCTTGGAAATTGATCCACGGAGTGGGAAGCGGCCAGGCTTGAAGAATGAAACGCCCCCAAGACATCCGACCAGGAAGAACAGCAACAGCAGCCTTCTGATCGAACCTTAGGCTCGTGGATGACGTCTTCAGTAGCGTCTTCCTCCTCCTCCTACTATGTGCATCGCCCTTCCTCTAGATTTTACGTCCAGATCGTTATGGAAGAAGCCTTGGAGCTGCAGCCGTCGACCTGCACACACAAGGGTTAAGAACAGCCCGAAAATCCTATATCTATCTTGAATCCTTAGGGTTTACAACCCAATAAGATGTATTTAAGCTTCTAGGACGGTCAAGGGACATCCATGGGACAAGATCCACAAATCATGGAGTGATTTAGGATAGTTGGACCGAAGTTGGAGGACTTTTAGTCTGTGTGCGCGAAAGTCTTCTTTCACGGCGCCGCATAGGTGTTGACACTTGGTGTCGACACCTGGTGCCCTGCAGTATACAAAAACCCCAACCAGAATGCCTAGACACTGGGTGTCGACACCTAGTGTTCTGGCTTGCTGGAAATGCAGCCAGCCAGAACCAGTTCAGGTAGGTGTCGACACCTGGTGTCGACACCTTCTGGACTTGTTTCTGGAATTATGTCCAGGAGCAAGATGTCAACACCAGGTGTTGAATCTTGCTCAGTCAGAATGCCCAATGACCCATTCTGCTTAAAATAAAGAGAACAAACTCCACCATAGTTTGGCATGATTAAAAGGGGTTGTGAGGAGTTCTTCCAGCCTGTAAAAGACCAAGTACAAGTCAGTTTGCTTCAACATTGACCTCACAAATCAACCCATTTCATTTCACTTTATTTAATGGAATTATGGTGACTTAGGAGATTATAACTATGTAAAGCTTATCCAAAATCGTTTCCATTTGCCATTCCAAGAATGAAGGAGGAGTGAAATATCCATATCAATCCACATATCAACAGTTGCCTCATCGTTTTACCTGAGTTCGCCATTTGTCCTCAATTAACAAATGAAGTCAATTGAGAGCACGATTCATGAATCAATCCAACTCATGGATACTTACCATGGATTAAAGGGTAGTAGCCAAGAGTGTAAGCTTACCATTGACTCCCTCATGGATACTTACCATGGATTCAAAGGTAGTAACCAAGAGTGGAAGCTTACCATTGAATCCAAAGAAGTTTTGGCAAAGTGGAACCTGTATATTATATCAAAGTATTGATCATGCATTTGAAAGGGCAATTCCAATACAAATCAATCAAACATCATATGAGTTCCAACTTCAGTCCAGAGCAACATTTATCCAGTCATCTGAGAGCATTTAGATCCATTGAGGCATGATCTTGCATGAGTGAAGGGAAGATGATGATCCTTTCAGCAAAGACAAACAATGAAATGAAAATGATTTTACACAATGCCATGCAACCAATTCAATATCAATGAATACTCAATGAGTCCACACTAGTATGGGCAAAAAGAACAAGAGCATTAGTCTCAACATTCCCACACTAAGACACGCATGAAAGCGCATGCATTCTTCCCCTATAGCAGTGCCTGCAAAGCAAGATATCAATATGTGAGTTCGTTTATCATGAAGACGTTTTCCACTAATCAAGCACACAATATTTCACACAATATATTGTGATCATCAAAACCATTATCAAAGACAAAGAGGGAGAGACACGAACTAAACAATCTCCCCCTTTTTGATGATGACAATATATTGTGGCCGTCCAAAACTCTCTCCCCCTTTGACATTATCAAAAAGTGGGGAACTAAAGAGAACATATGTGAAAGTTTAACCAGAAGTAGACGGATATAGAAAGCCTATGGTGCACAAACCCAGTAATGAACCTCCCATGAAGGGGAGGTGTGTGAACCATGAACTCTAAGAAAGATTTTGGAATTAGAAGTTCAATATGCAAGATGACAAAAGCATATGCAAATGCTCATCATTTTTTTGAATTTTGTGCAAAGTTGATGAACAAAGAGATGACATTTGATGTGCAATATGCAATATGCAATTATGCAATATGCAATATGATGGAATGAAATATGACATGAACACAAATGATCAAGCAGTCAGGCACTCAAGCATGCATAATTAAGTGTGGAATCAAGCAAGTCCCTTTGACATAAGTAAATAAGATCACAAGAAAATCTCCCCCTTTACAATGCAAGAAATGCAGTCTGGACAAGACTATTCTCTCCCTTAAAACAATACAATGCTCCTTGTTCAGAATGAAACAAGACTTTCAAGAGTGTAAGGTGAGAGGTATGTCAAGAATATATCTAGGAGGGTTGACATGGCAACATGCAGAATACAGGATCTTTCAAAGATAGTTCAGCACATAGAGTGAGCATGATCTGAGCAAGTGTGATCGAATTTCCAAAACATAATATTTGAGAAGAAAAGATTTTCAGTGAGGTACCCATTCCATATATCCATGGGTAAGTTTTAGACTCTTCTATTATAAAAGCTTATGAAGTGGCTTTAATTGACAGGCATGGTTTAAGAGTGATGTATACAAGGTTTGTCAATGAAATTCAATACTCATATCTGAAACAATTGCTTATATAACTTTCTAGTTCAGCCTCCTTCCATCTTACTCAATTAATTTCAATGACTCCTTTAGGATTTACACAAAGTAGTATTGAGATTAAACAATTGTGAATGCATCTGAATTTGACATTGCTTCCAAAAAAATTTCTAATACACACATTTTTCAGATTTTTGCATTTGAATATCAATTTGTTTTTCAATGAACAAGTTTGGTTAATGAACACTTTTTTACATGAGGCATGACACGTCTTAGGTGAAATGACCCAATTACTCAGTGTAATAACAGTATTGCTTCTCAATTAAGAGAATAGAGTTAGCATTAGAAGTATCTTTTTACGTGAGGAGACACCATGGTTAGAGGTAGGAATCCCCAGTTACTCAATACAGTCATGCCATTGCTCTATCAAATTTTCATGTAATTTTCAGCAGAGGTAACTATGGCTCTTCATGACATGGGTTTACTCCATTTCTTGATAGAGGACCCAGTTTCTTGGTAACCAAAATCATTGCTCTGTCCATAACTTTCTTTTAAGATAAATTCAGACAGATTAAATGTTTAAGAACAATACTGACATTTTGTATCTCAACCAAAGAAGAGCATGGTTTTAACTTTTCAGATTTCAAGAAGGTCTTGCATGAATTGACATGAGACAGTCAGTTAAGATTTATTAAAAGATCGATTCAGATATTTTCAAGTCCTTCAAATTCAAACTAAGGAATACATTAGACTTAAACCAATTCAAATCAACAACATTCTTAAACATGTATAATAGAAGATTCTTCATAAGAGATGATTTCAGATTTATGAAAGGGTGCACAAACTGATATCTCTTCAATTCTCAGTTCAATCAACATCTTGACAGTGACATTCAGCAGCAGAGACATTAACAAGCATGCATAGAAAGTGAATGAATTTGAACTCATGCTTGTGGCAGATATGATTAACATGCATCAGACAGATTTTCAGAAAACCAATGGCAGTGAATCAATGTAGCTCAGGAATCAATAACAAAGTTTGGAATTCAGTCAGACCAACTTGATAGTTGTGGCAGGGATGAGTTTCAAAGATAAGCTGGCAAAAGAAGTTGCAGCTAGCTAGACAGAGGAATTTTAGTTAATTAGAGATTGATGAATTCAAAATCCTCCCCCTGCCTATATGCATTGAACCGACTCTTTTTGAAGTTTTTCAAAGTAAGTGATATGCAATGCAGCTCACTACATGTATGCATATGCAATAACTTTCCTAGAAGCATTACATGCACATGAGAGGCATGAACATTATGGAGGGATAGCCAGACTCCCCCTAAATATATGTCATTTAACAAACATGTCCAAATCAATGCAAGTTCATCTAGCATGATTAAGAGACATAGAAGAATACACATGTGGCATGCATTGAGATGAATGTTTCACACAGGTTGATTACCGGTACGTGGCGGAGATAAAGGTCCAAGGACCCTACTCACGCATAAGAAAAGCTTCCAAGTGGATGTAATCCACCTTTCCATTAACGTCATTTTATATACCAGTTAATCATGGCGTTCAAGCACACAAGTATTCAAAGATGTGTATGACATGTGCAATGTAAAATATTTAAAAACTAAAGATATTCACAAAATGTAAAATAACTCCAAACACAATTTTTACCTTTTCAAAATTTTCAAATAAACCTAAGCAGATGAGTTTTTAGAATCAAACCATTTTCTTTCTTGTCTTGAGAAACCTTTATTTATCGACATCTTCCTTGCCCTCAAGGCACCCTACAAAATAAATTCTCATTTTAGACATTTGGGTACCCAAGCCATCTTGGGTCCCGAGGGGTTAGTTCTACCATGAGAAAATGTATTCTTTTTATCTTTCCTCTCATACCATTCATCATCGGCCCTCATCATGGTACAATCATCCATTGAATGTCCATTCAAGCCACAATAATGACATGAAAGTTTTCCTTTTACAGACCACTCATCATCAATTTTTTTGATGAAACATTTTTTTATTAAATGGCCATGCAAACCACAATAGAAGCAATGAACAGTGAAATTTTTCTTCTTTGATTTTTTAGATTTTTTAGAATTTTTAGAATCATCAACAATTTTCATTTGTGACTTCATTGCCTCATTGTCATCAGATTTCATTAAAGAGCAATCATACATATCATGGCCAAATTTATCACAATAAAAACATGATACATTCCTTCTTTTTCTTGGAACATGAGCAAACTCAGTAGTGTGGGATTTTTCATGCTCACAATGACAATCAATGATATTTTTCTATTTTTCATTTTCTTTATCACTCAAGCATATGGACTCATTCAAATTCTTGATCTCATTTTCCAATGATGAAATGTGCACTTCACAATTGGCAAGCTGTTCTTCACACAATGCAAGTTTATCATTCAACAGAGAATTGATGAATTTATAGCTTGCAATTTCTTGTTCCATAGCATAAATGTTTTCATTGTCATCAACAATCACTTGTTTTCCTTTTTCAAACATGTTGAGTTTATCAACCAGCAAATTATTTTGAACCTTTAATTTTGCACTCTCTTCAGCAAGCTTTGCATTCTGAACAAGCTCATTAATCAAGAACTGATCACTATTTGAACAACTCAACTTTCCTCTGGTATGTCTTTCAATGTTTTTAGATTCTAAAATTTTAGCCATTAAGGTTTCATTTTTAATTTTCAGAATTGAAATTGTTTCTTTATGCACATCAACATCATGCAACAAACTTTCATTCAAGTTTCTAAGCTCAGAACAGTTTTCACATGAAGAGTTAACAACACAAGCATTTTCAATTTCAGAGCACTTAGCACATGCAGGGTTAACATTGTGGAACGCGTCAAATAGACATGTTTTGAGATAAAAATTCAATTCATATGATAATTAGGGGAAAGGGAGCATGTGATGCTCCTAAGGGAGTGTGATCGCCAGAGGGTGTGGACGCCCTCAAAATAGGAGAATGTGATCGCGTAAAATACTTGGTAAGCGGGAGAGATTGTGTTCTTTTCTTCCTCCTTCAATCGACCGGTCGATGAAGTGGGTCTTTACTTTGATTACCTTGAAAAGAAAGCACAAATCGGGAAAAATAAACCGGATTAGCCAAGTGTAGTATCAAATTCTTAGTGTGTAAAATGATGTGAAATTGTGTATGAACACACCTTTTGGTGGGTTTTTAAACCCCTAGTAGGAGTGTAGGATGGAGAATATGAATGCAAAGAGCTATCTAAGTGATTAATATGAAGCTAGCAAGATGAGTAATGTGTGTGTGATAGAAGTAATGAAAGCATGCACTTGAACAATATAAGAGAAAAGCTCCTCCTTCTGCTCCTGTAAGCAGGACAGAGGAAAACCGGTTGGACACTTGAATGGTAATCGCTAGGAGCGACGAAACAAAGCACAAAGTGGTACGATGCGCTTAAACCGTAGGAGTTCTCAGGTTGATTCTTCAGGATGCCTCCCCTCGCGCGTGAGAGCATAAGGAGGGTATTTATAGTGGTTGAAGGGAGATCAAAGGGAGGAAGGGCCAGAGACCCCTTTCCAAAGGTGAATAGGGTGTTAAATAATAGCAATGCTTAATTTGGGAAGTGTAAAGTTCCACACAGCACCCTCGGGCAACGCAGCGGATAACAAAAATTTTATTTGCCCAATCCCAGCTTCATGGAATCCCAGATCCATGCTCTGATCGACATTTTAATCGCCCCAACCCCTAACTACGGTTTGTGTATTTATACCTTACGCTGAACGACGCTGTCCGCAGTGCCCGATATAGAATACCGAGTCGCACAGATGCACGGCCTCTAGAGCTGATCCACACGGATCCTTACGCAGCGACGGCACCCCCCCCTCGGCACGACCTTCCCCGACCCTTTCACCTTCTGGAGAGAGAGAGAGAGAGCAAGAGGGAGGAAGAGGGGAGGAGCTAATCCTCCTTCTTTAGCCTTAATGCTTGATTAGCCAAAGAGAGAAGAGGAAGCTCTCGTAACATGTCTATATATAGGATTTTGGCCATTTCTTAAAGAACCCATAAGGATAGAAATTGTATATATATCCTTTTATTATTGTACATATATATTAAGCCCTCTTTTAAACTCCTTTCCAAAAGGAATTAAAGAGAATTAATATATGTATTTGTACAATAATAATCCGTCACCCAAGAATCCATTGTGTGTGATCCTCTAGGCCCTTAGTCACTCTAGTTTAAGGCCCATTAACTTCTAATTCTCAATTAGAAGTAAATCTACGCACAGTCCTTACCGCCGAAAAAATAGCTTACGTGTTGGACACAGTTCATTCTGAGCCAGCTCCCGATGCCGACGAGGGCTAGTTAATGACTTATGCCAAATGGTCTAAAGACTCTTCCCTTGCCCAATATTACATGTTGGCCTCTATGGCTCCCGAGCTGCAGAGGCAATTCGAAAAGACTGATTGTAGAAGTATACTTCTTAATCTATGCCAGCTCTTCGGGGAGCGGGGTAGGATTGAGAGGTATGACATCTCCAAGAGGCTTTTCAGGACACCGATGTCAGAGGGTGCTTCAGTATAGGCTCATGTATTGAAAATGATGGAGTGGATAGAGAGACTCAATGCACTGGGGTTCAAGTTGGATCTTGAACTATGCATTGATCTTATACTCCAATCATTGCCTGATTCCTTTTCTTCCTTTATCATAAACTTTAACATGAATAGAATTGATGCAACTATCCCCGAGCTGCTCAACATGTTAAAGAGTGCTGAAGAAACTATGCAGAAAGATAAACCATCTTTTTCTATAATGATTGTTGGCCGGGCCAACAAGAAAAGGAAGGCCACCCAGATATCCCCCAAAGGTGACAAAGGGAAGGGAAAGAAGAAGGCCATGGGTAAGCAACTCACCGAGGTTGACAAAGGGAAGGGCAAGAAGAATGAAAAAGAAGACAAGTGTTTTCGATGCGAGGAAACATGGCATTGGAAAAGGAATTGCAAGGTAATTCTAAATGAAGGTATTTTTGTCATAGACCTTAATTTGTCATATATGGAATCCACGTCATGGGTATTGGATACTGGATGTGCATCTCATATCTGTAATTTTGTGTAGGTGCTGGAAAATAGAAGGCGGTTGGGCAAAAAGGAGATTGAACTGAGGATGGGCAATGGAGCTTTAGTTTCTGCCAAAGCTGTCGGGACTGCACGCCTCAGTTTACCTTTAGGAGTCATTCTGGTGCTGAATGACTGTTATTATGTTCCTAATATTATTAAGAACATTATTTCAATCTCTGGTTTATATAACATTGGATATACATTGGCTTTTAATAGCACTGGGTGCTCTATAATGAATAATGGTTCTATACGGCGATAAAACACCGACCAGAGCGCGTAACCTGTCTCTGATACCACTATAAGATTCCACACAGCACCCTCGGGCAACGCAGCGGATAACAAAAATTTTATTTACCCGATCCCGGCTTCATGGAATCCCAGATCCATGCTCTGATCGACGTTTTAATCGCCCCAACCCCTAACTACGGGTTGCGTATTTATACCTTACGCGGAACGACCTCCAGTTGCTGAGCGTACTGGTGCTGGGCACGTGATCCGAGGATAATGAAAATGCCCAGATGAGGACACGTGGTCTGACAGCCTGCTGGATGCTGCCACGTAGTCCGAACTCTTAGGGCGGGAACTGTGGAAGCCACACGCGCCCTGCTGCTGCTCCAGGTATAAAATGGAGCCTTCGTCTTAAGATGAAGGTTGATCGAAGAAGAAGCCTGGAGAGCATATACGTCCTTCGATCCAGAAAAGGAAAGAAAAGTGCAGAGAGAAAGAAAGAGAAAGGAAAAGAGCAGAGAGTTCAATATCTGAGAGGAGTTTGGTCGAGAGAGAGAGAGAGTGTGTGCTGATTGATGAATTGCTTCATTTGAAGCTACATTTGTATTGGGTTTCAGAACTGATTCCTTCTCATTGTTTTTTGTTTTCCACTTTGCTTTCGTTTATTTTTCGTCCTTCTATTCTGATCTGAATTGTTGTCCCACCGGTGTGTGGAGGAAGGAAGTATTACTCCAGTTTCCCTCTGTGTTGCAGAGGAAGAGAGATCGGTGATCTCTGGTGGTGTTAGTGATTGGCTGTCATTAACAGTTTCTCTCCGGTGTGTGGAGGAAGGGAGAGGATTCTCCGGTTGTGTTCTAGCTGGGAGCTAGAACATGTTTCAGGTTCTGTGGGTGGCAGAACTTGATTGAGGGCCCCAGGGCGTGGTGAAAGAAGTTTTCTCTTGATCTTCAGGAGCGAGACGGATCTGATTATAGCCCGAGTACCCATCCATAAATGATAGAGCTTCGTACCCGGCAGTGTTATCAACAAGGACGTCTATATGAGGTAGCGGGAAATCATCTTTGGGACATGCTTTGTTTAGATCCCTGAAATCAATACATATGCGCACTTTGCCATCCTTTTTGAGAACAGGGACTATGTTTGCCACCCACTGAGGATATAAAACTACTCTGACGAACTTGGCCTTGTAAAGCTTGTCGACCTCTTCCTTAATCCGCAAGGCCATGTGGGGGTGAAATCTTCTCGACCTTTGTTTAACAGGTGTTGCCCCTGGTTTAAGCACGAGTCGGTGTTCCACCAAGGAGGGGTCAAGACCTGGCATGTCCTCATAAGACCAGGCGAAAGAATCGCTATACTCCCTCAGTACCTTTATTAGATCCTCTTCTACCTGTGGAGGGAGATTAGCTGAAATATTGATGGGCCTTGGATCTTCTTCTGTTCCCAAGTTGATTTCCTTGGTAGGTTCATCCACTGCCGTCGACGGCTGGTCGAATCTTCTTAGTCCCTTGGTATATAAGTCGGCAGTGTCCTCTACATCGCTGTCTTCATCAATTGGGTCCTTCTCATCCAGCACTTCATAGACGCCTAATCCATCATCGCTCCACACCCCTTCTATTTCTTCTTCATCTTCAATTGCAATCGCTGTGGCGGCGAATTCTGGGCACTTCAAAAGAGCATGACACCGCTGAGCTAAATCTTGCAAGAACCTATCAGGAATAGATCGGGGAGGATGCGCAAGCGAGCGCGGCTCAGGAGGGGAAGGGTTGGACGACCTAGAACAAGACCCTACTTCTCTAGACCTAACAGACTCTACTTCTCCAGACTCGCTAGACCCTAACTCTGACCTAGGAGAGAGGAAGCCTAATGGAAGGGAAGGAGCAGGGGACCCGTGCCCCTGGGACGAGGAGGATGGAGATAGGATAGCATAATCTTCCACTGAAATCTCCGTTTTAAATTTGACGTTTTTTTTTTTTGGAGATCAGTGGAGACCATGCAGCATGATGGAGGAAGCGGGAGCTGCATAGGGAACAGCTCAGGAAAGATGCAATTAAAGAAAAGATCACAAGAGGAGGAACCCCACATCTCGTAGATTTGATATTTAAACGACGGAGGGATGGGGAAAGCAGGCAGATTAATGGGGCAGTAAGGCCTATAAGCAGGAGGATTGATTAGAGTCTGAAATGGATCACTGAAGGATGGATTGATCATAATCGGAGGAGGACGGGGTATGAACCCCTTTAACTGGATCATGCACTGAAAATGAGAGGGAGATAGAGAAAGAGCAATCAGCGAGTTCCCTTCTTTCTTTGAATTATCACTAGGCTGCTTCTTTGGCCTCCACCGCATAAGCTGACCCTTCTGTGGCTTCTGGCTGCCTCTTTCACAAAACAGCCCCTGGAGGGCCCAGCTGTAGTCGATCACATCGTCATTTAGCCCCCTTGGCAACGGGGGTGGACTGGTGACTGGACAAACCGTGTCGGTTTCTGACTGGACTGGCTTCGCAGCTAACGTGCCCAGCTGTGGGGGGCCTCTGACAAAATGCTGACGGTAATCCCAGGTAAGCGACCCAGAGTCACCCATCATTGATAATGCTGTCTCCTTGTAACCGAGACCTCGTCTGCCCATTTTTCTTCCTTTTGGTATGGGCTTGGTCATCCCTTGCAGCTGTGCACCGAGACCTCTCCCCGGTTGATAGCCCAGTTTCAATATAATGTTCCACCCCTTTGAATCTCGAATCTGCGGCTTTGCCTTGATATTGACCGGGGTAGTGACGGGCTTAGGAGTGGTGTACGCCCAAGGAAAGTTTAGGTCTAGCACTGATAGCACGGGCCTGCTGCTTGGCCAGAGAGTAGGAAGAATCTGTTCAGAGATGGCCTTCACTGACTGTACCGTGGATAAACTTTTAACTTTGACGACCCTCCCTTGAAAAGGGAATTTGATGCATTGGTGCGCGGTGGAGGGCACGGCGCCAAGTGTGTCGATCCAGGGACGACCCAAGATGGCTTTGAACATAGGGTCGATGTCAAGTACATAGAATTCTATAGCCATGGACAGAGGCCCGAGCTCAGCCTGAATAGTGACTACCCCGTGACATGCCCGCCTTGAGTTGTCGTATGCTGCTATAGTGGTGGGGGTAGACCGTAGTAACTCCTCAGATATATTGCAGGCTCGGAGAGTGCTGAGGGGACAGACATTAATTGAGGCCCCAGTGTCGACCAAGGCTGCTTCAACGTCGACTTTGTTCAAAGTAATTGTTATGCAGAGTGGCATTTGACGAGCCCCCGGAGGTGCAAGCTCGGTCTCAGAGAATGTGATTGCCGGCCCTTTAGAGATAGTTGCTAGTGCTGTTGGTAGACTGTCGACTACCATGTCTTCACTAACCATGACCTTCTGTAAAAAATCCCTCAGTGCATCTTGATGGAGAGTGGACCTCTTGATTAACTCCAGCACAGATATTTTGGCGGGTACCCGATCTAGATGATGCAGTAAATCATATTGAGTCCCCGGTAATGGTTCGGCTTCTTCTTGCTCGGCCACATGTTGGGAAGGCTGGGGATTGCTAGTAGTGACGTAGCTCCGATGGAACATCTTCCCACTCCTCAGAGCACAATTTGCCGCGGCATCGGGGGATAGTATGATGGGCCCTGCGGGGCGAATGAGTGGAATAGGTGGCGTGGGGGAGGCAGTTTGGTAAAGCGGAGGGTTGGTGAAGTTAATGGGGGATGCGCGGATGATAGGTGAAGGATTGGTGGGTGGTAGGGTGGTGATGGATGTGGATGCTGGTGAAGGCAGGGTGAATGGATGGGTAAGGATAGGTGCGGGATTGGATGGTGGTGTGATGACGGTGATGGAGGTTGGCGAAGGATACGACGGGGTGGTGAGCGGATTTGGTGGAGCGGGTGTGAATGGTGGGATGAGCGGAGAGGGTGTTGGTTGTGTAGGGAGGATGAAGGAAGGTTTGTGGTGGAAGGCCATGACCTGTGGCGCGGTGCCATCATCATCAAATGACCACGCAGTGTTGGAGGCCGGAGGTTGGACTACATTAACCTGTGCTGGCGCTTGCGGCTGTTGCGGAGGAGCGGGTTGGTGGTTCGGCATCGGATTCTGATGGATACCCAGATCTTGCACTTGCTGTGGTGGCTGCTGTTGTGGCGGCTGCTGCGGCTGCGGTGCTAGATGTTGCTGCACTTGCTGCCCCTGCGGCTGCCTTCTCTTCTCTTTGATCTCCATAATGGCCCTATGCATCTCGGCCCAGTCTATTCTCTGTGCTTCGTGTAAGTCGTACACGAGATCTCGGAAGTGAAAACATGCTTCTATAGTGTGACCTGGCTGCCGGTGGAACATGCAATACTTGGTTTGGTCCACAGCTGGATTCCAGACAGTCTTTTCTGGAGGAAGTTGAATTGCATTTACTGCCATGAGCGCTGAGAATATGTCTGTAAGTGTCTCTGGCAGTGGAGGATACTGGGCCCTTCTGGGAGCCGGACGCTTGCTGTTGGGATTATTGTTGTTGTAGCCGCCAGGTGGAGGGACGTTATGGTATTGTGGTGATGGTGGTGGTTGTTGTGGTGCGGTGAAGGTGTTTTGCGGGATGGTGAAGGTAGGCGAAAAGTTTTGTGGAGCGTTTTGAGAGTGTTGTGGAGCGGAGTTTTGCGGATTGCGGGGGCCCTGGTTGTAGCGGAATGGTGCGGCTTGGTAGGGAAAAGCAACAGCTTGTACTTGCTCATTTGTCTGGACTCCTTCGGTAACCGGCCCCTGTGGTTTCTTATGGTACTTGGGCTTTTGGTTTTCGAAAAGAGAATGGATAGGGGAGTCCTTAAACTGAGTTTGTATAAATCGCGCCCGGCTATACAGTTGATGCATATTGGCTATATCGTTCATTGCCAGGATGTTCTTGAAGGTGGGCGTAGCATTTGAAATCAGCAGCTTAACTTTTTCTTCCTCTGGAATATGGCCGGGCACCCTGGCGGCCATCTGCCTCCATCTATCTGCATAAGTTGCGAATTCCTCATCCGACTTCATTTTCTCGGCCACCAGATCTGTGAATGAATATTCCGGGCCAACCCGGTCTTGAAACCGCTGAATAAACTTGTCCTTGACCAATTTGAAGCTCTCGGCCTCTTCTAGGGGCAGAGAATAAAACCATTCCAGAGCAACGCCATCCAATGATCGGCGGAATAGGTACGCCATAAGGCGATCATCATATTGGAACTGCGCCGATTCATACAGAAAGTCCCTCACATGGATGAAGGGATTGCTGTTCCCATCATACTTACGGTAGTTGGGGAGCTCAGACTGCGGAGGGAAGCGGATGTTCTGGAAGCTTGGGACGGGAATATCAGCCAAGGATTGTGGGCCCACCTTCTTCTGGAGAAAATCAAGTTGTTGCTGCATGGTGGCCCACTTATTAAGCAAATCCTGCTCTCGAGAGGGAGCAAGGGCAGTGAAGGGAGTTGATTGCGTCTGGTGATTGGGAGGAATGGCGGTTGCCGAGGGCGGGAGCCCATAGGAAGGAGCTGAAGGATAACTAGTGGAATTAGGGGGGCCGTAAGAAGAATACTGGGCTTGAGACAGACCCGGATTGGAGTGAAATTGGGCCACCCCGTGCTGTTGGGGCAAGAAATCGGATGGGCCGACAAGGACCTGTGGAGCCGCCGGAGCAAAGGAGTGATAATCCACCGGAAGAGAGGGGATAGGCGATTTCCCCTTATCAAAAGATTGATAGGTCGAATTGGAGGATTGACCCATCTCCGTGCCAGCAAAGGTGATGGTCCGGGGTTGGACCGGGGTGAGCTCAATCGTGGTGGGCTGAACAGACGGCCCAATAATGGAAGCATTAGAGTGCCCCTGGACGGTAGCGGAGGGAGGAGGATTGGACCCTTGCATGGCCTGATAGAGGACCCGGAGTTGGGTCGGATCCAACTGGGCCATCATATGGAGAACAGAGCCCGCGGAAGGAGTGGATGAGGAAGGGATGACCTGACCACCCTCCATGGGAGTGGAGGATGAGAGAGGGACGATCCCCTCTCCGGCGGAGAAAGAAATAACCCTCGTGGGGTTCTCAAGGAGCCCTTGAGGAAGGGAATCCTCTTGGGAGCGAGGAGGATTGCAAGATGCCATGGTAGAGTCGAAGAGGGGATTGGAATAGAATGTGAAGGAGGAAGCGACTCGTGGATATGATTCGGACGAACGAAAACAACTCCACATGCAACGGACAACCTTGAAAAATGCAAAACAAAGAATACCACAAACACACAATGAGCAATCGCCCCTAGGTGATTCAAACCAAGATGTAAGTGAAAGGGAATGAAGACACTCAACAACCAACCAAGTTGCTTAAGATGATGCAAACAAAATTTCTTTATGGTTTCTCCTTTGGAACTTTAGGGAATTGATTGATGTGTGCTTTCTCCAAATGGGTTCCTAATAGGAGGTGGATATGGACTTGGCTTAACCTTAAGTGTGACCTCTCCTTCACTTATGCAACCCTAGACAAAAAAGGGGGGAAAAGGTACAACCGGCCCGGCGTCCGTGTGGGAATCCACGGCTCGCGGGGACTTATGGAGGTCCCTGCTGTGATTTCCTAGTCGGCCCCAAGGAATATGGAGGCGAGAGGTCTTCACAACAAGGTAGGAAAATGTAGTCTAATATATGAAAAGATGGATGACCCTATGTGCACCGGAGTGCATGCAAAGTCTAGCCTAGAATCTAGCAAACAAGAGTACACATAATGATATCAAGATATGAACAGAATGATGGCAGAAATCAAACAGCACCCAAGCAACAAATCACAGCCAAAAACTGCGGAAATAAATGCACCTCGGATGCATACCTGCCAGGAGAGTGACGGACGAAGGCCACTGCGTCAGAGAGAAATAACGGTCAGAGGCCAGACCGCCATAAATAATGTAACGCAGGGGTTTCAGACCGTCGTAATAGCCAGGGGACCAAAAACAAACTGAAGTAACAGGAAAACCCGTGAAAGCTCACACCACAAAACACAAGCGACGGCCTGATGTCCCTGCGTCACACCACTGTAACGCGCCGAGACAGGGCCGTCTTATGATTCAGAAAACCAGAAAGACGGGCAATAACAAAGGGATCAAAAGACAACTGAACAAACGGATGATGGCAAGTTTAAACAAGAATCAGAAGCACGATTGGCACTAGTTGTCCCACCGTGATCGCCAAAAAATTATCTGTTGATCGTTTGTTTGCCTATCTTTGATCTTACTTTTGAGGTCTGCTAAGTAATATGGCAAGATGACAAACAAGCAATCAAAGATCTGCTCAAACCTATGAACATGTGAACATGAACCTAGGCAATCATAGCTAGCTCTAGCATGGGCATGCTATCTCAATCAAATTACGCTAAGGAAAAGGAAAAACACACGCCGGGGCGTGGAGCAAGGAGTAAATAAAAAAACACACCACTAGGGGTGGAACAAGCAAGGAAATAAAGATGTGATGAAGGAAATAGCTATTGCCCAGCACTAAGGAAAGATGTGATCGCCACCAAAGTAAACACAAGTCAAAGACTCGAATATACCTTGGAAATAGGAGGATGAATCACCCGCCCACGGGAGAGAAAACCAAAGAAAGCCTGCAGATCAGCTTGAAAGTGACGGCCAGAGACCCGTGCGTCGCTTATAAGTAACGGTCCCACCCTAGACCGCCAGAAGAGAGTGACGCTCCTAAACCAGACCGTCAGAAAACCTGCAGTAGTAAAGCTTGAATTCTTTTAACTCCAACTCTTCCAGCCGGCTAGAAGACTTGGGCCTCGTGCTAATGAACCTGTAAACCTGCCAAAGAAATAGAAAGACAAGACAAGACAACCTCAATCAACCCTCTTCACAAGCATAGCATCAATTCTTAAAGAACTTAAGAACATCAAAAGGAGAGGGAATTACCGGGGAGTTTTGGTTTTTTAACCCCTCTGGGCGTTTTCAAAAGTTGGGAGGATGTTTGTATGCTTAAAACAACAGTGAAAAAAACGTGGAGGAGGAGGAGGGACAATGCTTTGTTTAAAAAGACCAAGGAAGAACTCAAGCATGCAAAGATGAACTTGAAAGATCAAAAACAAAAGTACTCCCTTGACTGGAAGATGGATAGACGTGGGAAGCAACTCCTCCTGGATGAAGATGGCTCCTGGGTTCGGCAGCACTTCGTCGTGAATCAAAAATCTCCCCCCCTTGATCATGAAATCAAAGGTTCTATTTATAGACCTTCAAAACTCATGGGTCGAGTTGAAGATAAATCAGCCAAGAAAGGAGGATAATCCTTAGCAAATCCTTGAGGATAATATCAACAAGAGTCCAAAGAAACAAACGAGAGGTCCTGAGGATTAGAATTGAAGGAGATAACGCCAATCCAAAACCCTATCTCGTCCACGGAGTAGCAGAGAAAAGGCCTGAACTGTCAGGACTCTCTGAAGGAAGTAACGGTTGCACGATAGACCGCCACTTGGAAGTAACGCATCAAGGAACGACCGTCATTTTCAACCCTATCCAAAGGATAAGATCGACGGGAAGAAGATCTAAACAATAGGACTCTGCAAGTAAGTAACGGCCAGGGCATAGGGCGTCATAAGGAAAAAACGGCTAGAGAGTAGACCGTTATTATCAAAGGACAACGAGGCCCTAAGTCTTGGGACTCTTCAAAGAGTAACGGCCTAGGCTTCATGCGTTATTATGAAATGACGCGCCTAGTCCAGACCGTTATTATCATTGATTTTCAAGAAAATAGAATGGAGGGATTGCCAAGCTTTTGAACGAAGTGCCACCAGGAACCAGGTCTAATCCAGGAATTGAGACCCAGAAAACAGGCTTCAACTGATTAAAAGGAATTCAATGAAGAGTGAACAACTCGGAGCATCATATTGAATAAATAAGGAGATGACCCGACTTATTGGGTATAAAACGGGTGTCAACACCGTCTAACCTCTTAACCTGTGAACTCTTCAACCTCTTGAACCTCTACCTCGATCGACCAGAGCATCCTTTTATAGGATTTCAATCGAAGATAAGCTCAAATTTGGGAAGATAAGGATAGGCAATGATCAAAGAAGGCAGGACTCTAGCTCCAATTCGAGCAAGGAGACCATTGGAGGCAGGGAACTCTTCGGGAAAGAGGAGTTAAAGCAGGACACGAAACGGAAAACACGACCTTGCGAAAGGCGTCAAATCCCAAATTGACGACCTTCATAAAGACGTTATTCAAAACACGACCTCCATCAAGGGCGTCACTTCTTGGATTTAATTTTGGCAATAAAACTTACTTTATATGAAAATTAAGAGAACACGCCTATGATGAAGGCGTTAATTGAAAACACGCCCTGAGGAAGGACGTTAATCAATAATCTAAATTAATTTTGAATTTATTTTGGAACCGGATAATACCAGGAATTGACACCCTGACATTTAGTCGTCCTTTCTTGAGAAAACGCCCTAGATAAGGTCGCTATTTAAAACACGCCCCTCTTCAGGTCGCGAATCACAAAATGCAAGAACAAATCAAAACCACACATAAAAAGATAGAAAAACTTCATATTATGAATATATTGAAGTTCACTTTGGGGCGTCATCATAGTGACATGAGATTTGATCAACATAGCGTCAATTTTGGCGTGTCTACAAGGGGGAGAATAGTTTGAGTCTGTGTGACTCATAGTGTTGCCATCATCAAAAAGGGGGAGATTGTTGTGCCCCTGTGATTTTGATGTCAGCAAGCACTATGAGTATGAATGATTGATTGTTGTGTGGTTTTGATGTCAGCAAGCACTATGAGTATGAATGATTGATCACCATGTGTCTGCATATGAATGAATGATTGACCATCTTACTTCCATGCATGCATAAAGAGTCGTATGGGTTCTAGTATATAGAGTGCATCGACGCACTGTAGTGGCTGCGTCGACTCAGTCTAGCATTTCTGGAAGGATACCCATTCTAGAAGGATACCCATTCTGGAAGGGGGTGTGCGTTGACGCAGTATGGGCACTGCGTTGACACAGTCAGTTGTGTGTTCTAGCATTAACTCTGTAAAAACACATGTATACTTGGTGCATTGTTAGTTCTCCTACATACTGCATCGGTGCATTCATCAGTTGCTTCAATACTAAGTCAGTACAGTTCATGCATACCGCATACACATATTCGGTGCAATTTATAGCTCCGCATTCACGACAAGTCTGTCCATGCATAAAGTCGATGCATTCAAGTGCATTTCATGATAACCAGCATAGTCAAAGCCTGTGTATACTTTATTTACGCATTGAAAGTCGATGCGTGTTCATTGCATCTGTCAGGTCTGTACATCGCCGCATGCTATCAAGTCTATACATCGCCGCATGCTATCAAGTCTGTACATCGCCCGTGTTCTTCATGCATATACATAGTCAGTACATTCGTTTGTTTCATGTGTACACAAAGTCTGCACACTCTCTGTTGATATGTCAGTGCATCATCTCACAAGTCTGTACAACCGTTGTTGATACTAGCATTTAAGTTCTTGCATCATTTTACAAGTCTGTACAACCTCTGTTGATTCGAGCGTTTAAGTTCATACATCATTTCATCAGAGTCTATACATTAGGAAGTCTTGCTTAAACTGTTGGCACAGCAAGTCGATGCATCGTTTGTACATTGTACACAAAGTCTGCACATTCCTCGGTGGTATATCTGTGCATCGTTTGTACATCGCACACAAAGTATGTACACTCGTCGGTGGCATGTCCGTGCATTCATATTCAATGTGCATACTTTCCTGCATGCAAACTGCATTACACACCATCAAGTCTGTACATGCTTTACATCAAGTCTGTACATGCTTAGTTCAACTCTCAAACTAACTCGGTGTGTCTTTCTGTCTTTCCTTTCAGATTAACTCAAACTGATGACAAGTCTGATCTGACAGAACTACTGGTCGAGGAACTTAAGAAGGGCACGTGATCCAAGAATGGAGGAAGTGCCAGGATCGTGACACGTGTATTACAGCAGGCTGAAATACTGCCACATGGTCAAGGTGCTAGGGCGGGAATTCATGGAAGACACACGCCCATCTACCTTCACTGCTCTATAAATAAGAGACTTCTCCATCTGGAGAAAGTGATCGTGAAAAGAGTGATCAAAATAGGGGAACTTACTTGAAAGAGCAGAAGCAGAAAGAGCCTGCACGATCCAGAAAAAGAAGAAAGAGAGAAGAAGAGAACGAGGAGGAGCCTGGGAGCTGGAAGAGGCCCCGCTGGCTATCCCTGCCAGCGCTGCCTACTGGGCACGCTGAAACAAACAAACAATAGTCAGCGGCTAAGCCTCAGGATTCCACAAAAAAAAATGTGTTGCAAAAACTTACCAGGATGTCCAGCTCCTATCGAGTGACCGCCAGCTGCTGCCTAGCGTCCGCCAGTTGGGCCCGCAAGCTAGTAATGATGGCGTCACGGGCATCCTGCACTCATAAGCATTTAGATATGCATACATCAAAAAAAATAAAAAAAATAAAAAAATACAACAAACAAACAAGCAAACAAAAAAAAATGTAATGCTCATTTTTACCTCTACTGGTCTCCCGAACTGGAGATGCTCCGCATGTGTCTCCCTGTAGTGTCGCAGGTAGTCGGCACAATCCTACACATGAGATACCATAGGCACGTCACCCTGCTGCCAGTCCTGGAACTAGGTAGGGAAGCATGTGCCCCGGTCTACAAACTTCATCTTGCCTCGGGTCTTTCACCCAATGCGGCTCGGCTCGTCCGCACTCGCCCACTCCTCGACCAACCCCAGGGTCCTCATCACACCCTGCACACCACAACGGGGGGACCCACATCAGTTTAAAAAAAAGAAAAATGAAAAAGACATAAAAAAGGGCCAATAACACAATCAACCGAAATATATATAAACAAAAAAATAGAAAAAGAAAAACTACAAAAAAATACATGCCATCTGTTAAAGACGCGTTCATCATTCAACTACCGCACTCACCGAACCCTCTTCCCCTCTCACTCGGAGTATTACAAAGCCGAAATAAAATTAAGGGAGTGGAAGATCGAGGAGCCTACCGGGTCGTGCTTGCCTCCCCCCATGCCATCGGGTCTCTCGGGCCCCTCAATAGCCAAAGGAGGCCCTTCCTCCTCCATGGCCGCCTCTTCGTGCTCCTGCACGACTCGCCTCAGGCGAGGAACTGCTCGCCCCCCTTTCCCTCCACCACGGCTCGGCACGCCACGTTCCAAAGATCAAGGATGGGGGAAAAAGAAGCAAAGCAAGCAATTTTGGCAAGAAGAAGGGTGTATTGTGGCTGAAGTGAGGAAGAAGTAGGGCCGCCCTATGGCTCTCGGTGGTTTAAATTTGAATTCAAAAGATAGAACACGTCTTCGCGCCTAGACGCGCCCAAAAAAAGGAGAAAACTGCACTTGCAATGGCATTAAAACTCTACATTTATTTCATTGAAACAAAGTGTGCTACATCAGGGGTTTGGGCACTTCGGGCCTCAGTTTCCCCAATTCGGTTACATAAGCTCTCCACAGTTCACGTTCTTTCACTACTTGCACCATTATCTTTCCCGGAATGCTCATCTTCCATGAGGCTTTCATAGTCTTCACATCCTCTGGATCTCCCTCCGTACTCAGCTCTCTCTTCCTCAGAGGAGGAATGTCAAATAACATTGGGAACGAATGGCGAGGAAGTCCGATTTGAGTAGAACACCAATGCGCGTTGTAAAGGATGAATTCAGTCGCGCTAACAAGTTGAAGTTCCACGTCAGGGGAAGACCTCACGAGGAGTTCACACAGGAGTAGGCATGTCGATGCACAAGTGAACATATTTTGCATCATGGTGCTGAAGTGAGCCCGCCAGTCTTCCTGTTTCTTCAGCCAGGGAACGCAATTAACCACACTACCACCAAAGCCTAACACGTTGGCTATGTGGTAGAGAGGGCTTTGTTGGAAGAGTTTTGAAGCAGTCAGCATCTACTCGCGGTGGTAAAATTTGAAATGCAAGTCAATCCAGTAATTCAGAAGAAGTATGCAACCGAAAAGAGGCTTACCCATGTTGGATGCCGTTATACCTCTGTAAGATAAGCAAGAACGGTGGGCCCCATTCTTTTGCCATTCCAAATTCCATAAATGGCACTCAACTGATCTTCCTCCACTATGTTGTCGATGTAAGGGAATAAGATAGCACCCGCCAAGCAGATTGTGAATTCCTTCATGATTCCTTCCATACAATCATCACCTATCAATCCTCCCAGGGCTTCCCGCCACTCCCCTCTGTCGCCGGTGGCACTGTCTCCCCCCTCGCTGGACTTTCAGTTCGTTGTTCTGGTGGTACGGACGCTCATCTTCTTCCACCATCCATCGTTCCCGCCGGTGCTGGCCCATCATCTCTTGGGATTAGGTCTTTGCATGGCCCACCGTCTTCCTCAAGTGGCCATCATGGTCTCTCCTCGCCATCTACCGTCTTCTCCCCCTTCAATCATCTCTCTCCTTTGACTGGGTGCTCCCCCTCCCCAAGGCCTTGCCTATCCATTGTACCCCCCCTCTTGCGGTGGCCTGACCCTTACTGTGCAGTGCTTCTTCTCCGGTGATGGCTGGTGGTGGGGCAGGCCCTGTGCCTCCCCCTCCCCCCTCTGGTCATGCCTTCCCGCCGCTCCCCTCTGCCGCCGATGGCACCGCCGCCCCCCTCGCTGGGCTTTCAGTTCGTGGTTCTGGTGGTACAATCGCTCATCTTCTTCCACCGTCCGCCGTTCCCACCGATGCTATCCCGTAGCCTCTTGGGTTTGGGCCTTTGCATGGCCCACCATATTTCTTAGGTGGCCATCCTGGTTTCTCCTTGTCATCCACCGTCTTGCCGCCGGTTTCATCTACTCAACACATCTTAGGCGAGTTCCTCACATCACCGGGCCCAGTTCCCGAGCCACTCATCGCCACTGCTTCGGTGCATGCATCTTCGAGCTGCTCTCCTTTCGAGGCTGCCCCTGTTCTTACTGTCACTCGCCTCGGCATTGCCTGTGTCAACTGTTCGAATGGGATCGAGTGCCTAACTCCTACTACTCCCATGACGCTTGGGCTGAGCTGTCCAGGTGTCCCTCTGCTAGTACGTTGCTGCTCCAGCTCCTTCTCCGATGCCGGTGCCCCATCTCTACCGTCTGAGTGCCCGATGGCCGTTGACCCCCCTGCTCCTCCTGTGGCCGGAGGCCACGTTCCCTCGACTGGTGCACCCCCTCTCCTTGTCGGGTCCCCCTCCGCCGGTGTTGCCTCTACGGCGTTCTTCTGCGATCCATCCCTCCCCTTCTCTTGCTCTAGCGGCTCATCCTCTTGCCTTCATCGACTCCGGTGAACCTGTGGCGTTCTTCTCCGTCAATGAGGTTTAGACCTCTTGCTAGCCGCTCCATCGCCGGGAGCATCGGGATGGTGCTCTAGGTTGCCCGGGACACCTCCTGCCTACTCCGAGCCCACGCGGCCAGGGTGTGTGTCCATCTCGATGTCTCCAAGCCTCTACCACCTCGCGTTTGGGTTTGTTTTGGGTGCGGTGGCTCTTGGCATCCCGTCGTCTCCCCCGACCCCCCGTTGCTCTACCGCCGCTGCTCGTACCTCGGCCACCTCACGGGTGATTGCAAGGAGAAGATCCTGCCACCGGCCGGTGGGTCTGCTGGTTTGGGTTTTGGTAGCCGGGCTTAGCCCCATCACTCCTCCAGGTACCGGGACCTATGATGGCATCTTTTATTTGTTGCTCTTGGGCTATTTTGGGCTTGGTTGTGTTCACCTTTTGGTTTTATGGGTTTTGCCGCCGTGTTGTATTGGCCCTCTTGTCCACTTTGATAGGGTGTTCCCCCTCGCCTGGGCCTTGCTTGTCCATTGTACCCCCCTTACTGTTCATTTTCTTTCTACACTTTTTAATGAAAATTTGCTTGCTTGGTGGCCGGGGTGGCACGTCTTGTCCCTTCCGCAATGAAGGAATGAATGGACTCCCTCATTTTCCCCCTTGCAAGTATTATCTTTCAGTTAAAAAAAATCATGACCCATTCTGCAAGCTTTTGTAGATTGATTCCCTTTTGAGTCTGGACGCTTCTGATAGCCATAGACGGCATGAAGCTTCCAAGGACCTCCACAGAAGTTGCCTTTTTCAGCAGGGGCATGATCTTTATCTTGCCATCTTTTTTGAATCTCTTCAGACCAAGCATGAATTCCTCCTCCTCAAGAAGGATGGTCGCCTCGAAAGTAGGGAAAATCAAGGTGTGAGTCTAAGGATGCCAAATCTCTGCCACCGCGTCCATGGCCGCCCAATCCATGTGAATCTTGTCATAGTGCTTGGCATAAACCACGAGCCCTTGGAGGTGCCACTTTGTGATGATGACCCTCATGCCAATGGTCATGTTAGTAGTAAGCTTCGAGAGCCACGGTAGTTTCGGGAATTTCCTTGGGCCCGAAAAGAGAGGGTACGGCTGGAAAGAGGAAAGAAAAAGAATGAAAAGGCGAGAGAGAGACCGTGCAGGAAAAGTAAGAAATGATTCAACTCACCATCCGTGATTGAAGTCTCTCGCTCAGATGCCCTTCGAGGTCGGTGAGCCACTTGAACTTGTTGCTAGGCCTATTTCTCTTCACGGGACGGGAAGAATCATCGTCCATCCCGAAAAGCCAAAATCCCTCTCTTCCTTCTCTTCAGCTTCAAATCTCTCAGCTCACTCTTTGATGCCTTTCCCTAAGGCCAAAGGGGAGGTACTTATAGGGAGGGAAGGAACCAAGAAATAATAAAAAATTGGAGTTGCCATTTTTGACTTTGGCAAGGCAGTTTTGTCTTGTTGTGATGCTTCCGTGTCCTAATTTGCTTGTACATTTATAATTCTATTTTATTGTGCTAGTTGTGAGTGCAGAATTAAAAGAGAGAGAAAGAGAGAGAGAAAAAAAGAGAGAGCCAGGGTGGGGCACCGCTTTCCCACCTAGTCCCACCATGTCCCACCATCCGGTGACTGGTCTCATCATGTCATGCATTGTATTATATGATATTTACACTACTAGAACATGTCAAGGACCTTACGACCTGAACGAATCTGGAATTTGAGTTCCCCTTCAACAAAAATAGTGATGATTTCAGAGGAAATTAGGTCGTACGGATATGTCGTTAAGTTGTAATGGCATGGGAATGATAGTTCCGTTCGATAAGCCGGTGCATGGGTAAACGGGCTCCGGCACAATATCAGCTCACCGAATTGGTATCCTAACCCATTCTTAACAACTTAACAATATTATCCTTGGCTACCTTCTATTTTAGTTTGTTTTAATTTTTCGTTTAAACCCAGCATGCATTCATGTAGGACCTTGATTTCATTATGGAGATCATTCACTTAATTCGATTGTGAAAGCCGCTATGCTTGAGCTCTTATAATATGAGATATTCCATTCCGAATTGAGTACTGAGTTTCCTTGAGACTACCCTGGGTTATTTTTCTAGAAGAGACCCTTGTTTGGATTGATCCTCAAATATTCCTTTTCTTTTATTCCATTTGACCCACCTTGGCCGCAGCACTTCCACATTGGCTGGTAACCGCTCCCCAATGATGAAACCTGTAGGATTACGACCCAGATACTTCCGCGTAGAGAAGTTGGTCCCCCTTTCTATTTGTGCATGAGTGCACATCTCCCCCTTCCTTGTTTGATTTCCGTCCAAACAATCATTTAATTTGGAAAACATTCTTCAAGGTTGCCTCATTGACACTCTGAAAAGATTCCAAAACGTAATGTTGAAAGCGTGTCTCATCACACCTTGGCATCTACTTTTCAATCTATTCTCACTCCATTTCATTACTCTCCTATTCCATTCCACTACGTGCCACTCCCTTGCAAAGTAGACGCCAAGGCGGGATAACTGTAGACACGTCGTTTTGATATTACAGTGAGTAAATCTCATATTACACAATGATTCCCCAAGGCGGCCCTCACATTTTGAATTACTTGGGTGGTTTCCTATTTTTATAGATTTTTCTAAATTTTTTTGAATCTTTTTCAAAAATGCATTTTAAAGGTGGCGGAGCACCATGATGCCTTCTTTAAAGGCGTCATGGATCCAAGACACCTTCATGATAGCCTCGCGCTGCACGCGGGTGGCGCCGCTCCCACCGCTCAGTTTGACGTTTCAAATAAATCCAAACACAAAGACGTCTTACTGACCAAACGTGTCCTTCAAAAGTCGTGGTTAGGCGCTGAAATCAATCACTTTCTCCGTTGTCGACGACTTTCGACTCCGCTTTGCTAGAAAACATTGGATGCATCTTACATCTGGGAAGCGTTCATTTAACGCGTCCCACATATGAGACACGGCCTTTGATTTAAATATGATAAAATAATGTTAAAATATATTTTCAAATTAATTGAGGCATCTTGTAACAGGGACGCATCAATATGGACGTGCCCCAGACCCAAGATGCATCAATCAAAATTTTCCCTATAAATAGAGGACCCCCTCCCTCGAAACCCGAGAGCCTCAGATCCGACAGCAGAGGGGGAGACGCTGCTAGATCCATTTCGAGATTCAAGGCCCTTCTAGGGGAGGTTCTGCAGGACTTCTAGGTGCCCGGGTGCTTGCGAGAGGAAGGCTGCTTCATCCCCCGCGCTCCCACGTCGTCCTCACGCTGTCAAAGCTCTGCCGAAGCTCCGCCAAATCTCGCCATCGGTATCCCATACGCTCTTTCTTACCCTCCATTCTTCCTTGTTCTTTCCATTTTTAGTCTGCATGCATCATTTGTCGTTTTTACTCGCATCACGCTCCTCTCTTTGAGAGGGTGTCATTCCGTGCATTCTTTCACGTGATTTCATTCATCATAGCATCCTATCACCCTTTGTACTAAAAGGGGTTTAAAACAACACCAACCATGTGTGTGCTCGCTCATGATTTGATTCTTTTCCTTACAAGGTGTCATGCCCCGAGCTTTTAATACAGCGGAAGGAATATCGGAATGTGAACAGCCGACAGGGTAAGCCTCTCGCAAGCAAGAAATCAGAGCGTAAGATAATCACATAAAAGTAATTGCACAAGTATATTTTTCCAAAAATCTGCTTTATTCATAATAATGACCCAAATGTACATAAGATCATGATTTTAAACATCCTTACATCATAGACTCAAGAAAAAAGAAAATTACAATATGACTCGACTAGACACTTGACAACTAGGTCTTCTCTCGATCCATTTGACCTTCAATCACTCTCTGACAAGCTACTTGTATATTCCGAATCCGATCCATCAGTACTTCCTGGAAAATTAAGAAAGTAGGTATGATCACACTTGTCCAGTAGATATCTTCGCATCAACATGAAGGTAATATTTAAATGATTAATGTCTTAGCTCTAAGATCTGAAGGTAAAAATAAGAATGCGAGTAGATCATGAACAGGTAAGATTAATCATGTAGAAATAAATTTGGCCTTTCAAGAATAAGAACGTACAAGCAAAAATCTAGAAAGTACTTTACACAACCTTGTAAAGGCTATGTACTAGAAAGTCATTGACAAGCATGTAATTTTCATAACGAGCCTCGTGGCGTTTCACTCATTTATAAGAGAAAGTACTCCCAGTGCAATTCGACGCCAGTATCATCGTACCCCATGGTTTATAGCACGTTTTCGACCATCGGCCGTGGGGGTTAGCATGGAGCCCTTGGACACAATCCGTGCCCGGTCTTGCATCTTCAAGTTATAAATCCAGCTACTTCCACGAGATATAACAATAATTTCGGCCAATAATTCAATTTCAAATAATAAGTTTCATGACCAAGTAACCAAGGTATAGAATGTACTAAGATTGATATGAGATATCAAAGAAGAATTAAAAGAATATTATACCCCGGCGGCATTCTGGCAGCATAACGGTACATTCATTAAGTTTCATATCTTAATATTGACTTATTAAACATGTGTTGAGACTCCAGATAATCCGAAGACCATCTAGTAACTCAAGAAAACCAACCCCAAAGGTCAAACCTCGGGTTAGATAGGTTCTGAGATAAAGCGGCCGTTTACTGGACCGTTTTATGTAGAAAGCGGTCAGAGTGTAGACCGTTTCATAAATAGAGTCGACGCATGAAAAAGAAGTGTCGACGCAAGAAAACTTTCTGGAGTTTTAGCGGTCTAGTGAATGGTCGCTTGGTATCTTTTAGCGGTCGTCCATAAGGCCGCTAAGGTCCAGAATATATAAAACACCGGTAAAGTACTTTCTAGATAATTGACTTTGATGGTACAACCAGCTCGGCGTCCTAGTGGGAATCCCAGGCTCGCGGAGTCTTACGGAGGCCTTGAAACATAATCCTCTAGTCCGACAGAAGGAATATCCAGAGGAGAGGTTCATAAGTCCAAGAAAGTGTGCCTATAAGTGCAAAGTGGAACTAATGGTCACATACCGGAGTATATGCCATCTACTTAAGAAAATGACTCAAGAGATAAGAATGAAACAGTGAAACATACGGACAAAACACCATATGTACTATGTACACAACAAAGAAACTACTTAATTACAAAATTATAATATTTTGGCATGAAATTAATATAAGTTTAAAATAAGTCCCAAGTGTAGAAAGAACCTGAAATCAACTAAGACGGACAATAAATGTAACCAAGTATATGATACAATACTTAGAACAGGAGTAAAACCTAATTAACTAGACTTACTATATGATAAATAAGGCTATTTTGTAATATGTTTCGGGTTAACATAAATACAGAACTCAGAAAACCAAACGGTCTCGTGATGACCATTTCACTGGGCTTAGCGGTCTATCGCGGGGCCACTTAGCTATCTCTAGCGATCACATATAGACCGTTTCTATCTATTTGATATAGAACCGAGAAAAATAGTAAGATAAACACTAATCTAGGGCATGTTATGTATGGAAATCAACGAGAACCTATTGTAAAACATGATAGAACGAGAATAGGTCAAGAATATGCAGGGGTTTGTGTTATAATGAACAAGAGATTTTCTTTTATCTTAATTAGGGCTAAGATTTATGCATAGAGATTACACTATATGTATAGTCCCAATAAAACATAAAATTCTCTATATTTTTTAAGCAAATAAAGCATGCGTCCAGTCCTGGGGAGTGCACCCAATATGAGTGTGCTCACTCCACCAAGTCAAGGCCGAAGGGAAATAATTTTATTAATAGAATGAGATTATAAATGTCACTGAGGCATACCCCTAAATGAAGTGAAATGAGGCAGTTAAAGCCGAATGTTAGGAATTCCCAATTTGTCCAGTCTATAGGCCCCACAGATAGTGCTAGGAAGCAAACAGGAGTTGCCAATAAAAAAAGAGCTTGCATTACTCTTACAAGCATGGCTTGCAAGACCATCTGCAGCTTGGTTTCCTTCTCTGTAGATATGTACAATGTCAACATATAGAAATGTGATGAGGGTCCTCAATTCACTAATGAGAGGAAGAAGTCTCCAAGGGCAGGTAACATAGTTTTTAGTGATGTGAACCAGAGTCTTCGAATCAGATTCAACTGAGTGAATCTTGATGGCACAAGCTGCTGCAAACCGAAGACCATCTAGCATTGCATGAGCTTCAGCCACAAAGCTGTGACAGGAACAATAGAAGTGACTGAAAGCCAGAATAAAAATTCTCTATGTATAGTACATGAAAATGACTAAAATCAGAGGGCTTTTATTCCTATCATCATGTTTAAGCCTTTCATGAGATAACCTACCTTTGGACTCGGCTTTAGATTTCCAATTTTGGGTTGGAACTTGACCCTAGTTATGCTCATCCTGAACCGAACCAGTAACTTTGTGGCCTTTTATCTCTTGATCCTCTTCACCTATGACCATAAAATTTTGAGGGTAAGAAGAAGGTACTAAAAGGAACAATTTACTTTAAAGAACCCCTATCTAATTACCTCGTTTAGGGCTTCTATTTGACAGATCAATCTAGGTCCGTTGCACAGGTTTCTGGGTTACTTGCTCTGAACCAGCGACTTTGCAAGCTTCTATCTTCCTGATGGCTAGATCTCCTAAGATGAAATTTGGAGGGTAATTAGATCTTACTATTATAAACAAATTCTTCTAAAAAATATACCTCTAATTTGGCCTCTTTACCTTAGTTCCACATGAGCCAAAAGTAAGGGTCGTGTAGGTTGGTTCTGGGGTCTATTTATAGGGTTAGCTTTGGTTTCCATAGATTAGAACGAACATAGAGTCCTAATTAAGGTTTCAATTCGATCCTTAAGCCTTCTAGACTCATCTATCTAAGAGACAGCATCGATCCTAGGCGATTTGGATGTCAAAGTTCCCATTTTTTCATGTCTTCCTCCACTCACGGAATCTGCAAATAGTAGCAGTCTAGTCTAGACCATTTTCAATCCCCAAGCGGTCGCCCGATAGACCGTTTTTGGCTTTCGGCGCAGAGTTTGAAACATTTCAAACTCTTTGTCATATATCCGTTGATTTATCCAATAATTAGTATATTTATCTCCTAAATTTTGCAAATATCATATTTTAAGCTTCTAGACTGTGGGCCAAACCTTGTGGGCTTGGTTTTGGGCCATTTTGGACTTATTTAAAAGGCCAGGTTAATTAATAAATATTGGGCCTTATTATTTGGTTTTAAATTAACCCAAATTCTTTTAATAGTCCATTTATCTCTAGAAAATCTTAGAAAATCTAAATAAATTCTAGAAAATTCTAAAATATCATATACAAAACTCTGGGGTATTACACCCTCCCCCACTTAAGAGAATTTGATCCCCAAATTCTAATACAAAGGCTTTAAGGGAGAGTGTATTTACGTTTAAATAGATCGGGAAATCTCTTGCGCATGGCTTCCTCCGTCTCCCATGTTGCTTCATGTGGGCAAGATTTGATCCACTGAACTTTGATCATGGGAATGGTTTTATTCTGAAGTTGATGTACCTCTTGTTCAATTATTTTGATTGGCTTTAGCTCGTATGTCAAATCCTTTTGGATCTCTAGATTATCATAAGTGATAATGTGGAATGGATCGTAGACATATTTCTTTAACATAGAGACATGGAATACATCATGGACTCCAGCCAACTGTGAAGGTAATGCTAGACGATAAGCCACCTCTCCCACTCTTTCAAGAATTTTAAAAGGGCCAATGAATCTTGGTGTAAGCTTGCCTTTGATGTCGAACCTTCGAATACCTCAACCCGGAGATTCCTTGAGAAATACATGGTTGCCTACTTGGAATTCCAAGTCACGCCTTCGATTATCAGCATATGATTTCTATCTATCTTGGGCCGTCTTGAGCCTTTCTCGAATTAGCTTAACTTTTTCGGTGGTATCCCTTATCAATTCTGGACCTAGAAGTTGTCTTTCCCCAACTTCACTCCAGCAGATAGGTGAGCGACAGCTTCTCCCGTATAGTGCCTCAAATGGTGCCATTTGAATGCTAGCTTGGTAACTATTATTGTAGGCAAATTCCACTAGAGGTAAATGGTCGTGATAGCTTCCATCGAAGTCTATAACACATGCTCTTAGCATATCTTCTACCACTTGATTGGTTCTTTAAGTTTGCCCATCAGTTTGCGGATGAAACGTAGTGATAAAATTCAATGGGGTCCCCAAAGAATGTTGCAGAGCCTTCCAGAATTGTGAAGTAAATCGACGATCTCGATCGAAAATAATAGTGACAGGGACACCATGTAACTTAACAATCTCCTTCATGTATAAAGCAGCCAAGATATCCACAGACCATCGGCTTTTAATAGGTAGGAAATGAGCTGATTTTGTTAAACGGTCTATGATCACCCATATTCCATCATGTCTACCTCTTGATTTAGGCAGTCCCATGATAAAGTCCATCCCTATACTCTCCCATTTCCATTCTGGAATTTCCAAGGGATGTAGTTTTCCAGCAGGCCTTTGATATTCTGCCTTAATTTGTTGACAAGTGAGGCAGCGTGACACATAGTCCGCTACTTCCCTTTTCATATTGGGCCACCAATAATTTCTTTTGAGGTCTTGATACATCTTGGTAGCACCAGGGTGAATGGCGTACTTAGATTTATGAGCTTCTTCTAGGATCAACTTCTTAGTATCAACATGATCCAGTATACAAGCTCGTCCCTTGAATAACAATCTTCCATTATTTGCAATGGAGAAATCCGACCGTTGCTCTATATTGGCTTTGATCTCCAATAACACAGGGTCATTATCTTGGAGTTTGATTAGATCTTCTATTAATGTGGGTTGTGTCCAGATATGGGCTATAAAGCAATCCTCTTTCTTCTTCATATTAATATCTAAATTTAACTAAGCAAATTTAGAAATAAGATTGGTCATACCATTCATGTGACTTGATAGCTTTCCCATCGGTTTCCTACTGAGCGCATCGGCAACAACATTCGCCTTGCCAGGATGATATTGTATAGCAAAATCAAAGTCTTTAAGGTACTCCAACCATCGCCTTTGTCTCATATTTAGCTCTTTCTGAGAGAATAGATATTTCAAGCTCTTATGGTCTGAATAGACCATGAATTTCTCTATAAAGGTAGTGATGCCAAATCTTCAAGGTAAATATGACCGCAGCCAGTTCTAGATCATGAACAGGATAACTTTCCTCATGCCGCTTTAACTGTCTTGAAGCATAGCAAATCACCTTGCCATTTTGCATGAGTACACACCCTAGGCCAATGCCGGATGCATCTGTATAAACTTCAAAACTACCACCTCCTACGGGCAATGCCAATATAGGTGCCGTGGTGAGATGCTCTTTAAGGGCTAAGAAATTTTCTTCACATTCCTTTGTCCACTAGAAAGGATTCTCCTTCCTGGTGAGTTTTGTTAAAGAAGCGGCGATTTTAGAGAAATCCTTGATAAATCGCCTATAATAACCAGCCAGGCCAATGAAACTTCAAACTTCAGATACGGTGTTTGATCGACTCCAGTTCTTAACAGCTTCAACCTTAGAAGGATCTACTGCAATGCCTTCTTTAGAAAAAATATGGCCAAGGAAAGAGACTTCCTTAAGCCAAAATTCACATTTGTTTAACTTAGCATAAAATTGGTGTTCCTGCAAGGTTTGCAAGGAAACCCTTAGATGTTCCTCGTGTTCCTCCTTTGTCTTTGAATAGATTAGAATATCATCAATAAATATGACTACAAATTGGTCAAGATAAGGCCGGAACACATTATTCATTAATTGCATGAATGCAGCAGGTGCATTAGTTAAACTGAACGGCATAACCACAAATTCATAATGTCCGTATTGGCTTCGGAAAGCAGTCTTGTGAATGTCTTCAACCTTGACCCTCAGTTGATGATAGCCTGACCTGAGATCGATCTTGGAGAAGTACTCAGTGCCAGAAAGTTGGTCAAACAGCTCATCAATATGTGGCAGTGAGTATTTGTTCTTGATGGTGAGTTGATTCAATTGCCGGTAGTCAATGCATAATCTGAGGGAACCGTCCTTCTTCTTGACAAATAAGACTAGCGCACCCCAAGGGGATGTGCTGGGTCGAATAAAGCCTTTTTCTAACAGTTCCTGAAGATGCTTCTTTAGTTCCTTCAGTTCTGTGAGGGACATCCTGTAAGGAGCTATTGACACTGGTGCTACTCCAGGTGTAAGTTCAATGGTGAAGTTAACCTCCCTTTCGGGTGGTAAGCCAGGTAACTTAGAAGGGAAAATATCAGAAAATTTCTTAACTACTGGGATTTCTTCTATCTCAATTTCCTTAGACTCGGTGACTACTACGGAGGCAAGGAAAGCTTCACATCCTTGCGAAATGAGTTTGCAAGTGTGAAGAGAAGAAATAATAGAGGGATGCTTCCGGTATTTGATGCCAAGAAAGGAAAATCATGGGAGACCTGGTTTTCGAAAGGAAATTATCCTACTACGACAATTTATATAGGCGTCGTGGTCTACAAGTCAATCAACTCCTAATATGGTATCGTAGCCTTCCATATCAAGGCATACAAGATTAGCAGGAAGATTATGTCCTTCTACAGTAACTTCACTATTAGGGAAATAGGTTTTCCATTCCGTTCCCGACCCTAAAGGAGTGACTACGGTTAAATACGATGGTAAGGGAACAGGTGAAATAGGTAATGTTTTTGCAAAGGAACTAGCAATAAAGAAATGAGTAGCACATATATCAAATAACACAAAAGCAGGATGGGAATGAATGTGAATTATACCTTTAATGAGCTCTCCTTCATTGGTTGGTTCCTCTTCCAATACGGCATTCAATCTAGCTTGCCGCTTTCGTCCACCATTGCTCCTTGTGGATGATTGTTCTTTCATCAGAGGACAGTCAGGCATGTGGTGCTCCCAACTTTCACATCTTAGGCATGCGCCCAATCGCTTCCAACATTCTTCGGCCGCATGACCAAATTTATCACAGAATGAGCAAGCTGCCATGGCTTCCTTATTTTCTTCTTTAGTCTTCTTGTTCCGACAATCATCCTTGCCGTCCCCATTCGGAGAACTCTTTTTGCTATCCCGAGAGTTATAGGTGATGCTGAATTTTTCTTGCTTCTTACCTCGTTGATCAGGCTTTCGGCTCGGCTCCTCCCCTTTGACCTTGAGTTTATTGACCCTCTCTAAGGTCCGTTCATATAAGTGTGCCCGTTGGACCATCTTTGTGGAGGTCCGAATGTTTTATGTGCCAAGTTGCTGGGTAAAAATGGGTCGCAACCCGTCCATAAAGCGATTTGCTTTAAGAAGATCCGTGCTCACTAGATGTTGAGCATTGCTGTGCCCCTGTGGTTTTGATGTCAGCAAGCACTATGAGTATGAATGATTTATCACCATGTGTCTGCAATTGTTGGTTCTTCTGCACATTGCATCAGGGCATTATCTGCCATATGCATACACTGCATTAGTGCACTCATCAGTCGATTCAATTCAATGTCGATGCGTGTTCATTATGCATACAAAGTCAGTGCAGGGTTAATTGTCTAGGCTTGTGCATTTCATAACTATGTTTCATGGTGGCCATAAGTTAGTGAATGCCTAGACTCATGCATGTTCAAGGAATAAAGTCTGTACAGAGTTTTGCCTAGACTACATCAACTCAAGTCTGTACATTCGTTGATGACAAGTTTGTACAACCTCCGTTGTTTCATTCGATTAGTCAATACAGCTAAGTGCTCTTCATGCATATGCATAGTTCGTGCATCATTTCACAAGTCTATACATCGCCACATGCTATCAAGTCTATACAACCAGAGCCAGTGTTCTTCACGCATATACATAGTCAACGCATCGCCCTCATGCATACACAAGCACCCAAAGTCTGTACAACCATTATTGATATGTGCATTTAACTTCATACATCACTTCATCAAGTCTATACAGGATGCATTCATGCATAAACACTAGGTAGCAAAGTCTGTACATCGTGTTGGCGCATGCACGCAAAGTCTGTACATCGTCATGGCGTATGCACGCAAAGTCTGTACATTCTTTGACAGCATGCCTGAGCATTCATCTTTCTATACACTCTTTACCATGCATTCAAAGTCTATACATTCTATTGCTGGTACGAGTGGTTAAGTTCATGCATCATCACACCAGCAAGTCTGTACATCGTTGTCGCATGCACACTAAGTCCATACACTCGTTACTGGCATGTCTGTACATTCACTTTCAATGTGCATACTTCTCCATATGCAAAATCCATTATATGCATTCAAAGTCTGTACACTCGTGGATGACATGTCTGTGCATTCATTCTCGTTGTACATACTTTCTTATATGCACACTGCACTGTGTGCATCAAGTCTGTACAGGCTTAGTTCAAGTATCAAACTTACTCGATGCATCCTTTCTTTCCTTTCAGATTAATTCACACTGATAACAAGTCTGTTCTAACAGGACTGCAGCTCGAGGAGATTAATAAGGACACGTGATCCAAGAATGAAGATGGCCCAGGATCGTGACACATGTAGTGCAGCATGCTGAAATGCTGCCACGTGTTCAAGGCGCTAGGGCGGGAATTCGTTGAGGACACACGCCCACCTATCTGCTCCTGCTATAAAAAGAAGACTTCTCCATCTGAAGAAGATGCTCATGCAGAGAGGATCAAAGAGCCCATCTGAAAAGAGCAGAAGTAGAGAGAGAGAGCCTGCACGATCTAGAAAAAGAGAAAGAGAGATCAGTAGAAGAAGAAAAAGGAAAGTGAAAAGAGAGATAGAGAGTTCGTGAAAAAGAAGAGAGAAGACTTCTTTGAAGATGTGTTATCTGTTGGCTCTTGGATCAGATCCAGACCAACTTACTATTTGAGAGCTGTTTTGTGCTTTATCATATACAGCTTTCTGTCGCTGTGATTTCCCATTTCCTATTTTTCTTTTGAACTCTATTTCAAGCTGTTTGTCAGCAGAGCTAAGCTGTATTGCTCAGCGGACGAGGTGGATACCTCGGATAGCAAGCTGTGTTTCTCAGCGGGCAGAGGAGGATTCCTCTGGACGGGTTAAGCTGTAGTCCCCAGCAGTTGCTGAGGTATGGTATCCTCGGGACGGCCAAGCTGTATTGCCTAGCGGATGGCTAAGCTATATTGCCTAGCGGAAGCAAGCTGTGATGCTCAGCTAATGTAGACAAGCTGTGAGGCCCAGTTGTTAAGCTGTGTATCAGCGGAATCCACACTCTGGTTGGAGTGTGGGGTGGACATAGGTCTGCGGGCCGAACCACCTAAAAATCTTCTTTGCAGTGGTTTGATTGTCTATTGTGTTTCACTAGATGCATGCTTAGGTTCGATGTGTTCTTTCATCTAGTGAGTGGTTTATTCGTACACCACATATTTGATTGGAATTGGGTTTGCACACTAGCGCATATAGAGTAGATCAGAAGTTAAGTCTATCTGATCTTTTCATTTCGTTCAAAAAGAGCACTTGTGTCATACAAGGCACTTATTTGTGTTAATTCCGCATCTCTGATTGTTATAGTTTTTAATTGGGAGTAATTTTTGAAGTGGAGATTCATTCACCCCCCTCTTAATCCATCGCACCGATCCCAACAATTGGTATCAGTGCGGGTCTCTGACTTTCCAGATCCAACGATCTGCAGAGGATCTTACTATCGTCGGTGCTATCTCACTTTTGGTGCATTTCTTGTCGATTGTTTTGTGCGTTGAATCTGTTTGCCATCTGTCCTAATTGTTGTGCCCCTGTGGTTTTGATGATTGGTTTTGATGTGAGTTAAGCACTGTGAGTCACCATGTGATATTCAGTCATTTTAGTCATTCTGATGTTCAGTCAAACTATCAGAGCATAAAGCAATGCATTGATGTTCAGTCAGTTTATCAGATCTAAAGCATTGCATTTGATGATCAGTCATGTTATCTGCTGCATAAAGCATTCATATACATATACATTAGTTGCTTTACTCTGCTTGTGGAAGTCAGTATAGGCTAAACATCCATGCATCATCACACTTAGCATAGTCTGGACAGAAGTGGGTCTATACACTGCATGCATTTACATAGTCTGCACATTGCACAGCAGCAAGCACTTCAAAGTCTACACACTGCATAGCATGCAGGCATTCGAAGTGTGTACATTGCATAGCATGCAAGCGGTCTAAGTCTGTACATTGGCCTAGTGTCACAACACTAAGTCTGTACATCCACTGTCTCAGTTGAGCCATGAAGTCTGTATATCCACCGTCTCAGTTAAGCTTCAAAGTCTATACATTGTTCTGCGTCTTATGCATCGTCTCACTCGAAGTCTGTACAGTCTGGCAGCGTCTCATGCATCATCTTAGCAAGTCTGTACAGTCTGGCAGCGTCTCATGCATCGTTTAGCAAGTCTGTACATCGCTCACTTGTTTGTTCATCAAGTCTACACATTGCATTGTCTCATGTGAAGTCTGTACAGCACTTGACATCATGCTACTGCTAAGTCTGTACATTGGGCATGTCTACACATCGTCACTCTGCATTCAAGTCTGTATAGTGTCTCACATATGCAAAGTCTATACATCGACCCTGTAGCTTGCTTAGCTCAAGTCTATACATCGGCCCTGTAGCTTGCTTAGCTCAAGTCTATATAGCCTTTGCATATGCATAGTCTATACATTGCTCATACATCTTTACTTGAAGTCTATACATCTGTTTGCTCCTTTCGCTGCACGCATTATAGCAAGTCTAGACATTGTCTGTCATGCACGCAATAAAGTATGTACATTCTTATTGCTGCATACATCAACTCCATACATCGTTTTCTCACGTGAACACTAAGTCTATACATGGTATAATGACTGCATATGTGAAGTCTATACATGCATAGCTTCACACTCACAAAGTGTGTACAAGCCACTGCATTGCATACATGAAGTCTGAACATTGCTTCAGCGTTGCCTTCAGCCAAGTCCATACATCGACTGGCAGCCTTCAGCAAAGTCTGAACATTGCATCATTATGCATGCATTGCTTTCATCAAGTCTATACACTTCCTTGTTGCATGTCTATACATTTGATTGCTTCATGTCTCACACACAAGTCTACACATTGCTTGACAGCATGCCATAGTCTTGCATGTATGAAGTTTGTACATGGGTCTTGCTCTGCATTCATATAGTCTGTACAGTCAGTGTGTTGCTCGAACCAAGTCTACACATTATCTCAGCACACACACGCAAAGTCTGTACACTGCATCTGGCAGTCTGCACAACATGTCTATACAACATCCAGCTACCTGTCGCAAAGTCTGTACATTGCGTCCCACTGCACGCAGCAAGTCTATACATCGCTGGAAGCCTGCACGCTAAGTCTGTACATTGCATGCACACTGCATTGTTAAGTCTATACATTGCTGCTTGATTAAACTATGTACATCCTGTGTTGATTCTGCTGATCGACTGAACTCTTCATTAAACTTGCAGAGTCTGGGCACATGATCCGAGGCTGGCACCTGGCACGTGATCCAAGATGCTGAGAAGCCGCCACGTGGACTGAAGCTAGGGCGGGAATCGTGGAGAGCATTAGCCCTGCACATGCCCTAGCCGCTGCTGCTATAAATGCGAAGCTTCTTCCTACAGAAGAAAGCGCGTGATCGAAAAGAGGAGAGTGTGATAGAAGAAGAAGAAGGAAAAGAAGAGTGGCAGAGTGAGAGAAGCATCAGAAGAAAAAGAGAGAGAGATATAGCTCGTGAGGATTAAGAGAAAAAGAAAGATAGTGAGAGAGAAGAGAAGAGGAAGAGGAGCTTACCTGAAGATCGTTCCTACTGGAAGTTGGATCAAATCCACTCCAGTCAGCTCCTGCAAGAACCACATTATGATTTCATTTTCCAACTTTTTGATTGCTGTACTTTTCTTTTTTTATTTTTCTTTTTAACTATGATCATTGTTCTTCTGACTCTCTGGATTGACGTCGGGGTTCCTCCTGTGATCTCAGGAGAAGGGAGATTTGTTCTCTGATTTTGCTGGTGACTGGGAGTCATCAGTGTTTCCTTCATGGTCTGGAGGAAGAGAGGTCTGTGACCTCTGGTTTGCTGGTGACGGGGAGTCACTGGTGGGTTCCCTCCTGGTCTGGAGGAAGAGAGACCTAGTCTCTGGTTCCAAGTGGTTGGGAGTCACTTGGGGTGTCCCTCCGGTCTAGAGGAAGAGGGGAGGTTGTTCCCCTGGTTAAGCTGTTTGGTAGCACCTGTTGCAGACTGAGTCTGCGGTTTCTAGCTTGTGCTAGTGGAAGCCTCACTCCGGTTAGGAGTGAGGGGTGGACGTAGGTCTGTGGACCGAACCACCTAAAAAATTATCTGTGTAGTGGTTTGATTGCCTTACTTTGCTTCCGCTAGATGATTGCTTAGGCGCGCTCCATGTGTTTGTTCATGAGTTCAATTGAATTAGTTTTATTCTGGGACTGTGTCTAGCATCCAGGTTTTAATTTGGGCATTATTGGTAGAGGGATACATTCACCCCCCCCTTTGTATCCGGGCCTAGCACCCTATCAGTTTATAGGATCAAGCCCCTACCGTTGAGCTAAAAGCTCGAGCTGGTAGTGAAGGCGGAACCATATTTCCTTATGGCAGCGTAGAACCCCACACTATCGTGCTGTGGGTGGACATGAGGGACTTCGCATATGGACCCCATAATCTATGCGACGGGTTGGGCTGTCAAGCGTCGATGCACCACTTGGGTCCCATACCCCACGTGGAGTAGCAAATCACAAGGGAGACGCTGGAAAATCTAACATTCTCCCCCCCCAGTGACACCCGAGGGATTTGAACCCGCGACCTCGCTCTGATACCAGTTTATAAGATCAAGCCCCTACCATTGCGCTAAAAGCTCGAGCTGGTAGCGAAAGCGGAACCGTATTTCCTTATGGCAGCGTAGAACCCCACACTATCGTGCTGTGGGTGGACATGAGGGGCTTCGCACATGGACCCCATAATCCATGCGGCGGGTTGGGCTGTCAAGCGTCGATGCACCACGTGGGTCCCATACCCCACGTGGAGCAGCAAATCACAAGGGAGACGCTGGAAAATCTAACACTAATGGCTCGTCCTCTGATTGATGATGGTTCTAACTTCAGTAGTTGGCTAGGAGGCCTATGTGTTTACGTGAAATCCATTGATCCCAAATTATGGAGTCTTCTATCTAAAGGTCCACACCAATTACCTCACGATGAGACCAAGTGGTCTAGAGAGGACAGATTAAAGAACCGTGATAATGTCACAGTTCTTAATATTTTGAAAGCTGCAATTAATACTGACAGATTCCCTTTTGTTCCCAGGTGCGCTTCTGGAAAAGAAATTCTTGATAGAATCACGGCTGCAAATGGGGAACAAGAAGAGAATCAATGCTTGATGGCCAACCGAGGTGATCACAACTCTAATCAACAGGAGGAAACGTCATCCAAGGTAAGCTCTGGATCAGAAGAGATTTCAATTGATGATTTATGGAATATAAATGAAGAACTTACTGATAGATGTAAGAAAATGAAATCTGAGAATAAAGGCTAAAGAAAAAGATTGAACAATCCAAATCTGAAATCATTTGTGATGTTTGTTCTATATTGAAACAGTCTTATGATACTTACTTAATGGATGTTAAAAATCTTAAAGAACAAAATGGTTCTTTAAAATTTGAAAATCAAACTTGGTTGAACAAGATATCAGAACTTGAGAATCAGCTGAATAAGAAGAAAGATGAGCATCTAAAAAGCATGCAAGAATTGATCGAGATTAATTCTGTAATGGACAAACTAAAGGTTGAAAATGCAGAAGTTCAAAAATATAATAAAAATCTCAAGGCTAGAATGAATTGTTGATTTTATTTTGCTTCTATATCTTCTTTTTCTTGGAGTCTTAATGATGATATGTAGCAAGATGACAAGCAAATAATCAAAGATCTGCACTCAACCTATGAACATGTGATCATGAACCTAGGCAACCAAAGCAAGCTGTAGCATGGGCATGCTATCTCAACCAAACTAAGCTAAGAAATAAAGGAAAAACACACGCCAGGGCGTGGAGCAAGGAGTAAATAGAAACACACAGCAAGGGGTGGAACAAGCAAGGAAATAAAAGAAGGGAGATACGAAAGAGAAAGCTAATGCCCAATACTTAAGAAAGATGTGATCGCCACCAAAGTAAAAACAAGCCAAAGACCTGAAAATACCTTGGAAATAGGTGGATGAAGCACCCGCTCACGGGAGAGGAAACCCAAAGAAGACCTGCAGGTCAGCTGAAAGTAACGGCCAGAACCCTGTGCGTCACTTGGAAGTGACGGTCGCTCGATAGACCGCTGGAAGAATCTAACGCGCCTGCACACGACCGTCAAATAACCTGCAGTAGCAAAGCGTGAATCCTTTTAACTCCAACTCTTCCAGCCGGCTAGAAGACTTGGGCCTCGTGCAAAGAACCTGTAAACCTGCCAAAGACGTAGAGAACAAGAACAAATAACCCAAATTAGCCCTTTCAACAATATAGCATCAATTCTTCAATAGACTCAATATCATCAAAAGGAAAGGGGAATACCGGGAAGGTTTTGGTTTTTTAACCCCTCTGGGTGTTTTTAAAAGATTGGGAGGATGTTTGTATGATGAAGAACAGTGAAAAACATGGAGAAGGAAGTGGGAGAATGCTTATGATGAAAGGGAGATGGAAAGAAACTCAATATGCAATGATGAACTTTAAGAACCAAAGGAACAGATACTCCCTTCACCAGGCAGCAAATGAACGTGGAAAGCACTTCTCCTTGATCAAACGTGGCTCTAAAATGTGGCAGCACTTCGACGCAAACTCCAGAATTTTCTCCCTTCGGGCCATGAAGTCAAGGGTTCTATTTATAGACCCTCAAACCCTCAGGTCGAGCAGAGGAAAATCCAACAAGATAAAGGGATAACTCTTAGCAAATCTTTGAAGATAATATCACCAAGAGTCCATAGAATCAAACAGAAGGTCCTGAGGATTAGATTTGGAAGAGATATCGTCAATCCAAGTTCTTATCTCGACCACGGAGTAGCAGAGAAAAGGCCTGAACTGCCAGGACTCTCTGAAGGAAGTAACGGCTGCATGACAGACCGCCACAGTGAAATAACGCATCAAGGAACATCCGTTACTTTCAACCTTATCCCCAAAGAGATAAAATCAACAGGAAGAAGATCAAAATAATAGGACTCTGTAAAGAAAGCAACGGCCAAGGCATAGGGTGTCAGAATGAAACAATGGCTGCACGACAGACCGTTATATTCAACATATAGGCCAAAGGATAAACTTTGGAACAAGACCTTAAGCTTCAGGACTCTTCAAGGAGCAACGGCCCAGGACCCATCCGTTAGAAGGAAGAAACGCGCCTGGGACATACCGTTATTATCAATGGAGTTCAAAAGAAGGAATGAAGGTTTTGCTAAGCTTTAGTCAAAATGAAATGCCATAAAGAGCCACATCCGATCAAGGAGTCAAGACCCAAGAAATGATCTTCAACTAAACAAAGAGACTCGATGAAGAGTGAACAACTCGGAGCATCATATATAATGAATAAAGAGATGACCCGACTTATTGGTCATAAAACGGGTGTCAACATGAATGAAGTCAATAAGGAAGCTGTTCATATTTCTTCTGTAGAGTCAAGCTGCAACAAGTGCTCGGTTCTTCAAGAACGTAATGAGGAACTCTACAGTAAGAATGAATGGCTGAATAAACTAGTTGCTTCATTTAAAAAGGATCACAAAAAGCTACTTGCTGAGAAAATTAAAGTGGAAGAAAGAGAAAAGGAACTAATTGAGAAACTGGAGTTGATGTCTAGAAATGAAAAATGTGATGAAGAAATTAAAAAGGTGCATAAGGAAAATAAAGAACTGAAGGAACAAAATAAGAAACTCATGGTCTTGAACACTGTAGCATCTGAAGGATGGTTAACCCGTGAGAAAGAGAAAGCTGTAAGTAAAGAAACTCAGTCTGAGAAGGAACAGAAATTGAAACAAGAATTAGAAATGGTCAAAAATCTAAATGATGCTATGCAGAGACAGATTCTTGTATGTGAAGAAGATTTGATAAATTCTGAACTCAAAATCTCCTCTTTACAATCTAAAGTAAACGAACTTGTTCGTTCCATGCCTAAATCTGTCAAGGGAAAAGAGAAAATGAATGTTCCTTTGTGTGATAACGCCACTGAATCAAGTGGAGAGGAAGGATGCAACCCTCAAATTGAAAAATCTATTAAGAAAAAGCTGTACACTACCTTTATTCGCAGCTCTGACATTGCAAGTTGCTCTGGGCCTCTTAAAACATCTACATCATCTGTATTCCAATTCAAGGCCCAGAAAAATGAAAAATAAATAAGAGTTGTGAACAATGGTAAATAATTGAACAATAATGGTAAGAAAAATAAGGTCAAAAGTGTCCCTACATGTGTTTTGGAAACTGCTAGCTCTGCTGCATCTGATGGGTCAATGCATATTGCTCATAACTCATTTACTTATTCGTATGCATCTGATAAGAGTGTCTCATGCCATTACTGTGGCAAGGTAGGCCATGTAATGGATGATTGCAGATTATTGATTGTAGATGGGCATGCAAGTGAAACATTACATTCTAGAAATTCATTTGGTAGAAATCATGCTACTAGGAAGTCTGGTACATCTTGTCATTACTGTGGTAGGCATGGTCATCTCATGAATGCATGTTTCATCATGAAACAAGATGATAAAATGCATGCTAGGTCTTTTGCTAATCATCATGGCCCCAGAAAAAACATGTTTGCTTCAGACCAGCACATTATTTGTTTTAACTATAACAAACGTGGTCACAAAGCCATTGAGTGTTCGTTTGGATCTACTAGGGGTAAAAATGGTTTTAAAGGTAAGCATATCCGATGCTTCGAGTGTGGGAAGAATGGCCATACAGTCAAGGACTATTGGCATGTTCAGAAGAATTCTGTTAACCCCTATCTTGTCAAATTCCCTGCAAAATGATCTATGAAATTTTCATGCTATAACTGTGGGAAGCTAGGCCATAGAGCTGCTGATTGTTGGCTGGCTAATTTTAGTAAACCGAATTTTCTCTCTGCTAATAAATTTCATGACAATAGTAATTTGCATAAAAAGAATTTGAAATCTGCTGCATCATGCCATTACTGTGGTCAAATAGGTCATTCAATGAATAATTGCTACTTGATGACATTTGATGACCTTCATGCAAAAAAATTGTTGAGAAAACCTGCTAGGAATGTCACTGTTAATTCAGGACCCAAGATCTCTTGGGTATCTGTTTGTGCAAAATAAACTTTGTTTCACAGGTGTGCCTTGGATTGGAAAATGAGTTGGGGAAATAAACCAAGGCACTCAAAAGAAAACCCATTTCTGAACTTTTCAGGTAAATTCTCTGCACTTCCTACTCTTAGATACATTGCATATCTTGTTAAAATAAATGTTCATCTATATAGAATTGCTAAAAACATCAGTTTCTGTCTGAGTCTGAAAATTGTGAACGTTATGCTTTTGATCTAATGATTTAATCAGTATTTCACATTCACTGAAAATCTGATAGGAGTGCATGTTGTATTGCACTTAAGAGATAGTCTGAATCTTCTTGTGAAAAATCTGCTTAATCCCCTGTAGGATGTCATTGCACACAGTGCCTTTTAGAATATTCATATATATTGCATGCATTCAGGGGGAGTTTGCTGAGTCTTTGCATGTCTTTGCATACATATAGTTAATTGCATTGCATTTCATTACATTGAAATTGCCAAAAAGATTGCATTCATTAAGGGGGAGTATATATCAAGATTGTGTTCTGCTGGCTATTCATCTAGTTTCTTGGTATTTTAGTCAGTCAACTAAAGCTCCCATCCTTATGTTGAGATCATCCATTTCACGTATCTGAACTTAACTCTGATTTGATTTTGAATCTTGTGAGCCGGTCTTTCTTGAGCAAATCTATCTGATGGACCTCTGGATATCTACGACTCTCTATGATACATTCTTTGCTGCACCTATTAATTATCCTGATTGAAAGTGTCGACACAGTGAGTCGACATCAACTTGGAAATGCTCTGTCAAATGTCGACACCTTCACTATTGTGCTCATCTTTGTTATATGCTTGAAACTCTTGTACAGTTCACAACTTGTATGCTGTTGAATCTCATTGAAAATTTCAGAGAATTGAGAAGAGTTCAATTCGTATACCTTGATCATAAATCTGAAAATCAATTCATTAAAGAATCTTTCATTATAAAGATTTATGAATGGCTAAAAGATCAGATTGGTTTAAGTCTAATGTATTCATTGAGCTTGGATATGAATATCTTGAAAATATTTGGGTCATTTTTAATAAACTTTAACCAACTATTTCATGTTGAATCTTGTAAAATCCTCTGAAATTTGAAAATGTTAATATCATGTCTTTATTTGGTTGAATTATATGAAATCAGTATCGTTTTTAAACATCTGATGAATCTGAAATGCTCCTAAGGATAAATTCTATCAGAGCAATGATTGTGGTCACTGAGAAACCATGTCCATTGACCATGAAGTCTAGAGGACTGTGTCATGAAGTGCCATAATTAACTTTGCTAAATAAAATTCATGAAAAATGCAGGCAGAGCAATGGCTTGAATACTGAGAAATATACCTCACTTATCAATGAAATAAGGTGAAGTGTGTCATGAGGTGACAATGCTATCTCTGAAGCATGACAGTCAGTCATACTAAGTGCTTAGGGATACTGGCATCCAAACAACGTGTATCCTCTAGTTACAAGGTGTGCACTGAACTTAATTGCACCTGGTACACTTGCTATGAAATCTTGTACTGTGCATAAAGAAAAATCTAAAATTAATTGAAGAAGCATGACTGATCCTCAGGAACCAAATCTGAATACTTTCATGATGTTTAACATCAATACTAATGATTGTAATTTCTGAAGAAGTCATTAAAATTGGCAGAGTAAGATGAAGGGAGCTTAATCAAGATATAAATATGAGGACTTGGTTCACTTTTATTAAACATTGATGTTCAGATATGAGTACAGAATTTTATTGTCAAACTATGTATACATCATATTTAAACCATGATGTTCAAATAAAAATTCATAAGCCCCTATAATGGAAGAGCCTGAACCATCTATTTATTCAGATTTATGAAATAAGTATCTTATTGAAAATCTTCTATTTCCTTGAAAGATCCTATAGTCTGCATGCTGCCATGTCATCCTTCCTTACACCCTTGAAAGCCTTCCTTACACCCTTGAAAGCCTTGCTTCATTCTAGACTGCACTTATTACCTATTCAAGGGGGAGGTTTGTTCGTCTTGCAAAGGAGGAGGATAGATTGATTGGTTCTTGTCTTGTCTGCATCATGTAAGCATCAGGTTCTCCATGAATTGCATTCATTATTCTTAAGCATCATGTAATCATATCATGCACACTTTTATTTCTCTCTCAAACTTTTCTCTTTTTGATGAAGTCAAAGGGGGAGAATAGTTTGAGTCTGTGTGACTCATAGTGTTGCCATCATCAAAAAGGGGGAGATTATTGTGCCCCTGTGGTTTTGATGTCAGCAAGCACTATGAGTATGAATGATTTATCACCATGTGTCTGCACTTGTTGGTTCTTCTACACATTGCATCAGTGCATTATCTGCCATATGCATACACTGCATCAGTGCACTCATCAGTCAATTCAATTCAATGTCGATGCGTGTTCATTATGCATACAAAGTTAGTGCAGGGTTAATTGTCTAGGCTTGTGCATTTCATAACTATGTTTCATGGTGGCCATAAGTTAGTGAATGCCTAGATTCATGCATGTTCAAGGAATAAAGTCTGTACAGAGTTTTGCCTAGACTACATCAACTCAAGTCTGTACATTCGTTGATGACAGGTTTGTACAACCTCCGTTGTTTCATTCGATTAGTCAATACAGCCAAGTGCTCTTCATGCATATGCATAGTTCGTGCATCATTTCACAAGTCTATACATCGCCACATGCTATCAAGTCTATACAGCCAGAGCCAGTGTTCTTCACGCATATACATAGTCAGTGCATCGCCCTCATGCATACACAAGCACCCAAAGTCTGTACAACCGTTATTGATATGTGCATTTAAGTTCATACATCACTTCATCAAGTCTATACAGGATGCATTCATGCATAAACACTAGGTAGCAAAGTCTGTACATCATCTTGGCGCATGCACGCAAAGTCTGTACATTCTTTGACAGCATGCCTGAGCATTCATCTTTCTATACACTCTTTACCATGCATTCAAAGTCTATACATTTTATTGCTGGTACGAGTGGTTAAGTTCATGCATCATCACACCAGCAAGTCTGTACATCGTTGTCGCATGCACACTAAGTCCATACACTCGTTGCTGGCATGTCTGTACATTCACTTTCAATGTGCATACTTCTCCACATGCAAAATGCATTATATGCATTCAAAGTCTATACACTCGTGGATGACATGTCCGTGCATTCATTCTCGTTGTACATACTTTCTTATATGCACACTGCACTGTGTGCATCTAGTCTGTACAGGCTCAGTTCAAATATCAAACTTAATCGATGCATCCTTTCTTTCCTTTCAAATTAATTCACACTGATAACAAGTCTGTTCTAATAGGACTGCTGCTGGAGGAGATTAATAAGGACACGTGATCCAAGAATGAAGATGGCCCAGGATCATGACACATGTAGTGCAGCATGCTGAAATGCTGCCACGTGTTCAAGGCGCTAGGGCGGGAATTCGTGGAGGACACACGCCCACCTATCTGCTCCTGCTATAAAAAGAAGACTTCTACATCTCAAGAAGATGCTCATGCAGAGAGGATCAAAGAGCCCATCTGAAAAGAGCAGAAGCAGAGAGAGAGAGCCTGCACGATCCAGAAAAAGAGAAAGAGAGATCAGTAGAAGAAGAAAAAGGAAAGTGAAAAGAGAGATAGAGAGTTCGTGAAAAAGAAGAGAGAAGAATTCTTTGATGATGTGTTATATGTTGGCTCTTGGATCAGATCCATACCAACTTGCTCTTTGAGAGCTGTTTTGTGCTTTATCGTATACAGCTTTCTCTTGCTGTGATTTCCCATTTCCTGTTTTTCTTTTGAACTCTATTTCAAGCTGTTTGTCAGCAGAGCTAATCGGTATTGCTCAGCGGGCGAGGTGGATACCTCGGACAGTAAGCTGTGTTGCTCAGCGGGCAGAGGAGGATTCCTCTGGACGGGTTAAGCTGTAGTCCCCAGCAGTTGCAGAGGTGTGGTATCCTCTGGACGGCCAAGCTGTATTGCCCAGCGGATGGCTAAGTTGTATTGCCCAGTGGAAGCAAGCTGTGATGCTCAGCTGATGTAGGCAAGCTGTGAGGCCCAGCTGTTAAGCGATGTATCAGCGGAATCCACACTCTGGTTGGAGTGTGGGGTGGACGTAGGTCTGCGGACCGAACAACCTAAAAATCTTTTGTGCAGTGGTTTGATTATCTATTGTGTTTCACTAGATGCATACTTAGGTTCGATGTGTTCTTTCATCTTGTATGTCACGCCCCGAACAAGGCGGAATTATCAAGGCGTGAACAGTTATACAAGCAGGTCGATCAATAGACTCAGATGATGAGTATGAACAACAAATGGACAAAATCACATCTTTATTTCATAATCTGACATTTCCAACAAACATCCTTCAAGGACTTACAATACTATTCAAACTCGATACACTCTTTTATAAGTAGACAGACTGGAAAAGGAACTTATTAAAAACTATCATCACTCTAATCACTCCAGCCCATTCCCGTCATCTTCAAAATTTCCTGAAAATTAACAACAATACACAGGGTGAGCTAGAAAGCTCAGTAGGATTTATATCTCTTTACCAGGTCACTTTAAGTAATTAGCATTTTGGAACATCTATATGCTTTCGAAAAATAAGAATAAAATAAATGACAAATAGAGAACAAGATCAGGAAGTCAAGAATTTCAAGAATAGATACTGTAGGACTCAAGTGTAAGCATGAAGATCAATAACAAGTATAGAATTGTAAAGATGGCCATGTAACAAGGATATTAATCACTCCGGTCAAAAATGTCATGTATAGGATGTTAAGCATGTAACGAGTCAAGCATGTAATAAGTGAATTGCCTAGTTCAATCTTGCATGTCAGTTGGTGCAATGCCACACCTGATCATTCAACTCCCTCGGGCACAAGTACTTTCAGGCTTTACTCGCCTAGGACCAGATCAGGGCCCCCATGTTTGCCAGGCATTGAGTATCAGGTGGACCAAAGTCCCATGTAATTCCCAGAACAATTCATTTACAATTATGGCCAATTTGAGTTTCAAGAAAAGCTTAAGAAGCGTAGTATAGCGCATAACTAGTCATTTAGTTATGGAGGACTCTAGAGGTGGCCCCTACAGGCTCAAGAGGTGGCTCCCATTATGTAGCACTTTGCGCCATTCCGGCCTCAAGAGGTGGCTCCCATAACGTAGCACTTTGCCCTGCATGGCACTTAGCTCCTACACTCCTAAATGGTAGTTTATGGCTAAAGTACAGATCTAGCAAAATTTTCATTTCCAAGGACATATAGTATGAAGAAAGAGCATGTAGAATGAAGAATAAATGAAGTTTATATGAGAAGTTCAAGGATGATTTAAGGCATCATGTTTAACGACATTAAGACAATAAAGAGAATGAATTTTCGGTCAAGGCGCGATCAACTCTCGTGGAAAATCTTGTAAAATAAGTTTAGATCAAGTTTTCTCAATCGGGTAATTAGCAGAAAACCAAAGAAAACGCGGCCAGGTAAGAGGTGGGACAGTGGGAGGCTCCCCTCGTATCCACGAGGTCCTAATTAAGTAACCACTTATCCACTTAAAGCGTTTGCCCGTGGACCTCTAGCCTTAGACACCGGTTCTTCTTGGTGAACTTGCTAGCTACACGATTTTTCGGAGACACGAAAACACGTAAATCGAACAGAAATCATTCTTGTATATTCTAACATGTTCATTTGTGAAAGAATTTCGATGAAGGGAAAGACATTGAAAAAAGATGTCAAGCTTCCAATTGCATAATATGTTCATGTATGAAGAGAAGTTGAAAGGAGACGTCAAGCTTTCAGATGGAGCTTAGATAAAAGAGATCGGGTCAATCATGTATAGGAATTGTACGAAAATTAGAGCATAGTTGTTTGAATAATTAATGATGATTTTACGAGTTCATTCACCTAGTCATTTCTTTGTTAATAGTATTCTTAAGGCAAGAACATGATTTTAAAATTCAAAATTTAAGTTTTGAAATAACGCACATAAACAAGGTAAATCGGGCATGGTTACCGTATTCAAATCATGGTCGATATGTGATCCACATTATTTAAACATGTTATGATAATGAAAACTCCATTTTTGAACTTTAAATCTTAAAATAAACTATAAATACATGATCATGAAAAATTTACATAGAATCAAAATACTCATGCAAGGAAACATATATGGAGACCTAATTAAGTTTTCGCCTGAGAGAAAACCTACCTCGTTGAAGACCAAAGAAAAGAAATTTAAGAACGAAGAACGCTTTCGAACACTCCTCCAACTTCGAGCTTTCTCCTTCTCTCCAACTAGCAATTCCTCCCAAGAGATTTGTGCTTGAGTAGGGAAGAACCCTATTTATAGGCTAAAATCTCCCACCTACTCTACCAACTTCATTCCACCACGTCACTATTACACCAACCTTGTTCCACTATTATACCAACCCCATTATACCAACTTTGTTCCACTATTACACCAACCCCATTACACCAACTTTGTTCCACTACGTGGGTGACATAATCTATGACCTCATTTATTCAATGATGTAAGAATGACCTCATCCATGATCTTATTTATTCAATGATGTAAGAATGACCTCATCCATTAATTAAGATTACATTAAAGCTAATAATTCTCTCTTAAATCGGATGCTATAGTACTGCTACAGTACCGACGTCTTCGTCTTCTTAGAATCGTGCCGTGAATCTCATCGTTCTTGTTAACGAGTAGAATAGTGTTTATGTTTATGTATTCTATGACAGAAAATATTCACAATTTATTTTATTTTCATCTTTCATTATTTCTTCTTGCATATAAATATATATATAAATTTTCGAGTTGCTACATCCTCCCCCACTTAAAAGAATTTGGTCCTCCAAATTCACATCATGTAATAGTAAATTTAAAATTCAAATAGAGGGTTCAAAATTCTAACCTGAGATCAAATCGGGATACTTCTTCTTGATTGACTCTTCTAATTCCCAAGTAGCCTCCTCGAATCCACGCTTACTCCATTGAACTTTTACCATCGGTATAGCCCTATTCCTTAGCTGGTGAAATTTTTGATCTAAGATCTTGATCGGTCTTTCTTCATAAGACAAATCCTTCTGTAGCTTCAAGTCATCGAATTGAATCACATGCGAAGGATCATACACATATTTCCTTAGCATGGATACATGAAATACATCATGGACACCTGCCAATTGTGGAGGCAAAGCTAGCTTGTATGCCACTTCACCGATTCGTTCTAGAATCTCAAAAGGGCCAATAAATCTTGGACTTAGTTTTCCATTGACACCAAACCTTTTAATTCCTCGCGTGGGTGAAATTTTCAAGAAGACATGCTCCCCCACTTGAAATTCAAGGTCTCTTCTTCGATTATCGGCATAACTCTTCTGCCGTGATTGAGCAATTTTTAGCCTTTCACGGATCAACTGAATATTGTGAGTTGTATCTTGAATAATATCGGGACCCATCAATCCCCTTTCTCCAACCTCACTCCAGCATAGAGGTGATCTACAACTCCTACCATACAATGCTTCAAAAGGTGCCATCTGGATGCTAGACTGATAACTGTTGTTATATGCAAATTCAATCAATGGCAAATGTTCATGCCAACTTCCCCCAAAATCTATCATACAAGCTCTTAACATATCTTCAATAATCTGATTCGTCCTCTCGGTTTGTCCATCTGTCTGAGGGTGGAAAGCTGTACTAAAATTCAGCCTAGTACCCAAAGATGATTGCAAACCTTTCCAGAAGTGGGAGGTGAATCTTGGATCTCTATCCGAAATAATAGAAGTTGGAATACCATGCAGCCTTACAACCTCCTTGATATATAGGGCAGCTAGAACATCCACGGTCCATTTGATTTTGATGGGCAAGAAGTGAGCAGACTTAGTTAGTCGGTCCACAATCACCCATATAGCATCAAATCCACTTCGGGTCTTTGGCAACCCAACTATAAAATCCATGCCAATACTATCCCATTTCCATTCCGGTATCTCTAGAGGTTTTAGCTTACCAGCAGGCTTGAGATGTTCGGCTTTAACTTGTTGGCAGACCAAACATCGGCTCACGAACTCGGCTACCTCTCTTTTCATGTTAGGCCACCAAAAGGTTCTTTTGAGATCTTGGTACATTTTTGTAGCACCAGGATGAATAGTGTACCTAGATTGGTGCGCTTCTTCCATTATCTTCTTCTTGATTTTGTTACTATCAGGCACACAAGTTCTTCCTCGAAATAATAATCTCCCATCATTTGCCAGTTGAAAATCAGGCCTTTGGCTCAAATTTCCAGAAATTTCAACTAATAAAGGATCGTTACCTTGTTGCTCTTTTATTTCAGGAAACATTTCAGGTTGTACCCTTATATTGGCAATCAAGACTCGTTCCTCCTTTGGTTCCACATTTAAATTTAATTCTGTAAATTGCTCCAGCAATCGCCATTCATTAATCATCAAACTTGATAATAGAGCCCTTGGCTTTCTACTAAGAGCATCAGCCACAACATTACCCTTTCCAGGATGGTATTGAATAGAAAAGTCAAAATCTTTCAAATATTCTAACCATCTTCTTTGTCTCATGTTGAGCTCCTTCTGAGAAAATAGATATTTTAAACTCTTATGGTCAGAATAGATAGTGAACTGCTCCCCATATAAATAATGCATCCATATCTTTAGAGCAAAGACTACTGCGGCTAATTCTAGATCATGTACAGGGTAATTAACTTCATGGGTTTTCAGTTGCCTAGATGCATAGGCTATCACCTTGCCTTGTTGCATTAATACACAACCTAGGCCAATTCCCGAAGCATCAGCATATACCTCGAATCCTCCTCCCGCAATAGGCAGAGTAAGAACAGGTGCCGTTGTCAAGCGCTCCTTTAGAGTTTGAAAACTCTTCTCACATTCCTCAGCCCATATATAAGAATTTTCCTTCCTTGTTAGTCTAGTCAATGGCACGGCAATTTTAGAGAAGTCTTTTATGAATCTCCTATAGTAACCGGCCAATCCTAGAAAACTTCGGATTTCGGTCACATTTGTAGGCCTTTCCCAGTTATTGATAGCTTCTACCTTTGAAGGGTCAACTGAAATTCCTTCCTTAGAGATCACATGACCGAGAAACGAAACTTCTTCTAACCAGAACTCACATTTGCTCAATTTAGCATATAACTGATTTTCTTTTAATATCTGCAAGACAATCCTCAAATGTGCTTCATGTTCTTCCTTGGTTTTGGAGTAGATCAATATATCATCAATAAATACCACCACAAATTGATCTAAATAAGGTCGAAACACACTATTCATGAGTTGCATAAAAGCTGCAGGGGCATTAGTCAGCCCAAAAGGCATGACAACAAACTCATAGTGTCCATATCTACTCCTGAATGCTGTCTTATAAATATCTTCTTCCTTGATTCTCACTTGATGATAACCCGACCTGAGGTCAATCTTAGAGAAATAATGAGCTCCAGAGATTTGATCAAATAGTTCATCAATTCTTGGCAGAGGGTACTTATTCTTGATAGTCAATTGGTTCAACTGCCTATAATCAATGCATAACCTCATAGATCCATCTTTCTTCTTCACAAAAAGAACAGGTGCTCCCCAAGGTGATGTACTAGGTCTGATGAATCCCTTCTCTAATAATTCCATCAATTGCTCTTTTAGTTCCTTCAGCTCAGCAGGTGACATTCTATAAGGAGTTTTGGATACAGGGGCTGCTCCTGGTATCAAATCGATTGAGAATGAAACTTCTCTCTCAGGTGGTATGCCAGGTAATTCTTCAGGAAATACATCCGGATATTCCTTAGCAACAGATATTTCTTCCAGAATGGGTTTCTTGGGTTCGGTTATAAGGATAGAAGCCAAAAATGCAATACATCCTTTCTTCATCATTTTTTGAGCTTGAAGGGCAGAGATGAGAAGAGGGTGTCTAGGATGGCTATTTCTAGAGAAAGACACTTCAGGGTATCCTGGTTCACCAAAAGTTACACTTCCTCGCCTGCAATCTACCTTAGCATTATACTTGGCCAACCAGTCAGCACCTAAGATTACATCATAACCCTCCATATTCATGCATATCAAATCAGTGGCTAGTTATGACCACTAATCAACACTTCACTAGAGGGAAAATAATGTTTAAGCTCAGTGCTTGCTCCTAAAGGTGTGGAAATAACAAGTTCAGTTTTCAAAGGAACAGGTTTTTCATGTAAGGTGGAAGCAAAATTCTGGGATATGAATGAATGGGTAGCTCCAGTATCAAATAGAACAAAAGCAGTTCTAGAATTGATGGTGAGAGTACCTTCCACCACTCCTCCTTCTTCAGTAGGTGTAGGTTCTATCAGAGCTTGGAGTCTTCCTTGATGTCTTGGTCCTTCTTGAGTTTTCTTCTCCGATGGAGATTCCTTCATAAGGGGACAATCAGAAATGCGATGATCCCCACTTCCACAGCGCAAGCATGCTCCCTTCTTTCTCCAGCACTCTTCAGTCTTGTGGCCAGCCTTGTCACAATACTTGCAGATATCTTTTGAAGATATATAAGGGATGACTTGTCTATTTTCATCTCGAGGCTTTTTATCTTGTTGAGGGTTCTTCCTTCATTTGGCCTCTTCTTTCCAAAAGTGGGTTTAAAATTTTCGGCGCCAATAACTTGTTCTTTCACGACTCTTCCCTTGATTCTATCAGCCATCTCCATGGCATCTTCTAGCAGTTGGGCCTTCCGGACCATCTCGGCATATGTTTGGATGTCCATAGGCGCCAGTTGGGGAATGTATTGGGGTCTTAGCCCATTCATGAATCGCTTGGCCTTCATTCTCTCTGTATTAATGAGGTGTGGAGCATAACGAGCCAGTCGAGAAAACTGGGCCTCGTATTCAGCTACAGAGAGAATTCTTTGTTTAAGGGTGGCAAATTCTGCTGCCTTCTTTTCTTGGACTCTCTCCGGGAAATACTTGCCGTTGAAATATTCTAGAAATTCCTCCCAAGTGATATGGGGATTGGGCAAGGTCGCCTCCACGGATTCCCACCAAGCTCTTGCATCCCTTTCCAGTTGGAAAGTTACAAGCAAAACTCTATCTTGATCTGAGCATTGCATGACTCGAATATTCTTTCTATCTCCTTTACCCAATGTTCGGCTTCATCCGGGTCAGTGGAACCGTTGAACCTCGAGGATTCATGTTCCTAAAGTTGCGGTGCAGGTCTCCCGCACCATGGTGATTAACTCCTCCTTGAGCCACTTGTTGTAGGGCTTGAGTTAGCCCTTGGATGGTCCTTTGCATTTCTCTCCATTGAGCACGCTCAGCGGCCATTTTCAACAGCTAAGAATTTCTGCAAAAGAAGCTATGGGGATTAAATGTATTATCTCTACATATCTTAATATCTAGCCCAAGTCTCTACCCAATCTCACAGGTCAAGTATAGCTATCGTTTGTCCTATAGTGTGAAGAACCTAGGGTTTTCAATAACTAAGCCTTGATGCCCTAGACTCTTTTTAACCATAGGCTCTGATACCAACTAAACTGTCACGCCCCGAACAAGGCGGAATTATCAAGGCGTGAACAGTTATACAAGCAGGTCGATCAATAGACTCAGATGATGAGTATGAACAACAAATGGACAAAATCACATCTTTATTTCATAATCTGACATTTCCAACAAACATCCTTCAAGGACTTACAATACTATTCAAACTCGATACACTCTTTTATAAGTAGACAGACTGGAAAAGGAACTTATTAAAAACTATCATCACTCTAATCACTCCAGCCCATTCCCGTCATCTTCAAAATTTCCTGAAAATTAACAACAATACACAGGGTGAGCTAGAAAGCTCAGTAGGATTTATATCTCTTTACCAGGTCACTTTAAGTAATTAGCATTTTGGAACATCTATATGCTTTCGAAAAATAAGAATAAAATAAATGACAAATAGAGAACAAGATCAGGAAGTCAAGAATTTCAAGAATAGATACTGTAGGACTCAAGTGTAAGCATGAAGATCAATAACAAGTATAGAATTGTAAAGATGGCCATGTAACAAGGATATTAATCACTCCGGTCAAAAATGTCATGTATAGGATGTTAAGCATGTAACGAGTCAAGCATGTAATAAGTGAATTGCCTAGTTCAATCTTGCATGTCAGTTGGTGCAATGCCACACCTGATCATTCAACTCCCTCGGGCACAAGTACTTTCAGGCTTTACTCGCCTAGGACCAGATCAGGGCCCCCATATTTGCCAGGCATTGAGTATCAGGTGGACCAAAGTCCCATGTAATTCCAGAACAATTCATTTACAATTATGGCCAATTTGAGTTTCAAGAAAAGCTTAAGAAACGTAGTATAGCGCATAACTAGTCATTTAGTTATGGAGGACTCTAGAGGTGGCCCCTACAGGCTCAAGAGGTGGCTCCCATTATGTAGCACTTTGCGCCATTCCGGCCTCAAGAGGTGGCTCCCATAACGTAGCACTTTGCCCTGCATGGCACTTAGCTCCTACACTCCTAAATGGTAGTTTATGGCTAAAGTACAGATCTAGCAAAATTTCATTTCCAAGGACATATAGTATGAAGAAAGAGCATGTAGAATGAAGAATAAATGAAGTTTATATGAGAAGTTCAAGGATGATTTAAGGCATCATGTTTAACGACATTAAGACAATAAAGAGAATGAATTTTCGGTCAAGGCGCGATCAACTCTCGTGGAAAATCTTGTAAAATAAGTTTAGATCAAGTTTTCTCAATCGGGTAATTAGCAGAAAACCAAAGAAAACGCGGCCAGGTAAGAGGTGGGACAGTGGGAGGCTCCCCTCGTATTCACGAGGTCCTAATTAAGTAACCACTTATCCACTTAAAGCGTTTGCCCGTGGACCTCTAGCCTTAGACACCGGTTCTTCTTGGTGAACTTGCTAGCTACACGATTTTTCGGAGACACGAAAACACGTAAATCGAACAGAAATCATTCTTGTATATTCTAACATGTTCATTTGTGAAAGAATTTCAATGAAGGAAAAGACATTGAAAAAAGATGTCAAGCTTCCAATTGCATAATATGTTCATGTATGAAGAGAAGTTGAAAGGAGACGTCAAGCTTTCAGATGGAGCTTAGATAAAAGAGATAGGGTCAATCATGTATAGGAATTGTACGAAAATTAGAGCATAGTTGTTTGAATAATTAATGATGATTTTACGAGTTCATTCACCTAGTCATTTCTTTGTTAATAGTATTCTTAAGGCAAGAACATGATTTTAAAATTCAAAATTTAAGTTTTGAAATAACGCACATAAACAAGGTAAATCGGGCATGGTTACCGTATTCAAATCATGGTCGATATGTGATCCACATTATTTAAACATGTTATGATAATGAAAACTCCATTTTTGAACTTTAAATCTTAAAATAAACTATAAATACATGATCATGAAAAATTTACATAGAATCAAAATACTCATGCAAGGAAACATATATGGAGACCTAATTAAGTTTTCGCCTGAGAGAAAACCTACCTCGTTGAAGACCAAAGAAAAAGAAATTTAAGAACGAAGAACGCTTTCGAACACTCCTCCAACTTCGAGCTTTCTCCTTCTCTCCAACTAGCAATTCCTCCCAAGAGATTTGTGCTTGGAGTAGGGAAGAACCCTATTTATAGGCTAAAATCTCCCACCTACTCTACCAACTTCATTCCACCACGTCACTATTACACCAACCTTGTTCCACTATTATACCAACCCCATTATACCAACTTTGTTCCACTATTACACCAACCCCATTACACCAACTTTGTTCCACTACGTGGGTGACATAATCTATGACCTCATTTATTCAATGATGTAAGAATGACCTCATCCATGATCTTATTTATTCAATGATGTAAGAATGACCTCATCCATTAATTAGGATTACATTAAAGCTAATAATTCTCTCTTAAATCGGATGCTATAGTACTGCTACAGTACCGACGTCTTCTTCTTCTTAGAATCGTGCCGTGAATCTCATCGTTCTTGTTAACGAGTGGAATAGTGTTTATGTTTATGTATTCAATGACAAAAAATATTCATAATTTATTTTATTTTCATCTTTCATTATTTCTTCTTGCATATAAATATATATATAAATTTTTGAGTTGCTACATTGTGAGTGCTTTATTCGCACACCACATATTTGATTGGAATTGGGTTTGCACACTAGTGCATATAGAGTAGATCAGAAGTTAAGTCTATCTGATCTTTCCATTTCGTTCGAAAAGAGCACATGTGTCATACAAGGCACTTATTTGTGTTAATTCCGCATCTCTGATTGTTATAGTTTTTAATTGGGAGTAATTTTTGAAGGGGAGATTCATTCACCCCCCTCTGAATCCATTGCATCGATCCCAACAAGCATAAGGTGTCAGGCGAGAGAATTGTAACTCATATTCTGCCACCGTCAACATGCCTTGACAGGGTGACGCAAATTTAGCCGCCTTCCTCTCCTTGACATGCTCGGAGAAATACTTGGCTCGAAAAAGAGTAAGAAATCCATCCCATGTGTGTGGTACGTCTACAGGCGGTGTCGGAATTGACTTCCACCATGTACGTGCACCTTTGTTTAACTGGAACGTAGCAAGACGAACCTTTTCTTGGTCGGCACATTGCATGACCTCGAATATACGGTTCATTTCGTCAATCCAGTTTTATACCTCATCGGGGTTAAAAGTACCCAAAAACCGCAGAGGGTTTAAACTCTGGAAATTACAGTGTAGATCACCAGCACCTGCCCTAGCGCCATCTTGAGCCATATTTTGCAAGGCCTGAGTGAGACCCGCAACAGTTTGTTGCATTCCACCCCAATCAACACAGTGAGCCATTGTAAGAGTAAAGTACCTGAGAAGAGTAAGGGATTTGTTAATATTAATGGAATATATGGGTTAATCCTAAAGATAATTCCTAATCACTAGCTCATCCCAGGTTCTACCCAATTTCTCTCATGGGTTGAGAGTTTCCTTCCCTTGTTTCATAGGCATGGGTCCTTAATCCTTGGACTTAACCTATGACATGACATCTTTTCCTAGGACTTTTGGCCTATGCTCTGATACCACTTTAACTGTCACGCCCCGAGCTTTTAATAAAGCGGAAGGAATATCGGAACGTGAACAGCCTGCAGGGTAAGCCTCTCGCAAGCAAGAAATCAGAGCACAAGACAATCATATAAAAGTAATTGCACAAGTATATTTTTCAAAAAATCTACTTTATTCATAATAATGACCCAAATGTACATAAGATCATGATTTTAAACATCCTTACATTATAGACTCAAGAAAATAGAAAATTACAATAGGACTCGACTAGACACTTGACAACTAGGTCTTCTCTCGATCCATTTGTCTTTCAATCACTCTCGGACCCGCTACTTGTATATTCCAAATCCAATCCATCAGTACTTCCTGAAAAATTGAGATTGTAGGTATGAGCACACTTACCCAGTAGGTATCTTCGCATCAACATGAAGGCAACATTTAAATGATTAATGTCTTAGCTCTAGATCTTAAGAAAAATAAGAACGCGATAAACAAGCAATATAAACCAAGATAACCAAGAATATAGAATCATGAAATAATTGAGTAAGTAGATGTAAGCGAGTATAGATCATGAACAGGCAAGATTAATCATGTAGAAACAAATTTGGCCTTTCAAGAACAAGAACGTACAAGCAAGAATCTAGAAAGTACTTTACACAACCTTTTAAAGGCTATGTACTAGAAAGTCATTGACAAGCATGTAATTTCCATAACGAGCCTCGTGGCGTTTCACTCATTTATAAGAGAAAGTACTCCCAGCGCAATGCGATGCCAGTATCATCGTACCCCATGGTTTATAGCACGTTTCTGACCATACCATCGGTCGTGGGGGCTAGCATGGAGCCCTTGGACACAATCCGTGCCCGATCTTGCATCTTCAAGTTATAAATCCAGCTACTTCCACGAGATATAAAAATAATTTCGGCCAATAATTCAATTCCAAATAATAAGTTTCATGACCAAGTAACCAAGGTAAAGAACGTACTAAGATTGATATGAGATATCAAAGAAGAATTAAAAGAATATTATACCCCGGCGGCATTCTGGCAGCATAACGGTACATCCATTAAGTTTCATATAGTAATATTGACTTATTAAACATGTGTTGAGACTCCAGATAATCCAAAGACCATCTAGGAACTCAAGAAAACCAACCCCAAAGGGTGTCGTAGGTGACATAATCCCCTAGTTCGAGAGAAGGAATATCCGACGAAGAGGTTCATAAGTCTAAGAAAGTGTGCCTATAAGTGCAAAGTGGAACTAATGGTCACATACAGGAGTATATGCCATCTACTTAAGAAAATGACTCAAGAGATAAGAATGAAATAGTGAAACATTCAGGACAAAACACCATATGTACTATGTACACAACATAGAAACCACTTAATTATAAAATTATAATATTTTGGCATGAAATTAACATAAGTTTAAAATAAGTCCCAAGTGTAGAAAGAACCTGAAATCAACTAAGACGGACAATAAATGTAACCAAGTATATGATATAATACTTAGAACAGGAGTAAAACCTAATTAACTAGGCTTACTATATGATAAATAAGGCTATTTTGTAATATGTTTCGCGTTAACATAAATACAGAACTCAGAAAACCAAACGGTCTCGTCATGACCGTTTCACTGGGCTTAGCGGTCTATGGCGGGGCCGCTTAGCTATCTCTAGCAGTCACATATAGACCGTTTCTATCTGTTTGACAGAGAACCGAGAAAAACAGTAAGATAAACACTAATCTAGGGCATGTTATGTATGGAAATCAATGAGAACCTATTGTAAAACATGATAGAATGAGAATAGGTCAAGAATATGCAGGAGTTTATGTTATAATGAACAAGAGATTTTCTTTTATCTTAATTAGGGCTAAGATTTATGCATGGAGATTACACTAAATGCATAGTCCTAATAAAACATAAAATTCTCTATGTACAGTACATGAAAACGACTGAAATCACAGGGCTTTTATTCTTATCATCATGTTTAAGCTTTTCATGAGATAACCTATTGTTGCGCGGGTTTTTATGCCGAATGACCGAGGTGAATGAAGGGATATAGAGGGGAAGAAAGACACGGAGTTTGATATATCTCGGGTATCCTCCTTACTGTTGCATGCCTCTCACGGCGGTATCGGGAACTCTCCTTTTACGAAAAGTCAAAAAGGGTCGAATGGCACGGAAATGTCAGGGTAAGGGTTGACCAGACAGGGTGTGGGCGTGCCAGTTGATTTCTCGACAATCACCCATGCAACCTAGGGTTGATCGGGGAAGCGCCACCAGGGCGCGGCACGTGGGCTCGGGCGATCGGGCGACACGTGGAGAGAAGGGGTTCCACGGGTGCGAGTGCGTAGGCGATCGTGGGGATCGTGTACTGGACATCTTTCCCCATCGGCTGCAAGTGACCGTTGTTTATTTACATTGGATTGAATTTGAACACCTTCGTTCCATGCAGAAGAGAAGCCTGTATATATGCCTGAAGCCGTGGGTAGAGGGCCGGGAGCATTCTGCAGCTGTGAGTGCGCTTTCGACTGAGTGGTGTTTACTGGGGTTAGGATGTTGGGCACGTATGCCGAACGATGTAGGTAGGAAGCTGGGGGCCCAAATGCAGGCGCTTGTATTTCACTAGCTTTATGATGGGCCACATGGGCATTACAAATGGGCCTAGGTGGCCAAAGTACAACTGGCGCAAGTCACGGGACAACTCCGACACGTGGGTCAGTCCCCGGGTCATTGCGTAATAGAGCGGATATCCATATGTCTTACATGAACTCTTTACAGAGGGATTGGTGTGGGCCCGACTACCTTGGTGGCCAGAGCGGACATAGACTGGCGCCTGGTGGAGGTCGGACACGGCTCGAGGCGGGTGGTTGGGTCCGGGTCTCGGACGGCAAGTGTCGTCATGCGGGGGAGTCGAGGTCTGCCCCGGGACTATGATTCTCGAGCCAGAGGTCCGACTAGACTCGAGTTGTTAATTTGAGTGGCCAACGGTCGGTTGGGGGGTGAACAGTAGGCACGCGATTCTGTGTCGGGGTCTGGCGCAGCATCATGAAGTGCACTTCGTCACCGTAAGTTGGCGTATATGGGCGGACCCAGGATGCTGGTGTGTTTGTCGTTGGCATAGTCACCTTACGTGCGACGAGGATGGTCTTGGTATGAGACGGCTAAACACTGCGTGAGGGAAGTACGCGTGACATACCCTCGGCGTGTGTGAGCCGACTAGCAAGCCAACTGCGCGCGCACTTGTCTTCTGGCGTTCCCGACCCTTGTCGAAAGCCTCAAAAGTCCGACGGTGCGGTAATTAGGTCGGGGGTGTCCGTCCGGGAGTCTTCCTTGTGTTGTTCTTGCCTGGTCCTTGTGCCCCTTGAGCTTCTAAGGGGGAAATTTATAGGAATTTTAAGGGGTGGGGGTGGGGTTTAGGCAGACCAAGTTGAGGGTTCAACTTGGTCCGGGTAAACCCCTCAAACAGTATTATTTTTATTTTATTTTTGTGTTTTTTTTATGTAACAGAGTGGGGAGATAGGGTTTAGGCGGCCCAGCCTAAGGGGTTGGTCTGGTTTGCCTAAACCCCTCCCCCAGGGGGGGTTTAGGCGGACCAGCCCCATGGGCTTGTCTGGTCCCCCTAAACCCCTCTTCGGAGGGGTTTTTTTGTTTTAAAAAACCTTTTTTTATTATTGGATGGGGTTTAGGCGAACCAGCCTGGGGGTCCAGGTTGGTCCGCCTAAACCCCTCCCCAGGGGGGGTTTAGGCGGACCAAAGTGGCCCCAATTTTTATTTAAAAAATCTTTTTTTTTTTACCTAGGGGTTTAGGCGGACTAGCCTGGGGGTCTAGGCTGGTCCGCCTAATCCCCTCCCCAGGGGGGGTTTAGGTGGGCTAGAGTGAAGAGAGAGAGGGGCGGCCCCACCCTCTATAAAATTCTGATTTGTTGTTATTTTTCTTCCTAAATTAGCTAAGAAGAAAAGGACAAGATGGTACTAGAAGGATGCTGGTTGGCCGGTCACGTGCGTGCGAGGAACGCGGGTGTTGTGACTAACGTAATCTCGGGGCTTTGTCTTCGCGAGTTTCTCCACGCACGTGTACGACGAACGAATCCTTGCACGAACATTGTACCATGAGATTGGGAATTTACACGAACTAGGACTGGGGAAGACCATCGGGCCTCCGAGCTGGGGAGAGGGTGCGGCCCCCGGGGAGTTCGCCCTCCCTTCGGGGCGCGGCCCCTCCCTGGGGCGAATGGACCCCAAGTAGGCCGCAACCCCGAGGGATGGCCCCCTGGGGTCTTATTTCATCATCTGGGGATGTCCTTTGAAGGACACGGGGTTCTGGGATATTGGAATGGTCCACGGGGGCCGTTGTTCTTCGAGTCGTAGTAGCAGCCCGCAAGGTGTTCGGGCAAATGCCCGACACACTCCGGATTGTCGAACGGGCCACGTAGGTGACTGACGGGCCTTGGATTCGGCCTAGGGCCGAGGGTAGAAGTCCATAGGAGCTGAGAGGAGGCATCTTGGGCATGTGGGCCTAGCCTCATGCTGTGTGTCGTGTTGTACAGTGGGTTGACAGGGTAGCCTCGGGTTGACCCGAGCGCTAAGTATGAGCGGCTTATTGCCGCATGTCTGAGGGTTGGGGGTGACCCCGGCTTGCTGGGGGGTCATTGTAGGACCCAATTAGTGTTGGAACCATGGGGCGGCCCGTGGGTTGGTGTAGAAGGGTTGAAACATGCGTGCCCACAAGGTGTTCGGAAAAATGCCGAACACACGCGTGCGAGCCGCATACACGTGCTGCGAGCCTCCAAAGCCTGTGGTTGACTTACTTGGGCCTCCCTTTGACCTTGGAGGGTTGAAAGAAGGCATCCCAAGGTAGGCCCCTGGCCTTTTCACTGGGTGCCATATTGCGTGGCTTGTAGTCCGGGCGCCCCCGGGTTGGCCCGGGTGGTCGTGTAGAATGCGGGCAAATTCCGCAACTTAGGGGTCTGGAGTGGTCCCGATTGCTAATGTTGCCGTATACCTCGGCTAGCGGGTTGGGGCCATTGGTCATGCCCACTGGGTTGTTAGAGGGGCCGGGTAGCCCGTGCCTTGAAGGTGTTCGAGGAAATTCCCGAACTCTTATATCTGGGTATTTTGCTGGGGAAATTGTCCGGGTACAACAAATGCCCCCCACGGGTCGTGCGTCGGAGGCGGAGACGAGGGTGTACGGCCCATGAACCTCTCCTTCTGAGTTGTTATAGTTGCATTTTGATGCTTCATGTACTCATGCTTTATTGTATTACATGTGTTGAATTTCTGGCGCGCTGACCATTTTTGGTGTTCTATCTTGTAGTTATGGCGTGATTTGGTAGGGACGAGAGGGTCCCGAGGCGTGTGGTCCAGGAGGAGGACCACTGGGTGAGGAGGACCGAGCGACCCATGCCCCCTTTGGGCCCGCCAGTCATCACTGCAGCTAATGTGGAGTAGCTCGACTGGGGGCACACGGCTGTGGCAGAGGGCCCCGTTGGCGAACGGGGCAGCGGAGTTAGGACTATGGCGTTGGCCCTCGCGTCGGAGGCTGGCGGGCTTTACACTTATGATCGCAGCGGCGGCTACCCAGTAGAGTTCCCTCTGGACCATCACTTGTTTGAGCTCATCAGGCGCTTTGTCCCGCCAGGCATGGAGGAGAGTGACTCTCAGGTTGCTAGAGCACGTCGCCGACTGGAGCGGGCGATCTTCATGGGCCGAGACAGTTTGCATGGAATTGTCCTCTACGGCTTTCTGAGTTTCTCCGGAGACTATTGGAGACAATGTCAGTTCCCTAGTGCTGAGTGTTTGGGCTTCTTCAGCAGAGCAGACTAGTTCGGAGTTTGCGCTGGAGTGATGGGCCCCGCTTCTTGCGATTTGTACGGACACCACCGGGCAGAGACAGAGGGTAGTCCAGGGTTAGCATTGGAGCCATCAGGGTTGGAGTTTGCCGGGGAGGGCTATGACGACCACAGCCTTCTATCCGGGATTCTACGATAGAGTGTTGTTAGGTGGTATGGCCGCTGGGTGGTGATTACATCACACAGATACCACCAGGGAGCCACCGAGTGGTTGATGGACATAGTACACCACTATCGGGTACTGCTAAACCGAGCTGATATCAGATATGACGTGACCGCGGCTTTGTACGGGTACCCCTGCTATACGGGGCTTCTATAGGTGTTGACAGAGCGCTTCAACCGCAGGTGGAACACTGTGGCAACGGCCGAGGGAGAGACCTCGTTAGACTTGTGGTCTCTATACAGGATCTCCGGGTTGTCGATCAGTGGCGAGGGGTATGAGGAGGTAGTGCTAGATGACCTCCATCGCAGCCACACCGACGGGCATGGAAGATACTGGGTTTCTTACAGCTACCGATATTTACTGAAGACCTGGAGGGACTTAGCTTTGGCTGGGAGAGAGAGAGCAGTGCAGACTCCCAGGGTGCCGCTGAATGTGTGGGTTTGCCACTTCTACAACGGACCCTTCTACTTTTACCATGAGTTTGTGAGAGACCAGACCCCCTAGGAGGAGTACACAGAGGTGGATCTGCACTTCCAGACATACACGAGGTACATCTACGTGCCACTGGAGGGGTGGAACCCCCATAGACTGTCGGACGTGACCCACCTGGCCGCGTACTTGGCATACTGGTTGGCAACGTTTGTGGTCCCACACGGGGAGGATGGCCAGCTGAGGGTGGAGCTATTGTAGCCTTTGTGCCAACTGGCGGAGGGACGAAGGTTGGTCTTAGCCCCAGCGGCTCTGGCCAATGTTTACCAGGGGCTGGGGGTACTGGCGGCGCACCCGGCACCACGTGAGTGGAGTCTGCTTCTGCCGACCCACTACCTCAGTGTGTGGGCTGGTCTACTGTTTCCAAGGTTGGTGTCTCGTGAGTCCATGCCCAACCAGGTAGCACCATTGTTATTCAGCTTCAATGGGCAGCCGGACGGGGATGCAGTCGTACAGTTGGAGGAAGGCAGGAGAGTCTTGTGCTACTTGCCCGGCGGGGCAAGGATGGGATTCCCTTTGACGGCGCCACCAGGGACTCCCACCTGATTCTGGTGCCTTCGAATGGCGGGGTGGCCTACGCCCTTCCTTATCAACAGGAGCCAGATGCGGCATTGTACACAGAGTGGGTGATGAGCACCCGCCCAGAGGTGTTGTCTCTACACCGGTCCAAGAAGTGCTTCCTAGAGCCGTACTACCCGCACAGGTTCGCTTGGAACTTTAGGCACAACCATGGAATCCCGCCGAACCAAAAGTTCCCTTTGGCGGGTCGACAGTACATAGGTCGGGACACACATTTGCTAGCTGTGGCGTGGTGGGACTTCTACTACCGTCGAGAGCCGGAGCGACTGCCGACACCTGTGCCAAGACGCAGGGGACGGTTCGATGTCCACTATGCCAGGTGGTGGTTCGGGCACAGTCACCAGTATTGGTAGAAGGCCTCGGTGATCCGAAAAGTTGAGGAGGCCCATCTCTTGAGGGAGGATCTGCCCCTCATCGCACTAGACGACGGGTACCTGCTGACTCACTTCTCTCATATCCGCCGGAAGGTGGAGCGGCTGGCACAGTAGGCACCCCGGGGGAGCCGGGGCACACTGTCCTCAGGGCGGAAAGGCAACGGGGCACTGAAGCCCCTCAGGTAGGCACGGCCGGCGCCTGGAGGTACTAGAGCCGGGGCGCCTCGATCGGGGGCGTCGAGGACTTGGTGGACCCCGTTCCTAGCTGATTGCGGGTTTGAGCAGAGGGGCTCACTGGACCAAGTGCTCCCTGAGGAGAGTTTTGCAGACACGGTGATCGACGACTGGAGGCGTCATATCACCCATGCGATCAGGTCGGCTAGACCCGTAGAGCTCGTGTCCTTCATTGAGTGCACCTACACCCTGAGGGATGTGAAGGTGGCGGTCGCGAAGGCTGCACGGGTCATGGCCTTGAAGCCGGAGTAGTTGGTTCTTCTACCACTGACCCCCTTTGTGGCTTCAAGTAAGACCTCTTCGTTAGTTTGTTCCCCCCGCTGTGTTGTTTTCTGGGGTACATGGCTGAGACATCTTATGTGGTTGTTTTTATTGGTAGGCTCTGCGGTGGACAGGGATCACCCCTCCACGGGGACGTCTTCCGGGGATGGTGACGGGGCCCTCCAGCCCCGACGGAAACGCCCCAGGGTAGAGACCGGAGTCAGGGAGGCCGGTGAGTCCACTCGGGGACCCACTGCCATGGAACACATTGAGGTGGAACCGGCTCTGAGAAAGTGCTATATCCACCTACTTGCTTCATAATTGTTCAGTCTTTATGATCGGATAACCATGTGCAATTGGATTTGCTTTTCACAGTGCCGTTGGAGGCCGAGGCAGACGCGGCCTTCTCGCCACCTCAGGAGATCGACCCACCACCTGATGACGGGGTCGATTGCGAGATAGATATGGAGGGGCTCCTTTGTCTGATGAACGAAATTGCCCCCAATGTTGAGACCTTTCCCGATTTCGAGTCATGGAAGGCTTCAAAGGATGCCCAACCAGGTAAATAATTCTGAGATCGAGCATGTTGTGTTTATGGTTGTACTTGATTCTGGAAGTTGACATAGTTGCTGGTGTTATGCAGAGGTGGCCGGGGGATCAGAGACCGTTGCTCCCTCCAAGATGCGAGGTGAGGTGCCCCCATCTGTTGATAGGCGGTGATGTGACACACCCTTGGGGTGATAGTCACAAGACCAATGCTTCCTCGGACCTAAGTATTCAAGCACAACCACAAGGCTAAGGTGCCTACGTAAGCGGACCTTCGTATGGCGCACACACTCAACCCGGGGGTAACTCGGGGATGCCAAGTCGAGGAAGTGGGACAAGACCCTTGCTGGTAGAGGGCTAGCAACATCCAAGGTAAACCACCCCTTGGGGAACGGATATCCAACTCAATGAGTCGGCAATGGCCAATGGGCGCGAGTCACTCACTCACACCCACGGTGGTCCCACAAAGACGGTGGAGCCTTAGGATCGGGCGCTCTCTCCCTAACCAATGGCGCAATTGGAGAATATCAAATGAACAAGCATAAATGAGAGAAAGGTTTGGAGCACTTACTCGACCGGTTTGAAGAAACCGGTCCCGCTCGGAGATGAGGGTGAGCGGGGAGGCGAGTGTTCCCCACACGCCGCGTCGGAGAAGCTTGACCTGCTCAAATGATTACAACACTACACCTCTCGCAGGAGGAGGATCTTGGGGTGGGGGTTAACTGATATTACATCTAAAACTACCTCCACATAGGGAGGGGCCTTCATCCGTTCAAGCGGGGAGGGGTGGAATCGAACTCGCAACCAATAAGGAGACTGATGTCGTCTCTGCCCGCTTTCTGTGAGTGCTGACAGAAGGTCGAAGAAGTAGTTGCTGTGACTGTTCCTAAATTTTGTTGGGGACGAAACCACCTGGAAATTCTTCATAGGAGGATGGGGAAGTCGTCCAAGTATTGCCAAAATTTTGGGAGGTCGCTGTTGGCCGGAGCAGAGCCTCGAACAGGGAGGTAGATCTTCAGTTCTGACAGCTTCAGGATCATAACAGCAGGAAGAAGTGGTTGCCACCAGCGCTCCCAGACTCAGAATGAGGCACCGCTAGAGTTGTCGGAACCGTCTGTGAATTCTCTTCGACACGAGATTGACGGGGATGCCAAATGTTGTCGGAGCGGACCGGTAGGCTCTAAACATTGAGAAGGGGTCGGTGTAGACTGTGTGGAGGCAGAACCGCACACCCGGGGGAGAAAATTGATAACTTCCAGATCCGGACGCCTAACTGAGCTTTTCTTTCTCAGGATGAAAGAAAACACAGAGTAGAAGACTTTTGAAGAAGAACTCTCGATCAGATTCCCAACAGGATCGTCGCAGTCGAGCTTCCACTCCGGCTCTGAACTCCTGCCAGGGAGGCTTTGCGCAGTCAGGGAAGAATGGCTCCCCTGGGCGATCACAAACTTAGAACGGGACGGGACCACCGCCGTTGCGAAGAGGACATAGAGACGCTTCCAACGATGGCTCTTGGGCTTCTAGGAACGTCTGGAGGAGGTCGGGGTCGCTGCTGCAAGCTTTTAGGTCTTCTGCAGGTTCTCTTACTCTAGATGGTAGAGGGTGGGGTGATGGAGGTGAACAAGGGAAGATGGAGGGGATGAGAGGGGGGCGACCCTAACCAAAGGGGAGGGGAGAGGGGTGGCCAAAGCTATGGAGGGAAGGGGAAATTTGAATTCAAATGGCCTAGGGAGGTGGAGGGGTGCTTGGGGTAGTGGGAAGGGTGCTTGGGAAAGTGGGAGGGGTAGTTGGGGGTTGGGAGGTGAGATGAGGATTGGTGAAGGGGTGGAGTATTGAAGAGGGTTGTGGGGAATGAGGAGAGGCTTTAATGGGGTAGGTGGAGAGTGGAGGTGGTTGGGAGGGGAGGAGAGAGAAAAATTTCAAAATTATGTGTGGAGGTGAGAGAAAGGGGAGTGGAAGAGAGAGATTAAGAGAGGGATGGGTGGGATTCTCTCCCTAAGGCTTCTCACCTCACTAATGGATTCACTCCACAATAAATCTGAAGTTAGAACTCACAAAATGGCAATTTTCATTCATTGATTCATTAGTTCAAAATGAGGGGAATGAGGCCCTACATATAGGCAACCCACATTTTACAAAAAGACCCTGACATTTGACTCAAAGACGAATAACCAAGGGGGTAGGGGGCGCCCTTTGGCCTAGCCCAATGAATTGGGCCCAATAGCAAACTAAACAACCTAATGACACTCAAACTTAGAGAAATAAACCAAAGACCTAGATACATGACTCTAATAAAAGGGAAATTACAATGATATGACTCAATAAAAATAAAGAAATACAACATAGGACTCATAATAAATGGCTAGACCATGAAGTACGCCTCCGAGGTGACGAGAAGGGCCGAGAGTGCCAGGACGGATGGTGATGACCCCATCATACTCCCGGGGTGCGGAGAACTCGACTCTGTCGAGTAAGAGTCCTTCCCTCTTCGGAAAGGTGCAGAAGTGGTACCGCTCATATGTCTTCCGAAAGAAATCGATTCTTCCACCTAGCGAGGTAGTGCCCGTACACCTTGCTCTGAGTGATGATTTCCTGTTCATCCAATATTCTCTCAAGTTGCTTACGTCGGGCTTCTCTGGGCTGACGGTGCTCTCATGGGGAGGGGTGGGTGCTCTCTCAAGGGAGGAAGGGGGCTTGAAATCCTCACTTGGTGCCACCGTGGGTCCCTTGTGTGGCACAAGGCCTTCCACATTGAAACTGAAGTTAACTCCGTATCCCTCGAGGAGGCCTAACTTGTGAGTAGTGGGGCTAGTGCACCTCAAAACCTGGAAGGGGCTAATCCCACAAAACCTCAATCCTGAGTTGTCTCTATGTGAGAGCCTCTCATTCCTTACCATCCCGAAATCACCCATTTGGATTTCTTGGTGACGCCATTGAGTCGGCCTGCCTTTTGTAAATTTCATGGCTCTTGTTGATGTGCTTGCAAGGTTATCATGCAATTTTGTGAATGCTAACCTTCTAGTGGTTATGGGTGGACCTGGACAACCATATGTAGACCAGTCATGCCATGATGCCATATGGACCTTGATGAGCCTTAGTGGGCCGGGGCAACCAAATGTGGCCCTATCTTGCATGGACTCTCTAACGAAGGTTGGAGGGCCGGGGCATCCATTGGTGATCCAGTCATGTATGGGGGTGACAAATGCCGGGGGACCCGGACATCCAAGAATACACCTATCATGCTTAAGACTCATGATGAGTGAAGGTGGACCATTACATCCGAATTTGGACCACTCATGCATCCTACTTGACATGTGGGTGATATGAACGAGTGGACCCGACTTATGAATCATGCCAAGTTGTGTTGTACGCCAAGACTTATGCATTGTTGTGCCAAAGAGGTCTTCTATGTGTGGGCTTTTAGACTTCCATTGGAATGGGTCAAAGGGGTCTAGGAAGGTAGATATCATGAAGTGGGGTACTTCCTCGATCCCTAGGTGTATAACGCCCAAAGTCATGGCTCCCATGGTGTAACCTGGGTCATGGATGAGGTGGGTTTGGCCCAATATGGTGGGTGAGGGTAGGAAAGGGTGGGTGGTGGGTAAGATGGTTGGGCCACATGGGTATAGGAAGGGGTCAAAGGGATCGTGGAAATGGTTACCTAGAGAGAGGAACTCCACATCCTCAAAGCCCCAAAAATATGGTCATCCTCCTCCAAGATAATTGGGCCATGGTCGTTAGTGGGTTGGCCGACCGAAGCACTTGGGATCTCAATGGTAGGGGAGTGGACCGAGATGGGTTCTTCCACCATAGGGAGAAGGAAAAGAAGGTCGCTAGTGTAGCAACCAATGGTGCAAACCGAGGTGATAGACCCATCACAAGGGTGGATGAGACTAAGGTTTGTTGGGTGGGCCGTCCCTAAGGTCAACAAGCAAGTCAACTCTAGCTGCCATTCTAGGCCTTTAAGGAGGTCATCAAAACCCTCTACTTCGTAGTAGGATTGGATTGCTGTGTGAGGAGTGTGGATGGGCACTAGATGGTGGTCTTGCTTCATGGGTAGATAGGTATGGGTCATGATTTCTCTAATCAAGCTCTCTCTTAGCCACCTAACAAGGGACTCTTCTAAGATGAATTCGGCCTTATCTAGAGGGGGTGGTGTAGGGTGAAGATCCTCATGCGAGGCTTCCTCTTCAATTGGGACATGGGTGCTCTCCATGGAGGGGATAGGTTCCCGAGGGGTATTTGTCTTCATGTGGCAAAGCGGGTGGACTACTTCTTCCAAAGCTAATGGAGTGGGAAGGTTCTTTTATGGTGGGGTGATGATGGCTGGAGTATGGTGCACCCGGGGTGTGAACAAGGGCGGGATTCCCGCGGGTGGGAGAATACAAGGTTGTTGAATTTAAAGGTTCCCGAAAGGTGTGGCGGATGCACTAGGCAAGTCCGACGTGTTGGGTCGATATCGGCATTCCTTTCATCTAACCATTTCTTGCCTAGGATTATACATGGACCCGCCAATGTTCCCTCTTGACACCAAGCCCCATCCAAATACTTAGTCTTCCCGAACCATTTATGGAATTCAATAAAGACTTGGTCTCCATTGTGCACAATTTGTCCGGTCCTACAAAGAGAGGTAACGATATCGGGGGACACCCAATTTTCAGATTCTAGGTCAATGAAATCAATTTCTACGGGCTCTCCATTAGGTAAGCATGCATGGGATATGATTGGGAGAGCGGCCATGTGACCCAAGACTCAATGTTAACAATGATGGGTTGACAATGCACGGTTCGAACAAGAATGCAAGCATGCCCTAGGACTTGACTTGTAGAGACAAGTCAATGACTTGCTCTGATACCACTTGATGTGACACACCCTTGGGGTGATAGTCACAAGACCAATGCTTCCTCAGACCTAAGTATGCAAGCACAACCACAAGGCTAAGAAGCCTACGTAAGCGGACCTTCGTATGGCGCACACACTCAACCCGGGGGTAACTCGGGGATGCCGAGTCGAGGAAGTGGGACAAGACCATTGCTGGTAGAGGGCCAGCAACATCCAAGGTAAACCTCCCCTTGGGGAACGGATATCCAACTCAGTGAGTCGGCAATGGCCAATGGGCGCGGGTCACTCACTCACACCCATGGTGGTCGCACAAAGACGGTGGAGCCTTAGGATCGGGCGCTCTCTCCCTAACCGACGGCGCAATTGGAGAATATTAAATGAACAAGCATAAATGAGAGAAAGGTTTGGAGCACTTGCTCAACCGGTTTGAAGAAACCGGTCCCGCTCGGAGACGAGGGCGAGCCGGGAGGCGAGTGTTCCCCACACGCCGCGTCGGAGAAGCTTGACCTGCTCAAATGATTACAACACTACACCTCTCGTAGGAGGGGGATCTTGGGATGGGGGTTAACGGATATTACATTTAAAACTACCTCCACACAGGGAGGGGCCTTCAGCCGGCCAAGCGGGGACAGGTGGAACCGAACTCGCAACCAATAAGGAGACCAATGTCGGCTCTGCCCGCTTTCTGTGAGTGCTGACAGAAGGTCGAAGAAGTAGTTACTGTGACTGTTCCCGAATTTTGTTGGGGACGAAACCACTTGGAAATTCTTCGTAGGAGGATGGGGAAGTCGTCCAAATTTTTCCGGAATTTTGGAAGGCCGCTGTTGGCCGGAGCAGAGCCTCGAACAGGGAGGTAGATCTTCAGTTCTGACAGCTTCAGGATCACAACAGCAGGAAGAAGTTGTTGCCACCAGCACTCACGAACTCAGAATGAGGCACCGGCAGAGTCGTCGGAACCATCTATGAGTCTTCTTCCACACGAGCTTGACGGGGATGCCAATGTTGTCGGAGAGGACCGGTAGGCTCTGACACTGAGGAGGGGTCGGTGCAGACTGAGTGGAGGCAGAAACCGCACACCCGAGGGAGAAAATTGATAACTTCAGATCCGGACACCTAACTGAGCTCTGCTTTCTGAGGATGAAAGAAAACTCATAGTAGAAGACTTTTGAAGAAGAACTCTCGATTAGATTTCCAAACAGGATCGTCGCAGTTGAGCTTCCACTCCGGCTCTGAACTCCTGCCAGGGAGGCTTTGCACAGTCGGGGAAGAATGGCTACCCTGGCGATCACGAACTCAGAACGGGACGGGACCACCGCCTGTTCGCAAAGAGGACAGAGAGACGCTTCCAACGATGGCTCTTGGCTTCTAGGAATGTCTGGAGGAGGTCGGGTCACTGCTGCAAGCTTTAGGTCTTTTGCAGGTTCTCTTACTCTAGATGGAAGAGGGTGGGGTGATGGAGGTGAACAAGGGAGATGGAGGGGATGAGAGGGGGGCGACCCTAACCAAAGGGGAGGGAGAGGGCGGCCAAAGCTATTGGAGGGAAGGGAAATTTGAATTCAAATGGCCTAGGGGGGTGGAGGGGTGCTTGGGGTAGTGGGAAGGGTGCTTGGGAAAGTGGGAGGGGTAGTTGGGGGTTGGGATCTGAGATGAGGATTGGTGAAGGGGTCTTGGGAAGGGGTGGAGTATTGAAGAGGGCTATGGGGAATGAGGAGAGGCTTTAATGGGGTAGGTGGGGAGTGGAGGTGGTTAGGAGGGGAGGATAGAGAAAATTTTCAAAATTGGGTGTGGAGGAGAGAGAAAGGGGAGTGGAAGAGAGAGATTAAGAGAGGGATGGGTGGGATTCTCTCCCTAAGGCTTCTCACCTCACTAATGGATTCACTCCACAATAAATCTGAAGTTAGAACTCACAAAATGGCAATTTTCATTCATTGATTCATTAGTTCAAAATGAGGGGAATGGGGCCCTATATATAGGCAACCCACATTTTACAAAAAGACCCTGACATTTGACTCAAAGATGAATAACCAAGGGGGTAGGGGGCCCTTGGGCCTAGCTCAATGAATTGGGCCCAATAGCAAACTAAACAGCCTAATGACACTCAAACTTAGGGAAATAAACCAAAGACCTAGATACATAACTCTAATAAAAGGGAAATTACAACGATATGACTCAATAAAAATAAAGAAATACAACATAGGACTCATAATAAATGGCTAGACCATGAAGTACGCCTCTGGGGTGACGAGAAGGGCCGAGAGTGCCAGGACGGATGGTGATGACCCCATCAGGCGGGAGCCCGCAGCGACCCAGGAAGGTTCAGATAAGTATTGAACCACTACGGTGGGGATTGCCCTCGCATTATACAATTGCTGGGCTGCAAACACTAACTAGTTTTATGATGTTACTTGTTAGGTGAGGATCCAGCCGCCACTCTGGAGAGGATTCAGGAGCTAGTCCGTACTGGCCCATCAGTGTCCCTTCCCTCCTTTGAGGGGGAGCCTGAAGGGAGGAGTGCTTCAATGCCGTCTGTGGCTGAAGAAGCGTCTAGCCTATTACCACAGCTGTTGGCAGGGGTGGAGCATGTTTCCCTGCAAGCCGTAGTGTCGGCCTGCACTGTGGGATTGGTCGGGTCTTCGAGCTTGGGACCCTCAGGTATGTAGCTGGGGAATTAATCATTTCTGTTAAGCCCTTTGTGTTGATTGTCTTCTAGTGCTGAGATCTTGTTGGCATTGTTTACAGGTGCTCCTTCGCCTCTAGAAGAGGGTGAGCTACCCCGTGACAGTTCTGAGGTTGTAGAAGAGGGGCCCGCGGGAGTGGCTCCTGTTGAGGGTGATGAGGAAATCATCGACATTGAAAAGGTTTCGGAGGGGAGTGCTCCGGTCGGTGAGTTTCTTGTTCGCAACTCTTAGCTGGAGAGCCGCCCTTGTATAAAGCTGGGTTGTATGGTAACCTCGTTTGCTTTGTTGGCCTGCAGGAGCTTCTGGTTCGGCCACCTTCGGGAGTTCGTCGGGGGCTTCGTCGAGCTCTCCAAATGACGGCAGCTTGGAGATAGAGACAGAGGAGAGTTCGAGCTCGAGCTCCTCGTCCTCTGGGGTCTCTGCTAGTAGGGAGGTTCTGACGGGGACCACTTCTGGAGGTATATGGTGGTTCTTCCTATCCCCATTTGTTATTTGTCTGCTCTTTATGGTAGAGT